>OU452188.1:9000844-10238344 GCA_911728515.1 Peribatodes rhomboidaria | reverse complement strand
ATTGCGTTATCGTCAGACAGCAAACATAGTCGACCGAGCGAGCGTTAGCGAGCGAAGCGTCTGTGCTTCGTATGTCCAGATCTGTCGAATATACCTACAGGTCGCATTTCACGAGATTCGGTTGAGAAATGTAACCAGTAGAAGGAGGCCAGACGCCGGCCGCAGTCTTAGCTCACAGAGCCACTAGCTAAGTAGGTGTAGGTATAAAAAAGCCGATTCATCTAAGTTTATTGAGAGACCGCTTCGCTTGGTCAGTTAGATGGTTTAGTACCTACCTACTTTAGTAATAAAATAGTACCGAACGGAAAAATGCTCGAGAATTTTTTTACTTCATTGACAAATGACTATGCAACTATAGCATAAAATACGAGTACAAAATAGGTAGTAGGTATATTTTCAACAAAGAAATCGGCGGCGCCTCGATATTATACGATATTGGATTTTAGAATATGGTGATATGGTTCATTTTTCAATGACGTCAAAAGTTGCTCGGGCATTTTTCCATTTTCTGTTTCTAGTAGTTGCTACTGACTAAAGTCATAAAATTATGTTTTAAAGTATCGTATACTTAGTACCTAAGTATGTCCTTTTCCAAATATGTATTGCAAAGATCCGTTCAGCCGTTTGGCCGTGAAAACGCTACAAGGGGACACAGAGATAGACTTTAGCGTCTTATATTTAGGAGTTATATTTCGCTATGAATGACTGTACTGTATGTATAGGGGCGCACGCACACCACCGCACCTCTTCACACTAGGCTGCGTGTGATGCGTATCCATATACGCAACAGAGACGGCAATATCTAGGTACATTTTTGCAGTCGGCTCGAATCGGAGTTGCTAGTTCACTCCGCCGCCTTCTTAAGGCGCCGTCATAGCACGATATTTCACCCACACACACGTTTATTTAAGCCGCTTCATTTAAAGTTGAAAATCGTATTTTATATTTGGTGGTAAAATGAGATCGGTGCGTAATTTTTTTTTTGCCTTTTTTAATGGTATTAATCGTAACAAAGACACATTCAATTCGATTCGTCACACTATTTATAATTCACTGGTAAAACCCCACCTCTTATATCTAATCGAGATATGGGGCAACGCTCCAAAAACCAGTCTTAAGGATCTACAAATTACTCAAAATAAACTTATTAAAATGTTATTTAATTACGACTACCTAACACCTACAGACAAAATATACAAAGAAACCAAATACATGAATATCAAACAACTATTTTATTTTCATACTTGCATACTAATTAGAAAAATCCTTAATAAAACAGTACACATTCAAAACATTACATTTACCAAAATTCATCAAATCAGCAACCGAAGTAGTCGAAGAAAAGATCACATCATACTCCCACAAACTCGCACCGTTCACGGCAAACGACATCTAAGCCATGCGGGTGTACAAATTTATAATAATTTACCTAGAGAAGTGAAGAATGCAAGCTCATTTAATATTTTCAAAAGCAAACTAAAACAACATATACTTAATGACATAACACTTTTAAATAAATAAGTGATCTTTCTGCTTATAGATACACTGTGGCACATTCTTCGCAGCTCGAATTCTATTGTTCATACTCGTAGATAACGCGCGCAGCCGACCGCTGGCCGTACTAGCCGGCCGGCAAGTTTACTGGGTGCGCGCAAATGTAAACAATAATATTAAGCACAGTCAAATATTAGAAGGTAGATAGTTTAGATACATAAAGTAATATAATTAGTACATAAAGTAATATAATTAGTGATACACTTATAGACTAAAACAAATGTCGAATTAATGTACGTTAGTTAAGTTCTCGCATAAGTGAAATTTATGTTAATTTCTTGTCGAGAAATAAATTTCTTTAACCCGAGACACAAATAAAAATAAGTTGCTAGGTTAAACTTTAGAGAACTAATCTGGCTATGTAATAGGTAATCGAAAAAAAAATGTGGTGTAATCGCTGAAAATTTAGAGAACTAGGTACGTTCCAATAGTTTTTTTAAGAAGATACTTTTTTTTTTCTCCAAAATGAGAATGATTTTCAGAATTGTTCTTCGGTTAAACTTGAGTTGATTGTTTATTCTACCAGCTGTATTTCTTTTATCTGATCATCATAATTCTTCATATCAAACTAGGTACAAACAAAATACTTGTTTTTGGTGATTTCGTGTAATACGGGGCCTTAGAAACCCGGAGGCTATCGAATTGTCCATACAAACGTAACAATAAAAATAATTTTGGGTTTTTGTACACATTTTTACCGTATTGTATATTATTCGGAATCGGATAGTGATTATCTAACTCCCTAAGTTTATTTTCTTTCAAAATATTTACCCTTATCGAAATTTAAGCCAATTTACGTATTTTAACGTCATTTAACTGTTCCAATAAATAAATTAATAAATGTGACCTAAGACGTTTTTTAAATCATTGATACACCTACAAAATCTTATCGAATTAACTTACGAAGTACCTTATGAATAAAACCTCCCGGTGGCGCGACGACATTAGCAAGAGAGAGACAGCAAAGTTCATAAAACGTGATATCACTCGGATAAAAAACAACCCAATAAATTTGAAATAAGGTGGACTATTATTTGATAGACATTAACAGATCAAACAAGGGCCGATGTCCGAATAATTCCGAGTACCTAGTTCTGGCTTCGGATGGAGCGGGAGTTTTTTCGTATCTTAGTGTCAAGAGTCATGTGCTGTCAATTCACCTGAAGGAAAACATACACACTTTCTTGTTTTAATTGTTCACCGCAAGTACAGATTGAATACCTGAACAAAATGTTTATGTTCCCGAAATTAGAAACGGACCTCGAACAGTTGGATGTGTCGCACAGTAAGTACCTAGTAGTAAGTACCTACCTTTTTTTTTTTTTTTTTGTTGACTGGGGGAAAACTTCAAAAAGATGCACGTATGTATTGGGGTGCATCCGGGTTATGTGGGTTAAGTACCTACCTACATATTTGATAATGATAGCTATCTACATATCTCCGTAGATACTTATGTTACCCGTTACAGATTGTTGTTATTATATTAATAATAATAAATCATGTACTTACCAACTCTCACACCTACATATTTCATATTTTAAAGTAATTGTTAATCTCATAAATAACTTAATGTCAAGCTATTTATATAGCTACCTAGTACCCGTACCTACCTAGGTAATTAAATTATTAATTAAATGACCTAGGTAATTTAAATGTTTCTAGACGCATTGATTTCAAATTGTTTTTTTTTTTGACAACTACAGTTTTATTTCCGAGAAATTACCTACCGACCTAGTGCAGATGTTTTATTGCCTAACTAAGTAGACGTAGTATTTTGATATTATTTTAAAATAGAATACTTACCTAAATAGACCCTCATAATAATTTGCAAAAATCTTTACAGAACCACGACGATCACTAAAAAGCAAGTTATGGCCCTCAGTTCCCAGAATAAGAAGACAAGTAACAAAAAAAAAAAAGAATAGGCATCCTATCAGGTGAGTGTAGCAACATAGGTAGGTGACTAGGCACTCGTAATTATAATCTAAGTTTTTTTTTATGGATGACTCTATGCTGTTGGCCACTGAGGCCTCGACAGCGTACCGGGCATTAGGCAAGCGCAGATGGGCAGAAATTATGGGCGACGAGCGCAAGGGCACCTCTGAGGTACGGCCTCGGCTTGGGCTGTCGCCGAGGGAGGGGCGTCGAATTGCCCCGGCAGCCCAGAAGGGGCTTTCTCTAGGGCCCTAATGGGGACGGTTGAAGTTAAGGTTCAAAACAAAATAAATTATTATTATTAGTATTCGCACGACGCCTTCCCTCGTTCATTCAGAGGTTCGTGTACAGCTCCGTACTAAACACCAAGGCCTAAGAGAAGCCACGAATAGGAAAGCCAGGGCAAAGGTGAAGGAATGGCTACTCAATCTCACCTACGAGGACTCTGAAGCCCTAGTTAGAGTACATGACCTAGGCAAGACCTATCAAGTTTGCTCATAACTTCCCTCCGAAGCTTACAACACATACACACCCTCACACACCAGCACATGAACACCCACACGTACACCAACACGTACAAATGGGTATCGTCGCGAACCCATCTCTTTTGAGGCTGACATTACGCGATGATGCCCTAGTCGACTACACACCAACGGCATACGCATGTGTACACCAACCTCACACACATTTCTGACATTTATACTATTTTTAATCGTTACTGACAATATTTTATTTAATTAATTGGTAATTCTTAATTTGAGTTTTAATATTTCAAGTCTATTTTGTGTTGTTAATCAATCTATTTCAATTAATTTTATTTTACAATTGTGATAAGTAATAATATTTCTCCTCTTGTCCAATTTAATTTTAATTTTTATAATTTTGATTATGAATTTAAATATTGTAATATAGTATTAATTTTATTTTTGTAAATTTTTTATTCTATTTATTTTTTAAATATAATTTAGTTTAATTTTAATTAAAATACATATAATGTTAGCGATTTTAATATTATGTAAGCGCGTAATGTAAGCCACTCTACTTTGATAATGCTTTGATCGGACCCCAAGATACCGGCTGCGCCGAGTTTGGGGCCCTCAGCGTAAACAACTTGCCTTTGTAATATTCGCTAAATAAAGAAATTTCATTTGATTTGATTTGATTTGATTAACAATGACCCGACCCTCTTGTTCGGAAAGGGAACCTCACCTCAGAAGAACAGACAAGAAACTGAGGGGCGTAAAATGAACGAACACTACGAGCTAACTAACCGATCTTCTAGCAGACCTTGTAGGCAGTCTTCGACCTCGCCGGCGAGGTCGGTGTATGACAGTGTACCTTTGGTAACCGGCGCCTATACCAAAAACTGAATACTTCCTGTTGCAAGGAGCTGCCGGGTCGGACGACCCCAGCGCCGCCGAAGTGACGACGGCGATGGGGTCGTCCGAATCGTCTAGGATGTTCCTAGGTCGTCTGCGGATTGAGGGTCTGTGGGAGCTACGGAGTAGTCCACGGTGCGAGTGACAAGAGAGTTAGGGTGGTGGGGGCCTCTATCGAAGTAGCGCCGGGAGAGGAATTTGATGTACTGACGGATGGAGGGGAGTTCGAGATCGCAATGCAGGTCGGCGTTACGCTGGTACCAGCTAGCTCCGACTGCTTTGCGGATGAACCTATTCTGAAGGACCTGGAGCTTGTCCAGGTCGATGGGGACGCATGAGCGAACACTACTGAAGCGTACGTCATGACGGGGCGGATGCACATTTTGTAAATAGTCACCTTATTCTTAAGGGACAATTTACTCCGTGTGCCTACGAGGTGGTGGAGTCGGCCTAGAATGAAGGCCACTCTAATCTAAGTGCTTAGTGCGAGTTGCTCAAAGTATATCGAATAACTTTACTACAGCGTTAATTGAGTTTACGTCAATCGAATCAACGGAAAAGTGAGTGCCAATCGAGCTTGTCATTCGATTTGCGTAAACTGACCGTGAGAAAGTAAATTTTTATGTCAATGTTGTCAGAGCTGTTACGCTATGCTATAACCCGACCAAGTTACGATATTATTTTGGTCTGCATAATGAATAGGTTATCTTTCAAAATTAGTCGGATATCACATTGTTTTTGGTTACAGTGGATTGGAATTTGCCAATTTGGTTTCGTTTTTGTTCGTGAAGTAAACTCAATGCTCGACTTTTATCTGAACTTCGGCTTCATCCATCACAGCGTCATGAGGCTGAATCTGTGCGGCTTGATCAGTCAGGACAGTCGTCTCCTCGCAAGAAACTTAACCTAGGAGAACTTTATTGTCACCTTGTGGTGGAAGAAGACCTCAACGCTCACCTCAAAGACTAATGAGACCAACACAAACTGATCAGGCAACCCAGATTTTTTTCCACTTTGAAAATGAGTGGAGAGAATTCAGGCGACAACAGCATATTGACTACATAAAAATGAAAAGGGAGCAGAATAGGATACGGGAGATGGAATTGGCAGTTCAGAGGGAATGGCAAGCTATGGGTTTCTAAGTTTTAGATATACCTGGTTGTTAAATATTTAAATAGGTCAATAAAATTAGTAGTTCTTTCTAGATTTGATTAATAAATACTTGCATAGTTACATTAAAATATACTATGATTTGCTTACAGTCAAATTCATCATTTAAGAGATATAAATAAATAGGTAATTATGATCTAGCTTAGAAATAAGATAAATTAGAAATAATAGAAGATTATGACTGCACTGTGATTTGATAATTTCCAAATTTTGCATTCACATTTAAAATTCTGTATTGGTCATCACATAATTAGAAACATAATGAATAAAATTAAGCATGAGTGAACAATACATACTCTTTGTACAAGAAAGGTTTTCTTATTTACCATTTGTACATTCAGTGAATGGTAGTCTTAGCGGCAATAGTAACGGTGTTCTTCTTCCTTTGGAGGTCTGAATATTCTGAAACGACTGCCATTAATACATCCAATTACTCCGGGTATTTTATATTTATTGTTAAACATGAATAAAAGTAAAATTAAGGGTCCGGCGACTACTAACTTCGGATTGGCTAAAGGTTTTCTATTGCCATTTCGTCTAGAAGAAGACGACGAGCGAAGAGAACAAGTAAAGATACTGATGAGCTTCTTAAGTTATAAACAAAGTGACAAAGTGCAATTTCAATCATTTTTATGACATTCGCACTTCTCTAATCATTCTTAAGTAATGAATAATTTCCATTGTATTATGAATTAATTTTAAAGCTGATGATGTAGACAACCTCCCTATGTAAAGAGATTTTTATATTTGCTTTGTCTATCTATTAAATAAATTAGTCAAAAGTGACCCCTTAAAAATGCGGATATTTTTCATAGCTCTAATTTCTCTTGAAGACGTTAAAAAAAGCAAGAACATAGGGGCGGATATAATATATGTAGTTCATAGTTTTACATACCAAATTTCGCAATAATCTGACAAATGACTTTAAAAAAAATTGACAAGCGCGTTTGTATGGAAAATTCAGAGCGTCGTGGAACTCTTAATTAAACTAGGTGCATTTTGGGATCTACACAATGAAGTTGAAAGTACTTTTGTCTAATTGCTTGTCTGGCGGCTGGAGTGTTAGGGAACTTTATAAATGGATTGAGCATGTTACTGTGTATCAAAGCTAGGTACTGTAGATAGGTAACTATCTAAATGTGTATTCACTGCACGTTTTTTGTGATATATTTTTGGTATTTCCTACATCCTACTGAACGCTGATTTGACCCACTTGCAAAGAAAAATAATGTAGCGAACACCTAAAACATGAAATACTTACTTTACACATGTTACTACTACTTAAAAACCAGGAAATAAAATAAATAGGTCTAAATAAAAGAATAAATAGGTATCAATGATGTTTACCTTAGATTCCAAAGATATATTAAATAGCCCTAATATATAAACGATAAAGGGCCAAAGTTATGCATACACACTTGCTCTCAAGGCTCCAATGTGAGGCAGATTTTGTGGCATGTAGATTTTATTTAAGTGTGTGATTGCCAAGTCATTCAATGTACCTATTCAAGTCATAATACATTGAATGACTTCAACACCGCAACTTCAGCTGTCTGTTTCTACTGAGATGATAAAATTATGTTTGAAAATAAGGTGTCTCGTGTAATTCGCGGTCGCTCAGCGTCGACAGCAAAACGTACTCATCATGGTAGACATCCTGACTTTCGCGCGCTGATTACCTACCATCTGCCCACCCACCGCGCGCTCGCGCCGGTCCGGTCTCAGCTCAGCTGGTTGCCGACAGCCGTGTCACAAATTACTAAATAGTAAATGCACGCGGCGCGGTGCGAAACTCACTTTATGCTATTATTATTTATTCTGTGCTTTACGGTCGTAGGTTAGGTAAATGCCTTTTAGATTCGCAGTTCGCAGCGTCTAGAGACTCAAAAGAATAATAGTCTTTGACAACATTAGGCATTGACAATTTCTAACAGAGTGATTTATCTCTTAGCGTTCGTTCGGCGTAATAAAAGAAATAAATATCCAAAAAACGCATTAATAATCTATACATTTACTAATAATTCAATAGCAAAGAAAAACAAAGTACACAAAAAATTAACTTCTGAATACTTACTATCTCTGATTTTCTGATTATTTACTATGCGTAGAAATATTTCGCAATGGATGACTACTTTATGGACAGGGGCGCACGCACACCACCGCACCTCTTCACACTAGACTGCGTGTAATGCGTGTGTGGGACAGAGACGGCAATATTTGGGTACATTTTTGCAGTCACTTCGAATAGGAGTTGCTAGTTCATTCCACGGCATTCTTAATAGTTTAAAACCGGTTACAACTATGTGTACCATAGTATAGTAATATTTATTAATAGTAAAGAAAATACTGATCAAAATCCAAATTACCAAATTCGTGGAGCTACCACCACCGACTACTATCTACCTATTTTATTTAAATTTAGAAACTTTGACCCAGTAATTAAGAGTCACTTTTCTACTTATTTCAGAGCCAGAAAAGCTAAACAAGTTCAAGAAGGAGGTCCGTCAGCCAGCTTTGTCGTTCCAATCGTAAGTAGATCAATGACAGACTAAATAGCGATAATAGCAGCGTTCTTAGTCGATTTGTAAACCGACGATTTAAGTCGACTAAATCGACTTTGTACTTACCATAGACTTACATTACGATGAAGTTTAAACGTCAGCCAAAAAAACAAGGTCTAGCGTTTCGGAAGCTAACACCTGATGGCGTCACTCGTCATCGGTCACATCGGTCATGGTCGGCGTCACTGGTCTTGCTTAAGCATCGATTGACGTCACTGCGTGTTACCCCCGTGGCCATTGTGGACTCGGAATGCTGTAGGTACCTGACGGAGTAAGCATATTGTTAGGTATACCGTGAGTTGACCGATCCACTAAGAGCGGTGCAGGCACTGCAGTCATGTTACTAAATTAGTTTTAGCTAATCGCCAAGGCTTATCCTCCATTAACGAAAAAGAAAGAAGTTCGGAAAAAATCACAAGGGTGAGAGAGAGAGGAGAGTGGGGGGGGGGGGTATTACGTCTATTTTTGAATTTTTGCCCGACTCCGCAAGAAGGAGGGTTATATTTTTCGAGTGTATGTATGTTTGTATGCATGTGGGTATCTGGGTATGTATGTTTGAGGTTTCTTTGGCACGCCCTACAGCCTAAACAGCTTGATGGATTGCGACATGTGAGGTGTCATTTATATCGTCTTGGTAGTGGAAATGACATAGAGTACAGCATTTTGCAGCGGGGTTTTTGTTTTCTTTTGTTAGCTATGTTTATGTTGTTATCACACATCTTGTTCAATGACTTTTATTTTGACAGATTCCGAATCTTTAGGTACCTGTAATATTTTAAGTTAAAACGAAACCGTTTGTTTTTTATTTTTATCTTCTCAGCGTACAATGTCACGTTCTCAAAATGTCATTATATCTGTAATAAAATTAACCGGGAATCAATTTTTGTTTCAGGTCGACAATTCGACAGAAAACACAGAACACGAAGAAAAACTACTTCAGAAAATCAAAAGCAGTTTAAAGAGACTCCGTCAAGAAGAAACTGGTGAAGTAGATTCGGAAAATAATGAAGAACCGCCTACTTTAACACTTGAAGTATTCCCAGAAGCAAAACATCCGACCGGCTCAGAGGAAGATCTCGTCCCCAAAGACGATGAAGAAGAACCAAGCTCAGAGTTTCATGATGAGTCGCAACCACCTGAGGAGTCACCAACCAAGCCCAAAATAATAAAACGTCCATCAAAACCAATAAAACGAAACCCACGGCGGAAAGTAGTAATGAAACAAGAAGTCGAGAAATCAATAATAGCAGCTAGGAAAGCACCAGCGTTAGAGAAAATATTTGTCAATTCGACTACTAAAGTTGAAGACAAGCAACCAAAAAAAGGCACGACTAAACGAGCTCGCGTGGAGACTGCTGAAATACCCGCGCATTTCGACCATACGGAAAAATTATATGAATACGGTAAATACGTCGCAGAACAAATGATGTGTTTCGACGAGAACGACGTCCGCTCTGCGCAGGCTGAAATAAACGAAGTTCTTTCTAAATTTAGACTAAAGTACAAAATAATGAACTGCTTGTCAAAACCAAATAAAACAGAGACAACAGACGCAACACACAGACAAAGTAGCGCTACGATGACCCGGCCAGTGACACCAAAGAGACTTTCTGAACGACTGGAGACCAATCTCGTACTAATTAATGTTCCAAGGCCTTCAATGCCACAGCCTAAGTCACAAGTGAATACTACTAAACCTTCAATCACTCTCAGTCTGCCGCAAATGTTACCTGTTGTGCCACCATCAAATAATTCAGGGGTGTTGAATGTGAATTCTTCATCAGCATTGCCTCAAATAGGCTTTGTTATAATGCCATCAATGACCACACCAGGGTTTCAAATAGCAACACAGCGTATGGATTCTGCTGGAAACGTATTAGCTCAATCACCGTCTGTGCCATTACAGGGAAATTCTACCGGAACATCAGTTATTCCACCAAGATCTTCACATGAAGTTTTGCCGGGGGCGCCAGTAAATCAGCCAGGGTCATCACGTATAGTTTCGATGGAGACACCAGTGACTGAAGCGCACACATCAGATGTTAACTCAGCATCTTTACGGGATAACTCTGTTGAATCTACGGAGAGCCAACCAGCGTTTTCAGTGGTGAATATAATTGAGGCTCCAGTGATTGAGCCAGGATCTTCATCCACTATCAATGCCGGGAATTCTGGGACAGAGGCGGACCAGTTAGAGACGGCACATACACATTTTGCAAGCGTTAATCCAGATGGTTATGAGCAAGAATCGATAATAGTTAAATACGAAATAGAAAGTGATGAGGATGACACGTTAGAGTGTATGGATAGTTTTTTACTACGAAACAAAGACAATGTTTTAAAAAGAATGAATGAATAGAAAAACTAGAATGTAAAGAACTTGTCTTGATTGTTAAGTGTTGTTGTTAAGTCATTTAGCTAAAAAACTTAACTATAACACACCCCGGACACTCAACTAAATCTCTGTACAAAAGCCACTTAAACTACACACATGTCTTTTTTGTACACGCGCAATTGTCTGTGAAGTCTATGGTTGTCACCGTATGAATATATATTATACTTACTAGGTATTTGAAGCTTTTGATACTGATGTTATTAGTCTCTCTTTTTAGGTTTCGTAAATTTTCGTTTTGCATACCTACGAAAACATTCATAATCATATCACTCCAACACATTGACCATTTTCTACCTCTATACTTTGTATTATTCTGTGTTGTGTCTGTGCCTATAATTATAATAGTTGGTTTGATTTTTACTCGACTGCCAGCGAAGCCAAAAAGATTACCTACGTATGTGTTTGAAATTACATAATTATGTAAAATATGACTGTTTCTATGTTAGCTCGTAACTGCTAGTAGTTCTCGAGCTGACATCTGGCGAGCTCCATATATGTATTTCCACAACCCCTTGACAGATTTGGCCTAGCCTCAAAATTGTATTTGCGTCAACTGCTCTGTCGTGAAGACCAGCACGCATGCATGTCCACAATAATTCGTAAACGTTTCCGGTCGGATTCCAAAAATTTAAAACTCCAATTATTTGAATCTCAGTCCGCATTTATAACTTCCTAAACGTGTTTTTTTCTTCGGGTCAGATTCATGCTCGATTACTTGTTCCAAAATTAATAAAAGTAGACTGAGATTCGCACAATTTGAGCTGAAATTTTTGATAATCCGAACGGAAACGTTTCCGAATGATTGTGTATATGGGTGCTGAGAAACGGTAGGTACTCTAGTCATCGTCGGATTTGTCCCAGGGGGGCTATTCCTACGCGTGAGATGAGATGAGATTTTATCTTGGCCACTCTCACACCTGTGACTATTTAAACGAGAGCAACAAGGACGAAAACTTGTGAAATTGAATCTCACTCCGTAAGAATAGCCCTCCAGTGGACTCTGAGACGTCGCTTTCGCTCGTTTCTCTACGGCCAAACCGATTTTGATAAATGATATATCTCTAGATTAAGTAGACTCTATTGTGCGAGTGTTATAGGCTACTGCATTCGGATTTGTCAATAAATGATTTGTTATGATTAAGTATTGTTCCTAAATCGTTTTTAAAATTTGATTTTGGCCAAAATATTAGTTTTTTAATCATTATAAATCATTATACATTTAAACTGAATGAACGCTGTTAGCTCGTATTTAAAGTCTTCTCTGTCCACATAGTATTGAAATCTGGGGAGCTATTCCTACGCGGGAGATGAGATGAGATTTTATCTTGGTCACTCTAACACCTATGACGTTTCAAGCGAGAGCAACAAGGACGGAAAATGGTGAGATGAAAATCTCAAATCTCCGAATAGGGTCACTGTATTGACATTTGCATTGTATTCTTACGGAGTGAGATTCAATCTCACCATGCTTCGTCCTTGTTGCTCTCGTTTGAATAGTCATAGGTGTGAGAGTGACCAAGATAAAATCTTATCTCATCTCACGCGTAGGAATAGCCCCACAGTATTGACATTGATCTCTAGTTGGTCGAATTTGATTCTAATTTTTAAATTAGCTACACAATTATTTGTTACCTTTAAACATTTTGTAAACGCATATTTTATTATTTAAGAAGCAAGCGGGCTATTAATAATCATTCCATGACAAATGTTTTCGATTTTAATAATTAAGTAAAAAATTTCATTCTAAAATTGCTGGTATAAGGTTAGTAATATCTAAGGGTGTTGTTGTAACTGTCAAAGTGAACAATATTTAAAAAACAAGATTGTAAATTTAAAAAAAAAAACTAGTCTTCATACAAAATTGATCACTTGTTTTTTCCGAGATTGATTATTGCGTATGGCTTAATTATTTTTCTTTTGACTTTTGAAAACTTGTTCCATAAGTTGCTAACTTTGACGGGTGGAAAAACATGGCCTTAAATTTAATATCCCTAGACGGGCCATTTAAGGGCCTAATACTTTTACTGCAATGCTGGCCCGGCAATTCTGGCAATATTGCCAACTGTAGCCCGGCCGTCATCAGCAATGCTAAAACTCAGTGCTAAAAGGATCTTTTGGCACTCTAGCGAGGACGCCAGTGTCATTTCGAATATCTACGTACTTATCTATCAGATTATTTTGTAGGATTAGGAGGTTAGGTATATGCCAATATTGTAAGATACAGTTAAAATCAGTAAGTACATCAAAATTTTTAATTTCAAATCTTTAAGTACATGTAAGTCTGTACATTCGTTTTGGCTGTATGTTAGTACTGACGACAAAAACTGTACTAACTAGGTACCTATGATAGAAACTGGAAATAAAAATTGTACTAATTATTTTTTGTTTGTCTTTTACCTTCAATATAACAGGATACTGTTTTTATATTATTCATTAGCTGTGCCCTGCAATGAAACCTAGGGTTTTATATTATTCATTAGCTGTGCCCTGCAATGAAACCTAGGGTTAAAATGTAGCCTATGTGTTAATCCAGGGTGAAGCTAAAACCCGTTCATCCGTTTTAGCATGAAGAAGACACACGAAAACTTTCGCCTTTATAATATAAGTTGGATTATTAATATCCAACCCTATGGACCCTATTCGGAGATTTGAGATTCTCATCTCACATTTTATCGTCCTTGTTGCTCTCATTTGAAACGTCATAGGTGTGAGAGTGACCAAGATAAAATCTCATCTCATCTCATCTCACGCGCAGGAATAGCCCCCCAGATGATGTGGCCTACGATGGAGCGCGCGTGCACAATGGCGCTTCTAGACTGGTTTGGATTGGACCGGATGTTTGCTGTACTGCAATACTGGCCGACTGTAGCCCGGCCATCATTAGCCGTGCTAGGAATGCACGACTATATTATGATCGGGCCACCCAAAATATAATAATAATAAATTCGGGACACTTCCACACACGGTTGCTTGACCCCAATTTAAGCAAAGCTTGTACTACGGTTGTCAGAGACTGATATACATACTTAGATATTTTAAAAAACATACTTAAATAGATAGTAACACCCAGACATAGGACAAACGCAAATGTTCATCACATAAATGTTTGCCCTAGGTGGTAATCGAACCCACACCCCCAGGCTTAGAAGGCAGGTTCACTACCAACTGAGCCACCAACAGAGGCAGTCAAATTATATATCGGCATATCGGCTCGGCATATTGTCGCAATATTGCCGTCAAAGAGTGCCCCAAACGCTTGCAAGGATACTCTCGAGATTTGAAGACACTTAGAGGAACACCCACTCGGACAGAGCATGATCCACACACTAGCGGTTCGTACAATACGAGTATACCAGAACGGCGGCTACAGCCAATCGAACTTATTTGAAGAATTATAAGAGGAACACCAACGTAACCGAACCTTCACGATCTCAACTGTATACTCCGCAAAAAATGTCACTAACCGAAATAAAGATTAAGTAAGTACCTATCTACATATATTTTTTATTTATAGGCTTTCGCTTGGCCATCTCGCTTGATGTTAACTTGTTAGTTAGCAATGCAGGCCTACGATGGAGCATGCTTGCCTACAGGAAACCGATTTACTCGGAGACTTGAAGATCCAACCGATTGAACTATGTCGAGATTATGCCTAATTAGAGAAGAAATTAAAATTGGATTTTCTAACATAGGTAATAATCTAACAATTCGTTTATCGTGCAAATGATACAAATTTTAGGAAACGCGATTTCGTGTTCTCTACAAAACTCGACTCGTTGACTAGCAGTTTTGGTAAAGACTAAAAGTAGCCACTGAATTGAAGTATAATGGGGAAGGAGGAAAGTTCGTCATCATCATCCACCATAAGATGTCTGAGATATGTAAGAAATACATAAAATTCCGGCTGAAGGGCTTCGTTGATCCGTGGTCATGACGAATTTAAAAAAAGTATGACGGACGGAAGGTCAGCTGTCACATTAAGTGTCAAGACAAGAAATATTTTTCTCCTCATTTCTTCGAGATTGTGATAATGTTTAATTCCTCAGGAACTTATTTTTTCTAATTTTGTACTTACCTAGTACATAAATTCGAGTAAGTTAAGTATACCTACTTATTTGGAATGGAAGGACTTTAGAAATGCACCAATCGATTTAAGGGGGGGAGGGGTGGGAGGGGGAGGGGGGAGAGGGGTAGACCCCTCCCGTAAAGGGGGGAGTTGCGGAAACCTCCCCTTCCAGAGATATGAGCATTTTTGTGTTGCAACATAACCTCACTTTTTTCGATTCTTTTCGTTGTATTTGATGTTTATTTAATTAATTACAATAATATTATTTAACAGAATATTTCAGAGCACTTCGCCGGCCGCTGCCGCGGCACGCTCGCTTCGCTCGCTCGGCTCGTGCGTTGTTTTTCATGTTCTAACATAACCTAACCTAACCAAATTGTTTCTAGAAGCAATTTCGACATTAGCTAGTTTAGGTCTATAAAATATTATTTAACAGAATATTTCAGAGCACTTCGCCGGCCGCTGCCGCGGCACGCTCGCTTCGCTCGCTCGGCTCGTGCGTTGCTTTTCATGTTCTAACATAACCTAACCGAACCAAATTGTTTCTAGAAGCAATTTCGACATTAGCTAGTTTAGGTCTATAAAATATTATATATCAGAATATTTCAAAGCACTTCGCCGGCCGCTGCCGCGGCACAATAATGATAACAAAAGAACTAACCTAACATTAGCTAGTTTAGGTTTGCTATAAAATAAAACATAAAATATTTTTGAGAGGCATTCGATTTTGTAAACAAACGATGACTGTCTTTGACGTGACGTGACAGCACAGAAACTCAAGATGGCTTCGATTACGTTCCTTTTTTACAAGTTTGTTAAGTCATAATTAAAGAGAAAAAAATTAAAAACTTGGTTTTTTTTAAATTAAAAAAAAGGTTTTTCGATAAAGAAAACGTTATTTATAATGAATAAAACGATATACCATATAAATAAATAAAAAATAGCCGAATTTCAAATTTTTATGTCGTGCGACATGTTTTTCAACTTTCGTAGAACGTAGAACGGACCGCTCAGTTTCGAAACTTATGTTATAAACTGTGAAAATTTAAGGTTAATTTTTCGATTTTCAATAATTAATATCTCGAAAAGTATAAGTTTCCGCAAGTTTTCCCTTTACAGGAAGCCTTCTTATAATAAGACCTATGTGTGAAAAAAACATGAACCGTGAAATCGATTGGTGCGATTCTAAAGTTGAGCCTTTGGAATTACAATTCTTGTTCCAAATTTTTTTTGTGTTACTTATGAAATGAGAAAAATAATAGAGCAGAATAATTTTATTTTCCTAACATAATAAAAATAATATACATTAGTATTCAGTTAAGTACTTCCAGTACTATGAGTAGGTGCCTACCTTACAAACCATATCTAATAATATGAACAAATGAATAAGGTGATCTTGATCAAAAACCCACCAATTTAACTTAGATTATTTTTTTAGGTCATTGATGATGCTACAATAGCAAAATGAATCGCTCAAAAAGATTTAAAGCTCATGCTTATTCGGGGCCTAGAAGTAACCGGAACAGGATCCATGAACATCTCAAATGTTGCTATGGTAAAGATGTTTGGTAAGTAATCCATGTATATAAAGTGTATCTGTAAACAATGAACATATTCTAAGAATTTATTGTTGTATTCATCATTAAGACCCAGCTTTTGCAAAGTGTCAACCCTGAAATCGTGGCAAAAGAATCAGCTGTTCAGATCAGCAAAAAGATCATTGATCTTTGACAAAATGTAGTGGACAGCTGGTTTTTTTTTCTACACAGAATACTTTCTATTACATAGAAGCGATGGCAGCCTAGTTGGGAGAAGGTCCGCATCTCAAGTCAGAGAGTGGGTTCGAACTCAGCTGACGGCACGCACCAATGTGTTCATTGTGTGATCATATGTGCATATTGTATGTCATCTGCTACATGACTGGAGCCCGATGTATGGCGACAGGCTCGCCCCCTGTCACATTTAGGACTGAATATCGGCCGGTGAAGTGTGGGTGTTGTATTACACCTCTGCCAGCCCCCTCGGGGGAAAGGCGTGACGATGTGTTAGGTTACACAGATGTCTATGTGCCCATAGTAAAAGGTGGTCTTAATTACGAGTGCAATGCTATCCATCATTTAGACATCCACAATAATTTTAAGTGAACAAATTTTTTGGTATTAAGAACGACCTATATTTTGAAATACTAAGTGAGTACTTATTTCTTTTTTACAGAAGGGCAGATGTATGGCGAAAAGTACCAAAGCAATACAAGATAGAATACAAGGTAGATATATTCAGTAGGTGGTAATCTTTTTATAATTGAAAAGAAATAATATAGTTAAAAAAAGTACAGTGTGAACTCCATATCAATGACACTAAATTTAACTACAAACGTCCCTAAAAAGTCAAAATCACTTGGCTTTGGTTGGTTTACCTTATTTTCCATACAATGATACTCTCAACTGCAACACCAAAGAAGTCGTAAGGTACCTTTTAAATTGCCAAAATTAGTAAACACTGTGCAGCTGTGTACATTCTTTTGTTGCTTTATTATCCTAGCTCCTAATAAACTTGACTGTTGACATTGTTTATACTGAACTTTCTAAGATTTTTTTTTTTTTTTTTTACAAATTGGGATTGCTTGCTCATGTAGTTGTTGATCATGACTACTAAGTAAGAGTCATGGATTATATATATGTTATCATATTCTTAGTTGCTCACTAACTTTCAAACTGTAAACATGGCTAGTAAAAGAAATCTCTGTGTATTGACGGAAAAGGTCTCTTCTCTCTATTTAACGATAACTCTATAACACCATAAAATACACAGTCCGTTCAGTGTCGTTATGTAGAGTTTACACTGTACTTCTATGTATATTTTTAAATTTCTATGTACATAAGGTTACTTTTAGATGGACTATATTTTATTGCAATACTGGCCAGTATAAAAATATGGTCCATCTAAAAGCAATATTGTGACTATATTTTTAGTGTGACCCAACCAAATAGTTATACATATCTAGCATGGCTGTATTGCCACCATTGCTGAACCCATGTTGCAGTAAAACTATGGCCTGTCTAGAAGCACCCTAACCAAGGAAGATATTTAATAATATTCTGTTTTTGGCTCTAATGTGACACCTTCAAAAGTGAAAGCTAAACGTAAACCTAGGAATCTGAACGCAAAAACATATGTCAGAAAACCAGGGTTACAATCATATGCCAGAGAACCGATGGTGGGTCAGCAGGAACAGTGTCCCAGCCAAGTCGAGCCGCCAAGGCCAAAGCCATATTATCCATTTCTGGATTTAGATTTTCCCAAAAGCCCAACAAACGAAAGGTAGGTTCAACCATACATATTGTCATGCCTTGCCACACACACGCACAATATTCAGTCCCAAATGTGACAGGGGGCGAGCCTATCGCCATACACCAGGCTCCAGTCACGTAGCAAATGACTTACAATACGCACATATGTTCACACAATGAACAAATTGGTGCGTGCCGTCGGCTGGATTTGAACCCGCTCCCTCTGACTTGAGAGGCAGGCCTTCTACAACTAGGCTGTCATCGCTTAATTAATAAAGAACTACCAAAACCTAGTACCTAAAGTTGGAAATTTTGTAACAGTAAGTAACTTTAGCACTTTTCTATTTCAGCACCGGAGAGGCTGAACCAGTTCAAGAAGAAGTTCCGTTGCCCTGTTCTGACATTACAAATGTAAGTTCATGTATGACCAGTTGTGGTACTAATACAATTCAATTTATTTGATTAGGGTTAACTGGGGCAATTGTGTCTTTCGAGAATTACCTGAGCTTCGCACCGAGCCCCAAGATACAGGCCTAGAGCTTAGTTTGGGACTCACTGTCAACCTTTAGTTCAGTACTACATAGTTTATTTAGTTAATCCTATTTAAGGTCAACCTGCCTGTATGTACTTTTCTTTGTTAAAAAAAAACCTTTTACAAATTGCCTCACAGACGCTTTTGTCCCAGTTGACCCTATATAAAATGGACACAGACACAATGAACAAATTGATGCGTGCCTTCGGCTGGGTCCGAACCCACTCCCTCTGTCTTGAGAGGCGGGCCTTCTCCGATTAGGCTGTGATCGCTTCAAGTATGGGTAATAACCGTACAGTTATCTGTACAGTCAGCGGTCTCATGATAGCCTTCTGTTACTTCTGTACCTTCACAGTCCAGCTCCAGCATCACGTGTAAGAAACGTGATGCGGATTACAATTTTTCTCGACACCAACATTTTTTTTTTATCTAAAGAATAGGTCAACATTTGACCACCAACTCGCCTGATGTGAAGCGCCATTGTGGCGTAAGATGTAGCACGAAGACCTAGTAGGTACTTATTCACTCTGGCTTTGAAGATACCTAGGTTGTAGTTAGTCGGAAAAACAGATGGTGGCAAACGATTCCAGTCCCTAGCTGTTCGTATTAAGAAGATGGAGTTAAAGTTTAACAAAAACAATTCGAGATAGGTAGAAATGCAGGCCCGGATCTAGGATCTAGGATTTGCTGAACCGGGCAGAAACATGAGAGAGCCACCCAGCACCCCCCGTCTCCCCGTCATCGAGCATTTCATACAGATATCGAGATACATACTTAAAAGTACTACTTATAAAGTCACAAAAACTCACAATTTTTCTTCACTTTTTTGTGAACAACACCCTGCAGCAGCACGTTGTATACAGCATCGACAGAGTTCGTTTTGATATAGACAACAGCTACGAGAAAAGAGATAGCATGGTCACAGGTCCTCTGGAGCTTCGACTCCAGCTCTCGACGGCGGCGCACGGTGACCTCCAGCCTCCCGGCAGCACCCCGCAAAAAAAAACGAAACCCTGCTAATATTAAAAACGCGAAAGTTTGTAGAATGGATGGATGGATGTTTGTTACTCTTTCACGCCAGAACGGCTGAACAGATCTGAATGAAATTTGGGACAGAGATATGTACATTATAGTCTAGAATAGACATAGGATACTTTTTAACCACGGGTGAAACCGCGGGGCGCAGCTAGTTCAAAATTAAATAAGCTCATATGTGTAATTTCTTATGATAAGAAATGTTTCCTAATAATTTTATTTTTATTAACCGAAAACCAATTTGCTTTCAGGTGGAAACCTCAACAGAAAAGAACAAAGATTACGAACAATGTATTTAAAACAAAACGGTTTAAAGAGACTTCGTCAAAAAGAAGCTGGTGAAAACGCACAACGAAAAGTTACCAATCCCTAACCGAAAAAAAGAAGACATTCGTTAAATATCCTCAAATTTAGTTCCAAAGTTCTATGAACAATATTTTAACACCCTCTTTAAGAAAAGGGCAGAGAATTATGACTGATTTCGTAGTAAGAAAGATTAAACAAGAAAGCTATTGTTTACTTAAGTATAATTATAGTTTTTGATTATTATTTTTAAGTGCGATTTGAAAGAATAAGAGATTATTTTGTTACGTTTATGTTACTTTAATTGAATACTATTATCTTTTATAATTACTATTTTCAAGAGTGCTTCTAAAGACTTGCTAATTAACATTGAATATGGAATATAAGTTATAAGACTGTGACGACTGATTAATAAAAAAATAAAAAAGAAATTATATTTTTAAGTTTTGATCACTATTTTCGTGAGAAATTACTGCACAATTTTTAATCAAGAAAATAAAGAAATTATGCAAAAAAAACACGTTATTTTTATTCCAAAATCATCCTGAATTGAAGCTCGAATATGGTCATATTTACAAAATAATTTTCTTATCGGTGGAACAAGGACACAACTGTTTGAACGACTTTGTCCTTCCAATTTTAAAATTATAATATGTATACTAGGTATAAGTGTGATAGATGTGGCTTTGTCGCTATCAATCAAAAACATTAAAGGGCATATTTACCTTTACGGCGTTAGCGCTCCAAGTGTCGCCTGCCTCTCCCCGCCGACGTCGCAACTGACCAATCAGACTATGTCACGCCAAGAGAGTAAATAACTAGAAAGACAAAACCACTATTTCCTCCTGGCTGTTATTTGAAGGAACTAAATGAGTGTCGTTGTCCCTCCAGTTAAAAGGGCGTTTTTGAAGCATTTCTGCATACTTAATCATTTTTGCAATTTCTGACAATTGTTTTTTTTTTATGTACAATAGGTCGGCGTTTGACCACCAACTCGCCTGATGTTAAGCGACGTTGTGATCTAAGATGGAGCACGACGACCTATAAGGTACTTATTCACTCTAGCCTTGAAGTTTTGTAGAGTGAACAAGTACAAAGACGGCAGTTGAGTGAGGCGCTACAAGTGCGCTACTGCTCAGACCCGTCTTCGGAACGGTTACACCGGACTACATCCCGAAACACGACTAGGTCATTTCACGGCATGGCTTGGTCCGGTGGGTGGTAACTAGCCACGGCCGAAGCCTCCCCCCAGAGTTTGCTACCCGGTTAGCACTACCCGGGAACCACGTGTAGGGAATCAGAATAGAGTACACTCCTACGGACGTGGGTAGCTCAGTCCTTGTTCTACCGAAGGTGCGTCTTGTCAGAGTGGTCGTGGTCATCGATCTGGGTGGTGGCTCGCTTCACAATTCGTCGCCACTCCTCACGTATAAATAACAGCCTTTCTTGTGCACATGTTGACGGAGCCGTTATGCCGTGCAGCCCTTATTTGGTCGGTCCACCGTACTGGTGATCTGCCGCGTGGTCTCGTCGCCTCAATTTTACCCTGCACCACAAGGCCAAGAATGTGGATTCTACTGGAAACATATTGGTTCAATTAGTACCTTTGCCTTTACAAGGAGATTCTACTGGGATATCAGTGATTCCTCTAAGATCTTTACATGTTGTTTTGGCGGGCACCAGTAATTTAGCCAGGGTTATTACGTAAAATTTCGATGGGGATACCAGTGACTCAAGGACATATTAGATGTTTGAGTATCTTTGCGAGGTAACGACGACGAGTCTACGGAGAGCCAACCAGCGTTTACAGAGGTCAATTTAATTAATCAAATCCAGCGATGCAGCTAGGATCTTTAATGCATGCAATCATTACTGGGAGACCCAGCCAGGGGATTCTGGGACAAGCGGCCCAGTTAGAAATCCCACTTAAACATTTTGTGAATTTTATAGTGGAAACTAATGTGGTTTTCACACATGATTTTATGGAACGTGAATTACTCACGTACAATTTAGTCGATTGTTCCGACTATAGTTTCAATCGCATTCGGCGGTCTTTATCAAAATGCACGCACTCGGCGTGCATTTTGTGAATGTTACTCCATGTAGCGATGAAGCAGAATCAACGATTATTAAAATATATGAAGCCGAAAGTGATGATGACGAATCAGAGTAGATTGTATCGATAGTTTTTTACCACATAGTTATTACCAAATAAAAACCTTAGCAATAAACGTCTTATAGCCTCGGAATAGTTATACAGCGTGTTACAAAAACCCTGTTGTGTAGTTGAAGGGCATGTATTATACACACATAATAAATACAGGGATTCATGCAAAAATACCAAAAAATGCACGTTTATTTTTATTTTTTTATTTTATTAGCAAGAGTTATGACCGGTTTAAAAACGCAAGAAAAAAAAAGGAATTTTAGAAATTTTTTAACAAATCTGTATCATATGTGTTTATTCTAAGAAAGTAGCAGCACGACGCGCATGGTTTACACACAAACTAGTGTCAATGCGCTTACCTAACCTATCTAGGTTAGGTAAGCTTTTAATGGTAACCATTAACGGTTCTGCCTAGCATCCTGCAAGTACATCCTACACATCTTGCAGCTCCATGCAGTATGGTGAGTGTAGTCGCGTCCGGCAACGACCAAAGAAAATAAGCGCTACGCTGTAAATGTACGTGCAGGATGCTAGGCAGGATCGTGGGAGAGCTACATCCTGCTGCGTAGTCCTGCAAGGAAGGATGTTAAATGGTGTGTTTAAGGGCCCGTTCGCAGCTCGTGTCATCTCTGTCATAGGAGAAACAAATTGAATTGAATTGAATCGAGAAAACAAATTCGACATTCTAATTATAGGCAAGTAATAAATATAACAGCGAAATCGGGATATTGTTTCTATTAATCATTTAGGTTTGTACTTGGCCTCAATTTTGCCTGATGATACACAATGATGCAGCCTACGATGGAGCACGCTTGCCATGAAGAAACCGACTCACTCGATACTTGAAGGCACCCTGACTTTATCTAACGAGGAAACCCTACTAACGCAGAGTATTCTACAGCGGTTGTAATGTTTATAACCCGCGACTAGACTGAGCATTACAATCTGTGAGTGTAAATCACCCCAGTTTTCCCATCCTTAGGGTTAGACCGGGCGCTAGAGGTAAGTGAGTATGCATAATGTGAGTACCGAATTTCGCCAACGGATTTAAGTGAAGAAAAGGTCAAAGAATAATAATGTGGATCTTGCCGGTCAATTTTTTGGTCCATATTTTTTTACCCCCTCTTCTCTTATTCGTAAAGGGAATATTATATTGAGTACATATACATGATATAAAATCATTTTAATGATTATTTTCGTAATTATTTATAGTTCTTTCTAATGGTAAAAGTCAGGATGGATTCTTAAATAATAAAAAAAAAAACAAAAATAAATAAATAAAAAGTAATAAAAAAATTTAATTAAAAAAAAATTAAAGTTACATATGATAAACCAGCGAATTCAAACAACTCAAAATTACTTAGGTATATATAGTACCTACATTTGTTAAAGAACTTAGTTATTAGTTTATTTTTTGCTTTTCAGTTTTTTTGGCAGTTAAGTAAATTTTTTGCTAAAAAGTTTTTATTTATGTGGCAGTAATAAAATTATTACCTACTGTCTGTCCCCGCAAATTCAAATATAAACCCCCACGAATTCTCCAGGCGAGTTGGAAATCTCCCCAGCTTGGGCAATTCACACACACACATTGGCAGCACTGCAAATAGGCTACGGCTCGCATTCCGCCTCACTCCTTCTCGGGACGTAAGAAGGCCAACACGTCATTTACTGAATACCTACCAATAAAAAGTAAACAAAATAATGCCTTCCTGTGCTTTCCCAAAGTGCAAAAATACATCAAAAAACACAGATAAAGGGTCAGGAGTCACGTTTCACAAGTAAGTACAAAATTGATCATTGTATTTTATCATAATAACGTAATTGCACCAATGAACATCGTCCAGTAATATCCATTTTGTTTTTCCACTGTTGACATTCCGGGGCAGGAATGATTACGCGAATAATATAAATGTCTGTCCTTTGTGTGCCAAGACAGCCCGGTGAGAAGGAGGACGGGGCGGAGACTGACTGTAAAACCTCGTAATGTATATCGCGTTTGCGTATCGTTTTATTGAACTGTAAGCTGATCAGCGTGACTCGTTGAATTTATATGGCGAACGGTTCGCAAATCGAAACGTAGGTAAACTCGAAACGGTGACGGGCTTCGGCTCCAGTTAGTCTCCGCGTACTTACTAATTGAAATATACTGTAACTACGAACACAGTATTAAAAATATTTGTAAAATTTTATTTCTTTATCTGAGCCGCGGCAGTGCCCCTAACAAGTCAAGCTAGCAAAGGCACAGCCGCTTGCCGTACCTTTCTTTTCTTGACGCCATTTACATCCCACCCTATAACTTGAATTGAATTTTTAGCGACGAAGAAGCCATAATATAATTATGTAAGTATATTTTCATTTAAATTTCATCCAATTTGAGCCATTATTTTAAGAATTATGAAAAGTCTACGTTCCATAATTTCAATACATAGGATGACTTTGCAATCACACGGACACACGGCAATAAATTCTACATGCTACAAAATCAGCCGAAATTGAATGCCTAAGTTGGCTCGTTATTATATTATGTTTAATTAGGTAATAGAAGAATTGAAGCATTGAAGTAGCTACTGTTAGAAAGAATGACGTCATAAAAAAAGAAATTGTCAATAAACTGCTTACAATACGTAGTATTAAGGTTTTAAACTCTTGAAGTCAACTTCATTCTTAAAATGTTAAAGTTATTATTATTATTATTTTTAATTTATTGGTTTTTGACAAACTCTTTCTTAAGTAACCTCATGATGCTTCGTTGTAACAACAATATCATGTAAATATGAAATGAGAGTATACTTCTGCCTACAAACTGCTACGCAGTTTGTGCAGAGTTGTATTTTAATGCTTAAGTATGTTATTAACTTAGATAAAAAAAAAAAAAAAAAAATACTGTTTGCGATTGCAAAGTCATGCTATGTGGGTATTATAGAAATAAAGATGTGTAACATTGAAACGGTCACTAAAATTGTTGTATGATAACTAAGTAAAGTAACAAAGCTATTGGATAAATGCTTGCATAAATTGGGTACTAGATTAATTAACCAAAGTTTTACGTTAGATCAAAATTTTAGGTCTGTGGATAGTGCGTAAGTTTTTACGGTATATCGCGTTCCGAGACTTGCGCTTTTTACATGTAGGTAATGTTTCTGATTGTATTGTTATTTCTGTAGGTTTCCAAGTCATGTTCGCATGTACAAAATATGGCTGGAAACAGTACGGGCAGCTAGACAAGACGCAGAGTGGGCTTCAAATGTCCACAGCCGCGTGTGTTCCGACCACTTCACACCCGAGGAAATGTATACGACCAAAAAAGGAAGGCGCAAAATATATCAAATGGCTATTCCTCAACAGGTAACAATACCTAGAAAGTAAGGTATCCCTAGTCGCCACGTCGCGATGTGTGGAGGGCAAATGCCCCCTCTAAAATCAAACGAAGGGTCGCGCTCTCTCCTATTTAACTACCTGGTACAATCTGGTACCTACATACTAAGTAAGCCGGAGCTAGAGATTGAAAGAAAGGGTGAATAAAAAAATGCGCCTCCCCCGTCGTAATGAAGTATTTAAAAGCGTTATTATTAGCGTTATTTTGGTTAAAAGCGTGTTGTTTTGTCGGACGCGATACTTAAAAAAGAGGCACTCTGAAAATAAGAACTAACTAACTAACTAACTCAAGAACCTTAAACTTAAGCCAAGTTTAAGGTTCTTGAGTTAGTACGTTAGTTTAAGTAAAAGTTATTTTAAGGCACGGGCCTTATAAGAAGTTGCTTCTAAGGCCCGTGTGGCAAAAGTGGTTTAATACATGCCTCTATTTTTATTAACAAGTAGGTAGATTGTACTACTTGTATAATAAAATACCGGGAATTGGCGTTACCTACTTATGAGTTATGATGGAACGTAAACTTTTTTCGTATTCGTGTTCCTTACGTGTTTTTGGAAAACTCCGAGAAGTTGATAAAAATGTAGAATCAAAGGCTGAGAGAGCTTATGAACGGCTTTCTGAGTTCCATTGAACTTCACTAGATGGCGTTACTCAGCAGTGGAGTTTCCAGTAAGTACCTGCCTTTTATTTACTTTATACAATGAGTAAGTATTGTTTTTTTTAATGGCTGTATGTCACAACATATTTCTCTTCTCTCTAAGCAACTGAATTATAACCATAGCTTAAAAAATCCATTACTATGAATTTTAACACTGTGTTAAAACGGAGAATTACAAAGTAGGTACCTACATTATCTTGTATCTATCTTCTATCTCAAACATACAAAGGAACGCACGAACTTTAATTATAAACTAACAGCCTTAGAAATAAAGTTTTAAAACATGTGTACACACATTGTGTAACACAAAAGCTGAAAAATAAAAATATTTTTGACTTAAACGTTGTGTACAGTTCGTGTACAGATGTAACAAAATCAAAGGAAAATGAACATTCGTTAAACGGCCGGGTACCCTTGTTTAGCGGGTGTGTACGGGGTCAAGATGGCGGATTTCACTATAACAGCTGATCTACACTCAGTAACTATGATAGAAACTGTGTCATGTTTTTCTATTGTCAAATTGAAAACGTTTTTAGTTGATATTGTGACATTAGACACATTGTAGTGTTGACATTGATTGTTCCGTTCAGAAATTTGTTGTTAGTCTCCCACTATAACCAAAAGAAAATGTTTTCCTCTAAAATAGTTTATATCGACGAATTTAGGACAAGAGATTCAAAAAACAACATAGTTTATTAATATTCCTTTCCTAAAACGTAAATTGTACGTGCAATTTTAAAAATTAGGGAGCTTTCTTAAAAAATAATTACTAAAAAACTATTTGGACAAAAAAGTTTCTAAACGAATTTACCAAAAGTTGCCAGACGAAAAAGAAAAAAGTGTTATGCATGTGTGTAAATACCCAATGCCGATTCACACTTTATCGCTCAAACAATAGTTACACATTTGTGTAGCGCTATTTACTGACTACTCAATGTCTAACTGAACATTGGTTTAGCAGATGTTTATGCATTTTTTTATTTCTAAGGCTGTATATGTCTAGATCAAGTGTATGACCTATTGTATGACGGCCCATAGGAAAAAAAACCTAACTGTCAGGTTATAACGGTAGCCAGCCAATCGTAGTGGCGCCAAAGGGAGAACGTTTTGTACGACAACAATTATGTCCGGCACAGCTTTGTATAGCCCAGCCATGTACTACACGTTTAACGTGACATGGCTTCGTATGCTCGTATTGTACAAATTTGGGCCGGAAAAAATTGTACAGAGGATTATGCCACAGCAACGATTTGTACAGCACAGTTTTACGGGTACGTAAAACTGTACTGGCATCGTTAGCTCGTGCTGTACAAAACATGTCGAATTTAAATTGGTTGTGCAAAATTACCGGAAAAAATGAATTGAATTGGTTAGGTTAAAGACTCCGTGGCTATTTTTTTTAAAACAACCCGAAACCTCCTTAAAAGATTAGCCTAGGCAACGAACTAGTGAACGATTTACAGGCGATTATATAGTTATATACCTAGTTACAGCAACTTTTGTACAGCACAGTTTTACGTGAGATGGCATTGTATGCTCGTGCTGAATTAAACATGTCGGACAAAACATATCTTACAAAACAGTGACCCGTGCCAAAGACGCCGCGCGGCTAACAGGCTTAATTTTTCGGAACAAAAATGGTTTTTTGTGCCATAAAAACGTGCCGAAACTACCAAGGACGTTTAAAAACTCCTAAATCAGTTACTTATCATCGGTAAATACACTTTAACTAACTACAAACCTACGCAATACTTAATATGAAAAAAAACCATTATTGAGATTTGTACGCCATGTTAAAAGGGTTGCCAGTTCGTTTAAAAGTGTTTTACCCATGTTTACTGACGAGTCTTAACCGGAAGTTCTGACATTTAAAGGTATAAGGTATCCTAAATCCTAATCCTAACTAATAATTGAATATGAAAGAATTTGTTCGTTTGTTTGTTATGACTACTCAATTTGTGTAGTAGTTGTCAGGTCAGGGTACAAAAAAGTAAACAGGCTACTTATCCCAAAAAAATGGCAGTTCGAACAAGTGAAACAAACGTCATGCTCTAGTTCTAAATTAAAAGTCCTATCCTAACTTCCTAACTAATATTAGAAACGTGAAAGTAAGTTTAATCGTTTGTTTGTTTAAGACGTGAGCATGCTCACGCCTTAACTGCTTAACCGATCATCATGAAAGGAAAGGGATTTGAATCTTTGTACATATATGGAAGCTGGCATATCCACCCACCGCCATTTTTGTTGTTTTTTTTTCAAAGTGTCCACTTAGGTAGGTAACACTAATACAAACTAAAAGTACTTATACACCCTAAAGCGTTCACGTTCTCGAGATATTTAGATGTATAGATACGAGAAATATGAAAATCATGAAAAATGAACTAGTTAAATATCTACTTGTTATATTATTGGTTTCTGGCTTTATTAATGTGTTACCAGTTACTTGTTACTTACAAAATTATGCAACTTAATTTTATGCTATTATTACAGAATACCCAGAGATCCGATCTTAAGAAGTCGTTGGATAAATATAATCAGAAAAAGTCGTGACGATGATGTTTGGCAACCAGCTAAATCAACGGCTATTTGCTCTGACCATTTCCGGTCGAAGGATCTATATGTAGCTAACGATCAAGGTCGTCGACGATTAAAAAAAACAACTATTCCGAGCAAGGTAACTTTATAGGGTTTTAGGTAATTCACCTTAAAATGCCCAAAATGAGGTAGGTACTTTGTAAGTGTATGTATGTATGTATGTTCGTAAAATTTGTTATTTTATGTGTTTTTGGTATTTCATGTGGCCGCTCCTCTACAAGCAAATACTTAAATAAATAAAGTTCTAAAAACAAATGAATATGGTCTGAACTAGAAAAGCGTTATCATGATATTATTAAACTAGTAGGTACTTAGTTTTTATAATACATTTACTTGTTTATTATTATTTTACCAATACATACTAATGAATGCCTTACGTATTATTCCAATATGAAAATTATTTATTTAAATTTTTTTCCTAGGCATTGTTTTTGTCGGGCTTAGAAATAGAGGACGAAAAAGGCAACGACCAGCATAAAGATACAGAAAGAACACGAGATTGTGTAAATGCTGATGTGTCTAATGATTGTACTAAAGAAGAAATTGTAAGTATTTAATACTAGTCCATATTATTATCATAATGTACTTTAAGCTTAAACACATACCCACTTATCATTTTATATTCACAATATATTTTCCCTACTTTTATGGGAAATATTCAAGTTGCTGGTATCATTCCACATGCTCAGCGAGCGTTAACAACAGCTAAGGTTATACATCTGTGTGTGTAAACACGCACACAACCTTTTCAAAGTTGGCTGGGTATGAAGCGAGCGCTACTATCGATCTAGACAAGTACTTTTTCAAAGCGCACGAGCTGGCAACGCCGCGCGGCGCGGCAGCGGCGGTCGAACTGGGACGGACCACATAGAAATAACGATACTAAATACAACTCCGCCAGGTATAGCATTCAGAAACACGTAGTGACGTCAATCGATGCTTAAAGCAACCGAAATAAGTCATTTCCAAAAAGTTTTAAAGAGACGGATGACTATGACGTCATTATGTGTTTGCTGAATGCTACCATAACCTTGTTTTATTGATAACGGAATTCACAATCAGTCAGGTCAGGCGAGACTTGTCCTTGACTGTCATGCATCCCCTCTGAGAATGCTTGACCGTGAATTCTGCTTGGTCGTGTAGGTAGGTAGGTATAAATATCGCAGGCAAATTGCACCACTCTTTCATTTAGAAAGGGTAGGCATACTAGGCATATTGTAAAATGCCAAAATGACTTAGGTACAATAGGTTGTTTCAATTTTTTTTTTCTACATCGTTTTATAGGTATCTAATGACCTCAATACATATTGAAACATGTTTAATCATAATGAACTAAGTAGGTAAGTACTGCAATTATTGTAAAAAAAAATGCAATTTATTCAAATTTTCAAATTCAAATTCACTTTTGCAGAAATATAGGTACCTAGGTAAGTAGGTACATACAGGATAGTTGGTCATAAATAAGAGTCTCACTATACCTATTCAGCCTCCATCTATTGTTAGAATGTCAATCTTTGAAAAGCAATTAAGTAAGTAAGTATATTAAATTAAATACAATATTATTTCGTGTGGAGGATAGATACTAATATTAGTATAATACACGAAAGTCTTATCGTTAATAAATTCCCTAATCGTATAATAATGTCCTCTCAAGCAGAAGCTGTTTTCTTTTAAGAGTACTTAATTCAAATAATGAGTTAGTAATCTTTTTTTTTTGTGGAATCTTATTATATACTTGAACACCCACAATGAACGAAGATAGTATTTCTGTATTGCTTCGTTCATAAACGTAGAAAAAAAGTCGGACGGAACTTCACCTAGGTACTTATGTCAAAACTGTGCCATCCATAGTCAGACAGCTCGTTGTACTTACAGGCCGACGCACACATTCACAGATTTCTTAAGCCATTTGATCGTAACGTCTACACTGACAACACGTCTGTGCGGGGAAAACAATTTTACGAAACAGTATGTCTTGTGCGATAAAATGGTGTAAAAACCGTAGTGATCGCCAGAATAAAAATCATGGAATCACGTTTCACAGGTAAATAAATGATTCAATCACTTATTCCCGAATTTTATACATTTTAATTCATTAAATCATCACGAGCGTTCCGGGAATTGACACTCGCTAACTACGTCACTCGTCAATCTCGTCATCGTCTCTTTCGATCTTGTCGTAAACTACTTATTTCGGTCTTGCTCTTATGCATTAATTGACGTGATTTATATGACCTTTTTGTTTTGGAACGCTCTACACCTGGCAGACAAGCCAGTGTTTTTTTTTTTTTTTTTTTTAAATTTTTCATGACCATGGATACTCGTCCTTCAGTCGGATTCTTAGTAATAATTTTTTCTTCAGTAACATGATGGGATGATGATGATGAGGTGATGATGAAGACGATGAATCCCTCCCCTTTCCCCATTCCAGTAAAGTTATGGATACTTTACTGAAACTTTAAGTGAAGTTTTGTAGAGAACACGAAAAATCGCGTTTCGCGATGTTTGTATCATTTGCCCACACTCGTGCACGTTGACGAACCGGTAAACGTTAATAATCCACCATTATTACACTTTAACACTCGAAGAATCACAAGTTTTAGAAAATAATACAAAAACACGACACCATCTTTTCGGTTCCCGCCAAAACTCCCGACAAGCCAGTGTCAAGGCCAGTGTTACCAATGTTCAGATGTGGTTTCAAAAAATATTTTGCATGGTAAAATAGTTGTTTTACGAAACTCAATTCATTAAAGTTACAAAGTATTTTCTTTTATTTTTATTAGATTGCCGAAAAAAAGCGAATCATGGAGAAATGACTGGATCCAAATAATTAGACGATATAACGATGAAAATAATTGGATCCCAAGCCAATACAGTGTCATTTGCAGTATACATTTTGAAGCTAATGACTTTTATACAACTAAAGGAGGACACCGGCGTGTTGTTAAATATGCAGTCCCTCAAAAAGTAAATTTTGTATTTTTTAAACTTTAGCTTACTAAACTTTTTGAAGCGATGATAGCCTAGTTGGAGAAGGCTCTCCTCTCAAGCAAGAGGGAGCGGGTTCGATCCCGCTTAAGGCACGTATCAATCTGCTAATTGTGTGTACTGTGAACGTATGTGGGTATTTAATGTTACTATTTGGTATTTAACGGGACCCCGGCAGGCAACAGGCAACAGGCTTGCTCCCTATCACATTTGGGACTGAATATCGTCCGGCGAAGTGTAGAATATAATACAATAGAACTCTACCAGCCCCTTACAGAGATAGGCGTGACGAAGCCCGCATATAGCCCGAATGCACTTTTTCTGTGCCTTGAAAGCAGTTTTTCTCTCAGCTAAGTCCGCCCAATTCATTTGGGCCCTCTTCAATTTTATTTAATTAATTATTACAAAATGGTTTACAGTCTAGACACTAAAACACCATATTGTCATACAATAGCTACATGTATAAATAATTATACCTACATTGATATCAAAAATACAAAATATGCAATTTTAGGTAGAGTAAAAATCTAGTAAAATAGGTTTAAATATGCGTACGCATTATTTATAATTAAATTAAATTTGTCAGCAAAAATGTCAATGTTTCTACACTGAACGAGCATGTCACCGAGCACAATGCGAGGACGTACTCGTACAGTCGAGCATTGTGGGCATCACGGGTGCGCGTGGAAGGCCTCGCCAAAAGTCGCGGCATCGTTTCAATAAAACTAGGTAGTACTTACCTAGGTCTCAGATCAATCTAGAGGAAAAGATGGAACACTGCGTTATATCTCACAATTGCACGAAAACTAATATTAATTCCCAAACTCTACGTTAACCATTTCCGTTCCAATATACAACCTCAGTAGATTTAATATTCTAAAACTGCACAATGCACATACTTGTAAGAGTTTAATGTTACGGCTTCTTTAAAAAGAACCTCAAAATGTAGTCCTGGCCACACTTTTATAATGCACTATGTATATTTAAGTACTTGAAATTATACCACAAACCAATGCAGATAAGGTCGAGGTAAGAATGACCAAGCGAGTAGCGTAGTTTTTTTTGCAACAGTGTGTGAGTGTTGTGTACCTATACGACAGTAGCGTAGTTTTTGGCTTCACTTAGATCATACGCCGTGCGCCATCTCATTCTCTTGGTTGATCTGAGACCTAGGTAGGTACTCGTCGTAAACGGACGAGTTATGCAATGTAAGTACCTACCTACGACATAGGTAAGTACCTAACTTGACAAGCCTGTCAAGAATTCTATTCAATCACAGAATACCCTATTACATTGGTCAATTTATTTAATTAAAAAAATGCAACGTACGGTACCTAAACTAGGTTTTAAAATTCATCTTTAACACTAAGTGTAATAAAATCATAAGACTGTCATGCTGGACAAGACAGCAAATCTTGAACTAGCATAGGTAGTTCGTCCAGCGTCAGCGTACACTCCGAGTAAGCTGACCAGCATACTCTCTCTCACTTATAAGTATTTAGCCAGGCATTCGAAAAGACATCACGCGTTTTGCATTAAAAATTGCGTACATATCCAAAGTATCGTCTTAATAATTAGGAATTAGGTATCGTGTGATACCTAAGTAGAAGTACCTACTTACAACAAAAATCAGCCTGTAAAAACCATTAAGGCTAAATGTTCGTTGTCGCTAAGCACCTTGTCCCACGAGATGGCGCTGTTTCACCGAAAATATGTTTTTATTTATTTCACTTGAATTAGCAACAAATAAATTATTATTTTAGTGTTTCGCTTGATTACCAGTTTGCCCTTAACATGTATCAAACATAGTTGAACCCATTAATAGCTACAGTTTTGAAACAATGTAATTCAAATACCAGCCTCTGTATACGTAAACAAATAACACGCACACATGCAAATGAAGAAAACTGTAGTAACTCTAGGCTAAAATTGGACAATTTGCAAATTTCTCAAATAGTTCAGTTGATAATGGTGGATTTGTGATTCTTAGGTCATGAGTTTTTGAACTCATGATCTAAGAACCCCAACGTCTCTCTCTCGTCTCCCCCACGGAACATTTTTGTGGAAAAATATTTTTCTAACATTTTAGTTATATGTTGCGCTTAGTAAAAACACAATATGTGCTTAGTAGAATTGTTCTAAAGCGAAAACCATAATGAAAGACTTGATAACGTCCAAAAAATTTATTACTTTTTAAAAATCAACATCTAAACACTTAGTATTTTTTTTACCCGTCGTAAAATTATTTCAGGTAGTACGCATTTTTTATAAAAAGATACTAGTTTTTCCGTCATTGATTGTATGAAGTCTTCGTCCCTCTCGACTTCCCAAACGGTAATCGGTTGTGCTGGTGATGTGTAGCACACAAAGTAACATTTTTTCATTTCGGTTACTCGGAGCTGTCCTTGTATCTATTCAAAGAGAGAAAACCAATTTTATTTACACACATACGAGGTGCATTCAATAAGTACCTAGCCTCATCACCAGAGGGCGCTGTAGTTTCAAAAGAGTTTTACCACCGTGTAGCACATTCTTTTTTAATTCTTTTTTCAAATTTTCATTCCAATCCCTTCATTTGTTTTAATTTGACAACTTATGGAATCGAACGTGTCGATCGGTTTTACAAAAATGGAAAAAGAGCAATATCGTTCGGTGATTCGATTCCTATTTTTGGAAGGGAAAACGCGCATCGAAATCAAAGAGCGCTTGGGTGCTGTGTACGGTGACTCTTCTCCATCGATGGCCACCGTCAAGAATTGATTCAACGAGTTTGCATGGGCCGTACGTTGGTTTTTGATGAACCACGTCCAGGTGAATGAATGACGCCCGTGCCGGTGCGAAAGAAGGAGGATGGCCGTACCGAACTACTACAATAGTACGATGACGATCCTGGTTGTCTGAATGTTTACCCATATTAAATATTTTTTCCCTAAAATTATACTTTTTTTTAAGAAAAAAACCCAAAAATGGTACAATCGTACAAATTCTTGTACACATTGTAACAAGTAATTAAAAACAAACAATGGATGCCGATTTGAGATGATTTTTCTGACGGAAGGGATGTAATTTTTGCAGCCAGCAGATGTTTTGGAAAACAATTGCATAACGAAAAAAAATGTTTTTGGAAAAAATTCCTTAGAAAAGGACACCGACAGTGTTTTTTAGTATGATATAAAAAAACTACGTCCAGAGTACTGAGTATTTAAAAAAACACATTAAAAATAAAACCCACAAAATCCTTAAAAACTATTTTTTTTCCTCCAAAATCGTGAAAAATCCCCAATCTGGCAACCCTGACTACGACTGTAGATTATTCTGTGGAATAAACACGACAAACAAACAAAACTGTGCTGCCAGTGTGCGACGACCAAAAAATACAATATTACAATACCTCGATACTACTTACAAGTAATAAATTAACGCAGTTCCCTTATTGTTTACTTGTATTAGTTTTGTACTGTTACAATATAAGAAAAACTATTATGCTAAATTGTCTTGTAAATAATGTCATTAGAAACTTGAAATCCGTATTTTACCAACTCTTTGAAAGCAAACGCATACAAATGATGGCATTTTCATATTATGATAGGGTTCAAAATAATAGATAAATAATAATAAAATCATTTACATGTTGACAAAGTTATAAAATATAAATAGATGACACAATTTTGTAGACTTATAAATATTACATAGCACAAGAGTAACGCGAAAATGTACCAGGTAACGAATGACGGTTTCAAAAGGGCAGGTAACGCAAAATGTTACATTCGTAAGGTTCTGGCAGCACTAAGTTCAATCCTCGCTATTAGAAATATTTTTTAAAGTTTTTAGTTTGTGTCAAACGGAGCGGCAACGTCGCACGCATAGCGAAGCACTGCTCTTGCCAAGTAATGCCTACTCACTTGCACGCACTGTCTGACAACGTCGGAAGCACACACACACTACAAAAGCCAACTCACACTACAAGCGTGTGCTAATGTATCATTGCACCACTACAATAGTAAAATCTGACAATTTTATCAGGCTAAAACAATAACAATAATATAATAAGTAAAACTGTCACGTAAAGTTTGTATGGAGACGTTTATCCTTAACATAAAAATGGATTCAACACCTGACCTGACACTTCGAACTGGCATGGTAGTACTGTAGTCGTACACCGCGAGGAAGCTAGATAGCATGCTCTTACTCACACATAGCTAGGCACTCGAACAGACCACACGCCAGTATTGCGTTATCCAAAATGCCATCTTGTGCCCTAAGATACTGTAGAAACCAATCGGGAAAAACAAATAAAGGCGACGGAGTCACTTTTCACAAGTAAGTTCAGATTTTCGAATAAAAAACGCAAAATTAAAATATTAGTTTGTTGATTTCTAACAGTATGCTTCATGCATGACGCGACATAGCTAGCCATGTTCGTTGGGTGCAAATCATAGATTGTGTAAACAGACATGACATAATAGCTATATTAAACTAATTGCCTATTATTAAACCTCGACGAAAGCAGTGTGTGAGTTTGTATCTGTGGCATCTTACTCTTCAAACGCTGGAACTTTTAATATTTTTGTTTATTTTTAAATGGCCTTTGTCAAAAGCGCTCGGTAAGATTACAATTTCATAATAATCGATTATTGTGGTTTTTTTTTTGCTGTAGATAAGTAATTTTTATATTCATCACCCACATTCCCACGACGGAATGCGAAATAGAAATGGTAGGTATAGTGGTTGTCCATTAAAAAAACTTATCAGCCAAATGTCGATTAACCTCCGCGAGTGTTTAAAATCACCCAGGCCAGCTTCTTTCTATGATAATTCTAATTTGTAGGATTCCACGACCGGGCCAAGTTACGAGAGAAGCATGGATTACATTTATTCGAAAAAATCGCAGCGAAGGCACGTGGTCACCTTCTGATTCCACCGTCATATGTTCGGCTCATTTCAAAAATGAAGACAAGTATATCACAAAATCAGGTCTAATTCGCCTAAAAAATAATGCAGTACCATGTGAAGGTGATGAATATCCGTTTTTTGCATTAGTAAGTAGCTCTAATTCTTTATTTAACACACCAAATAAGATCGTATTAAAAAAAAAAAAAAAGGTCAAAAAGAAGTATCGGAAAAAAAATACTGCAAAAAAAGCGTGAATCAAACAAAAAAATGTCTATTTGATCGCTGAGAATGATTTAGTGATTTACCTCCTTAGCAATAAACGTTGTATAGACACGGAATATTTACACAGACGTTTGTCTTTTTCTGTGTTAAAATTTTTTGACCTCGATCGAACAAGACAAAAGACTGACTAGTCCGAGCCTATACAACGTTTATTGCTTAGGGGGAGTGTATAAGTTGTAATTTGGAAATCAATTGACGTCACAGCATGGTAATTTTCGCAAACAAATACACAACTTCTAAGTGTGGACGTAGCAAAAGCACTGTTACTTTATGATGATTAATGGAGAGTTAAATTCATCACGCATTAAATACACGTCAGACAAAATAGCGAATCTTACATGGTGCTGATTTTGTTGTTGTTGTGTTGTTCTACCAGTCAATGTGAACTTAACCACAACCGAGCATCAAGATTCATTATTAATATCAGAAAAAAAAATGGGTAGTGTGATAGGTGTTTAATCCAAAAAAATCACATCTGTGCGTGGTCGGCAGTTTATCTTTGGCAGCAACGTTCCCCCACGCGCCCGCTTTCAATGCCGCGCCGCGTGCTCCGTGCGAATGACAGATACTTAAGTCGTTCGAAAAAATTTAGTCCCGTTATGGTATTTAGATCTCGTACGGGTCTCGAGTTAAGGCTCGGTCATACCACGATTTTCTACCCACGAACACGTTTACTTAAGCCGCTACATTTAGAATTGAAAATCGTATTTCAAACTAGCTGCGTCCCGCGGTTTCACCCGCGGTTAAAAAGTATCCTATGTGCTATTCTAGACTGTAATCTATCTCTGTGCCAAATTTCGTTCAAATCTGTTCAGCCGTTCTGGCGTGAAAGAGTAACAAACATCCATCCATCCATACATACAAACTTTCGCGTTTATAATATTAGTAGGAAGGATTTGATGGTGAAATGAAATCGGCTCGTAGATTTACATTACGATTTTTTACCGTTTTTATTGGTATTCATCGTAATAAGAACACAAATAAGAATAAGTTACTCGGTTAAACCATAGAGAACTAATCTGGCTATTTCATAATTTCGGATATTAAATAGCCAGAAAATGTGTTGTAATCGCTGAAAATTTAGAAACACTACGCTCAAACAGTATTTTTAAGACCATACTTTTTGTGATTTTTTTTCCACAAAGAGAATGATTTTCAAAATTCTGCTTTAGTTATTTTGGATGTTTTTCCTACCAGATGTATTTTTGCACCTGATCATCACAATTCTTCATATCAAACTAGGCGCAAGCAAAATACTTGTTTTCGTCGATTTCGTGTAATACCGGGTCTTAAATCTCTTACGGGCCTCGAGTTAACATAATATCTTGTTTTTACTAAGACTCTATTGAGCTTTATTACCATAAGAACGTATAAGAGAATACGTATAAGAAGAGAAGACACCGCCGCGCCGCGCCGCCCTGTGTCCGTCTAAGAGTGGCTGTCCGGCCCTTTTTTTTTATGTATTGTTGTCGGCGTTTGACCACCAACTCGCCTGATGTTAAGCGACGTTGTGGTCTAAGATGGAGCACGACGACCTATAAGGTACTTATTCACTCTATCCTTGAAGTTTTGTAAAGTGAAGAAGTACAAAGACGGCAGTTAAGTGAGACGCTACAAGTGCGCTACTGCTCAGACCCGTCTTCGGAACGGTTACACCGGACTACATCCCGAAACACGACTAGGTCATTTCACGGCATGGCTTGGTCCGGTGGGTGGTAACTAGCCACGGCCGAAGCCTCCCACCAGAGAGCCCTACTTCACTCGAGCGCCAAGTCGTGTATATTTCTATAGGAAAATAGGTAGGTACGTTCAATCAAACGCATGCAATACACCCACGGCTCCCTGCCGAGCGTCGTGATGATCCCGACTGATAATTTTCCGGAAAATTTGTCGCCATTTATGTAGATCAGCGGCCTCGTGATTGGCGTTACAAATTTTGGTGTCAAGCTGCTTAGAGACTTGTTCCAACCTTCAGATCAATCTAGAGAAATTCTCTAGGTTAATCTGAGTTCCAACCATCGTTTGGGGCTTCTTTTTCCTTCCACTTTCCCTGTTATTATGAGTTTTTCCAGATTGTCCGCCGATTTTCTTGCAATGCTTGCGCTGTGCTACGATAATACACTAATAATGCAAGTAATACGGTTAAGTGTAATAGAATAACTAGAGAATAATATTCCATCAGTGAGTATACCTAACTTAGATAAATCATTTTAAAATGTAATTCAAACAAAATATTTAGCGGTCGCAATGAGCACTATTATTCATTAATCTTATTATTAGTTTACTACCTACTTATAGAGAAGACGCTCCAGCCGCAATCATTACTCTGTTCCGCTCAAGTACGGCCATCCGACTGCACTTCAGTCAGTCGCTTCACTAGCTCTCGAGCGACAAGTCGTGTTTGTTTAAAATACGAAAAATCATCTAAACGCTTTAAATATGCCCTCGTGTGTACTGCGATATTGCACTAATAATTCTAGTAATACGTCGAAGTGCAAAGGAATTACTTTCCATCGGTAAGTACTCAATAAGAAAATATTTTTTAATTTTTAATGAAACTAAATATTGAGCGGTCGCCAGGCTGCATCATTTGTCATAGACTAAAAAATGTGGATGTGATATTGTTACAAATGTAGGTAACGTTAGCTAATATTTATTTAATTTATAGCAGATAATAATAACCTAACACATGTATTTATAAAAGAACTGACTGTGGTGTTCAGGTAAATAAAAAAGGTAAAAATGAAATATACCTAATTACATACTTACTTACCTTTTTCGTTTTTTTTTTTTTTTTTAATTTATTACATTGTATATTTAAGGTTTCCCCATCACGGTAAAGATAAAGAAAAATGGATTAAATTTGTCCGAAAGAACCGTAGCGAAGAAACTTGGTCACCAACTAATTATACTTATGTATGTTCGTTGCATTTTCGCGAAGAGGATAAATATGACACAAAAGCGGGAAGGCGTTTTCTGAAGAAGACCGCTGTACCTTGTATAGATGTGAGTAGCAGTAATTTTAAGATGAGTAAGAAATAGGTTACTTACGTATCTTAAATATTTTTCATTAATTTAATGTAGGTAAGTAATAAATACTTTTTACCGTTTAAGTAGTTCATAGTAAAATATACCTAAAACAAGTGTGAATTCTATAGTACAGGGAATAAAGGAGCGAGTTACTCTTGTCCATAATGCATAATTCTACCCAAGTTATTTTTTTCCACAAATAGGTGCAGTATGACATTGAACCTAAAAACACAAAATACTTACAAATAAGGCGGGTGCAAGTGCCGCCATTTTGTGAAAAACCGTTTGGGCCTGTATCTCCGTAACCGTGCACTTGAGGCCCATAATTATAAGGACCTTTATTATAGGTAATTAATATTGTTGTTTATGAATTAATTATCCGATAATAAGGAAGGAGTGATTCGAGGTAAAGTGATATTTAATTGTATAAAACAATATACAAATTAAAAATATTTTTGAATCGGTAAGCACTGTTTTTTGCAGGTAAGAACGTAAATTATTTATTATGTCAAGAATATACTACAATTCATATTTTTTTAATACAGTCAAAATCTGTTAAAACAACATCGAAGGGACTACTCATATTGTGTCGTAAAAACCGATAGTTGTAACAACCGGTGACAGGTATTAATAGGAAAGATAATACATAATAATATGTATATTCATGTAGGAAATTAAACCACATTTTTTTACTTCTTTTGCCAGGTCTTTGTTTGGAATTCCTTTCTCTAGCTTTGAAATAATACGCGATTTTTCTTCGATATTGATTTGTTTTCTTTTTTGCGACATGTTACAATTTTCACAGTTATCTCAACAATATGTTTTGGTGCGTCTTGTGTAAAGATAAGTAACAAACTGACTTAAGAGATATGACGAAGCGGGCCTTGAGGCTACGGCATGCAAGTGCTTTGTTTCTAAGAATTACAAAAGACCCTAAACCTTGTTTACTTTTACGATAATAGCCATTGACTCTTATACTGTGCCAGATGTGGATACGGTTACCTATTCAAATTGTTTACAATACAGCCTAGCCGGTCATTCTACAGATATAATTCTCCGAAAACATTAACCAAATGTGGTCGCTTAATGCGATATGTCGTAGTAAACAATGTCGTAAAAACCAATGTTTTCGATAAGGCGGTCATATAACATTCAGCCAGGACCTTTGATTTTGGTCAATTTAACCGGTATGTTGTTCTAAACGATATCGCCATAAACGGTTTTGACTGTATTTATTGAATTTTCATCATTACGCTATGCATACTTCGTTCTTATTAACCTTGTACTCGGTAGTAGGTACAATATTGAACGCGTTGTAACTTAGGTACTTAATATTAATTTTAGAGGAAAAAGTTTAAAAATAAAAGTTGTAGAAAATTTATCGATTTAAAAGTTTAGCTATTAGCAATTTATTGATTGAACAATTATTAGAAGAGATATCGGTAAAAAAAGTCAATAAACAAAAAGTAATAATCATAAATCGTGAACGGTAAGTGATACGAAAAAAACTATGAAACAAAAAAGATAGGAAATTTTATTATCTATAATAAAGGTCCTTATAATTATGGGCCTCAAGTGCACGGTTACGGAGATACAGGCCCAAACGGTTTTTCACAAAATGGCGGCACTTGCACCCGCCTTTTTTGTAAGTATTTTGTGTTTTTATGTTCATTATGTCATACTGCAACTATTTGTAAAAAAAAAATAACTTTGGTAGAATTATGCAGGACCAAATCCTCTATTCTCTGTAGTACTACTGAAGCTTGTGAGGTAAAGCTAATTATTTTAGGTCACTTCTGTAGTCAGCAGTCAGCAGCATACATAAGATAGTCTATGCCAAAGATAGGAAAAAAACTTCTAGTCATCTTGGTGTGGACCGCGGTTTGCGTTTTTGTTTTTGTGGACCCGTGTAGCAGGCGCCTACAACAACTACCCATCCTTGTTCTACTGCGTGGTGCAGCTACCCGTCTCTGTCACTCGCGCCAAGCAACGCTCTAAGTACCTACCGCTAAGTAGCTTGCAACCGAGCCGCCACACGTGAGACTGAGCGACGCTGCACGTTTCCCGCGCAAAATGCGGCGATGGTAGGTACCTTTTTTTTTTTTAATTCTTGACCCTGCCGGCGGCACGCACCAATTTAGGAGCACGGTGTATGGTGACAGGCTCGCCCCCTGTTACATTTGGGACTGAATATCGTCCGGCGAAGTGTGGGTGTTACACCTCTGCCAGCCCCCTCGGGGGAAAGGCTTGACTAACGATGCGATGGTTAAATTACTGTGAAGTTGTTGGATGTTGGAGTCAAAAGACAAATAAAAAATTGACGTGTTTTCATTGCCGAAAGATGAGAAAAGGTAGGTACCTACGTCACGTTATTTGAATTACTATGTAGGTAAGTAGGTACCTACTTAATTTGAATTACATAATTATGGGAATTTCATGTTTAGTGACATCATGGTTTTTACTTTCGAGCGACCGGGGTTATGGTAAGCCAGTTAGCCATACCTACCTAGATACCTACAACCAAAAATTATTTCATTGCTTTTTTTTTTCAGACGGAAGAAATGGCTCGACGTCATAGGCAGACCGGATTTAACTATTAAAAAGTCTCAATGTCATTTTGTTTGCTCGCTACATTTTGCTGTAGGCCACAGTTGATGACTGAAGCTATGCCCACATTTTTTTTTTCTGAATCATCCTAATAACTAGGAACTTCCAACGCCAACACGGCGACAGAACCATTGAGAGTCAAAGTCGCCGTGCCGTCGCCAACGCCGGCAGTGAGTCGAAAAACATGCTACTTATTGCTAAGTTTGTAAGCTTTATTCTTTGTAAGATGTTTTAATACCCAAAGTGACAAAATCGAAATTATTATCATTGTATCGAAATCTCAACCATCGACCACAAGCACAACACTATTTGTGTGAGCGGAGCCGACGTATTATGCTTCTATACGTATTTTGAATATGTATGACGTATTCTAGGATTATGCTTGGCTTTAGATCCTACGTTTTTACAACCAAGTACATTTACGAAATGTAATCCGTTCAATTGGTGCCATAAATGGCGCCGTACGACGCTTGCGCGGTCATTACCCTGCGTCATGTCGGGTGAGTGTAAGGATCTCCCAAAAATATATATAAAATGACAATTTGCGCGGTGAAATCGTGCCATAACACATCAGAAAAGCAGAATAAGAGTTCTGGTGTGACATTCCACAGGTAAGCCATTAATTTTATTGCCTAAATCGTCTAAAATAGCAAAACAAGAGTACATAATTTTTTCACTCTTAGTTTTTTTTTTTTTTTAATAATTTATTCATGACCATGGATACTCGTCCTTCAGTCGGATTCTTAGTAATATTTTTTCCTTCAGTAACAGATGATGGGATGATGATGATGAGGTGATGATGAAGACGATGAATCCCTCCCCTTTACCCATTCCAGTTAAGTTATGGATACTTTACTGAAACTTTAAGTGAAGTTTTGTAGAGAACACGAAAAATCGCGTTTCGCGATGTTTGTATCATTTGCCCACACTCGTGCACGTTGACGAACCGGTAAACGTTAATAATCCACCATTATTACAATTTAACACTCGAAAAATCACAAGTTTTAGAAAATAATACAAAAACACGACACCATCTTTTCGGTTCCCGCCAAAACTCCTCACTCTTAGTTCGGGCAGAGTGTTGCCCGCCGCGTATGAAATTATTCCAGTCTTATAAGTTACTAACTAATGACTAAGGTATGATATTGTTTTTTACTACACGACTGCGCAAAAAAAAGTGTTTAGGTTTCAGTGCTTAAAAAAGTGTTCCGAACTAATAAAATTTATTATTATTAATTATTATCTCGAGAAACATAGAATAGGTAAAATATTTAAAAAAAATACCTGACAGAAACAAGGAGGGTAAAAAGATTTAGCTATTAAAATTACACAAATATTTTTTAGGGAAATCCTAAAACTTAAGCATCAAACAATTCCGCGACTTTCATTGCCAGATGGAATTTTTTTAGTTAAACATTAAAACTGAACAGTGTATAAAATTATTTTTACAGATTCCCTAGTGACATTAATAAAGCCAGTCACTGGATTAAAACTCTAAGGCTTTGTCGCAAAGACGAACGTTGGAATCCAACAAACAGTACAAGAATATGTTCCAATCATTTCGAAGATAAATTCATGTATACAACCAAGGGTGGCCTACGTAAATTACATCGTGACGCTGTGCCTACGAAGGTAACTTACAAAATGTGTATCAATCATTACGGCATTATTTTGTAACTATCCGCTGGAATTGCTTTTGTGTACTATAGTACCCAAGAGCAAAAACTCCGTCAAAATATTTTCTAGAACACTACAGATTTTGTTATTAAATTGCGCGCTAGACTCATTCAAACTCTTTTATGACAGAACCCGGAAGAAATTTAACTTTGTCATTTTCGGAATCAACAGAGCTTCATTTTCATATAAAAAACTCTGTGGAGCTACCAGCTCGGCGACCGCTCATTAAGTTTGTGAACGAAAAGGTAGCGTGGTACTTACCATTTTATTACGGTTTTGTTACCGTTGGTATTATGGTATACCAACTAATCGCGTTAATCGCAATGGGCCTATAAAAGGAACATTGGCGAAACAAAAATTAACTCAGTGGAGACGCTACGTAGAGTCCTTCCTGACTAGGTTGTGACTTTGTGTATTGTGTGTAATTAAAGTCATAAATACATAATTAGGACTGTATTGGACTTGTTATAATTATACAATAATAATTACATTTACAATAATTACATTGTAACAATTTCAGCATTTGCACATCTCTTGTCCAAATTGCAATCATGAAGAAACGCCGTCCACGGAAAGACAACTACAACCAGTAAGGTCCATACTATCTTAGTACCTATGTAGTATGTATTTTGAGAAAATTCGAATTATGTTTTAATTTTTTTTTAGAGTACTTCTCAAGAAAATGACGAAGACGAAGTAATGCCATTTATTCAAGGAGAACTGCAACCGGTATGATTAAAAGTATCGTAATTAATGTTGTGAATTTTGTAAAAATCTGATGATTAATACGTTCGCGAAATGAATGCCGTTAAATTAGCCCCATAAAATGGCTTCGTACGACGCTAAGTATGAGCACATCCTTCATTAATCACATTAAAAAACAGAATGTACCAATTAACCAAATGTACAAGTTTTATGGGGAAAACATTTTAACTGGCCATATTATATTTCCGTGACGCGGCAAGTAAACACAGCAAACACGTAGCGAATCTACAGTTTGCGTTTTGAGAAGGCGTTATTTGTAAACCTACATTTTCTTTGTAACCGACTTCAAAATGGAGATTCTTCAAACGGTTGTAATTTTATTGTGTTTTTACCGCATAACTCCGTTAAATATGAACCGATATAGAAAAATCCTTTTTTATTTGAAAGGATTCTGCTTACAGATTAGCCCAATTTTTTTTACAAAATCCTATCCGGATGATGGGAAGTCAGTTTTTTATCTAGGTAAACTACGTTTAAAAAAGCCCGCACATCGCTACTGTGTTATTCATGTGTTTGTGTATAGCCTTCCGACCGATTCTTTATTTTGATTTTTTTTTTACATTTTCATTATTTAAGGTTTCCACGGAAGAAAAATGTACTTATTAATTTGTTCGAAAAAAAACGCACTGAAAAGATGTCATCAACTTGGCCAATGTTTTATTTAGATATGCTAAAGTAATCTAGAAGAAAATACAAGAACATCTGATTTTTTACATTCACAAAGATAGCCGAGGTAATAGCAATCAAAGTGAACATTTTCGCGCAAAATTGTTAAAAAACGCACGTGGCGTTTAATAGCGCTGTGGCGTCACCAGTCCCGTCAACGCTGCGCGCCGGCCGGTGAGCGGGGGGCATTCACCTAGGTAGTATTTATTCCATCACCACTGCTGTCGCATTACCACTGCTGGTCGCTTGTACTTGCGGTTTTATTACGAAAAAATGAATAATCAAAAATACTGTGCAGTGCCTAAGTGTTTTAATTCCAGTGTTATCACACCCGAAAAGTTGTTTTTTAGTATACCTAAAAATCCCATAATAAGGAAGAAATGGATGATCGCGATGCGCAGAAAGGATTTTATAGGACCGAAAACTTCTGCATTGTGTTGTGAAGATCATTTCGATGTAAGTAAGTGACAATTTAATTTATCCTTTTCTCGTGAAGCACTGTCATCTATTAGTGCATTTTATGTACTTATCTTATAGAATAATTAGAAGATAATAGGTTATGTTACCTGCCTAAAGTGGTACCTGTGTTTGTTCCAACTCATGGTACGAGTATAATAAAATACTGTGTAACGGACTAATTTAAACTCGTGTTGTCACCTTACAAGCCATAGACAAATAGATAACTATTTAATAAAAATGTACTTAACTTCCCATAAAAAACAAAGTTATTTTCGCATCACTAAATAAGACATTACTAAATTTTGACATTGACGTCATTGACTGACTGCGAATGTTATATAATAGAGAAATGTAAACAATGCGGTTTAAACAAGTGGCAAAGTGCTTAGTGCTTAATGACTAATAAAATACAATGTAATTGACTAATGCAGTACAAAACAGCAAGATATTTTCGAAATTAAAAGCTCACAGCAAGACAGTGCTATGAAGTGACAATTGATATGTTATTAAGACTGAGATTTAAATCGCAATAAAAGTTTTACATCAAAAATATAGTTATCGTCATAAATTATAGTATTGTGTGCTATAATCATAGGTACAACTTAAAATAAGTACATTTTTTTTTTTTTTTTTTTTAAGTTTTAATCTTGCGATCAGCCCTTCTGGCTATAAGCAGATGTGATGGTGGTGGTTTATGAGTAGGGAGCTACTCCCAGTGGAGTACAGCCCTTTTAATTTTGTAGTCAGTCTGTATGCTGGCTATCCTGGTCAAAGATGTCTCGTCTCTTTTTTAGCCGACGAGTAATTTCTGGGAATGTTAATTGCCCCGCAAGTTGATTTGGATGCTTTAGCAGTCTTGTTTTATAATCTTGGCCATAAGAAGCGACTTCTTCTTTAACTGTTGGCATATCGAGGATTTCGTGAAGCTCTGTTGTTTTGAGAAACCATGGTGCATTTGATGTCTGTCTCAGTATATTGTTCTGCACCCTTTGGATAATCATAAGATTGGTGGTACTTGCAGCGCCCCATAGTTGTATGCCATAGGTCCAGATTGGCTTTAGCATGGTTTTGTAGACAAGAATCTTATTGTCCGTAGCCAGTTTTGAATTTCTTCCCATAAGCCAATAAAGACATTTGTACTTTAGATTAATCTCATCTCTTTTTGTTTTTACATGTTTGTGCCAGGTTAGTCTCCGATCCAAGTGCATACCAAGGTACTTTACGGTGTCTTGATGTGGGAGTTGCACGCCGTTTAAGGTGACAGGTGCACAGTCTTCCTTGCGGAGTGTGAATGTAATGTGTACTGATTTGGTTACACTAACAGCAATTCTCCATTTAGCTAGCCATTTCTCCATTTCATTAAGGCTGTTCTGTAGCATCCAGGATGCTTTAACTGGGCATTTATTTGAGGCCAGGAGAGCAGTATCGTCGGCGAAGGTGGCGATTGTAACATCTGAGCGTTGTGGTAAATCAGATGTGAACAACGTGTACAAGACAGGTCCAAGTACAGAACCCTGTGGCACTCCTGCAGTTATTTCGTGAAACCCTGATGTGGAATCGTCTTCTCTTACTTGAAATATTCTGTTAGAGGTGTAGGACTTTAGGATTCCGTAGAACGTGTGGGGTAATAGGGACTTAATTTTATACAGCAGCCCTTTATGCCATACTCGGTCGAAAGCTTGCTGTATGTCGAGAAAAGCCGATGAGCAGTATTCTTTCATCTCGAATGACTTTCTAATTGTTCTGCATACTCTGTGGACCTGTTCTATGGTGGAGTGTTTTTTCCGAAAGCCAAACTGATGATCAGGGACAATGGATTTTTCCCTTAAGGCACCGCTAAGTCTATATAGTAGACACTTCTCAAAGAGTTTGGACATAATTGGCAGCAAGCTTATCGGTCTATAAGAAGTTACTTCATGCGGAGGTTTACCAGGCTTATGGATCATTATTACCAGGGAAACTTTCCATAGATCGGGGAAGTATCCAACCCTCATGATAGCGTTAAAGAGCATCGTCAGGTACACTATAGCTTTGCGTGGTAGATTTTCAACAACTTTTTTGTCGATGAGGTCAAATCCTGGTGCCTTGTTGTTATCCATAGATTTAACATTTCTAACGATTTCACTGGGCGTCACTAGTCTTAGCGGAGGGTCTAGCTGGAAGTCTTGGTTGAGGACTGACTCAATATCCGATTCGTCTGCAGATACAGCGTTATTTGGTATAAAGACTTGGCTCAGATGTTTCGCAAATACTTCCGCCTTACTCTGTCCGGTTCTAGCCCATTCTCCATCTTGTGTTCGCAGTGGTGGTTTGTGGTGTAATGGTCGATCGAAATTTTTGCATGCTCTCCAAAGTGAGTAATTAGTCGCTTTTGTTGCTGTGAGTCCCTCCAGGTAGGTTTGTAGGGCTATATCATTGGCTTCCGTTATTAGGGTCTTCAATTCTTTAGCAGCTCTGTTGAAGGCAGTTTTATCGCTTGGATGTCTACTGGTATGCCACACTCGTCGTAGTCTCCGTTTGTCCCGAATTTTCAGTCGAATGCTTTCTGAGTAAACTTTGCATTGCGGTGGGCGTTCGGTATCTGCCGGCGTGCACTGCCAACAACATTCCTGAATGGTTGTGGTTATTATTTTGGCAGCTTTATCAATGTCTGATTCTGTTTTTAGAGCTATTCGTAGGTCGAGCCTTTGGTGTAACAGCTCCTGAAAGGAGGACCAGTCTGTACGTTTACTATATAGTTTTGTGGGTCTTCTAGTGTTAACTACTGTTGTTCCAATTGTTAGTATTACAGGTACATGGTTAGAGTTCGCCTCCAGGCATGTTTTAACGTTAAAGAAGGGTATTGATAGACCCTTCACGATAAAGAAATCTATAACATCTGGTAGCCTGTTTGGATCGCTAGGCCAATTAGTGGGCTCTGCTGTGGAGATTGGAGTAAGGTTATTCTTGTCTAGACTTTTCTTAAGTTGTCTACCTCTGGTGTTAGTTAGTCTGGAACCCCAGTGGAGGTTCTTAGCATTCCAATCTCCTCCAATTATAAAGCGTAAGCCAAGGGTGTTGAATAGCTCGTCGTATTGCTCCACTACTATTTTGTGTTTCGGAGGGCAGTAAACAGCGGAAATATTGAATGTTCCAATTCGATCTTCTATTGCAATAGTGGCTGCTTGTATGTGAGGTTTCTTAAACTGAGGCTGCTCACTGTGTTTAATATTCGATCTCACTATTATTGCCGCTCCTGCATGCGCAGTTCCATCTGGGTGATTTGTGGCGTAGATTTCATAGTTTCTTATCTTAACACTACTGTTTGCCGTAAAGTGTGTTTCAGATACTAATAGTATATCGATGCTATGCGTGTGCAACAGGATTTCAACATCATCTTTGTTTGGTGATAGCCCATCCAAGTTCCAGGTTGCTATCTTGAGGGAAGTCATTTTGTCATTTTAGAGACTAGGGTTGTTATGAGACTGATTAGTGTACTCATTTGTTGAAGGATTACATCCATTTTTTCGGTTTGTATAGCGAATATCTCTTCGATTGTGTTATTCGAGTTTTGCTTGTCTTCATTTGCATAATTTTTGTTAGCTTTCAAGATATCAGCATATCTCTGTCGTTTGTTGGTATCGGTGTTCACATTCGGTCTAGACCTTTCATTGCTGGTCTGTGGTGGGAGCTGAGTAGTCGGAGTAACATCTGTTTTAGAGTTTCGTCTTTGTTTAGGGTTTATCTGCTTATTTGATTTTCTAGCCAGTATTTCTTTATAAACTTCGCAGCCTTTATAATTTGCTGGATGAGCACCAAGACATAGAGCACATTTAGCTGGGGTGTTACGATCGGTTTTGGGACAATCTGCAGTTTTGTGGGGTTGTGCACATTTCACACAGCGATATGGCCTCATGCAATAGTTTTTGGTGTGACCGTATTGCTGGCATCTTTGACATTGGACTACTGATTTGCGTTTCCGTGGATCTTCTACAATAACTGATTGATGATATATGTATTTTAGGTTTTTAACTGCAGCATTATTCGGGCCTTGGGCTAAATTGGCGAAAAATGTGGAGGTTGGTTTCTTTTCAGGTCCATAATTAACATTTATAATTTTACCAACAACAGTGTTGCCTGTACCTTCCAGTGTTTCTTTTATTATACTGATTGGTGTTGTATGATGTAGATTTCTTATCACAATTCTATAATTTCGTTGGTCTTTCCTGTTAAATGTATGACCTATTAGGCCTTTTCCTCTAACAGTATCTATAACATTTTTGTATGTCTCTACAGTAGTGCAACTGATCCGGAGTTGGTTTTGGCTAACGACTTTGTAGGTAAAATCAGTTTTGTTCACAACGCTTTCTAGGACTTCCGTGAGTTTATTAACATCTTCTATACCATAGAGAATTATTGGCGGTGGTTTAGGGGTTTTTTTAGAAAGTTCACAGTCTTCTTCGGTTTGGTCAGTTGGAAGTCCACTGAACATGTTTGTGACATCTATTTTTTCAGGTGACGGAGAGGATGCTTTCCTCCTTTTGGTACCTCTTAAGGTCGGTACTCTTTGCCATGGTGGAGGTAAATTCGTAGTGTCTTGGCTCGTGCTTGGAGCCCTATCTATGTCTGAGTCGGGTGTTAGACCCTGAGGGTCGTGTTCTGTTTCCATCCTGTTCTTTCCAGATGAAATATTACTGAGAGAAGAGGATCGAGGCCGGTTAAAGAGTGCTGGGTGGAATACTTGTTGAACAAGTATTTTTTCTTGGTTTTGGGGGTGTGTTTGTTCTTTAGGTTCCTTCATTTGGTTCCCACGAGTAGGGTCGATCTAAAATGTCGCTCACAGGGTGACGCCCATTCCCGTGAGAAGGCGAAAATCAACGATGTTTGCCAGGTCCATCGAGGTTGGCGCTATAGACTGGGTACCCTTCAGCCATACATCCTATTGGCACGTTGCCCACCGTAGGATTGGGGTGATTATTTTAAAGAGGTTTTCTTCCTCATGGCTCGGGCGATGAAGCCGAAGCCACCGGTCCTGCGATAGTGACCCCAGGGTTACGGTTTGTGTTGGTCATTTCCTACCGCCACAGTGCTAGCACGTTTTGCGTACCAGCTAGATCAGGTTAGATGGCCGCCGCCTGAGACTCGGCGAAATCACTCATTTAGCGCCACCCGGGGAGCACGTGTAGGGTAACAAAGGGCGATCTCCTACGGACGCGAGTGACAGTACCCCCCAAAAAAATAAGTACATTTAAAACGAAGTTTGACTGCCTCGGTGGCTCAGTTGGTAGTGAACCCACCTTCTGAGCTTGGGAGCGTGGGTTCGATTCCCACCTAGGACAAACATTTATGTGGTGAACATTTGTGTTTGTTCTATGTCTGGGTGTTAATATCTATTTAAGTATGTATTTAAAAGTATCTAAGTATGTATATCAGTCTCTGGCAGCTATAGTACAAGCTTTGCTTAGTTTGGGGTCAGGTGACCGTGTGTGGAAGTGTCTCGGATTTATTTATTTATTTATTTATTTATTTATTTATTTATCAAGGCTATTAGGTTTAACATAAAATTTAGTGAATCAATGACCTAAACTTAAATATTCAAATACAGTAAGTACACAACACTATCACCATAATTATTGAAGTGGTTGAAAGTCAGGTACAGTCTTCAACACTTGCGTTTTTGTTTTACCTGTCGTCATCCTGATCACTTTAGTGATTACTTTTCTAACCTTCTCTGGTGGCGACTAGAAGCTCAAAGTAGATGAGTCAGGTGTAGCATAAGGACTTGAAGGGTTAGAACTCTCCTCAGTAGGAGTGTTAGATGTTGGAGGTCTCACCGCTGTCTCCTCTGTCAGTGTGCTAGATCTCATCTCTGATAACAAAATTTGTGTAGATGGGTCTTGGTCTCCCTGTAGGTGTTGAACAGGCTCTGCATAGGTATTCTCAAGCATTCGGAAATGTTTCCGTTAGGATTCAAAGTAATTTTAATTATTCTAATCTCAGTCCGTAATAATGTCTTTAAACATGATTCATTCTTCCGATTGGACTTATACTTGATCCCCTATTCCAAAATATATAAGAGTACCCAAAATATGTAGGAGTACCCAAAATATTTAAGAGTACTGAGTTTCGAACAATTTGAGTTTAAAAGGACAATGGGCAAATTGGTCTGGACCAACATCCATTTATTTTTGCCCATTGTCTTTTGTGGGATCTGAGTTGAAATGATCCTAATTGATTGTGAATAGCACCACTGGTGTCTGTGTTAGTTCTAGGTTTGGTAGAGATTGTTTAGGTAGACTCTCATGTAGCTTTTGTTGGTTGCCTAAATCAACTTGCATTAGTGGTTCTGGACTTGGTGATATTAAGAGTCCGGCAACCTAACTAACTTCGACCTTGGGGACCTAGACTAACTTCGCATTGGTTTAAGGTATTCTATAGCCATTTCGTCTAGAAGAAGAAGACTAGCAAAGAGAGCGAGTAATGATACTGATGAGCCTCTAAACTTACCTACAGAGTGACAAAGTGCAATTTCAAATTTTTTATGACTTTTGCACTTCTGTAATCATTCTTAAGTAACTAAGAATTTCCCTTGTATTATGGATTCATTTAACAGCTAATGATGTAGACAACCTCTCTATGTAATGGAATTTTTGATTTGCTTTGTCTACCCATTGAATAAATAAATTGAACCTGACCCCTTAAAAATGCGGATATTTTTCATAGCTCTATTTTCGCTTGAGAACGTTTTTAAAAAAAACCAAGAACATAGGGGCGGAGATATTGTTAATTTAATTGTACATACTAAATTTCATCATAATCTGACAAACGGTTTTCAAGAAATTTGAGTAGCGCATTTGTATGGAAATTTCAGAACGTCACGGCCCCCTTAAAAGGTTTGGAGCTGGAGCAGATAATGAAGCGATAGGAACAGGAGGGTTAGGTGTCTTAAAGCTGGTTGTTTGGTTAGGTAGTTCAATGACTGCTCATCTATTCTTTCTCATTTCTCTTCCTTTTCTGTTAAGATTGATTAGCTCCATAGCTCTTCTTTTTTTCCAGTAACTGTGCTATATAATTGCTCATCAGGTAGGAATACTCTTCTTCCAATTTGAAGCTCAGGTAGCTCTTTAGCGTTGTGTGTTTTGTTAGTTTTTTCTCTTCTTTTCATTTTTTTCTTTCTCTAAATATCCAAATCTTGAACTTTAGGGTTTAGTGTTACTCTGTTAATATGGGAATATTAGTGTTTAATAATCTGGACATCCAACAAGAAGATGGGATGACAACATTTGGTTTACTCTGGGGCCATACTGGAAGAGAGTGGCAGATGACTAATTTCAAATTTTTGGTATGCCAAAAGGCACACCAAAATGTGGACATTATTTGCAATATAAGAATTTTTTGCAAATAATTATGTTAAAATCAAAAATATTCAAACAAAATGGCTATTGTATTGTAAAATCTGGACATAGCTACTTTAAGTTTAAGAATTACAGTTGGATTCAATCTACTGTTGTTAGCGGACCGCTAGAGTAGTACTTACCTGCTAAGAAAAATACTTACCTATGTAAGCATGTATGCAAGTATACTAAGTATACTTAGAGATAGTGTACAAAAGGGGTTCGAATATTTTTGTATTGAAGCTGGCATGTCTACTCACCGCAATTTTTTTTTTAAATTTCCGCGCACATTGAAAGAAGTATAAATGGGTAGGAGACACACTTATACAAACAATTTCAGCACTATGGTACCCCAAAGCGAGATATTTCTCGAGAGATCTCGAGATATTTGAATGTAAAGATTGCCATTCGAGAACTTTGAATACCACTAAAAAGCAGTACCCCATATAGGTATACAATACCCATAAATACTGATTTCATCGTGGGCGGAAACTTTGAAAAAAAAAACAAATGGGCGGCGGGTAGATGTGCCACAAAGTTTCGAAGCCCTTTTACAAGCATTTTGACAGAAATATCAAACTTCTGGCCCTCATTTTAACCATAAAATACTAGACGTATTATGTTAACACTTTTAAAGATTCACTTTTAAAGTTTGGTCTTATTTTTTTAAATGGAATTACCTAAGTTTTTTTTGCTTCAATAATCTTACCGTCATAGAAATAAATTTATGAATAAAAGAGCCGTCAACCTAACGTTAAAAGCACTATCCGTAAAACGGGTTTTTCTAAACCACTTCCCATTTCTTTATTAGAAAAAAATATTCTACATACTTTTTCATTCATAGTCACAAAAATATTACCTACATGAGATTCCTTTTGCTATGTACTTACTTCTATGCTATCATGATGACGTAAACCATATAGTACGAAAACTTTACCTTTTGGATGATTGTTGTCATGAAAATTATGTTACCTATTTTTTTGGTTTCAGATAGAAAAGGACATGGGTAACTATGTGAAGCACAATTTAGTTGGAGAACGGCTCAAACTAAGGAAAGATATCGTCCCACATAAGTTTGCCTGTCAAAATAGATTAGTTGAAAAACCTGAACGCCCTGTTATTGCTAAACTTAAACTTGCAAAACTAAAAGCCAAATTATTGAGATCAATAGAAGAAATAACTGAAAATGTTGCAACCACTTCACATAACATTGAACAGATATATATTGTGGATCCCATTGCTGTTCAAGTTGAAAACATGGACATTAACCGATTAGAAAATACGGCTAAAGACAAGACAACTGAATGTACGAAGTCTACAAAGAAACGCAAAAAAAATCAAGTGAACATAAAAACTAAAGTAAGTCACAAAGTTACAGAAATTGATCCTACTATCCTACTCCTACTAATATTATAAACGCGAAAGTTTGTAAGAATGGATGGATGGATGGATGGATGTTTGTTACTCTTTCACGCCAGAACGGCTGAACAGATCTGGATGAAATTTGGCACAGGGACAGATTATAGTCTAGAATAGCATATAGGATACTTTTTAACCGCGGGGCGCAGCTAATAGTAAATATTTTAGTTTGCCGTCTAAGGACGAACAAAAAAAAAGAAATGAAGAAAAAGAAAAATGAATCAAGTGCGCAGTTTGAAGAAAACTTTTTAATATCAAAAAACCCAAGAAGCTGCACAATGGTGCACAATGGTGCAGCTTCTTGGGCTTTCGAAGCGGTCATTCATCCATAACGCATTTCAAACCAAAAATTTGAGCTAGCTTGGGCTTTGGTTACTGTTTCGACCAGTTGGCATTTTTCTGTATTGCAATAACTTACAAAGTTTTCAAAGCTCACATTTTTGGCTTTCTGTGAAAGTATATACAGGGTGACTGGTTGAACACTTTAGATATTCTAGGTTATCATAGTACTCATCATTATGAACAACTTTTATTATGGGCCTAACCCAGAATTCGCGAAAAAAAATCAGCTGTTCCATACATTTTGTCAAGTGTCATTGACATTTTTCTATGGAACAGCTGTTTTTTTTTCGCGAATTCCGCGTTGGTCCCATAATAAAAGTTGTTCATAATGATGAGTGCTATGAAAACTTAGAATGTCTAAAGTGTTCAACCAGTCACCCTGTATACAAGGCTATGCGTTTCGACCAGTGGCATTTTTCTTCTGTCATTTCTGTATTGCAATAACTTAAAAAGTTTTCAAAGCTTAAATTTATGTCTTGCTGTGAAAGTACATATAAGGCTATGCATTGTCATTTTTTTAGTGTCTGTTTTTTCTTTAAAATAGGCAGAGAGTTGACAATCGATTCCAAGAACATTCATTTTTGCTCGATTTTGTCAATAACATCTTCATTATTGTGTGCCATAGTGACTTCGTTACATTTTCAAAAATTTACTTCCCATACCTGAAATAGTAAAATATTATCATGGTTTTACACATAAACTCCACCAATAATATGTAATCTAAAGCTGAGTCGTTTAAAAACACTGGGTACTCACTCACCAGCAAGCTTGGACTTCTTCCAATAACATTTCACAGAGGTAGTCGAAGGGTCCTCCGTTCTGCGGTGAACCCACATTAAAAATGCAATGGAATGTTTGCAGCCTTTGCTAGCTGCACAATCTTCACAGGATACGTGTATCCTGTGAAGAAGGATACGTACGTGTATCCTGTGAAGATACTCCTCGTCCTTTTCGTTACATTGCAAAACACAGTAGTATGGTTTTGAACGCACTTTGTGTTCCGGAGTAATGCGCCATTTTACGGTACACACGTTTCCCTCTCTTTTTAATTTTATGTACCCAATGGCGTCTCCATAGCTCTCTTTTCCTGAACTAAATTAAAGTAAGGAGGTAGGTTAAAAAAAAACTGAAACCAATCAACTGTTTGCGGGCCGTATGTTGGTTACTTCTGATATTTTCATAGGAGGTAACTAACCACAAAAAAAATTACGTTATCGTTTATTGTACCTACTGTAAGCGAAATGTTAGCGGCCCGTAATTTTGTTATCCCTGATATTTTTATAAATAGCTGGTATCGAAAAATCTCATCGTCGATATTTATGCATAGTTGTATATTTCAGGAATATAATATGTACGGTATACTCTTGCAGTTCGACATAGGTATTAGGGCTTATGCCCCCGACATAAGGGTCGTGCAAAGTAAAAAATGGTTACGTACTTACCTACGTCTGACATGTTGTTTTCTGTAATAAATTACCCAAGTAATTACGTACCTAATTATTATTTAATATACGAGTAAAATGTAACTTGGCTAGGTCGTTAGGTAGGTACCTTCCTACATAACCTTTAATGATTAAAACTAAAAACATTGGTAGGCACTACCTAGATAGGTACTTAGAACTAGGTACCTTTTCATTTTTCATTCCACGCATTTCAGCAGCCGTAAAATCTTTATTTTGTATAAAATATTAGGCCACCATCCAGCTATCAGTTCTTAGCAGATTATCCGCTAATCTTTCTGATAACCGCGTTCCATGGCGTAGATGCGAGTATCACTAACACATCAACAAGCGAATACATAAACCATGCAATGGTATAAAATAAGTACGGCGCGCGCGCGAGACATCACTTCAATGAGTTTCATTATGACGCGGGCGGCGGGGCTCGAGCGAAAGGAATGCTGACGTCACGCGCCAAGCGCGCGCTATTTTGGATTTGTAAAAAATGCTCAAAACTTCTCACCATCATAACTTCCATAATACTGCATAGCATTATGTGAAATAAAGACTAATATTACGCATAGTAATCAAAACATTACTTCTAAGTAGGTTTTAGACTTTTAGTGCAATATTCGATGTGTTAGTGACCCTAATTTAATCTTGAGTATTTTGATATGAATTTCAGCTTGATACCTCCAGGAGTAAGAAAAAGTGTCTTGACAGACAGACAAACGGACAACAACGTGATCCTATAAGGGTTCCGTTTATTTCTTTTGTGGTACGGAACCATAAAAAACTCACAAATATCTATCATTACCATGACCGAGAGAATAAGAACCAAGAAACATTTAATTTTAATAAAGCACTCTTTATAACAAGGCTTTTATTTTCTTTCAACTGTTCCGGTATCCGATTGAGCTCTAAGTTACCTCACGTAACTGCATAACATATCGTCACGCCTTTTTCCCGAAGAGAGTGTGAGACTGTGAGTGCAGAGGTGTAATAAGAGGTGTAATACAATACCCACACTTTGCCGGACGATATTCAGTCCCAAATGTGACAGGGGGCGAGCCTGTCGCCATACACCGGGCTCCAACCATGTAGCAGATGACATACAATGCGCACATATGGCGACGATGGTGATTGTCGGTTGACCTTCGGTCTTCGGGTTTATTCGGCTCAGGTCGGAAGAGGTATTTTTCGAACATGTTATTATGATTTTAGCGCTCCTCAGAAACTACAGCCCGGGGCAGGCGCCCCGGTTTGGCCCACATCACTAGATCCGGCCTGGTACCTGTCTACTTGGTCTACGTGGTTTGTTATCTTCTGTCAACTGCATACAATAATATTAATTTACTTCCTAAATATTTTGTTTCCAGAAGAAGCCAATTATGGATAAAAGCATGTCAAAGACCTTACTTGGAAGATAAAGACATGCTACAATTATGTAACATGCACAATATGCACATGTACTTCGTAGAATGGTTGTATCACAAGAAAAATATTGCTGGCTCTGCTCTGCTATCCCAGATCAGCAGGGCTATTCACAACCATTCGGAAACGTTTCCGTTCGGATTTCAAAAATGTTGAGCCCAAATTATTCGAATCTCAGTCTATATTCATAAGTTTTTAAACGTGATAAATTCTGCCGATCGGATTTATACTTCCCTATCCATCCAAAATGTATAAAAGTAGACTGAGATTCGAACAATTTGAGTTTGAAATTTCTGGGATCCGATCGGAAACGTTTCCGAATGATTGTGAATAGCCCTGCAGGGCAGAAATACTCGTAACTGGAGAACATAAATGATGGGACTCATGGAAGTAGAAGAAATCGTAGCAAGTGGAGAGAAGAGTTCATAAGTGACAATTTCCTGTCTTTCTCACCTATTCTTAGTAAAGCAGATCACTCTAAAAATAAAATGGAAATACAAACAAATTAAAACTATTTTGTTTAAATACTTGTTAACCAAATCTACATGTACCTACCTAATGTTATAATATGTATATTGTATATATGTATAAATAAATGTCCATAAATTCCTTAAGTTTGCCCTCTAGACGTACTATGGCGATCTTGGCTATACTTCGACGCTGCTCGACCGCGAATTGTATCGCCGCGCAACAAGGGGCATGGTCGCGCAGCGTCGAAAGCAAAACGCCATCATTGCATTAAGATGTCGTGCTAGGCTTCTGTGGGCACTAAAATTAGGGACTGAGTATATCTAAAAAGTTTAGTCTCAGTCATCAAACACTTATCGCCTTCAGAAAGGGAATGTATAGTGCATAATAAAACGAAATCAGCTTTAATTGTTGTATTTTTATGACACACCCAAGGATAACATACCCGTAACACCAAACAATTTTAAAAAATCGTAATTCTGTGGCATAGCCATTCTTTATAGATTCCGTTTTACTTAACTGCGATCCAACATTGTTTCAGAGAGGCGACCCAGAGATTCCGCTGAACAGGGAGAAGAAAAATGAATACGATCCTTTCCAAGAATACGCCAATGACTCCTCTGATGAAGAATCTCTTGACATAAAGAAAGAACCATCGGATGAAGATAAGACAGACGAATCAGAAGCTCCGGTTACAGAGCAAGTTTTCCTTAAATCTGTTTCATACGAAAATAAACGATTGGAAGATTGTGAGAAGCCATCGAAGCGAGCCCGCTTAGATACCTTCGAAGTTCCTCTAGACGAGTACACGGAAGAGTTGTATGAGTTCGGTAAATTTGTCGCGGAACAATTGATGTGCCTGGATGTTGAAGACGCTCGCGTGGCGCAGGCGGAGATACGAGCCCTGCTGTCGATGTTTGATGCGAACAAAATAATGCGCTGCATGGCAGAGCCCAGTACTTCGAATGTACAGCCACTGCGCTGCACGGCAGGGCCCAATACTTCCATTGTGCAGAAACTGCGCCGCACGACAGAGCAAAGTAGGTCGAATGTGCAGCCAGCGACAGATAAGCATCGTACTCTACTGACCCGAGCAGTGACGCAAGGGGACCCTGCTGTGTTGCCGGTAACCCAATCTGGATCAGAATTGAATACCGCTATAATGTCTATGGAAACTGAAGGATCATCAGCGACTCAAACTGGTTCACAAGTGAACACACAATATAGACCATCAGGAGCTAAATGTGGGCAAATACTTGCGTCTCCATTTACCAAGCTTAAAGTGTTAAATGTGAATACTAGTGCATCATCAACGGCTTCGATCGGTTATGTTATAGTGCCAAGAACGACCAGCTCAAGGCTAAATTTAACGGAACAGCATGGGAGTACAAAAGGGACTAAATCTGAACCACAGGGTGGGTCTTCACTTGTGATATCTGCTGGGTCAGATTTACAAGCAGATCCTGAGTCTACAAGTATGATTTTTGATGAATCGTTAGTAAAAATAGAGCCGGAGTCTGAATCGTTGCATAGCCATGTTAACGTTATTCTGCCCAATTTATCAATTAATCAAAATTTGTTAGTTGTTAAACAAGAGCAGGACAGTGAAGAGGAAACGTGAAATGTTCAGATGGGTGGACTTCAAAGTGTTTTGTGATGAAAGTATGTTTTTTTTTACGTGATCTGTTTTTGAATACTTAATTGAGGATATACAAGGCTTTGGGTTTAGTAATACATAAGAGTGTTGTTGTACCAGTCAAAGTGAACAACTTTAGAACATCAGTCTGCAAAACTCGGAAGAAGAATAATCGAGTCTCCATACAAAATAAGAAGTCCTGTGATACATTTTGCACGGAGATTCTTTTTTTCTCTCTTGAATTTTGCAAACTTGTGTTCTAACAGTTGTTTACTTTCACGGGCTGGTTTTGACCAGCACCTTGTACCTATAGATACCTATGTTTTTTTTTATTTCGTTTGGTCGAAGATAGGCAATTATTGTTACACGAGTTAGTCGAACCCTCAGTATTGTTGTAATGAGAACCTATTAGGCGTTTTTCCACCAGCTCGACCCAGCGGGTGCAGACGCATAAATGTATGAAAATGTATGGCATACTTTTACACTTACCGGCGACGGCTTCGATTCACCCCACACCACAACCGTGGCTTGCCGGGCCGAGCTGGCCGGCAAGTGGATAAACCAATCACTGAACTGAAAATTACATAAGAGTGCTCCTAGACGGGTCACCTTTGTACTGCAGTATTGACAATATTGCCAACTCTAGCCTGGCCATCATCAGCCATTGTATAAATACATAGTCATACATATCCTATATCTCAAAATATTGTTGCAATGTTGCCGGGTCAGCCTTGCAGTAAATATAGGGCCCCTTGCTAGGAGCGCAATTGGAGATGAGTTTATTTTTATCCAAGTTTGACCTATATTTCTACACTTACTTATCAAGTTTTACCTACGAAGTATGAAGATTTCTAAATTCATACTCCATAGGTCAAATTTGTCCTACTATGCTACTACTATACTATTTGACCTACGATGTATGAATATTTCTATATTCTCAAACTTGGATAAAAATAATCCTATCCCAAAAATAGATATTTTAATGCTCTATTATCGATAGGCTGTGGCTCTGAAATTTTGTGACATCATTATTTCAAGATCTATTTTGTGTTTTGTAACATTGTAGAAAAATCTCAATAGCTGCAGAAATTTCCATGGGCGTACCATGATTTGTTTTAGGTGGTAAAGAAGTTAAGAAATTTGTTACGGATGGGCCCGACAGAAGTAAATGAATGTACTTACCTCACCGACTTACCTTTACTTGTAAAAACCTATATTTTGAGCTTCGAGTTAGGGACAAGGGTGGCAGATGCCCCAGATTGCCGCAACATAGATACGCCCATGAAAAGTATTTTGAGTTTCTTACTTTTGTGTATATCTGTTGCACTGGTACAGTATTTACCTATGCTTCAGCATGTCTCCATGTCATGACTCCAGTCATGCACACAAACCACAACGGTTTTTCTAAGCTTTGTGACTTTAAGAATGACTTAATGTTTGTTTAAACTACCTAAAATTTGAGTTAATTGGGACAGTAAAATAATATTTTTGAGTTAAGTAATTGTTTTATTTTACCTAAAGTATAGAAGCAGTTTCATTTATCATGTCAGTGATAAATGAAACTTTTGCCCTTTTTTTTTAATGAAAAATAGGTCGGCATTTGACCACCAACTCGCCTGGTGATAAGCGACGTTGTGGTCTAAGATGGACCACGACGACCTATAAGGTACTTATTCTCTCTAGCCTTGAAGTTTTGTAGAGTGAAGAAGTACAAAGACGGCAGTTGAGTGAGGCGCTACTAGTGCGCTACTGCTCAGACCCGTCTTCGGAACGGTTACACCGGACTACATCCCGAAACACGACTAGGTCATTTCACGGCATGGCTTGGTCCGGTGGGTGGTAACTAGCCACGGCCGAAGCCTCCCACCAGAGTTTGCTACCCGGTTAGCACTACCCGGGGACCACGTGTAGGGAATCAGGATAGAGTACACTCCTACGGACGTGGGTAGCTCAGCCCTAGGTCGAACCCACGCCCCCAAGCTCATGAACTCATGAAATGATGATTTGACTCATGAAGTCAGGAATATGGGTCAAAGATAAAAGCGTGTTGTTGTGACTGGCACTGCTAAGTGCTGGCAGTAGTATGCTACCCATAATTTTTACGGGATGGTACAGACCGATTCAAACTTAAGGGCGGCTGTGAAAGTTTCATGGTAGAGTAAGAGTGGGTTCGTTTATTATAATGAATTAACAATAGTATAAAAAAAAAAATTAAAAAAATCTGTACTTATAGTTATCTTACCTGCTTCCAAAATTTCACGAGACAGACAGCCACTAGTACACAAAGATATTGGTAATTTACGCAAAACCTCTGCTTGTGTACCTACATAGAGACAAACATTTTTTGTTCTTGGACTTCGGTACCTATATCAAAACGTAAAACATTTCACGAAAATTTTAATTTAGTTCGTGGATTTCCGCCAATTCTTAGTGGGAAATTTATATCTCTCTAATCAGTCTAACCAATCTATCGATCGTATCTGTATTAATAACAACAGCGTAAACTGAGGTAGAGTAACTAAGTAAGTACGAGTAACTAAGCCAGTCGTAGGTAGACACCCGGGCTGAAAACATCCTACTAATATTATAAACGTGAAAGTTTGTAAGAATGGATGGATGGATGGATGTTTGTTACTCTTTCACGCCAGAACGGCTGAACAGATCTGGATGAAGTTTGGCACAGAGATAGATTATAGTCTAGAATAGCACATAAGATACTTTTTAATCCCGGGTGAAACCGCGGGGCGCAGTTAGTTAATACATATATATCCTCCAGCCAACAAACATACTGGAGGCCTTCTATAACATCTTACAGCCATGTTACGTTTTGTTTCCGACGCTGCGCGACCATGGACCTTATTCCGAGGCGATACGATACGCGGTCGCGCAGCGTCGTAACTATCATGGTAATTAGATTTGGGACCCTATTCGGAGATTTGAGATTCTTATCTCACCATTTTACGTCCTTGTTGCCCTAGTTTAAAATGTCATAGGTGTGAGAGTGACCAAGATAAAATCTCATCTCATCTCACGCTCAGGAATAGCCCCCTTGGTAGGCCTACTGTTGTGGCGCCCCAGCCAGACACAACAAAAATGTATGATCTGCGCGCACACACAAGGAATAATGACGTAAATGACGAGTATTCTAAACACTCACACAAGTAAACTCAATCGATAGCAGGTGAATGAACGCTCCCGCGCTCCCCTCCAATCCCGCCACAGTAGAAGCAGAAAAGTGTGCAACCCAGTTCGCGTGCACTACAACACGCACACAAATATAATCTCTAGATGATGATGACTAGGAAGGAACAAACGAGTATGATAACAGTGAGCGCGCAGGGGTACTTCGCACGGCTTGTGTGCGTGCGTGCCAGTTCGCATGCTCCACGGCACAAAGTATCTTAAATTAATACAATAATTAAGTAAAAATAAAAAATTACATAAAAATATCTTAGATTTAAATCAAATTTCAATTAAAATTTAAGATATTTTTGCAAATGTTTGCAAACAATGACAATTTCTAGAAGGTGTGCAACGTTCAGGGGGGCTATTCCTGCGCGTGAGATGAGATGAGATTTTATCTTTGTCACTCTCACACCTATGACGTTTCAAGCGAGAGCAACAAGGACGGAAAAAGTTAAGATGAAAATCTCAAATCACCGAATAGGGCCACAGTTCAGTCTGGACTCCGCTCCGGGCTGTGCCAACCTGCCACCGCTCAGCGCAGAACGTATTCTCCCATCGAAATAATTTAGATAAATATATTTGAGGGCAGCATTCTGCACTTGAAATGTCTTCAATACGTGGATGTTGCTGTATAGGGATGCCTCAACAAAAATTGAGCGTAGAGACTAGTCATATTTCACGTTACCTACCTACTGGTGAGTAGGTACAGAAAATACTTAATTTAAGACTTAGCTTTATTTACCATTTAATATACGAATTAAGTAAGTACACAAGTTCTCAATTACTTTCTACCGCTATGTTTAAATATTTTTTTTATATTTAGGGAATTTGGTGCTGCACGTCTTGTGCATTTGCCATTAAAAATATATAAAAGTAAATTAAAGTATTCTGTAAAAACACATGAGTAATAGAGGCGAGATAATCACTCCTCTATTCTATACCCATTTCAGAAAGGGGGGGATACTTTACTGAAATGTTAGTAGTTTAGTAGGGATTACGAAAAATTGCGTTTCGCAATGTTTCTATCGTTTGCATTCGTTTATTAAATTTCGAAAAAAATAATAATAATCAGAAAATCGTCTACACTCGTGTACGTACTACGTTAACGAATTGTTAAAAGTTAAAAATATACCCTACCAATATATTATTACACTTCTGTAACACTCGAAGAATTACAAAATCTAAAATCACGACGCTACCTTTTCGGTTTACCGCCAAAACTCCTGTACCTCTACCATGAGTTGCTATCGAAAACTTACTTCACTCGATAGCGTATAAACGCGCATCGAATCGTTTTTGATGAAACTCGTACCATGAGTTACGTGAGCGTTTACGTGCTCGCTAGCGTTAACTCGATACTTCCTAACTTCACACCCAATAAAGCTGCCTCTTTCTAACTGTACTCTAAAGACAGAGTAGGTAAGACCTTCCCAAACATCTGAGTATTTCGAAATAACCCGGCTAATTGAAAGAGTTAGAGGATTTTATATACTCTTCCAAATTGTCCAAATTGTTAGTGACTTTTAATTTACACTGGTATATCGAGTATGTATGACTAGGTAGGTATATCGAGTCGAGTCGGCTGTTGTTGTTAACTATTTAGGTTATTTATTTCCTCGATCAATTAATTCAAAAGGTAAATTATTTTAAAAAAAAGTGCTTTTACTTTGAATGACTGTATGCCAGTTTTTTTAATAGAAATAGTTTGTTTCAAGTGGATAAACAAAGTTGAGGAATGCGGTTATGTGTGACTTTGCTTTAGGAATTTTATAAACTTTTTCAAAATATTGGTATGGTTCAATGCTTCGGTTACTTCTTCAATATAAACACTTATTGCTTCTTGGGAGAAATGAAGTCACTTGCCAGTACCTAACACATCGGTAGCTGCAGTGTGCATAAAATAGTAATGCACATAAAACGTGTCAAGAAGGTATGTGCAGTCATTTGTTTAATTTTTATAAAATAAAACTTCCAGTAAAACCTCTAAACCTCATAACTACCTACCTTTGCTTCCAATGAAACTCTATGTGTGAGCTTCAAATCCGCATATTCACGTAACAAATCGCACAAATCCTCAAAAGCTTCCCTAATAAGCCTGTACCTACTCCTTTATACATTTGTTTTTACTAATGTGTTGAAGTGGATTTCCAAGTATCCTTAGTCAGCTTGAAAGTTCCCTTGCTCGCGTCGTTCGTCATACGCAGCCACTTGTAACCTAAAGTACCTATTATGCCATCGTAAATAGCTTCTTGGCGATTTGTCGAAAATAACACTCAATATTATTAAATACTTCATAAACTTTTAAAACAAACTTTAAGATCGAAATTGTTTCACGCCTTGTTTCCCAAGTGAATTACTTTACTACTATCGAAACGGTATTTCTCGATAGCGTCTGTCAAATATGTTACTCATGGTACCGAATCTCTATGACAAGAGCTAAAATACGTTAGTCGCTAGCGTTTAGATTTCGATAGGTTTTTTACCTATCGACTCATACTACCGATTCTTAGTTCTTCAAGTGACCGCAAGGGGCGCTGTACCGTTTGCTATAGAAATCATTTACGCCGTCGCTAGCGAGTAAGATCGTTGTAAACTCATGGTAGAGGTACTGAAGGGCTATTCCTGCGCGTGAGATGAGATGAGATTTTATCTTGGTCACTCTCACACCTATGACGTTTCAAACGAGAGCAACAAGGACGAAAAATGGTGAGATGAAAATCTCAAATCTCCGAATAGGGGCCCAGATCCAGATGAAGCTTCGAACGCCATCTTGAAAAAAGTTATTATTGTAGAGAATAAAATTTCGCATCATTTTTTTGTCTGTACTTACTTTTTTGTAAAACGATTTTGTTTGTTTACGATTTATGGCCCATTTAATGAAGCTGATTTTTGTCAGTTTAAAAAAAAAATGATGGAACATTAAATGCGAGGTTGACCAAAAAAAAATAGTTTTTTTGGTCAACCTCGTGGTTGGCTATTTTAACGGAACAATGAATACATTACCTACGCCAGAAGGCTTCTGGCCCACAAACAGACAGACAGACAGAGTTCCTTTTGATTATTTAATATAAGTAAAGTATGGATGGATGGATGGATGGATTATTATACTTGCCACGTACGTACTTACTTGATGTCATCATCCGAACATTCACATTCTTCGTCACCACTGTACTGCAATCTGTACACACACAGCCGTACACTACACCTTGCATTAGTGTGGCTTCGACACGCATTCAGTGTGGTTGTGTACGGAGCGGCGTGGCGCAGCGCTATTATTACCAGAATTTTACTCGAATCAAAGTGTGAACCTAATAAGAGTAGACGTTACTAACAATTCAGTAGTCAAGTAAGTAAGATTATTTGTTGTCTATGTGAGTAAATGGATAGGTAATAAGCATTGCAATGCAAAATTAGAACAACATTTATAATTATCTTCATTATAATGCCACGCCATGCAACCATAGACTATAAAACATGCAGATGTTACATTGCAAAACCGATTGTAGGTAAACATATGTGACAAAACGCCAACTCGATGTGGTGTTTTGTGTTTTTACTAGAAAGTTTTTTTTTAATTTGTTTCATTGTACTATTAACAACTTGATACCTATTTTTACCCGACTGCGCAAGAAGGAGGGTTATATTTTTCGAGTATATGTATGTATGTACGAGGTTTCTTTGGCACGCTGGACAGCTTAAACAGCTTGCCAAAGAGTGTCATTTGAATCGTTTTGATCGTGGAAGTGACATAGGGTACAACATTTTGCAGCCGCGTTTTTTTTTTAATTATGTTACTTGTTGAATAAATAAGTAATATGTTTGTCAAGGTTCAGATAAGATGACGACGTGCGTATTTCGATACTGCAAAAATACATCAAGGAATGTCGACAAAACATCAGGTGTCAGTTTTCATCGGTAAAGTATGAATGTTTATGTTGAATTTATGTTAAATGTGAAACAAAGCCAAAAAGGAAGTCAGGCTCGCAAACGAAGGGTTCCGTAACTTCGTGTCGTCGTTTCTTAATCGTATTTTAATTTCTTTATTTGCTGTCATATCACCTAATATTACTTATGTATAATTATGTTTATGAGTGCCCAAATTTTTATCACGCAATCAGTGTCATTAAAAACAACTTCTTATATAATATTACTGATAATTTATCCCAAAATTTAGGAATAAATACACACCTGTGAAAACGGTGCACCTGGCAGTCGGGTGGCGAGGGTTGTCGCCGGGCGGCCGTGCGTTTATGAAGTAGTAGGTAACCATAACTATCGCTTTGCTCTCAGGTCCAGTTATTTCGATATTTTCATACCAAAGATTATCAAACTAAAGAATCCTACTAATATTATAAACGCGAAAGTTTGTAAGAATGGATGGATGGATGGATGTTTGTTACTCTTTCACGCCAGAACGGCTGAACAGATCTGGATGAAATTTGGCACAGAGATAGATTATAGTCTAGAATAGCACATAGGATACTTTTTAACCGCAGGTGAAACCGCGGGGTGCAGCTAGTATGGAATAAATAACAATAAATCATCATAAATTATTATTGTTCTAACATTCATTTTTTTTTAATTATAAATATTCAACTGTGACGTGTAACTACAGGAGTTATTAATAAATTCTGATTTCTGATAATGGTTATTTTATTTTACAATAATCTATGAGTATTTGGGCACTGCATAAAAAATTGTCTTCTATCACTCACGCTCGGTAAATTATAACTGTCTAGTGTGTCTCTGTCTACTCAGAAGATATAGCTCGCATCTTTTGCGTACGGAATCCAAAAAAAAAAAAAACTTTCTACACAAACCCCTGGGAACACAATATTATAACTACGCCTGGTTTGCCTAGATTTGATTTTAATCCTAAACTATTTTTCACTCTTACGGTAGGTATTATGACAATAGACAATATTTATTTGTAGCAAAAAAATCATTAAATCCAAAAAAAAGTATCCAAAGTATAAAATAAAAACACAGCTTAAAATAACTACGAGTAAATACCTATACGAACTCTCCTAGGCAAGCGTGTTACACCTTCGATCACGTCGACGCTTCCCATCAGGCGAGTCAGTGGTCAAACGCATGCCTAGTCTGTTGTAAAATAAAATAAAAAACTTCGCGAAGAACTGATTTACTTAGTTTTTTTTTTAATTTAAGAGGATTAAACTTTTACAGATTAGTTCATTTGATCCATTTGGGTAGAGTCGTTTTTTTTCAAAGATTATTTTACTGTAATTATGATCTCATCGCTCAGTCATACTACGTATTTCAGGTTTGTTCACTCTGGTCATTCAAAAAGAGAAGAATGGATGAAAATTGTTCGAAAGGATAGAAGCGAAGACACATGGCTTCCCAAGAACTATTCGATGGTCTGCTCTGCACACTTTCGAGCTCATGATATTTATACAACTAAAGCCGGGAAACGCTTCCTTAAAGACTCAGCTGTTCCTAGGAGCAATACTTCAGAATGTCTTGAGGAAGATTCACAGGCGTCACCAACATCTTACGAAGAAATGCAAATTTCTGACTCGGAATCAGTTAATGATACACCCCAAAAAAATACGTTGCAACGAGGTTTAAGGAAAGTATCTGCTCCAAAAATGTTACCAAACAAAATTTTAAAATTACAACAGCAAAATAAATATCTTAGGAATAAAACGGGAAGTTTAACTGCGACTGTCAAAAAACTACGTAGGTACGTTCGTACTTTCAATTGTTTAACAATTAAAAACAAACAAATAGACAAACTTAGGTAAATAGGTATATCTCGATGCACCGCCACGTGTTGATTCTGCAAGGTCTGTTGGTGCATTGACAATAATATATTAGCTCAGATCAATCTAGAGGAAAAGATGGAACACTGCGTTATATCTCGCTGAAGCCACGTCTTTTTCAATGTGTGTGCGTGGTAATGTTGCCATGAAAAACATTTACAATTGCACGAAAACTAATATTAATTCCCAAACTCTACGTTAGCTATTTCCGTTCCAATATACAACCTTAGGTCATTTAATATTTTAAAACTGCACATATTTGAAAGAGTTTAATGTTACGGCTTTTTAAAAATTGACTTGTAAAAAAACTGCTCTGTTTTTAAAAAGATCCTCAACATGTAGTCCTGGCCACACTTTTATAATACAATAAGTATATTTAAGTACACGAAATTATACCATAAACCAATGAACATAATGTCGAGGTAAGAATGACCAAGCGAGTAGCGTAGTTTTTTGCGTCAATGTATGAGTGTTGTGTACCTATACGGCAGTAGCGTAGTTTTTGGATGGTTTTTGGCTACACTTGGATCATGCGCCGTGCGCCATCTTATTCTCTAGGTTGATCTAAGTATATTAGGTATAGCACCAACCAACTCTCAGAATACAGAAAGGATTACGTGCTATTTACGAGATACACTATACATGGTTTACGACTGTATAAAATTGGTTTGCAAAAAAAAGCTTTAGCAACACGGTGATTAAAGGTTTGTTTAAGTAATAAATAGGTAGGGCATAAGGATATTTAGATAGCACTCCTCTTTTAGAATAACTAGGTATATACAAGGTACTTACCTATAGAAACCAAGTAGGTACACTTGCGAAATGTCAGCTGTTAAATAGCCAGTACGTATGCACACTTAGGACATAAACCTGACTTTAAATCAATTTATGGAACATATTTTACCAATCAAACAATTCTCCAACATTATAACGCAAACAATGTGGTTATTGTTTGCGTCGGTGTGCAGATAAGGCAAGTAAACACAGTTCACAGTACATTTAGCGTATTTGTGGCTTGCGGTTTGAGAAGCCGTTGTTCAAACCTAATACCTTTCATAGGTAAATTTAAAGCGGCAGTGATTAAAAAACTTTCTCTTTAACTTTTTTAGCTAAAGATATAAAACACATTTTACTCCACTGTACTTAACTGGTTTTAAATAGATATAGTATAGTTTATAAATAGTAATATGTAAATATGTAGGCATTAATTTATGTTTTAGTTTCTTTTTAGATTTGTCTCAAAATTGTTGATATTTTATTACATAAACTCAATTCAAGTTAGCAACTTCTGGCAAAATTTAGGTAATTTATTTAGTAATCTGTGAATAGCGTTGTGGGCTGCATTATTAATAATTTATGTATCCATTCCATATATTTTTTATAACACGGCTGTCTGATGTTCCTTTATAAAAAAAAAATAAAAAAAATAGGTAGTTATTTTAAGTCTTCTAGGTATTTATTTATTTTTGCAACTGTTTATTATTTGTGTGGCTATTTTCATACTAAACTCTTTTTTTTATTTCAGGCGTTTACAATGGTTAAATTTAATGTCACGCGAGGATTTGATAAAGAATTCAGATCAGCGTGTATGTGAAGTTAATTTCAACAAACAAGACGCCAATGTGAAAAACACTCGAAAAATATTAAAGAAAAATAGTTTGCCATGTTCACGTTTACCTAGCGTAAGTAAAAAAAATAAAATACACATATTATTGACACACCTAATATAAATCTCACTAAAATTGTGAATGCGAAACGAAAACGTTGTCAGATGTGCAGAAAAGAGCATAGGGTACTTTTTATCCTCAAAATAATAACATAAGACAATAGTGAATAAGGCTTATGATTAAATTTTTTTTTTAAACTTAACTGTGATCCAAAATTGTTTCAGATCAGGGAACCAGCGAAATCACAGAAAAAGAAGGAGAAGAACAATGAAAAATATAATCCTTTCGAAGAATTCGCCAACGACTCTACGGATGAAGAATCTCTTGACATAAAGCAAGAATCATCGGAGGAAGATAAGATAGATGAATCAGAAGCTCCGGTTACAGAGCAAGTTTTCCTCAAATCTGTTTCATACAAAAATAAACGATTGGAAGATTGCGAGAAGCCATCAAAGCGAGCCCGCTTAGATACCTTCGAAGTTCCTCTAGACGAGTACACGGAAGAGTTGTATGAGTTCGGTAAATTTGTCGCGGAACAATTGATGTGCTTTGACGTTGAAGACGCTCGTGTGGCGCAGGCGGAGATACGAGCGCTGCTGTCGAAGTTTGATGTGAACAAAATAATGCGCTGCATGGCAGAGCCCAGTACGTCGAATGTTCAGCCAACGACATATAAACATCGTACTGTAGTGACCCAAGCAGTGACGCAAAGGGATCATGCTATGTTGCCAGTAACCCAATCTGCTTCAGAAGCGAATACTGCTCGACTATCATTGACTCAACCTGTAATTTCACATGTGTATAGTACTAATCCACAAAGGAAACTTAAAATGTCTATGGATGCTGACGGATCGTCAGCTACCCAATCAGGTTCACAAGTAACCACACCTGGCCCATCAGGAGATAAATCTGGGCAAATACTTTCGTCTCCATTTACCAAGCTCAAAGTGTTAAATGTGGATACTAGTGCATCATCATCGGCTTCGTTCGGTTATGTTATAGTGCCAACTGCGACCGGTTCAAGTCTAAATTTAACGGGACCACGTGGGAGTACAGAAGGGACTAAATCTAAACCTACATCAGTGACCCAGGTAGGGTCTTCAATTGTGAAATCTGCTGGGACAGATTTACAACCAGAGCATGAGTCAGCGTCTTCGAGTATGATTTTTGATGTGAGCTCAGTAAAAATTGAGCCAGAATCTGAGTCTTTGCATAGCCATGTTAACGTTATTCTGCCAAATTTATCAGACAACCAAAATTCGCTAGCTGTGAAACAAGAACAGGACAGTGAAGAGGAAACGTGAAATGTTCAGATGGGTGGACTTAAAAGTGTTTTGATATTATTCGGTGTCGTTTCTTTTTTTGAATAATTGAGACAACAATAATTTGGGTTTTCTAACATTACCCAATCAGCGTTGGGTAGACCTAACCTGTACACGGGTAAACTGCGAATTCAAATTTATTTTTGTTAGTTTTCGATATTTTCCTAACAGAATTGGGTAATGCCAAGTTAACCCGGATAAACCTAGGTTTACTTCGTATTCTATCATTACTCGTAATAGATACATAATAATCTAATTGAGCAGTTACTTCATCATAATAAAATATGTACTTATATAACTACAATAAAAGCGTAATTGTTTCCTTGAACCTTTTAATAATAACTCACATAATTACCTAAACTATTAAATATAAATATAAGTATAGATATGGAATTTAATTATGAAAATATTGTACAAACTGACGATTATAAGTGCGAAATGTACTTAGAAACGTCAGTTTGTACAATAATTATGTCTAAGGAATAAATTAATTTTGAATTTGAAAGACCGATTCGAACTCATTGGCGACGACTGTGAAGTTAGGCGCGAAACGCTGTGCAGGTTACTGCGTTAGAAAACGAAGGTTTGCGATTGGGTCGGAGAAGCAAGACGCGGAAAAGTCTCGCTTGCGGCGCCCTTCACAGCCGCCATGTTTGAATCGGTCTATACCTACCTTCATTACCTACCTGGGGGCTTACCACAAGCTCTTAAAACATCATTAATTAAGCCTTACTTCGTAATTTCGTACCATGACCACCCTAAAAGTATTCCTGTTAAGTTTTGATATCGCTTAGCAGTTTTGATGACGTCACTCGATTTCGTTCATTCAATCCAAGGAACATTTGTTTAAAAACCGTACCATGACCTCTAAAGTATTCCTGCCGAGCTGTCAAAATAGCAGGAATGATACAAATTACAACGATTGTTAAAAAGTTGCTCTCCGTGTAACTTTTTCTATTTATATGTGAGTTTTTGCTGTGTTTCTGAGGTTCTATTTATAATATTTAGCAAGATGGCCGATGATTTAGAAACTTTCGAGTTTCTCGAAGCAGATAATAGAAGCTCCGTACTACGAAGGACGCCTTCGGACGGGCTCCAGTATAAATTTCAACCCTTTTTTATTTTTTTATTTTATTTTGGCTAAGTCCGCTTCTTTTGATGCACTTGTTTCTTCTTAGAGTGAGCCTTCGCCTGCAGACTCCTATTAAAGCCCGCAGCGATTTCACTGTGGGTTTTTAAAAAGTCTCACATGATATCGAACTGCTTCGCTGAGACTCTGCGGCCTCTGTGACAAATTATTCTAATCATTAAATTCTAGATATCACAAAAAAAATTCACAAACTTTAATTGTATACAGCAATTGAATTTTAATTTACCTTCATGATCTTAAGTAAATTTAATTTACGTTTTTGAGGGGAACCGAAAAGATGGTGTCATGATTTTGTATTATTTTTTAAAACGAAAACTCGCCTTTACTGAAAGAGGGAAAGAGGAGCGAGATTTATCTCATTCTTTTATCTCATCTTCATCAGAGATTTAATGAAAAATGTTATGACAAACATACGGAAGACTATGGTGGTATGGCTATGTTGCCTCTAGCCTGCCCTATGAGACAAAACTAAAAAAAAAATCGTTTTTGACATTGTTCATACAACCAAGTGTCGCCAGATGTTTCTTAGGAGCGATTGTACGCGGGTGAGGAAAATAAAAATTCTTAGGAAAGAAAATAATAAGAAATCATAGTGTTTTTACTTGCAACTTGTAAAAACCGTAAGTGTAATTTTCCTGGGGCCCTATTCGGAGATTTGAGTTTTTCATCTCACCTTTTTCCGTCCTTGTTGCTCTCGTATAAAACATCATAGGTCTGAGAGTGACCAAGATAAAATCTCATCTCATCTCACGCGTAGGAATAGCCCCCCTGTTTCGATAAGATATTGTAGGCACGATTTCGCTATGCGGTCGTACTATTGTACGACCCCGATTGTACGATTTTTACATGACAAAAATCGTATAATTACGATTGACATCATACATCTGGCAACACCATACTCCAAAATACGCAAAAGTACCACAGAGTGTATAAAGGCACTTGTATCGTACATTCTTTTGACATCACTGTAGCAGGAGTAAAAACGTTTTAAAACATTATTGTTTTCAATGCTTGTGGTATGATACAAAACAGTACTTATTAAGGAATGTAACAAAACGTTCCTGCGCAATGATGTTTTTGTAAAAGTTCATGGTAAGGCCCCTGATGTGCACTACACAAATGTTACTACGTTTATCTCTTTTTAATGACATAGTAGTGAATAAGACGGCAGGAGCCAGCTGTAGCGCCAGCTGCGTTGTAAAACTTGTAAATTTTATTTCGAGGGAAGCGTGATTTTGAAAACTGGTAAAAAGAGGGATTCTTACGTACAAATCGTTAGCGGGCTAGCGTTAAAAAATAATAATGATAAAGCATTTTGTTATTTTATTTACGTTCTAAAATTAAGTTAACAATTATAAATGATAGTAAAATTAAGTAGATTTTTCATTTAAATTACCTAATTATTAAGTCAAAGTCAAAATGTTTTATTTAATTGGGTATCAAAGATACACTTAAAGTTTTTTTAATAGACTTAATACAGTTAACCTATCCTTATTTTTCAGAATTCCGTAAATCCTTTTTTCTCTAGAATCTAGAGTTATTGTTAAGATAGACATACCTAGTTCAATTTAAATTTATGATAGTTATGATAGATAGATATAATAGATTTTAACCACAGATCTGGGATGTAAAAGATCGATCGACTATGACAATTCGATAGTGATACAAAAAATCATTTACGCATGCGTGAGTAAATTAGTGTAGTGAAAAGTACTCATTTTTTATCGATTGACCAAAAAGGGTCCTCCGGGTGCTTGTCGATAAATGTAGGTAATCTTTCGCATACAAATTGAGTTGTTTTTTGTTCCAAGTAACACTGCTACTGAGGTAGAAAAAATATCATATCAGTGTCACCATATATCGAAATTAACATAGGTAAGAAAAATAAGTAATAATAAGATCAATATAAAACTAGTAATTCGCTTCGAATTGTGACCCTTGACCAATTTTATTCGTATTTGGATTAGATTAAGTAATGATACTTATTTCATTGTTTTTGTACATTTATTTACAATTTATTTATTCTTGCCTTATAATTTACATACATATTTATTTAAATTATTAACACTTGGATGTAAGACACCCAAAATTTGTAAATTGAATTAAAAATTATGACCAGTAATTGAAGGGACTTATTTTTTTTTTGTTTTACATCTCATTGCCAAGTACAAACTCGGAAAAATGTTAATTTACTGTTGATGGCAATCAAAAATGTTAAACCGAAAGGGGCTCGTGTAGGGCTAATTTGAAAGGGTATGTTAAACCGAAAGGGGCTTGTGTAGGGCTAATTTGAAAGGGTATGTTAAACCGAAAGGGGCTTGTATGGGGCTAATTTGAAAGGGTATGTTAAACCGAAAGGGGCTTGTTTGGGGCTAATTTGAAAGGGTATGTTTAACCGGAAGGGACTTGTGTAGGGCTAATTTGAAAGGGTATGTTAAACCGAAAGGGGCTTGTGTAGGGCTAATTTGAAAGGGTATGTTAAACCGAAAGGGGCTTGGCTTGTGTGGGGCTAATTTGAAAGGGTATGTTAAACCGAAAGGGGCTAGTTTAGGGCTAATTTGAAAGGGTATGTTAAACCGAAAGGGGCTTGTGTAGGGCTAATTTGAAAGGGTATGTTAAACCGAAAGGGGCTTGTGTAGGGCTTCGCTTCGCGGCAGCGCGTAACACGCAACACTTAAAAAAATCTTTACAAACGTGTAAGCACTATCGGCCGAAAATGAACAAGAAAAAAACCCAAGAAATTACTCAGATATATTTTAGACCGTGTCTGCGTCTAGTTTGGTCTTCTTCTCGTCTCGCCGCCAGCTCTTAAGATCGTCCAGTAAGTCTGTCGACACGACACGACACGACAGACAGTTAAATCCATGATCCAAAAAAACAAGGTCTAGCATTCAACAAACACATAAGTAATTGTCATCTGTCTCTTTCGAACCTGCTGTAAATGACTTATTTACAGCACGTTCGAAAGAGACGTTAACGGAACGGACGACGGAACGGACGACGAAAGTTCGTTCGAGAGAAATTCACGTTGTTACGTGATTGAACGGCACATTGTGACATTGACATCACAACGTGTTTCTGAATGCGGAAGTATATTGATTATTAGTAAATTATATCCTGGCGGAGTGTATTAATATACCATAGTTATGATCACAGGTGTAAAAGATCGACTATGACAATTCGATAGTGATACAAAAAGTCATTTACACTTGCGTGAGTAAATTAGTGTAGTGAAAAGTACTCATTATTTTATCGATTGACCAAAAATGGTCCTCCGGGTGCTTGTCGATAAAATCTTTCGCATACAAATTGAGTTGTTTTTTGTTCCAAGTAACACTGCCACTGAGCTAGAAAAAATGTCATATCAGTGTCACCATGTATCGAAATTAACTTAAGAAAAGTAAGTAATGAGATCAATATAAAACTAGTAATTCTCTTGACCAATTTTACTCGTATTTGGATTAGGGTAAGTTATGATTCTTATTTCATTGTTTTTGTACATTTATTTATAATTTATTTATTTTTGCCTTATAATTTACATACATATTTATTTGATGATGCAAAACACCCAAAATTTGTAAATCAAATTAAAAATTATGACCAGAAATTGAAGACACTTTTTTTTATTTTTAATGTTTTACGGCTCATTGCCAAGTACAAACTCGGAAAAATGTTAATTTACTGTTGATGGCAATTAAAAATGTTTGTTCTTTTATGTGCATATATATATATATGTATTGCGCTCCTATTGAAATTTGCTAAAAAAAAACTATCGATAATAATGACGTCATCATTTTATTCATCTCTAGTGAAAATCGAGCGTAAACTAACTAACATTTTTGTATGCTGAATTTCATCATCAATTCCACTTTCATCTAAGAAATATAGTTAATACGAAGAAACGACAACAACATACCGCTGGTAAATCGGTTTTTGGGAACAATTTATGTTATGTTTTAGACAAAATTTAGACAAAAACATCACAATGGAAATATCATATTTACCTATGAAACGACAAATTTTGTGGGTTACATCTTTGATTCACATCACAATGAACTCACTTGAACTCAAATGAATGAATTGCTAAACTCACAAGATGACATAACTGCATTTAACTAAAATTGCTCTCTTTTGAGTCTATTTATAATTATTTTAGTAAAAATATAAATCATAGGAATTTCCACGTGTTCCAAGGTGCTCGCTGTCATTAATGACAAAAGAAAAATTGACTAACATTTTATTTGTAGGCGACCTCTTTCTCTCTTGTGCAGTTTACATTTCGATGGAGACTTCTCTGTCCAACGCTTCGTTGGTCTTTTGAAGCAAAAAAAAATCTTGGGTCTGTGATTTTAACGAACGTACCCTCAGAATATTATCTAAAGCAATTAGTTATTATTCTGAGAACGTACCCATACACATACACATACATAGTACATAATATTTTCAAAGAAATACAAAGAAGGTAAAATTAATTTATTTTTTTATTTCAATAAATCTCTCAATGATTTGCAGGGACCTATCTCGTAGATAGCGCGGACCGCTCGTGTTTGCAAAATAAATTAAAAAAAGAAGAACATCTATTCTTAATATAACTCTTTAATTAACACGTCTCACCTGTGTTTTTTTATGTCTAGCACGGCTTATGGCAGTCTACCGGGTTCGATTACACAAGCTTCAAAATCGTCAAAATCGGTCTAGCCATTTAGGAGGAGTTCAGTGACTGTACGATAAGTTACAAAAACCAATAACCGGCGTTATTGCTTTGCCCAAACAATAGACAATTCAGCGATTTTAATATGTCAGCAATAAAAATACTAGGTGTGCAATTGTAAAACTTTAACTGAAGTATTTATTTAACTAATAATATAACGGTTATTTTAAACTAATTTTAGTTTTCATACCTTTTTTCCAGTAGATAGCCAGACTGCAGTGTGATAGATTTACAGTTCTGCCAAATGTGGAATGTCCATTTCTTTTTATTTTTTGTAATCTCAAAACCATTTCGAGGAATAAGGTTACTGATCCCTACCTATTACCTGCAATTAAAAATTAACTACGGATTATTAGAATTTTAAGCTTTAATTTAATTGAAAAACCTTCATTTCACCTTAGCATGACGTCACCCGTGGCTGAATGGAAAATAACGTCTGAGCCTACAATAAAAAAAATAAACAAATGTCCAGGGACCCTATTCGGAGATTTGAGATTTTCATCTCATCTTTCTTCATCCTTGTTCCTCTCGTTTGAAACATCATAGGTGTGAGAGTGACCAAGATAAAATCTCATCTCATCTCACGCGCAGGAATAGCCCCCCTGGGGGGCTATTCCTGCGCGTGAGATGAGATGAGATTTTATTTTGGTCTCTTTCACACCTATGACGTTTCGGACGAGAGCAACAAGGATGCAAATAGGTGAGATGAAAATCTCAAATCGCCGAATAGGGTCCCAGTTAAGTCAGTAAATTTTAAGTAGTGTAAATGGGAATTTTTGTGCGGGAACCGAAAAGGTGTTGTCGTAATTTTGTATTATTTTCTTAGTGTTGTTCTTCGAGTGTTACAATGGTGTATTATTAACCAATAACGATTCGTTAACGTGCACAAGTGTAGACAAATGATACAAACATTACGAAACGTGTTCAAAAACTTTTCGTGTTCTCTACAAAACTACAAGTACATAAAGTATCCATCACTTTACTGAAATGGGGAAAGGGGAGGGATTCATCAACGTCATCATCACTCCATCATTTGTAAAAAACTATAATAACTTGACACTGGCAAATGCATAAGACATGTGACGCCAAATTCCCTTGGTTATGAAAGCTAGAAAAAAAAAGTGTAAACATAACCTCTATTTTCTGTAATATTTTGATGTATTTAGTATTTTGGCTCCATCGCTCTGATCGCTCATTTCAAAGAGAAAATTTACAAAATTGGAAACGGAAAACAAACTGACTATGTATTAAAGAAAGTGTTTTGTTCCATCCTGCAATAATGACACCAACAATAGCCCGAACAAAATTTTTGTTCGTGTGCGGGAACACTTGTGAGAGAAGTGGTGCCAAGAAGTAAAAACGGAATACTTCAAGGTTTACACGATGTATTGTTGCGAAGACCATTTGGATGTAAGTTTCTTTAGACCTATTTTGTTTATTATTTACTAGCGGGTACTTATGTGCACCTACATGTTTTGGCAAATTACTGCCACAATTTCAATTTTGTTAGCCTAGAGAAGACTTGACGAATTATTACCAGTGCAAGTTAATGAAGCTAGAACCCCGACTGAAACGATCGGCTACACTTCGAAATATTGCTCAGGATATAAGGGGAAATATGCCTGAATTAACTAAGATGCTGTTACAATCTCCAAGCACCAGCAACCCTCTTAAAAGAAAGCATGATGATATTATAACCATGTCAACTACATCTTCATGTTCAATATTACCTATAAAGGTTTGTTTTTTACATTGCTCTATATTTTCATAATCTAAAATAAAAATAAAAGTCAAGATATTTTGGACATTCCCCAGTGTCAGTTAAAGTTTACTTTTGGTTTATAAACATAGAATATTTACTCTGTTTCTATAAGCTCAAATTCTCTGTCTCGTTCTAGCTGAAGCATAAAAACATTAGAAATTGATTTCATGTAAAATAAATGACATATAAATAACTGATACAATATAAATAAATGATGATGCAGTAATGTGTCAAGTCAAGTTAAAGCCAGCAGAACTGGCGAGTAGCACCGTGTGTGTTACACGAACCATTTGGAGCAACTTTTGACCCCCTCATAAACTAATTCACATAAACATGTCAAATTTGGTTCATATATTGAGCCTTGCAAGATACATAAGTGCTCCAATTTTTTGATTATCCAATTAAATTTTATTAAACACACCTCAAATGGTTATTTAGATATGAACGTCTAAAAATCATTATTTTCATCACTGACTGACCAAAACTCTAACCAGTTGAGACCATTATTGTATAGAATAAAATTTTGCATCTTTTATTGCTGTTAGTTTTTTGTAAAACTTACCGTTAACAATTTACGGCCCATTTAATCAACTGGTTTTTCTATCAGCCGATAACTCTCAAAAGAGAAAACTCGCAAAACAAATTACGGTCCGTTTCAAAAAACAACTACTTACTTTTGAACTGTCATTTTCAACTTTTAAATCAATTTGTTTAAATACATAAGAATACATTTTGCTACTAAAAAATATGCGGAAAAAGATGATAAGGTTTGGAACTTGTAAAACAAGTTAGCTACCAACTACCAACTGAGACACCGAGACAGTCAATTTAAAATGTTCTGTGTGGAGGCTCTTTATCCGAACAAGGCAGTCGAGTCTATTTAAAAAAAACTTTGACGTTCATAAGTGTATCTTTGATATCCAAACTGAATAAAAACATTTTGACTTCTTGACTTTGGAAAACAATTTATTTAAAGAAAAAGGTACTTACCTACCTACCTATATGAAATAATATTTAAAACATACAATAACTCCGATCCACTTAGAATCCACAAGAATCCAGTGGATTCTTGGAGCCAAATGAATTCCGAAATTACCTAAGAATTCGTTCAAAGAGCTAATAAATAGGTCATAAGGTCAAGTGGTAGAAATGTGTTTGTGAGGCAATTACGTCATTCGAGTTTTACTGACAAACCCTTCAACAAACAACAAATTGGGCAACTAACGCCATCTAGTACAGATTATTGTAGCTAAAGATAGAAAAAAGATGTAGGTGGCGCCACACTACGCAAAGAGGGGCGAGGAGAGTGAATATTGGGGCGAGGCAATCCGCCATTTTATGAAATGTCATTGTTGTGAGTGGCGTATACAAGCGCGTGTGCGTAAACAATCTGGTTCAATTTGAGGTGTTTTTAAAGATAAAAGCTTTTTTTATGGAAAAATTCACGAAATATTTATAATTTTACGCGTAGGGGTAATTAGGACTCTTGGATCAGAGTTTTATCGGAGAAATTTTGACAATTGCGCCTATGTGACGCATTTACCCCTACGTCAGATAATATAAACATTTTATTTTTAACTTAGGTACCTACCTACTTCATAAAAGGAGGTATTAATTCAATCTGTAGGTATGTAACTACTACCTATATAAAACTATTGTTTTTGCAAAATATTCGTGAATGTTTGTCTATGTCGGCTTCATGAAATATGTGTTAAATTTTGTGTGTCGGGTAAGTAGATATATGTTTTGATTTTTCAGAAATTAGGAGTCGGATTGCAGTTATCCTATTTGTTGGATTATGTATCTTTCAATTTAGAAAACAAAGCAAGTTATCAAAATTAGTTCAGTGTTATTCAAGATGCACACACACAAAATTTGACATACCTACCTCGAAGCCTAAAAAGACAATAAGAGACACTGAATCAATATCGTCTTTTACTAACCCGACGAAACGGGGGAGGATTAGAAGTCGGCGTAATTTTTTTTTTTTATTATCACGTAGGTATGATCACGTATAACTTTTTACAGACTAGTCCGATTTTCAAAATTCTTTTTTTATTAGAAAGGGTATAGGACCCCGAAGGTGGTCCCATTTATTTTTTGGAAAAAATACCAACCCTAAGGGCAGGATAATAGGGGATGATTTTATTGTTCACTCACTGATTGTAAAGTATGAACACGCATATCTTTTTACAAAGTAGTCCGATTTTGATAATTATTTTTTTATTGGACAGGGATTTACCTCAAAGGTAACCTCAAACCTACCCTAAGGGTGACAAAATAGGGGTGATTCATACTCACAGACTTTAAGGCTGAGTTTAGACCGGTCAGTCTGTTTTAGACTCACAAAAAAATATAAAAAATAAAAACTTTTTAACAAAAAATTAAACCGCTAAAAGCAAAAAATTATGAATAACTACGTTTTTAAACTAATGTTACTGACCTAAGTAATTTTAAGGGCGGTTTAATTTTTAGTTACTAAAAAAAAATGCTAATTTACTTAGTACATGCCAAATAACTTACCACAGTAAATTTTCTCGTATTTAATTAATTGTGAAAGTTACATAATTAAATGCATTAATATTTTATCTGGGAGTGTTAGAGGTATTTTTTTGTGTTTCCTTACCCATGTCAAATTTATTTTTCATTGTTCCAGAGTCACTAAAATGGTGCGTAAATACATTCGTAAACGAACTCCCAACTACGATGTAGCCACCCTGCGTAAAGCAATTCAGGATGTTAAAGAAGGTTTACTGAATCCATATCGGGCTGCAAAGAAGTACGGGATACCTCGGACTACTATCGTAGATAGGGTATATAACAGAAGAGGGGTAAAAAAAGACGGTCCTGGCCGCCCAAAAACCATAGATTCAGACCTTGAGAAGAACCTGGCAAATGGTTTAAAAATCATGAAAAAATATGGATTTGGTCTGACCTCAAAGGAAATGACTGAATTGGTAGGTAATTTTGTTACATGCAAAAAACTAAAGACACCTTCCAAAGAAAAGCTTAAAGTTACTTTTTAATGTTTGCACCCCCGACAATATCCCATATATTGTCGGGGGTGCAAACATTAAAAAGTTTGCAATTGCGTCTAAAAAGAAAAGAAAGAAGTAGACGCAAATAAGTACCTCATCAATGAATGCATCTTTATAAGTATATTTAAAAAAACAGTCTACATTTTTCTACAATGGTTGTTGAAGATTTTTGTTGATTTTAAAAATTTATGTATAAAACAATATTGATAATCGTTATTTTAAAAATTGAATTAAAATGAACGGAAAAAACATCTCTCGAAAAAAAAGAATCATGTCTTCAACATAGTTGTTAACTTAACAATTGTTTAGTAACAATTGTAAAATAAATGCCAAAAATGATAAAATCGATGATGTTTTATTAGGATGTAAAGATATTACCTATATTATTACAGAATGAATTATTACATAGACATCTTTTATGTCTATTCTATGGCTTATATAAGCAATAGCTCATCGACAAAAAACTGAGTCTTCTAAAAATGTAACGTAATTTACCCCGATTGACCTTGACGTAGTGATGATGTGACTTCGAATAATGCCAACTGTCTTATGTATTACCACAGTACCTACGAGTACCTATTACGATATCTCTGCTCAAGAGGTTAAATTGATAGAGGTCATCACTCATTGAAGCCATCCGGGACCCGACCCGCACCGCCTCGTCTTGTGTAGTTTTTATCTACGAACTTCTATGGATATGCACTCACTACCGCCCGATTGGAAATTGATCGAACGATATGCAATCCAAGAATGATTTCGATCGTATATATATCGAGATACATCATTGGTTTAGGGGGTACATCAATTCCGGATCGCCTCAACTCGGTCGCAAGCTGTCAACGCTCAACGCGCAGGCGGCGAGTAACCCATTCAGTGACGACTGGTCGCCCGCGATTGATTCACGCGAGGACAAGTGACAATCGCTGATAGGCTACTCGGGTCACGCGACGTTCACTCTTTGATCACGCGAGGTTCACTGGTAGACCACGCGGAGTCCACACGTGGACTACCTGTTGACAATGAGTCGTGGCGGGCCAGGGTGGCTCCAATGAGGGCTAACCTTACATCGTTTTGAGCTACCTTGATAGCACAACATTAGAGTGACAATTATAACATTTTAATTTTGTAAATACAATACAACTTCATTGCACATCAAAAATCGGTAGCACAAGGGCGTAAAACTCTGTTTAAGAATTTAATTCCGTGTCTTCTGCAAGTGCCTACGGTAGTAACGCCGACCGGATCCACTCTGACTCCCTAATTAGGAACCCTTACTGTCTTACTCGCTTACGCCTCTTACCAACTCCGACATTGTTTCAGATCGGTGAACCAGCGAAACCACAGGAAAATTCCACCACACCATTCCAAGTAGACGCCAACGACTTCACTGATGAAAAAACTCTTGAAATAAAGCAAGAAGCATCGGGCGAAGAGAATTCATACGATTCAGAACCTGCCGCCCATACAGAGAAAGTTTTTGTTCAATCTGTCTCATACAAAAAGATAGAATTTGAAGAGGAGGAGACGGGATCGAAGCGAGGCCGCTTCGATTCCTCAGAATCTCCACTTGACTACACGGAAGAGTTGTATGAGTTCGGTAAATTTGTCGCGGAACAATTGATGTGCTTGGACGTTGAAGACGCTCGTGTGGCGCAGGCGGAGATACGCGCGCTGCTGTCGAAGTTTGATGCGAACAAAAAACTGCGCTGCATGGCAGAGCCCAGTACTTCGAATGTGCAGCCACTGCACTGCACGACAGAACCCGGTACGTGGGATGTACAGTTAATGACAGACGATGCCTGCCCAGCAACACACAGATATCCTGTATCTGCAGCTACAAAAACCCTAACAAACACACAAAAAACAAAGACATATACTGCTCGACCATGCAAGCAAGCCACCAAAACAGCTTTAAAAGTTAATAGTGCTGAACCATCAACCAAATCAGGTTCAAAAGTTAATACTATTGGATCATCGATCCATTCAGGTTCTCGAGTGAATGTTGCTGGACCATTAGAAATTCAAACCAAGTCTTTGCCGATGGAGGCTACTATAGATGTGAATCCTGTATCAACGGTTCTAGAATATATCATGTTGCCAACAGTCACCGGATCAACACTTGGAAACACTGATGACACCGAGATGCAGGCAGGGTCTCCAAATATGATATTTCATGAGACTAGAATAAAAATAGAGCCCGAGTCTGAATCATTAATTAGCCATGTGAAAGTTAAGCCAAGCGTGCCATTAGTATTTCAAAATGAGCCAGACAGCGGAGATGAAACATGATTTTGTCTGTAAAGATTTCTATGGAGCCTTCAAAGTTGTGTGTGAAGTTATTGTGTACTGTTTTTAAAGACAATTATAATTGTTCTGTTCTGCTATTTATAATGTTTAGCTTAACATAAATGTAAGAAAAGTCAAACTTAATGTAAGTTCTGTTTAAATTTTGTCTTGATTGATTATTAAAAAGCTTTTTGTAGAGAACTCAATAGGTTACCATACTAAGCTGTGGATATTCATTTTATGTGAAATTTGTAAATAGTTGAATTAAGTCATCTTCCAAGCTAAAACTGAGTGTACCTAAGAGCCATAATATTTTAAATAATAAAAACTAAGTATGTACAGTTGAATAATAGCTAAATATATCTAGTTTTGTCCCATCAGGCCCAGAAAGTTGAATTTGACAAAATGTTAATTCTTAGAAGGTCGAAAACATCAAAACGTTGAATCATAATATGTTGAATAAGATAACCAATTTTGTTTTTTAAAATAGCACACAAACAACCACTGCAGGTTTAAAAACGAAAGCCCGTACAACGGTTGCATTGTTGATATGTATTTTCAAGTAATTAGTACGGGCCAAAAATGATCGCTAGGCAAGGCAAAAGCCAGGGTGTCTAAGCTAGTGTAATATCTGAATGGTGGTGTGTATGTACAGATAGACATAACGTGTGATAAAAGGGAATTAAGAAAATTTATTAATTATGAAAATTAAACATTCAAGAAATTATAATTTCAACTTTGTGAGAACTCAACTTTTTTGGCAGATCAACATTTTAGGATAAAACTTTTTGAGGTTTTCAACCTTATAAGAATTCAACATTGTGGCATATTCAACTTTCTGGGCCTTTAGGGTTTTGTCTTGGAAGATTTATAATATATGTATTTAGATAAGTTACCACATTTGTAGTGCTCTGTAGGGTGCTGCTAGACGGGCCGCATTTCACAGCGATACTGTTAATATTGCCAACTGTAGTCCGGCCATGATCAGCCATGCTACAAATGTATGACTGTAATAGCTGAGCCTCACTCAAAATATTGTATTGCCGGGCAAGTATTGCAGTAAAAATCAGGTCTGTCCTAGGAGTATTCTAAGAATCAGATGTATGTAGTATATGCATTTGTGTGTATTCCTGCCTGCCCTCACCGACCAGCAGGGCTTATTCACAACCATTCGGAAACGTTTCTGTTCGGATTTCAAAAATTTTAAACCTAAATTATTCGAATCTCAGTCTATATTCATAAGTTTTTAAACGTGATTAATTCTTCCGATCGGATTTGTACTTGATTCTCTATTCTAAAATGTATAAAAGTAGACTGTGATTCGAACAATTTGATTTGAAAATTTCTGGAATCCGATCGGAAACGTTTCCGAATGATTGTGAAAGCACCGCAGGTACCTTCTTGTAGTAGCAGAGTTAGGGTGCTTTTCCATGAAGTGCTCCTGTTGGTAATCTTGATATATTTTTTCCTCAAACCGATTGTCTTTTAGTGGAAGAGCACCTTAACAGTCAAGTAGCGTTGGCCTCAGCAAGTGTAGATATAACTATATAAACTGTAACTGATTCTATGAGTGAAGGAAACATTTTAACCTCTTTGTTTTAAACGCAATATTCATTAATAACAGTATCGTTCGCGTCATGCTAAAAGAACGCTGGCGGTCAAGCTGCCAGGTGGTATGAGGTACCTACTAATAAACCATATGTTAAGCTCGCGAGCGAAAGGCCGGTTTAAAAATAATATGCCTGTCCACTTAATCCAACGGTTTTTTTAAATGACGCGAACTACAATTCGATAATTCTGTTATTGTTATGACTGGTCCATATTGTGATGTGTGATAAGTGATTAGTCTGCAAACTTTTCTACACACTCGGAGTCAGATAGTATAAGTCTCGTTCGACACTAGGCCCGCGAAGGCAAAAGATATTAACTTACTTTATATGTAAAAGAGACTGATTCGATGTTACTAGGTGTATAAGTCACATTACGCTATTAAATAATTTTCGCAAATATTCGGAAACGTTTCCAGAAATGTTTAACTGGAATTGTTCGAATCACAGTTAACTTTTATAAATTTTGGAATAAACTCATCCGAGTTTAATTTTCGGAGTTTTGGAATCCGGAAGGGTACGTTTCCAAATGATTGTGAAAATTGGTGAATAAATTAAACTTTAAATTATAAACAGTTATTTAGTTGTAAAATAAATAAATTGATGTTGTATCTTGTAGTATTCTTTATCGGTTGAACCAGTGTACACACTGCTAAGTTTCGAATATCCTTAAATCATGTCCCTATTTCGTAGTTTTGCTACTCCACAAGAGATGGCGCTACTTTGTTTTATCTGAATAAAGCTGCGCTTACAAGACAAAATAAATACTTTGTACAATTTAAGGCGAGGCTTTCCCAGAACTTTAGGTATTTTACTCTACCTCAGGCCGCACTTTTTGGGAGCGCGACGTATTCATTCACGCGACACAAAAGTTGTGTGCGATGCGCCGCGCGCACGTCTTTCACCCGTCAGTCACGTTATGGTATCGAGTACCTAAACACCCATTTTTAGGAAATCTATAAAATAATCCGTCGGTCATTGTACTCATCCATTTTATGAACATTTTTTATTTGATGACAAACAAAAAAAATCTAAAAAATGCCGTTCAAGCCAATATAGGTACAACCAATCTCATGTCCACGAGTTGTTGTATTTTTGATGTGTGAGCAGTCGTGGCATTAGTTTCATTTTACCGGTAGTGTCATATTTCCATTTTATCACACTTCACACTCATAAATACAAAAGATTGCGATTGTGTGTGGAAGTTAGGTACTTACTCGTATTTCACTTATTCACACCTAAACGGCTAGACGGATGAGGATCATATTTGGAACGGAGTTAGCTTATGCCCTGGATTGACACATAGGCAACTTGTTATCCTTATTAGGACAAATATTTATACAGGGTGTTGGAATGATTGTGTATCTACCGGTATTCATTAAATAATACAACATAGTAAATTTCATTATTTTTGGGTATATTGTATAACAATGGTAATAACAATTTTAATTACCTTACTTTACCATTAGGTGCGTACTAATAATATTGTATGGTTTGTTAAATGTTACCAAGTTAAAAAACTACACGATTCAGATATAATTTTGAACAATAATTATGAAAGAATCGAGTAAACTTATACCGGATATATAGGTATACATACCCTGGGTACGAAGTGGCGGACATTCTGCTAGTACTAACAAAACATCCAATACAAAAATATACATTCACAATATTTACATTTATATATACAATTGAGCTATAGGTACGTAGTATTATTATTTGTTCTGTGATATAGTTGTAGAATCGATGGCAGCCTAGTTGGGAGTGGCAATTTTGCTCTGCTGGGTTCGAATCCAGCCGACGGCACGCACCAATTTGTTCATTGTGTGAACATATGTGCGTATTGTGTGTCATCTGCTACATAACTGGAGCCCGGTGTATGGCGACAGGCTCGCCCCCTGTCACATTTGGGACTGAATATCGTCCGGCGAAATGTGGGTGTTGTATTACACCTCTGCCAGCCCTCTCGGGGAAAAGCGTGACGATATGTATGCATGTCTAGCCATAAGTTCTGTTACAAATGAAAATGCATTTATTTTTTTATACAGTAATGTAATGTTAATAAAAGTTATATTTACATATGTATTGAAGTCTTAACAAAAATATAACTATTATTTTATTCAAAATTACCACATTTGGCCTTGATAGAGGCCTTTAGTCGGTCTGGCCAAGAATCTATGGAGTTACGGACTGTTTCCATGGGAAATATAGCCACTGCTTGCTTCAAAGATTTCTTAAGTGACTCTATGTCGGCGTGTCGTTTAGAGCAGGCCATGCCCTCTAAACCTGACCATAATTTGTAGTCCAGGGGGTTTTGATCTGGGCTAGAGGAGGGCCAGTCTTCAGCCCTTATAAAGTCCGGAACATTGGCTTCCAGCCAGGCTTGGGTAGTTCGCGCCTTGTGACCATGTGCAGAGTCTAGTTGGAAACTCCACGGTAGATTTTTAAAAAGTGTATTGCTAAGGGGTTGTACAACACCATATAAGACGGTCTCTTGATACACTTTGGCAGAAGTTTTAACCCCCTTTTCACAAAAACTAAGCTTTGTGACGCCGTGATAGGATACCCCCCACCAAACCATGACTGACGCAGGATGATGACCACGCTGAGTGAAACAGGGTCAATGTCATCCACGTGCCTAAAACAAAATAAAAATAAATATTTATAAGTATGATGTCCAAAAGTTCAAAATATAAAAATTCTAAAAAACCGACCAAGTTCGAGTCGGACTCGCGCACGGAAGTTGTCGTTCAAGCTTGTTGATATGTATGTATATAATTATATAACAACTACATTATAAATAAATGAGCTTTCAAATGACACCTCAAACAACTGATTTGATGAGATAGAACTTGAGATATAAGCAATAATCTACAATGGTCGGCAGCCATCTTTGTGACGTATATACATAGCTTCGCCTGTCCCCGCTATCGCTTCTTACAACCGGCAGTTTCGAATTTCAAAGGCAACGACGAACACATCCATACCAGTCGTAGGTTTATAAAAGCCGTACTTACAAGATTTACCGAAATGCTCGATTTTCGCTAATCGTTAAAAACGAATATACAACTTTACGAGTTTTCTTCAAAACAGCCAAAATCACGTTGCAGTACTAATCAGGCCTAGATGTGTTCAAATCATACGGCTATAACTCAAACGCTACCAAACACTCGTGTAGTACAGATTGTTCAGTCAAAAATGAAAGTATGAACGACGTCCCCTATCTCACCTAACACCCTATATAATTTACATACATACAGTACAGTCAAAACTTAGCGAAGATCCGCCACCTTGCATGTTACAAAAAGAAGGTAGGTACTTACGTTTCGTCAATTGCAATGTCATCAGAGTTTATTACATTCTCTTGAAGTACTCTTCTGCAAAAAAAAAACGAAGATAAGTATTCATGTAGGTAAGTATAACTACGTAAATATCACTACTAGATATACCACTAGGCCGGGTATTTACTCGTTGTGCAGTTCAGATTGCTCAGTAAAAATGAAAGTATGAACGTCGTCCCGTATCTTACCTAACATCCTGTATAGTCAAAACTTAGCGAAGATCCGCCACCTTGCATGTTACAAAAAGAAGGTAGGTACTTACGTTTCGTCAATTGCAATGTCATCAGAGTTTATTACATTCTCTTGAAGTACTCTTCTGCAAAAAAAAAACGAAGATAAGTATTCATGTAGGTAAGTATAACTACGTAAATATCACTACTAGATATACCACTAGGCCGGGTATTTACTCGTTGTGCAGTTCAGATTGCTCAGTAAAAATGAAAGTATGAACGTCGTCCCGTATCTTACCTAACATCCTGTATAGTTAAAACTTAGCGAAGATCCGCCTCCCTGCATGTTACAAAAGGTAGGTAGGTACTTACGTTTCGTCAATTCCAATGTCATCGGAGTTTATTACATTTAGTTGTAGTACTCTTCTGAAAAAAAAAACAAAACTGTAAGATAGGTATTCGTGTAAGTAGGTATAACTATATAAATATAAATATCACTGGTATGCCACTAGGGCGGGTATTTACTCGTTGTGCAGTTTAGAATGCTCAGGAAAAATGAAAGTATGAACGTCGCTCCGTATCCGTATCTCACAAGTTGTCTGGGTGAAATAATAAATGGTGACCGACATAGTCAAAACTTCGCAGAACACCCGCCTCCCTGCGTGGTACAAAAGGTAGGTAGGTACTTACGTTTCGTCAATTCCAAAGTCATTGGAGTTTGTTACGTAGTAGTCTTCTGCAAAAAAAAACTGTAACTGTAGGTAGGTATAACTACATAAATATCACTAGTAGGTATACCACTAGGCCGGGTATTTACATCGTGAATACACGTAACGAGACAAAAAAATATCTATGATAATGAGTATGATATTTGAAAACACTAAAACGAATATAAGTAGGTACTAATAGATTTGTTGATACATCATCTGACTACAAAAAGCAATGCAAGAAATGTCGATTCTAGTAAATAAAAACAATGATTACCAATTTAATCTAGTAGAAGTTTATCTACTTACCGACGTTTGCTCCTTGACTCGTACGATGTTCTAAAAGTCAGACTTGAGCTTTTTTTTCGTTTATTATGTTTGTTACCCATTATGACAAAACTAAATGCTTGGTTGGTGTTGGTGTGTGCGGCACTGCGGAGATCACAAAAATTTGGCACACGTCCGGCGTCGACGGGGTCTGCGGGCGGACTGGCGGTCACGCAAACGTGCCTTTTTACCATGAATTCGTGATAAAAAATCATATAAAATTACCATGTTAACTTTTTAACATTTTTATTTATGATTCCATTTTTTTATTGCATTGTAATTCGTAAAAAAAATAAAAAAGCAATATGATTTGTAAAAATTAAGTCGCAAATCGTGTTTAAAATACCAAATAGAGGTGACTTTGGATTTTTTTTCTATCGAGTGAAGTTATTCATTACATGTATCAGATTTATGATTCCACTTAAAAACATGCTTAAGAATAACATATTTTTTTTCACACAGTAAAAACCATGGTTTATCTTAGAGGAAAGTTGATTCTTGCTAGACGTTTTCTGGCCAGGCTCGCCTTAAGATAATTAACTATTTTTTTATCTTGAATTATTTTATTAATACATATATCAAAGTAGTTGACTAACTAATCTAACTACTTTGAAATGCTGACTCACTAATAAAGTTGCGAATGTGAAAGTTTGGATGGACGGATGTAATAGTACTCAATCATGCCAAAACGGCTGAACGAATCTGGATGAAATTAGACACAGATATAGGTTATAATATACCCATCATACTTATACAGATTTAAGTAGATTATAATATACATATCATACTTCCGCGGGTTCGGACGCAGCTAGTTGACAATACATCCATGTGCCTGACTGGCCTCATTAGTGCGTTGCGTGCTCTCAGCGTCAACAAATTCAAATTTCTTTATTTCAGGCCTTTTTTTTACCCATAAACATTGTAATAATATGTAGAATATAATTAAATTAAAATTAAAATGAGGTATTAACTATTAGATTGAAATTAGCATAAAAATAAAAAATACTATGAAAAATAAAATGTCAAAAATTAATGAAAATAAAATAATAATAATAAAATGTCACACATCACAAGTGACACATTAGTAGCCTCTCTCCGGCACGGGCACGGAGACATGTCTCTCGCAACAATGCCGGAGAAAAGGACAGTCAAGCCTGGACGCGATCATCTTTAGGATGATGTTGGAGCTGGCCCGTACTCTGTGCACCAAGGACGCGGCTCGTGTGCGCATGACCGCATGGAAGCATGCTGTGTGCAACGCTGCGCCGTTTTTCATACCTATATATTTTTAGTGACACGACGCATTATACATTACGTCGTCGCATGTGACGTTTCAAGGGTTTGACGCACGAGCTACGAAGCGGTGAAGGTGATGCGCTGCGCTGTCGGAGCAGAACTGTGGGTTTCTCAACAATTTTTATTGTTTCGTTAATTGGACCACGGGACTTAAATGGTTAAACTATAAAATAATTGGACCAATACCCCTCATAAATGGCCGTAGTCAAACTCACTGAACAGCGCAGTTGGACTACTGTCCCGGACTGACTTTATCTGTTCTTTATTTTATTTATCTGTTGGTACTGTAGTCCAACCAAGCCTGGATCTAGGCGGGGAAACGTGTGCGTAACTACAGCTTCCTCATGGGTTCTTGTGGGAGCTAAACTTAGACTGGGATATTTGATTGCAGCTATTATGCGTTAATTATTGGCATAGGTAGAATTATTCTATCACCAATGAGGAAGCTGTAACATCTATATAATCTACATAATACACTGAGAAAAATGGCTTTCGTAATTCCGGACAGTTTTAAAGGAATTTACGGACTTTTATCCGTATTCCCAACAAAAAGGCACCAAGAGTTCTTAATAGTGTTTTGTGCGTAATTCACCAAAAAATATCGTGAATAGTCGTCATACCAATAAATATCAAGAAACATCACGACATTATTATGTGCTTTAAGGCGAGCCTGGCCAGAAAACGTCTAGCAAGAATCAACTTTCCTCTAAGATAAACCATGGTTTTTGCTGTGTGAAAAAAAATATGTTATTCTTAAGCATGTTTTTAAGTGGAATCATAAATCTGATACATGTAATGAATAACTTCACTCGATAGAAAAAAAATCCAAAGTCACCTCTATTTGGTATTTTAAACACGATTTGCGACTTAATTTTTACAAATCATATTGCTTTTTTATTTTTTTTACGAATTACAATGCAATAAAAAAATGGAATCATAAATAAAAATGTTAAAAAGTTAACATGGTAATTTTATATGATTTTTTATCACGAATTCATGGTAAAAAGGCACGTTTGCGTGACCGCCAGTCCGCCCGCAGACCCCGTCGACGCCGGACGTGTGCCAAATTTTTGTGATCTCCGCAGTGCCGCACACACCAACACCAACCAAGCATTTAGTTTTGTCATAATGGGTAACAAACATAATAAACGAAAAAAAAGCTCAAGTCTGACTTTTAGAACATCGTACGAGTCAAGGAGCAAACGTCGGTAAGTAGATAAACTTCTACTAGATTAAATTGGTAATCATTGTTTTTATTTACTAGAATCGACATTTCTTGCATTGCTTTTTGTAGTCAGATGATGTATCAACAAATCTATTAGTACCTACTTATATTCGTTTTAGTGTTTTCAAATATCATACTCATTATCATAGATATTTTTTTGTCTCGTTACGTGTATTCACGATGTAAATACCCGGCCTAGTGGTATACCTACTAGTGATATTTATGTAGTTATACCTACCTACAGTTACAGTTTTTTTTTGCAGAAGACTACTACGTAACAAACTCCAATGACTTTGGAATTGACGAAACGTAAGTACCTACCTACCTTTTGTACCACGCAGGGAGGCGGGTGTTCTGCGAAGTTTTGACTATGTCGGTCACCATTTATTATTTCACCCAGACAACTTGTGAGATACGGATACGGAGCGACGTTCATACTTTCATTTTTCCTGAGCATTCTAAACTGCACAACGAGTAAATACCCGCCCTAGTGGCATACCAGTGATATTTATATTTATATAGTTATACCTACTTACACGAATACCTATCTTACAGTTTTGTTTTTTTTTTCAGAAGAGTACTACAACTAAATGTAATAAACTCCGATGACATTGGAATTGACGAAACGTAAGTACCTACCTACCTTTTGTAACATGCAGGGAGGCGGATCTTCGCTAAGTTTTAACTATACAGGATGTTAGGTAAGATACGGGACGACGTTCATACTTTCATTTTTACTGAGCAATCTGAACTGCACAACGAGTAAATACCCGGCCTAGTGGTATATCTAGTAGTGATATTTACGTAGTTATACTTACCTACATGAATACTTATCTTCGTTTTTTTTTTGCAGAAGAGTACTTCAAGAGAATGTAATAAACTCTGATGACATTGCAATTGACGAAACGTAAGTACCTACCTTCTTTTTGTAACATGCAAGGTGGCGGATCTTCGCTAAGTTTTGACTATACAGGATGTTAGGTAAGATACGGGACGACGTTCATACTTTCATTTTTACTGAGCAATCTGAACTGCACAACGAGTAAATACCCGGCCTAGTGGTATATCTAGTAGTGATATTTACGTAGTTATACTTACCTACATGAATACTTATCTTCGTTTTTTTTTTGCAGAAGAGTACTTCAAGAGAATGTAATAAACTCTGATGACATTGCAATTGACGAAACGTAAGTACCTACCTTCTTTTTGTAACATGCAAGGTGGCGGATCTTCGCTAAGTTTTGACTGTACTGTATGTATGTAAATTATATAGGGTGTTAGGTGAGATAGGGGACGTCGTTCATACTTTCATTTTTGACTGAACAATCTGTACTACACGAGTGTTTGGTAGCGTTTGAGTTATAGCCGTATGATTTGAACACATCTAGGCCTGATTAGTACTGCAACGTGATTTTGGCTGTTTTGAAGAAAACTCGTAAAGTTGTATATTCGTTTTTAACGATTAGCGAAAATCGAGCATTTCGGTAAATCTTGTAAGTACGGCTTTTATAAACCTACGACTGGTATGGATGTGTTCGTCGTTGCCTTTGAAATTCGAAACTGCCGGTTGTAAGAAGCGATAGCGGGGACAGGCGAAGCTATGTATATACGTCACAAAGATGGCTGCCGACCATTGTAGATTATTGCTTATATCTCAAGTTCTATCTCATCAAATCAGTTGTTTGAGGTGTCATTTGAAAGCTCATTTATTTATAATGTAGTTGTTATATAATTATATACATACATATCAACAAGCTTGAACGACAACTTCCGTGCGCGAGTCCGACTCGAACTTGGTCGGTTTTTTAGAATTTTTATATTTTGAACTTTTGGACATCATACTTATAAATATTTATTTTTATTTTGTTTTAGGCACGTGGATGACATTGACCCTGTTTCACTCAGCGTGGTCATCATCCTGCGTCAGTCATGGTTTGGTGGGGGGTATCCTATCACGGCGTCACAAAGCTTAGTTTTTGTGAAAAGGGGGTTAAAACTTCTGCCAAAGTGTATCAAGAGACCGTCTTATATGGTGTTGTACAACCCCTTAGCAATACACTTTTTAAAAATCTACCGTGGAGTTTCCAACTAGACTCTGCACATGGTCACAAGGCGCGAACTACCCAAGCCTGGCTGGAAGCCAATGTTCCGGACTTTATAAGGGCTGAAGACTGGCCCTCCTCTAGCCCAGATCAAAACCCCCTGGACTACAAATTATGGTCAGGTTTAGAGGGCATGGCCTGCTCTAAACGACACGCCGACATAGAGTCACTTAAGAAATCTTTGAAGCAAGCAGTGGCTATATTTCCCATGGAAACAGTCCGTAACTCCATAGATTCTTGGCCAGACCGACTAAAGGCCTCTATCAAGGCCAAATGTGGTAATTTTGAATAAAATAATAGTTATATTTTTGTTAAGACTTCAATACATATGTAAATATAACTTTTATTAACATTACATTACTGTATAAAAAAATAAATGCATTTTCATTTGTAACAGAACTTATGGCTAGACATGCATACATATCGTCACGCTTTTCCCCGAGAGGGCTGGCAGAGGTGTAATACAACACCCACATTTCGCCGGACGATATTCAGTCCCAAATGTGACAGGGGGCGAGCCTGTCGCCATACACCGGGCTCCAGTTATGTAGCAGATGACACACAATACGCACATATGTTCACACAATGAACAAATTGGTGCGTGCCGTCGGCTGGATTCGAACCCAGCAGAGCAAAATTGCCACTCCCAACTAGGCTGCCATCGATTCTACAACTATATCACAGAACAAATAATAATACTACGTACCTATAGCTCAATTGTATATATAAATGTAAATATTGTGAATGTATATTTTTGTATTGGATGTTTTGTTAGTACTAGCAGAATGTCCGCCACTTCGTACCCAGGGTATGTATACCTATATATCCGGTATAAGTTTACTCGATTCTTTCATAATTATTGTTCAAAATTATATCTGAATCGTGTAGTTTTTTAACTTGGTAACATTTAACAAACCATACAATATTATTAGTACGCACCTAATGGTAAAGTAAGGTAATTAAAATTGTTATTACCATTGTTATACAATATACCCAAAAATAATGAAATTTACTATGTTGTATTATTTAATGAATACCGGTAGATACACAATCATTCCAACACCCTGTATAAATATTTGTCCTAATAAGGATAACAAGTTGCCTATGTGTCAATCCAGGGCATAAGCTAACTCCGTTCCAAATATGATCCTCATCCGTCTAGCCGTTTAGGTGTGAATAAGTGAAATACGAGTAAGTACCTAACTTCCACACACAATCGCAATCTTTTGTATTTATGAGTGTGAAGTGTGATAAAATGGAAATATGACACTACCGGTAAAATGAAACTAATGCCACGACTGCTCACACATCAAAAATACAACAACTCGTGGACATGAGATTGGTTGTACCTATATTGGCTTGAACGGCATTTTTTAGATTTTTTTTGTTTGTCATCAAATAAAAAATGTTCATAAAATGGATGAGTACAATGACCGACGGATTATTTTATAGATTTCCTAAAAATGGGTGTTTAGGTACTCGATACCATAACGTGACTGACGGGTGAAAGACGTGCGCGCGGCGCATCGCACACAACTTTTGTGTCGCGTGAATGAATACGTCGCGCTCCCAAAAAGTGCGGCCTGAGGTAGAGTAAAATACCTAAAGTTCTGGGAAAGCCTCGCCTTAAACTTAGGTTTTATCGTTTCGCGTCATGACATTTTGTCATGACAAACACTCTGAATACTTAGACCGTCGATGACGAGAAATTATGATCGGAATGATAAATATTTTAGAAAACTGATACAGTACAATTATTTAAATGATGAGTCTTAGTGAACATCATGATCATTTATCGGACTTTCCTAATAATTGTAAGGGAAACCATTGAATGTTTTTCGTAATATCATGACAATTTTTTGAGCTTCCTTGTATTTTATCATTATGAACTAATAAGATTTAATTACCTATTCTAATGGTTTATTGGTATTTGAAGGATAAATGCGACCTAAATACCTATAAAATAACAGTACCGTCATGACAAAGCTGTATGTTTTTTACATATTATCGGTATTTTACTGTCAGCATCTAAGTAAATAATATTTCTGATAGCAGGCTGTTTTAACTGACAAGATCACTAGAAATTTCTGATCTATAGGGTTGTGGGTCTCTGAGGGTGGTATAAATTACTTCAACACATAATTCAAAAGGGTATAGTATTTTATTTAACAAAGTTACAAATGGAAAACATTAAACAGTTTTAGCCATAATAATTAAAATACTTGTGCGAGCGCCTTAGCCCACGTTACATCCTCCCCCTCTAACCTAGACAAAGCGCCCTCGCGACTAAAGAGCTTAAGTCTTCGTTGTTTATGCTTCTCATGGAGCGGTACGAGTGGTACTTCCTATTCCAACGAATTGGTAAACTGGAAGAGATGATAACGACCTAAAATCTCACTCGTAGATATCCGTACGTGGTTGCACTCACGGCTTCCCTAATACGATACGGTCCATCTCTCAGTAAATTGGGTGTTTGTCTGCAGGTCGGATCGCTTCTGCCTTGTGTTTTTAAAAGTATTATCGCCACAGTAGAATATCGGAGCTGGGCAATGAGCACCGTTGGCTTTGGCTTTTGATCAGCTTGAGCCTTTTCACGTACTTTACTCGCAACTATTAGCACAGTCGACATCTTCACCAGGTAAGGGATAGGGCAGCGTCATCACTTTCTTTGATTTCGTGAGTATTCTTGTACGCGTCGGCTGGCGCGCATATTATTTCGCTCCCGAATGTAAGGTACAAGGATGTCTTTCCTGTGTCGTTGTCACTGCGGAGTTCACACGAAGCGAATAGCCGGGACGTTAGAATACCATGCGTTGTAATAATTGTGATCTGCGGCTTCAAGTCTCTGTTCTTATTTTCCACCAGATTTACCTGAGGATGGTACACCGGCGAGAGACACTGGGTAATGCCGAATGTGTGGAACATACTGTTTCATTATTTCGCTGATAAACTGAACTCCGTTGTCTCTTAAAATTCGCCTGGGTATTCCGTATCATAGGATCAGGAATTCAAAGATAGACTCGCCCATCCGCGTCATTATCCCATCAGAATAAGTAAACACGTCATGCGTCTGCCTCTTCTCTCTAGCGCGTTTTCTCGAATTTGAATTTTGGGTTAAGAAAAATGGACTCGCCCAAGTGTTTTGCAAATTCTTATTAGCACTGTTTGTATTAAGTTCCCACATAAATGCACAATCGGAAAGGGTTCACAAAGTCTATGTTCACGATAGGGATATAGCACATTAAGTCACTTTAGTGTATTGATTCACGTTTTTAGCGTTTTTCACTTTCGATCGCGCCCGCGAGTGTGCCCCGTCACTATAAGATGAGTTGGTTGCGGGTCTCTGAGGGCGTTATAAATGAGTTCAACACACGATTCAAAACGGTAATGCACTGTAATTAACCAAAATTACAGATAGAAAACGTGAAACAGTCTTTACACCATAATTATTTATCAAAATAATTGCGCTAGCGCCTTTTGACCGGTGGAATCAGAAGTCTGTCGAGCACTAGTAAAGCCTGCGTTATATTTTTTGATTTTCAAAACAAAAAGTACCTAATATTTAAACCGATCTAATAAAATTAGGTACATCATGATAAGGTAATGACCAAACCCAATAGATGTTTGTGAATTCTTGACGAAGCATCAAGAGATCATGATATTTTCTAAATAATGAATGAGCACCTTGTGCGTCTTATGTACCTACCATTTTTTTGTCATGCAGTCATGATATTATTTTATTCGGCTTACGGACTATTCCAAGTTACACACCTCTCAATTGTCGTGCCTAAATCTGTATCAGGATAAACTCTCAAATCGTCGTGAACTTCACCATAAAACCTCAGGCTAGTACCAGGAATTTAGAATTACATAATTTAATATTTTAATGATGAAGCGTAATGAAAACCAATGATTAAAATCCCTGCAATTTATAATAATGTAATGTTAGTTTAATCCGACTGAACTATAATTTACTATGCACATGATAATGTTGAAGGAGCCAGGATTAAATGATGTTATTCATGTTACTTTTTTATGAAGGACGGAAGCCATTTTTCTCCGTGTAGTGTAAAAAAAACCACAAATGCCACTATTTTACACCATTATGTATTTGTGAGTTTATAAGTAGTAACTCTTTTTTCTGCCCGGTTCAAAAAAATCCTAGATCCAGGCCTGAGTCGCGACTAATATTTTTTCTTGCATATCTGACCCGATTTCAATATTTCAAGTGTGGTAGGTTCCATCTATGGAACAGCCGACTTCGACCCTGCTCAGCTCCTCGATAAGCCCATTAACATACAGGTTGAAAAGGCGCGGGGAAGACAATCCACCTTGCCTCACCCCACATTTCAGCCTATATGAATCGGAAACCTCCCCCGACCACTTTACCATATTGCCTTGATTGTTGTACCAATACTCAAACAAACCTGTGACTTCCTCTGGAGTACTCGTTTGTCTCAGTTTGTTCCAAAGCACATTATAGGACACCAAATCGAAAGCTTTCGACAAGTCAAGAAAACAAGCGTACACTGGTGTTTTACGATCTGTGTAGTACTGAACAGTATGCTTAAGGCACAGAATCGCTGTTTCAGTTGATAACCCAGGCCTGAAACCGAACTGGGAATCATTCAACTTCACGTGTGTACTTAAGATGCGATCAAGCAGACTGTCCAGCACCTTTGCCACAGTCGTAGCCAATGAGATGGGCCTATAATTGCTCTTATCAGACAAATTTCCGGTTTTATTTTTGACTATTAGTACAACAATCGTTTTCAGACAATCTTCCGGCACGTATGAGTGTCTAACACACAAAGTGTAGAACATAGCCAATACCCGAGGGAGGTGCACACCGGCGTGCTGCAGGTGCTCGATGCTAATCCCGTCGTGACCGGGTGACTTTCCTCTGGTCATGCGATTGATTGCTAATGCGACTTCCTTAGCTGTAAAACGCGGTAGCAATGCATGCGATACCAGCCGGGATTTAGCATCGCGCACCGGCTGCGAACCAACTAGCGGCATAGGCTCGACCTGGAATATATCTTTAAAACTATTAGCTATGCTACCGGGGTCGGTTTCTCCATCAATATTAAGAGGGATTTGTTGTTTAGGGCTAAGTTTCCTAGTACATTTCCAAAAGCTTTTAAAATCTTTTTTAGTATGGTGAGAGGCTAAAATATCCAATTTAATTTGATCAGCGTTACGTTGACACCATTTGAGTTTAGATTTAAAAATCCGACGTGACTCCTTCATATTTTCATGAATATGAAATGAACATATTCCTCTATATATGAAATGAACATATTCCTCTATGTCTGGGTGTTAAATATCTGTTTATTTATGCATTTAAAAATATAAATGTACATATGTATATCAATCTCTGGCAGCCATTGTACAAGCTTTGCTTAGTTTGGGGTCAGGCGACCGGGTGTGAAAATGTCCCGAATTTATTTCATTTACGGCTGATGATGGCCGGCCTACATTCGGCAATATTGCCAGCATAGTATCGCAGTAAAAAGTAAAGCGAGAGACGCAACTACTTCCATAATTTAGGTTAAATAAAACAATTATCTTTGAAAATCAAACTTTTTGTTCTCCCAATTAACTTAAAATTAACAGTAGTACCAATCCTTACTACGAGTTCTTGTAAACTTTTTTCATTTGGCTTCAAGCATTCAACTTAGTTCTTTAGTGTTTCCGCCAGGGGCGCTTTATTGAAATGTATGGAGCCAAACAAAAACGAACTAAGTTGATGTAGTAATTCTATCAAAACTAACAATAAGGGTGCGTATGTACTCGACTCGTGAATATTATTTATATCAGTGCCACTGAGTACTTTTCTATATGACCAGTACAGGACCAACAGGGACAGGACAACCAAAAAAAAAGGAATATTTTCGAGTAAAAAAAAAAATATTTTTAACATTTTCAAAAAGTATTTTAATAGTATCTGGAATAGTGATGATAAAAATTTCAGAATCACAGTTTATCAATATTAAAACGATAAAAAAAGGATAATCATTTTTAGCCAAGTTTGACCTACCTACCTACGTTTGTACATATGTAGGTACAGTGTATTTTTCAATACCCATTGAATTTGTTGCATCCACTTTGCTTAATCTACTAAAAGACGCCGTTAATCTTAATTCTACTAAAAGACGCCGTTCAACAAGCTTTCTGAAAGGTATTCAGTCACTGGTAGCATAAACTGGCTGGCTAATGCTCAGGCCATTATTATTTTATGTGATTATTTGAAAATTTGAAAAAACTAAAAACATACTATTTTTGACTAAATAAATGTTTTTTGAATTAATGATATAAATAAGTTCAGAATATCCGTGAAACAACCCACAATTTTGATAGACATGATATTTAAAAAACCTAAAACCTGTGCTGCCAGACTCTTTTGTCAGAGCTAATTGAACTTGGATTGTAACCAATCCAACGGTTAGAAGGCTAAAATGTCTGGGCTAGGCTGGCCTAGGCTAGTAAGCAACATAGTCGATTTAAGTCTTTTTACCTAGCCGTTTGATTGAATGGCTAAATATCAGCAGAGAGCCAGTTTAACGGCGCTGTTTAGTGAATCAGCTAGGCTGTTAATTGAATGGCTAATTAAGCTAGTTGGCGACGACAGATACATTCCTTATGGAAATCCGTTAACTCATAACGGATCTATGTTTGTAACAATAATTGGCTTCCGATAAATAAGATAAAAAATAAAACAATAATAAAAAGCTATTGTCCTCAATTATTCAAAAACAATCACAAGAACTGAAAAAAATAGAAAAAAGTCCATCTAGACATTTCACGTTTCCTCTTCACTGTACTGCTCATGTTTAATTACTAGCAAACCTTGATTGTTTGATAAACTTGGCAGCATAACATTAACATGGCTATACAACGATTCACACTCGGGCTCTAATTTTACTAACGTCTCATCATAAGTCATGCTCGAAGACACTGACTCTGGCTCTAAATCTGGCCCAGCAGATATCACAAGTGAAGACCCCACCTGGGTTGATGTAGGTCCAACAAAGGTATCAGATATGGTCTGGATCACTGTTGAAGGTTTATGTTCAAATGTCCCTTCTACACTTCTAAGTTGTGTTGTCAAATTAAGCTTTGGAATGGTTGCTTTTGGCACTATAACATAACGGCTTGGAGCTGTTGTTGATTTACTAGTATTTACATTTAACACTGCAGAGTTGGTAAATGATGGCACAAGTTTCCGCACTGATGTAACTTCTGATGGGCCAGGTGAGTTCACTTGTAAACTTGATTGGGTTGCTGATGATCCGTCAGGCGTTAAAACTAGTTGCTTCGATTGTGGGTTAGTACTATACACATTTGAAATTACAGTTTGGGACCCAACATAGTTCTTTTGCGTCACTGCTTGGGTCATTACAGTACGATGTTTATAGGTCGTTGGCTGTACATTCGACGTACTGGGCTCTGCCGTGCAGTGCATTATTCTGTTCGCGTCAAACTTCGACAGCAGCGCGCGTATCTCCGCCTGCGCCACACGAGCTTCTTCAACGTCCAAGCACATCAATTGTTCCGCGACAAATTTACCGAACTCATACAACTCTTCCGTGTACTCGTCTAGAGGAACTTCGAAGGTACATAAGCGGGCTCGCTTCGATTGTCCCTCGCCATCTTCAAGTTGTTTCTTTTTGTATGAAACAGATTTAACAAAAAAATTATCTGTAACCGGAGCTTCATCTGAATCATCGTCTTCCGATGCTTCTTGCTTTATGGCAGAAGGTTCCTCATCAGTGGAGTCGTTCGCGTATTCTTTGAGTGGATCAAATTGTTGCTTCCTCTGTGATTTTGCCGTATCCACCCCAGCCGGTACGGTCTGAAACAAAAGATAACTGTTAGACAATCATCAACAATTTTACTAAAGCATCTAGCGGCTAGCTCGTACCATAATTGGTATATCCTTACTTTTAAATCAATGTATGAAATGGAACAAATTCTAACAATCAACCAATAATAGTTGACAGCATAGACATGTAATAGGATGTATTCTGTGGTTGACAGTATGGCAATGAATAATCTCAGATCAACCTAGAGAGTAAGATGGCGCACGGCGTATGATTTAGGTGAAGCCAAAAACCATCCAAAAACTACGCTACTGTCGTTTATGTACACAACACGCACACATTGACCCAAAAAAACTACGCTACTCGCTTAGTCATTCTAACCTCGACATTATTCTGCATAGGTATATGGTATAATTTCGTGTACATAAATATACATAGTGCATTATTAATGTGGCCAGGACTACATTTTGAGGTTCTTTTTAAAAACTGTGCGGTTTTTTGACAAGTCATTTTTTAAAAAGCCGTAACATTAAACTATTACAAATATGTGAAGTTTTAGAATATTAAATCTACTAAGGTTGTATATTGGAACTGATATGACTAACGTAGAGTCTGGGAATTAATATTTGTTTTCGTGCACCTGTAAATGTTTTTCATGGCAACATTAGCAGGTGCACACGTTTAAAAAGAAGTGGCTTCAGCGAGATATAATGCAGTGTTCCATCTTTTCCTCTAGGTTGATTAGAGTGAATAATCTAATGACTCAGCTAGCGGGCTAAAATTGGGTAGTGTAATAGCAATCCATTTTTTTTTTCTATTGCACGGGCTTAGCCACGCTAAGTTAACATACAGCAAATTGGAAAGTGTAATAGCCGCTTAAAGACGCTCCTAGGCCATAATTTATTACGTACGTAATACGTATGTTTTGAGTATTGACAGAATTTTATTTTTCGTAATAGTTTATGGTCTAAAAATGATAAATAACAGTCATATTCATTAATCAGAAATCAGAATTTATTGATAACGCTTATAGTTACACGTCACAGTTGAATATTTATAATTAAAAACGAATATCAGAATAATAATGATTGATAATTATGTCAAATATAAAATAAATAATTTACTTAGATTTTTGTTAACTAAAGTGAAGTTAGAGCTATTAATCAAGTGACATTGAACGTGGATAAGGAGGCCTACATGACGTCTTATTGCATGATGGTTAAGTTTAGTTTTCAGTGCTGCGCGACCATGAACCTTAATGCGCAGCGATATGATTGGTGGTCGCTCAGCGTCGACAACAGAACGTAACCATCATGGCATCATCGCTTCAGTCAGAATAGGGTATTCTGACTGAAGCGTGGAATGTTAGCTTGGTCACTCTCACCCCTGTGACTTTTTAAACGATAGACAATGACCAAAAAATATATTTCAACTTGTAAGAATAGCCCTCCAGAATGCGTAACGTCATAGCGTGCAATGCAAAATAACATTTAAAACTGCTACATGCTCGCTTTCGTCTATCTGGCTGACAATAAAATTTACTAGGCAAACAATACGGTTTCAAACGTATTTGTGATACAGATTCCATAACAGCTCCATGAAGCTTTCCATATCGTTTGGCAACTGTAACAACAAAGCAAACAGTTATTTTAACAATATGACAGAATCATAAGTAGAAGTAAAAGTTGCAAGTAGAAGGAATATCAAAGTAACCTCGAAAATCTCGAAAGTGTGTTTTTTTTTATTTGATATGATACAACGCAGGTAAAAACTTACATCAAAATGGTCTTCACAAAAATACATTCGAGATCTTGAAGACAAATTTTGATCTCGTCTTGCAAGTTGTAGCCACTTCTTCCTTATTTGTTCCGTCTTAGGCACATACATAAACATTTTTTTGGTGTTCTATACGTAGAACTTTCACACCGAGGGTAGTCCCTACAGTATTTATAATACTTTGAATCTATTTTATTGTTTGCAATAATTTCCAACTAACACAAAACTTTACATTGGTTGGTGAGAGAGAAAAGCAATACATGGTCAAAAGATATAACAGAATGGCCACCTAGATTCCAAAAATGAGAAAAGGAGGAAAACAAAGAAGACGTTGGTCTGATGACATCAAAAAGATTGCGGGTCCGCTGTGGACGACTCAAAAAAGAGTACACTGGAAAGAGCTGAATAACGGTATAAATTTAAGTCCATTTCCTATTACGATTATTTTTTTGTAAAGACTCTTCAAACTTTCAATATTTATCAATATTCCTACGAACATCATAACACGTTTGTAATAACGCGTTATTACAAATATTTGCCGACCATCTTGCTTTACTTTACGCTTGTGCACAGATTTAAGTTCAATTATGTAGTGTCTGAGCGTGTCTAAATACCTAAAAACAACATCTTTATTGGCAGCAGAAATGGGTTTCTTTAGGTCAAACTGTTGAATACGTCAAACGATCTTGTGTTGAATACGTCAAACATATCATTTAATTTTACTATAAAGGCTTCAGTAGCTTCTGGTTCTTTAAAGAGTTCTTTCTCTGGAGAGCATATCACGCGCCCATTGCCTAGTTTAATTGTTTTAATTATTCATTTAAAAAATTTAATTTAATTTCATTCAATTTTACCCCATTCATTTAATTTTATTTTATTCAATCTATTCAATTTTATTTAATTCTTGTTTTATATTTTATTTCTGACCATTGTATTTTAATTTTAATCATTAGTTAATTCATTTAATACCTAATTAACGAAATAATTTGATGGATGCAAATCTGGTAAATAAACAATTTCATTTCATTTCATAAAGTTTGTCAGCTGAAGGTTTTCGCGGTATTTTTTTAAGAACAGTAGTTACACTTTTGCTGAACAATAGTGTAGCTTCAGTTTCACTTTCATAATTTGGTTTTGAAAATGTGTGTGCTGCTTTGTCAATTTGTTAGCAACATGGACGCCTTCCTCGGTCTGAATTTGATTTAATTCTTGCAAATATCTCCAAGCTACTTTTTTGCCATCCATGTCTTGAATTACTTTTTTTGCTTGAAATTGATTGCGTACTAGTTTTATTACGTGGCTTGGGTCTACAAAACCAGCTACCTCAAAATCGTTAATTAGTTAGTGGTAAGTACTAGAAATAAAATAACACAGGTAAATAGATGTTTGTAAAATTAAAACGATATAGTAAGATAATTATATGTATATCAGAATATACTAACGATAGCAGATGAAGACATAGTGCCTGGCAATGTGTTTTTGATAGTATTAACTCCAGTCGCTGGATCTGGTAAGTCCTAGAAATAAAATAACACAGGTAAATAGATATTTGTAAAATTAAAACGATATAGTGAAATAATTATACATGAGAATATACTAACGATAGCAGATGAAGACATAGTGCCTGAAAATGTATATCCTTCGATCACATCAGCTCCATTGGCGGGAAGGTACTCCGGTAAGCTCTAATAGTAATAACATAGGCTAACAGACGTGACAATTAAATAGTAATAATACATATCGATAATTATAATACAAAATAATAACAACAAAGATATACTTACTAGAAAAGAGGCAGATGATTTGCTGGGCAACGCTGTGTTGAATTTAACCCCATCAGATGAGTGTAATAAGTTCTAAAAACAGGTAAAACATAAGAACATAGTAAAATGAAAATCCTTGAAAATCATAGTAAACTGGACGACAGTAATGAAATTAAGTTTTTTTTTTAGTTCAACGGACGGGAATACAGTAGACTTAGTAATAGGGTTCTGTTAGCACCCTTTGTGTATGGAACCATAGTAAGTAGGCAGAAAAAAAATTATACGCGTTGAATTGAAAACAACTATTCGTTGGTTATATAAAACTTACCTTTATGGGATACGCAGTCTTTTTCAGACGGCGAAGGCCAAGATTGGTCGCGTAAAAGTCGCTTTCATTGAAATGGTCTGAACAAACAACATCTCTTTTTGATGGTTGCCACTTTTGATCATTTCGACTTTTTCGTATAGCAACCACCCATTCGTTTAATATCGCTTTTTCAACCTTAATTGGGAACCTATTAATGACATAAACAATCTTAGGATTTAAAATAATATTTTGGAGAAAAAAATGCGATTATGACAACACTGCACGACATTCCACAAATTCAAATTATTGTGTACATTGCCCGAAATATCTTGATCCTTTGGTTCGTAACCGAGAGTAGATGTATTCGTCGTAATATTTTGAAAGTTTTATCATACTAGCATAGTTCATAGTCATTGCATACTAGCGACCCGCAACTGATGGTGAAAATCGCATCAAAATCCGTTGCTTTGTTTAGGAGTTAACGGAACACAGACAGAAGACCAGACAGAGGGACAGACAGACAAGGAGAGCGACTTTGTTTTATACAATGTAACCATACAATTTTATAAATGTGAAAGTTTGATTGTGTAAATGATTGTTAGTCAATCACGTCAAAACGGCTGCACGGATCTGGATGAAATTTGGCACAGAGATCGATTTTAGTCAGGAATATACATAGCATAAGTACTTTTTAACCGCGAGTAAAAAGGGCACTGCTACTAATAAATTAAGTAATTATAAAGAAATATAAAGATAGAAAATAACAGCTTTAAAAGATCCGCATTATGGATACCTATGTTGCATTACGAATGGGCCATGGATACTATCTCAATCTTTGCGAATTTGGATGATTCCTAAATAAATATTCTAACTAAGTCCATTATCGATAGATGTAAAAACGACATAATCATCTGATATTAGTATCTATTGAAGCTATACGTTAATTTTTGTTCAAGTATCAAAATGTCTCGTTGAAACTAGGTACTAGTGTTGTCATTAATTGTAATTATTAATTGTATGAAAACCCTATGTAATTCCCAAACTCTACGTTAGCAATTTCCGTTCAATTCTAAAACTGCACATATTTATATGAGTTTAATATTACGATTTCTTCAAAATTGACTTGTAAAAAAAACTGCACAGTTTTCAAAAATAACTCCAAAATGTAGTCCTGACAACACTACTATGCACTATGTTTATGCACTCGAAATTATAACCTAAAACAATGATGTTTACTCTTTAATGAGATGTTACTAACAATACTTACACATGGAAAGTTATTCCATCGGACTTCTTTTTCGTTTTAGTGTAGTTCGTGCAGTGTTTCACAGCACATGACGGCATCGTTCCAGATTTTTTTATATGTTCGCGTGTCGTCCAGTTTAAGACTGACCAAGTAGCGTAGTTTTTTTGCGTCAATGTGCGACTGTTGTGTACATATACGACAGTAGCGTAGTTTTTGGATGGTTTTTGGCTTCTCCTTAATCATACGCCGTGCGCCATCTTATCCTTTAGGTTGATCTGAGGTACATATTTATTAAATATTTTAAGAATTTATGTAGCTAAAATATTCATATTCAATTGATGGTGACTTACCCTCCACCACATAAAAAGTTGAAAATAATTGTAATTATAGAGATGATGGCATTAATAACAAATAGGTACTTGTTGGATACTAGTGACTATCGCGATGGCTTTTTATAACATTAATTAGGTAGGTACACTAATTACAGCTTAGTGTAATAAGTACCCTATAATAATTGCAATTTTTTTCAGTCAGAAGTCAGTAGGTACAATTTTTGCAAAAAATAATTAAATGTTTCCGTTCAGATTAAAAAAAATTAAGCCTAAATTTGAATCTCAGTTTATATTCCCTCCCTTGTATCGAGTTGTAATAAACCTACCCCATACATTTACTGTTTGTTTTTGAAGAGTTCCCTGGTACTTCGCACGGGTTCAAGGTCGTAAGGTCAATTAAAATAAGACCTACCTGCATACAAAATATTTGTATGGAACTATACTAAGCCCAATACGAAAAAAAAATTGTTCTCAAATAAGCCATGCCTTACATACAAACATACATAAGTATAAATAATAAATCTATTCGGGACACTTCCACACACGGCCTGACCCCAAACTAAGCAAAGCTTGTATTATGGCTGCCTGAGACTGATATACATACTTAGATATTTTTAAATACATACTTAAATAGATAGATAAATATTTCTAAAACATATTATATTTATGTTTGTATCCCATATACTACAAAAGTACAAACATAAATGTATTATTGTATTTAAATTATACAGTCCCGATTATTTAAATTAATCAGTCCCGATTCCAAACCCCATCCTTTTTTGAGGTCAGTTAAAAATGTAATGTAAACTAATCTTAAAGCGGTCATTAAGAAAGAAAGAAATAAAAAATATTTTGAAATACACATTTGAAATACAATTAATAATATAAATACTTTCAAACGAAATAATTCGAACTTTAAGTATTAAATGAACATACATATTGTCACACCTTTCCCCTGAGGGGGCTGGCTGAGGTATTGGGACCAACATGTGGAGTCGGCTTAACCATCTGATTCTAACATTTTCACACCTACACACAGTGTGCGCTGTAGAACAAGCCAGGTGGACAAAAGTCGTTATCAAATTCCCGGAAATGAGTACTATGTACCTGTAAACAAAACCCCCAAACCCCCAATTCCAAGAACTATTTATGTCTAACATTCCATACTAATGAGTAATTGTTTATCAAAGTGAGCTAATGAGGTAAATGCAATTTAAAATATAGGTCAGTTGCATTTTAGCGACACTTTCACTAACACCTCATTGTGGCAGTTTTTAATTTTGTGGAAAGTTTAGTGATGGATTTCAATTCTGAAGGTATGTATATTAATATTTTATTATTAGAATCTTTTAATGTGCCTTAAAAATTATTAGAGTAGGTTCTCAACGAAAACACAAAAAAAAACATATTTTTTCTTTGATTTCAAACTTATCGAGTATGGGAAAAGCATGTATCCTCTTGTATCCAGGCTAATTTTTTTATATGTTTTAGCTGCATGACTATAGATTATTGTGACATATATTTTACGTAGCACAAATGAGTACAACTATTTTTTTTTCTCTTTTTTGCAGAAAAGCTCCACTCTATTAATAAAATAGAGTTTTTCGAAGAATGGCTTAGACACGAAAAAGACGAAAGAAATGATCGTCTATTTGAATTTATTTCGTCTAAGTTTGAGTTTTCTGAAATTTCTGAAGATAGTCAAAGAGACATTAAGATGAAGTTAGCCAGTATTTCTTCAAAAATCGCTTCCAAATGGGTTTCTTCAGGAAAGTCAAGGGAGCGTTTTCTTATTAAGAATAAGTTGTGGCTAGAAGGCGAAGAGTTAGAGTTCTGCGTGCGGTCAATTCAACCGCAACCGTCTACCTCATCCACTGACCACTCTCGACCCGGAAGACCCAAAAAAGACTTCGAAGATTCGTCTTTCAAAACTAAAAAACGTAGAGTTGAAGATTTAGTTTACTCGCGGAGTGTTGGCGAATTGATGACTGCTGCAGAAGTAGCTGCACGATCTACTGGACACAAAAACGTTGCCAGGGTTATAAAGGACATTGGCGAAAATCCGACTTCTGCGAGTGTGTGCCTTCAACAACCCAGTGCTGTGCAGAATAATAGACCACTAAGTAGTGACGAGGCATTAGCCTACTATATAGACTCTAAGTCGACCACTCACTCCTATAAACAGACTAGGAAATGGACTATGAAAGTCGGGCACCACGTGTTTCCATCATATAATTGCATTGTTAAATCAAAAAAAGCGTGTTATCCTTCTGAGGAGCACATTGTTGTGACACAATCTCGAGCAGAAATTGAGTTACAAGCTTTACTCAACAAAACAGCGGAACGGTTAATAGAAGCTCAGAGAGAAGTTGTCACAAGTGTGCTCCCCAATCCATCATTTACTCTTTTAAGTAAATGGGGTTGTGACGGGAGTTCCGGTCATAGTGCTTACAAACAGAGATTTGAGAACAGCGAAGACACTGATGAGTTCCTTTTTGTTTATTCGTTTGTTCCTCTTAGGTTAATCGACGAAGCTAACAATATCATCTGGCAAAATCCTCGTCCATCATCGACGATGTTATGTCGACCAATTAAATTTATTTTTGTCAAAGAAACTACAGAGTTGACAAAAATCGAAACCGATAAAGTTTTGGAACAAATAAACAACTTGGAGCCTACATCTTGTGATCTTGGTCCTTCTGAAATTTCTGTTAAACACAAGCTCCTGCTGACTATGACCGATGGAAAAGTCTGCAACGCTTTGACAGAGACCCAGTCAGCGCAGAAATGCTATATTTGTGGAGCTACTCCCAAAATGATGAATGATGAAGGAAGGCATTTTGATAGCAATCAAGATAATTTTGGCTTTGGTTTGTCAACATTACATGCTTGGATTCGTTCGTTTGAGTGCTTTTTACACATTAGTTATAAGTTAGATATTAAGAAATGGCAAGCTAGGACTACAGAGGAAAAAGCAAGTGTGAAAAAAAGGTCAGACGAAATCAAACAACGATTCAAGCATGAAATGGGATTAATTGTAGACAAACCAAAACCAGGATTTGGTTCTTCAAATGATGGAAACACGGCTCGACGTTTTTTCGGGAACCCCGAACTGAGTGCTCAGATCACAGGGTTGGATGTTACAATCATCAAACACTTCGATGTACTGTTGAGGACATTGTCTTCTGGTTTCGATATAAATCTAGTTGAATTCAATAAGCTTTGTCTCGAAATTAGAAGACTTTATCTAAGTCTTTACTCGTGGTATTACATGCCTGCTACTGTGCATAAATTACTTATTCACAGTACGGAAGTCATAAAGACGGCAATAGTTCCGATAGGGCAGCTTTCAGAAGAAGCCCAAGAAGCTAGAAATAAAGATTGCCGGAGATTCAGAGAGCACAACACGAGAAAGTGCTCGCGTCAAGCCACGAATAGAGATTTGCTCAATATGTTGATTATAACATCTGATCCTCTGATCAACAGCCTCCGGGAAGTTTAAAAAAAAAAGTCGAATAAATTGTGCGCGGAGGTCCTAAAGCTCATTATAGCTCCCACTATAGAGCCTCGATTTCCACAGCAACTAAGACCTCCGCAAAGTCAGGAAGACTATCTTGTATCGGAATCATCCGATACAGAATCCGATGATTCCGATATTGACAATTAGTTTTAATGTAGATACCTTTTAGTGTTAGTATATGTAATTTTTGTAAATAATGTAATAGTGTAAGGTTGTAAATATAATTAGCGGTAATATTTGTAGAGATTAAGGTAATTGTATTATTGTTTTAGTATTTTTTTCTGTTTTATAATATTGTAAATATAAAATATTTTTTTCTTATACATAAAACTATGCATTTTTTATTTTTTTTATTTTATATTATTATAATATATTTTCATGGTTCCGAAACAATGAAAATATATTTTTGTCCACCTGGCTTGTTCTACAGAGAACACTGTGCTACAGTAAAACTATATTGTGCCTACCTACTCAAAGATTTTGACATCTTTAAAGCGTACTGTTTATTATTTGGTGTTAAGAATTATGATTACTTATGTAAAATGTACAAAATGTTGTTTCACTGTAATTAATTTTTACATACTTGAATGTAAGGCAAAGCTCCTTTTGATAACTTTATTAAATCTTTGTCAGTTTTATAAATATCCTGCGTTTTGAAGTGTCTTGAACATATTCAACTGTGTATAGTGGGTACCCAATCACGCTCCTGCCTTTGTTTTCGAAGTATGGCAACCCATTTTTGTCTTATAAGCTCATCTTTGGGAAATCTGGCAAACAAAGAATATTAAAATTTTTCAGATTAAGAAGAGCACACACACATTTTAATTCACTTCTTGTATAATTTTTATTTTAAACTTAGAATACCTATACCTAGGTATACCTTTAAATACTGTGAGTTAACTATAAATATCACACACTATTAGAACTTCTATTCTATATAGGGTTATCAGCGAAGGGTGTACTAAGCCAAAATGCGATAATTGTACTTATCATTATAAACAACTTTTACTAGACACATTGAAATAGTGAGAAAAAAAACAGCCGGACCATATAACAAGGTCATTGACTGTTGAGAAATGTATGAACAGCCATCTTTTATTTCTTTTTCTTCCTGATAACCCTGTAGAACTATGATCTCGAAATGTAGAGTATCTTTCCACCAAAAGATGAGTTGTGAGAATAAGCGAGAATGTGTAGCGAGGAAAAATAACACCAATAAGATCACTGAAGTACATACAATAAATAACATAACGCATCTTGATGCCTTTTCACAGAGGGGGCTGGTGGAGTTGTAATGCAACAGCTACACTTCGCTGAACGATATTATGTTTACACAATGAACAAATTGGTGCGTGCTGTTAGCTAGGTATGAACCCGCTCCCTCTGGCTTGAGAGGTGGGCCTTCTCCAACTCGGCTATCATTGCTTAAAAATACCTATCGCTATCACTAGGTATACAAATGAATAAATGAAGTGATCCTTTAAGTTGATTTTTTCCACAAGTATCACATCCTTGTACAAGTGAAGTTTCACATCCTTGCACTACTCATATTTCGGTGGAAAGCAACCAATATCATCATTGACAGGTTGGCCCAAGCCATAGAGAATTTAAAAAAATACCTAAAAAACATGCTACACAGTACAACTATTTTGATATGACATTATCTTTTAAAACTACCATAATAATCTTCTAAAATAACCATAATCGTAGCCATACTTACGATTTTCAATGACTTACGAATGGAAAGTTATTATGTGAGTCTCATTTTTCTTCCCGGAGTGATTGAAGCACTTTCTAAAGGCACAGGAAGGCATTAAAATGAATTTTATGTATTCTATTTAGAAAAACAGTCTAATTTTTAGTAATAATATTTTAAATCCATCACTAATTAAATTTGTGTTTATTGTTTGTTTTTATGGTTTATGTCAAATAGTTTTTATAATTATGATTACACGATTCATGACCATGGATACTAAGTCCTTCAGTCGAAAACTTTAAAATTACGCAGTGCGGCTGTCAAATATTTTTAGCTTTACACAGACATGTAATACAGTAGTAGTCTAAACATTAGCGCCCTTAGCAATAAACGTTAAATAACTTCAGAATCGTTACCTAAACAGTGTTTTGTCTTTTTCGAGCAAGTTCGAAAAAAAAAAAAAGATAAAACACTCTATAACTATTCCGATGATAAACAACGTTCATTGCTGATGGGAACTTAGGCTGGGCAGCATTAAGGATTTTCCCTGTAACCGAGATTAGAAGGTAACTGGACTAACTGGGTATCTGTGAGGATTTCCTTTTAAGAAAATTAAGAAGCAAACTAGGTTTGCCCACTGGTTGTTAGGCAGTTGTAGAGTTAATAACACCTATTAAGTTATAGGAAGCCGTATTAATGAAATCAACAGCAACATATTTACAACCCTTAAGTATATTATTATTCTTTTGGAATAGTAGGTACAATCTTTTTCAGAAAATTTCTTTGAAACAGTTTTGTTTAATTTGACGCATATTTCCGATTAACATGTATTTAATAGGAGATGGCATAATTTTTATATATCCATAATAAATAAATAAATTAATAAATATTTTTTTATAATTTTATATTGGGGGTCTATAACTCAGATCAACTAGAGGTCTATAAGAACATCCAAGAAATCTTACTAATATTATAAACGCGAAAGTTTGTAAGAATGGATGGATGGATGGATGGATAGATGGATGTTTGTTACTCTTTCACGCCAGAGCGGCTGAACAAATCTGGATGAAATTTGACACAGAGAGCCGCTCTGGCGTGAAAGAGTAACAAACATCCATCCATCCATCCATTTTTACAAACTTTCGCGTTTATAATTTAAGTAGGAAGTAGGATAATCTTAATATATATAAATTACGTGTCACGTTGTTTGTCCGCTATAGACTCCTAAACTACTTAACCGATTTCAATAAAATTTGCACACCGTGTGCAGTCGATCTAACTTAACAGATAGGATAGCTCACATATACATAATAATAAACATATATGTATAAATAATAAACGCGAACGAAGTCGCGGGGTGACAGCTAGTTGATAATAAAAAATATGCAGTAGGAATCCTATTAGATATGACTTAAGCCTATGATAAAGTGCAATATAATATATTTTTAGACAACATACTCGACATGGGGATGCGCGGAACCACACATAAATGGTTTAAATCTTACTTTAGTAATTGTGAGCAATACGTAGAAATTTATATTTATTATATTTTGAAAAAGCTAGTTATAAGCCCAGAAAAAATCGGTCGCGGTACAGATACAAAATAATTAAAGAAAAATCACCAAATCTAGTGATGTACAGTTTGGTTTGGGCCCTCCTTCACTCAATGGCGTGAGTACAAATTATTGCCTTGCTTACTGATGAAATGTTTATAAGACCGGCATGACCACATAATTAATATGAGCAATAAATATTTGAGTATTTGAACGTCTAGTTTGTAAAAACGTCCATGTCGCATTACCTCCAGGTAAAATGTCATTTTTAAATTTTTGTTGCTTTAAAGGCTTGCGTTTGGCCGCCAACATGCCTGATAAAAAGCAGTAATGCTGCGTATGCTGGAGCACGCTTGCCTAGAAGAAACCAATTATTAACTCGAGGCTTGAAGACACCCAGATTATAAGTGACAAATTATAATACACACTCTGGCAGAGAGTTCCACACTCTAGCGGTTCGTTTAAGGAGTGAAGAACCAAAGCGTTTCGTGCGTGTTGTTGGTGTGTCAACCATATAACGATGCCACGTTTATGTATTCTTGGTTGTTTTGTAAAAGAACGAGCTAGGGAGATTAAGGTCATGCAAACCAGATGCACGCTCCCTAAAATGTATCCGATAAAAAAACCACAGACTAGCAAACTTGCGCTGATGATCTAGACTTTGAAGTTTGGTCTGGACAAGGGAGTCGTTGCCAATGAGCTTCTTGGCACGTTTCTCGATGGACTCCAACGTCTGGAGCTGATACTTGGTCGATCCATCCCAAAGGTCCATCCACTTTCGAGAGGATACTCAGCTTTTAGCAGCTAATTGAGCCTTAGACTCTATCTTCTTCTTGGTCGCTACGCTCTTGACAGAGTGGCCGTGTTCGTCATGCAGTTTTGTTATTGGCAGAGGCTGATGTAATGCGCCTAACAATATCTCGCTCTCGTCTCTCTGTTCGAGGTCATTCTGGTGCACTCATGCACGGGACCGCCCACAGCAGATATGATCTGATCGGTCCATCGCATGCGTGACCAGCCGTGCGATCTAATGCCTTCAACCTTGCCTTGGACTAAGTCGCTCTATGGACTGGCTGTCTTGCCTAGGAACTTTTCCGAAGAACGTGAGTTTTCGGGAATGTACTACGGGTACGGCAGATAGACGCTTTGATGCCGAGTTCTTGAAGTATTGAGACGTTAGTGCGAAACTCGGTCCACGACACCCCAAGCATTCTCCTCCAGCTTCACATCTCTAAAGGAACTATCTTCTTCTTTTCAATCTCTCGTAGCGTCCACGTTTCCGCAGCGTAAAGAAATATGGGTAAAATAAGCGTTCGCACGAGCCTAGTCTTTGTGGCTTTGGTGATGTTCCTGTTCCTCCATGTTTTCCTCATTTTATCCTTTGCTGTTCTAGTGGTAGCCATACGTCTCTTAATTTCATATATGCATCCGCCAACATTCGAAATAAAAGCTCCAAGATATGTATAGAATTGGACTATTTGACTATATTGGCAGTTCACAATTTGAGTGCCTTCTAGCGAATTATTACTGCGGTATACAATCATCATCTTGGTTTTGCTGCGATTAATCTTTAGTCAGTATTAAAGGCTTACTCATTCTATCTTACGGAGTAGCTCTTCGACGTTACTACTTAGCTTTTTAGACGTTTTAAGATACTAGACATTTTTGGACTAAAGGTGACATGGATGTTTTTGCAAAGTAGACTATGTTACTGGTTCTGATTCTAGTGTATTGTAATAATATATTGCTGTGGTCGAGGAAACCGAAACAGAAATTAGGTCTAATCATTCGGCCATGTCGAACCTGTGCTTGCCTCTAAACTGTCACAAGATGATAATGATTATACTTTTATTTATAAGTTACTCACTTCTTCATCCAAAGGCAATTCAAACAATGTAGGAATTGCTCCAAAACGAAGTCTTGTACGAAAAACACTGGATTCAAGCAAGTGCTTTTCAAAATGCTTTGAACACAGGACACTAGCCGAACTGGGTTTGAAATTTTGGACGTTCATGTTTTTGATCCAGGCTTTTCTAGTACTTTCATTCGATGGAAATCTGGAACAAAGATTAGGTAGTAAGGTACCTATTTGTGAGTCAGAAGTAGGCACAGACAAGACATTTCAGAAGCCTAGGTACGCCTTTAACTTACATTACGTGTGCAGACTACTAAAATGGATTTCAATAGGAGAGAGAGTAAGTACCTACCTATCAGAGGAAAAGTTAGGCAATAATTGCAGTACAATAGTCATCTTTGTTATCAGTTTTATTCCTAAATTTCTAGTCGCTTCCTGTTTTGTAAGAGGTATAGGTACTTGAGTTGTCAAATTTTGTTCCACCCTTACAATGATGCTATGATTACTCTAGTTCCAATATAAAAATATGAACAAATAGCATATAAAAAGACTATTCGCAATTTGAAACGCTTTGGCTCGAACACGTAGTTGAATTCCTTGGATTTTACCTCTGGCATTCTAAAAGCTCGGATCAACCTAGAGTGTTGAGTTGATTGATTGATTTTCTAGTTGGTCTGAATCTAAAAGCAAGAAGGGCCAAACGACCAACCGATTAAACTTACCGATGAAAAGACATTCCGATGGACGATTGGTTGTGTGAAGCAACTTCACAACGATATGCACTGCACTTTACCATGTTCACCAATTTTCTTGCAATGAAGTTATTTAAAAGGTTTATTTTTTAAATTCAAATAAATGTCAACAAACCGGCCAAACGTTAACGTGCTGCCATTTTGATTATGTCAACATGGCTTGCTACATGGCTACGATGGTATTTTAAACCCGGCTCCAACCGTTGGCGCTAACGTTGGCTCCAACGTCACTCGGCTAAGATGTGAATGGCAAAAATGGCATAGGCCCCAACGCCAACGTCGGTAATTAACCGGCACGTGTCGGTTTTTTAAAGGAAATCTCCGCCAACGTCGGCGATCCGTCCACACGTTGGCTAAACACTCAGTCGCTATCACATATATTAAGTGTGAAAATCGAGCGATAATGTCATCCTCATCCACTTATTTTTCGCCTTCTCGTCATCCAAATCCACAAAATCAGTTAAAAAATAAGAAACAAGTATGTCCATACATTTTATCAGTAATATGTTTTTAGTTAAAAAATATAATTAAGTGGTTAGAACAATTTTCATTTTTGTTTCGGACGTCTTAGTTCCTAGTATAATGTAATGCTCAAACTGTGGATGCATCACTAAATAAACCCGCCAAAGTTGGGGCCAACGCTGGAACCAACGTGTAGATTGAGAAAAATGGTCGCTCTAATGTTGATTTTTTTGTACGTCATAACGTCACTTGTGTAGGTAAACAAAGTCAACTCGCGACAAAAACTAAGCTGTCGTATTGGTCGGTTAGCAAATAGTATGTTTATGATTTTAAACAAAGTTTTTAAACAATTTTAGTGTGAGATACGGACTATAAAACTTTGCACCATGATTTCTTGTGTCTGGCTGCCATAGCCGTGGTAAATATAATAATCCTGCAATTAGCTTCCACACGTATTAAAACTTTTCACCTAACATTTTCAATTATGTGCTGCAACTCTCAAATAAACTTCGTAAATCACAAATCACAATGGGTATTATAGATTTTTAATCCGTGGTCAGTTGTTCCAGTTTTGTCTCAATAAACAATAACAATAACCCTAACAGCTAGGTTAGCAGTAGCTTTTTTAAAATAAGAATTTATTCATGACCATGGATACATGTCCTTCAGTTTGAGTCTTAAATTCAATTAAGCCTATGTACATAATTCTAAATATGTGAGTGGTTGACCAAAAAGGGACCTCAAGGGAAAATAATTGATTTCGAGTAAATCGCGTTTGAAATTTCGTGTAGAAACAAGTTTCGACTCGTGCGCGGGCGGGGGGCGCGGTATGTTTTATGTCAGTATGCGACTTCGTTAGTGAGTGTCAACACGTGTTTGCGGTTACTACGTTATTGGCGACTTATTTAGTGTCAGTTTCTTGTCTTTCGTCACTTTCTGACAAGTACGAGCGTCTTTTTAGACCTGCACAAGATAAAGAGACTTCGTGGTACTAGAGATAACCTTAAAAGTACAATTCTTCTTAGTCGTGCACTCTTGGCAGAGTGGTCGTGGTTGTGCAGATGGTACAAGGCTCCTCGCTGTCTTCTTCCTTCCCCAAGGCTGCCGCTCTTCTCGAAATTCCTCTCCATAACCGGCGGTTGCCTGCATTGCGAGTACACTGCACCATGGTGGTCTGCGTGGCCTTTTTAATGAAGTCGGTCCAACGAGTTGGTGACCGACCAGGGCTTCGCTTGCCTTTTACTAGGCCCTGTACTACCAGCCTTTCAATTGTATTCACGCTTCTGGAGATATGCCCAAAGAACTTCAGTATTCGCATCTGCACAATCGACGATAGTCTATCTTTTATTTGAAGCTCTTTGAGGATAGAGTTGTTGGTGCGGAAAGCTGTCCACGGAATTTTTAACAGCCGCCTCCAGCACCACATCTCCAGTGCATCGATTTTTCGGCGATCCTGCAGCTTCAGAGACCAAGTTTCGGCCCCGTAGAGAAAGATTGGAAAAACGAGACATTTCATTAGACGAACCTTTGTTTTCTTGGTTATACGTCTGTCCTTCCAAATCTTTCCCAGTCGTTCTACTGCCGACCTCGTGATAGCACAACGTCGTCTAATCTCGTCTTCGCATCCTCCAGAGTTGGAAATGATAGTACCGAGGTAGATGTAGCTCTGTACTACTTCACAGTTTGCTACACTTATTATAGTGTTGTGTCCTGCTCGATTTACTATCATAACTTTCGTCTTTTCTCTATTAAGGGCAAGTCCGAATTGGAGGCTAGTGGTTTCCAGACGAGTCAGAAGTTCTTCCAAATCTTCTTTTGTTTCGGCAAGAAGCGTGGTATCATCAGCGTATCGCAAGTTATTAATAACGCGTCCACCCACCGCGATACCCTTATTCCATTCATCCAAGACAATCCGCATTATGTACTCTGTGTAGGTGTTGAAGAGCTGCGGCGAAAGTATACAACCCTGTCGAACACCGGACTCAGTCTTGAATTTGCCTGAGAGAACATCATCCACTCTTAACGCTGCTGTGCCATCCTCGTAAAGTCGTTTGAGAAGGAATACTAGATGATGTGGTACCCCCATTTCCAATAAGACTATCCAGAGGCGTTCCCAAATAACAGTATCAAACGCCTTACGGAAGTCGACAAAGCAAATAAAAACAGGCGTGTTGAATTCCCTGGCTAAAACAAAAGTACAATAAAACAATAAAACTGATTGTATCCACTTACCTGACATCACCAAAAACTAGCGTGCGTTGTGTGTAAGGTGTAATTTTTCCAAAACTGCCTCGGCTCACAAAAAAAATCATAAAAAAAAAACTACGGCACCTAAAAATATACAGGTTAGACCAAAACAAAGCTAAAAGACCACAGATTAAAAAATTCAAAAAAAAAAAATAACGGTTTAAAATCACTCCAGGTCCCTTTTTGGTCCACCACTCACATATTTCTAACAGTATTTATAGATTTTTAATCCGTGGTCAGTTGTTCCAGTTTTGTCGCAATCAACACTAACAATAACCCTAGAGTGCGTTTCATCAAATAGTTCCTATGCCGTTTTGTTGGCACCCCTGTCTGTCAAAAGTGTAAACACGCTGTGACGTCTATCCAGGTTATTCAAGGTTTTATTGTTTACTTTCTTGAGAAAATCATGCATATAACATTAAAAAGTGGTGAAAGAGTGATGGTGCTAAAGGTGAAAGACTTTTGTGAAAGAGAAAAACGTAACGAGGCCCCACTTATTCCATTAAGATGTGTCCAAGCTCGGGTTGCCGCCATTACAGGTTAGTAAAATAGGGTTACCAGCATCAGTTTGATTAGGCCCATAATCGTATACTAAACTCAAATAGATTTTCTTGTGATTACTTTTATATTATCTCCTCCCGACCTTTTAATTAAGGTAAATAAAAATAATGACAGCAGCCAGAGTCCGAAATACCTATTTATATATCGTTTTCTAGAGTTATCTCTCCAAAAAGAAATAAAATGGAAAAAAAGTATCTACTTCAATTTCAATTTAGTTAATTTATTTTTAAAGTGGTTTTTGGGTGCGTTTTTCTACGAACAAAGCACTTGACTGATGTCAAACCAACTAAAAAATATAAGTTATAAATAAATATCGAATTTTGTTTTAGGAATATCTGAAAAAACAGTATCGAAAATCACCAAAGAAGGAGAGGTGGCAGCTTCGACTTCGAAAAAAATTACAACACCGCGCAAAAGTGGACCTCGACGAAAAACCCACGAACTGGATGACTTCGAACGGTGTGCTATAAGGCATAAAATACATGAATTTTATGCCGTAAGAAAGGAATTGCCTACATTGACAAAATTATTGAATGAAATGCGAAATGACATAGATTATAAAGGGAGTCGCACCACTTTGTGGAGAGTTATAAAAAATATGGGATTTTATTTCAAAAAATGTAAATCCAAAAGAAAGGTTATGATGGAGAGATATGACATCGTCGCTTGGCGTCATCGATACTTGGAAGAATTGAGAAAAAATCGTCTTGAAACTCGGCGGCCAGTTGTTTATTTAGACGAGACATTTATACACGCTACATATTGTGCTGGAAAATGTTGGCAAAGTGAAAGTGTGTGAGGAATGGAGGAAAGAATGTGAGCACGTAATAAAAATTGAAGAAAAATACTACGCCAATGTCCTGTCTATAGATAGTGAAATGGATAGGTTCATAATCGAAGTAGGAGATGATAGTGATACTTCTCATGATAGCGAAGATGAGATGTCAGATGTAGACATTTTAGATGAACACAGCTACTGTCGAAAATAATAAAAGTAACATTTAGTTTTTTTACTCATTGATCCTTTATTTTTAAATTCCCTACTATCACAACTAGCTGTTCCCACTGTTGCTGTTAGAAAGATACAACTAGCTGTTCCCGCGACTTCACACGAGTCTTGTAATATGACTTTCATAATAGTTGAATTTTACGACGGTCATGGCCGTGAATGGTATCCTATTCGCATAACACCCACGGTATCGTATAACATGTTGTAATGTGGATAACATTTTGAAAGCGGACTGGTTTATAATTTACATTAATATAATATAATTATACTTAGCTAAATATTATAAAAAGAGGAGTTCGTAAAAGTCATATTATGGCGCGTAGACCTACTACTCAGATACATGATCTCCCTGATTTTCTGGTTGTACAGAATGGGTTATACTGACAACACTTATTTGCGCTGTTGCCAACATGGCGGCATAGGAACTATTTGATGAAACGCACCAGCTAGGTTAGCAGTAGCTTTTTTAAAATAAGAATATTATCATGACCATGGATACATGTATCCATGGTCATGATAATATTCTAATTTCTATAATAAATTCAGTCCTTCAGTTTGAGTCTTAAATTCAAATAAGCCCATGTACTTACTTCTAAATATTTCTAACAGTATTTGAGACAAACTAATCTATATCCTTGTCCTGTTCTGTCTCCTGGTCTTCTGTCTCTCCTATCCTGTCTGTTTGTAGGCTTTTCATTGCGAAACGGCTGAACGTATCTTGATGAAATTTGTTAAATAGTTGCAGTATGCCACAAGGAAGGTTATTGCATACTTTTTTTTAAATAAATCTTTTTGTCATGAAATTCTGTAAATTAATAAAAAGTAAGGCACCGCTTACCAAATGCGTCAAACAACATCACAGAATAATAAATAGTTGGTGCTAAAATAACAACTACAATTAAAACTCTCAAAACCAGCCAGTATTTTTTTTAATGTTGGACTCTGATCTCGTTGGTAACGGATTATAATTCAAAATTAGTTACAGTACATCACGAGGAGGGTTCATGGATACAATTTTCTGAATAAACGCGAACGAAGTTGCGGGCAACAGCTAGTTAGAGGAATATATCAACAAAGCAAACGGGGGGAACACTTAACGATTTTTGCTCTGCAATGTGAGTAATTTCATTGCTAAAAATAAGCCGCTGTAGAAAAGATTACGTGATTAATTGTGACTGTGATTATTTATCTACACACATTAAAATATAACATTTTATATTATATAATTAAATCTAAAGCATTATATTTACATCTTAAGGATTCAAACATAAATATATAATTATAAATTTAGTGGTCTAAATTATATGAGATAACGTATATGAGATCACAGATTGTGTGGTGATGAGGTGTGTGTGATGATGGATTAAGGGTTCCGCGACGCTCTTAATTTTCCATACAAACGTGCTTCTCAAATTTCTTGGAAACTATTTGTTAGATAATGCTGAAATTTAGCATGTACAATTAAATAAACTATATCTCCGCCCCTATGTTCTTGGGTTTCTTCAAAAACGTCTCCATGAGAAATTAGAGCTATGAAAAATATCCGTATTTGTAAGGGGTCACTTTTGACTGATTTATTTAATAGCTTTACATAAGGAGGTTATCTACATTATTCGCTTTTAAATTTATCCATAACACAAGGTAATTTTTATTTAAGTACTAGATAAGTAATAAAAATGTTTGAAATTGCACTCTGTCACTCTGTAGATAACTTTAGAGGCGCGTCTGTATATTGACTTGCTCTTTTCACTTGTCGTCTTCTTTTAGAAAAAAAAAAAAATAGGAAACCTTTAGCCAATTCGAAGATAGTCTAAAGTGGTCGCCGGACCCTTAATAGGTACTTGAACTTGATGTGCCAAGGAGTAGTAGGTAGGTAAGTCTTTCTGTTTAACTGTCTGTATACCGTTTTCCTTTGGATTTAACTGTGATTGAACTGTGTGTCAATAATAATCCGAGAAAGGAACTTTCAAAATGTCTGTATGATCCATATCATATTCTTGTCGAGTAGCCAAATTAAACAACCATTAGATTTCGAAATCGAATGAATATATATACTGCTGGCTCTGAGATCTGAAGACTTAGAGACATTCATGTTTCCGCAATTTTGAAAAAAAAAAATGAATCGACAAAATGACCTATAATAATATTATTACCGAGCCTCCTTAAAAAAAATCACGAGAATCGGTTAAAAAATGCGACCATACGAAATACGAAAGCATTTTTGCCGAAGCTGAAACGGAGACGCTTCGCTCGCGCTCCGTGATCGCTTGGTCTATTACATCTAATAATTAAACAGGAATACTCACGTTCAAAATTGGTTTAGCATTTTTGTTGAGTCTGCTGAAGCCTTTAGTTGTTGTATAAATATCTGAAGAACGGAAGTGATGAGAGCATACAACCGATCCTTTAAACGGCTTGTAACTAACGACGCCTCGAGCTTTCGCAATTATAGATGCCCATTCAGAACACCTTGCAGGATTTCGAGGAAAACTAAAACAAAACATTTAAAAATTGTTATAAAATTGTACTTAACTCAAAAATAATGCAATTATTGCAAACGTTGTCGACTTTGCAACTTATTTTCGGAAAATTAAAAATTAAGCATACACAAAATATACTACCTAAACATCAATCAATAGCTTTGTAGGTAAAATTAGAAAAAATGTACTTTTTGGAAATATAATCGACTCTTTAGCTTTTTGTTCGTATTCGCTTTACGTCAGTCTTGCGACCGAACAGGCGAAAGACTATTCTACTCTTTTACTCTTGAATGTTTCACTAACGTCTGAAAGAGACACGCTACCGTAACGCTGCAATCGGGCTGTGAGCGCACTGAGCACTTTGATGGTTTAAAAATGACAATTATTAAAATTAAAACAGAAACACGCACTGTCGATACATAAATTCGTCAATGTATACAAATACGTACCTAAAATATGAGATACCATCCTTTTTTTGCACGTTTCTGCTGTTATTTCGGCAGGTTGTTATCGAGCATTTTGGCATCGCGCGGCGTCGGAACGCGATTGTACCATAATACTACTGACGAAAAAGTCGGCGCACTACGTTGCGTGCACCGAGTTTTGGTGGGGATGTTTATCACGCGTGTTACTCTATCCTCCTTTACTTAAGACGTTATATATGCTCGGTTGAATTTCTATAGTATTTTGTCTTTTTCGATTGAGTTAAAAAATTAAAAGGAAAATATACTGTAAGTACGAGTATACTGTAATACCTAGGTCTAACTATTCCGAGAATGAACAACGTTTATTAGTAAGGAGGTTGAGTCATTAATTATACTAGTGGTTTGTTTGTGAGCTGTAGACCTTGCGGTCGACGTCTGTCTCCTCTATAGGTCGCATTCTTCAACCGATTCTCGTGAAATTTTGCTTGCAGGTTCGATAATTATACAGGTTTTATTATTTTTTGCCGTCTCAGGTTTTTTTTTTAAATTGAACAGGAACAGGGACCCTATTCGGAGATTTGAAATTCTCATCTCACCTTCTTTTGTCCTTGTTGCTCTCATTTAAAACGTCATAGGTGTGAGAGTGACCAAGATAAAATCTCATCTCATCTCACGCGCAGGAATAGCCCACCAGAACTGAAAAGAAATGGTTCTTAAACCATGAACCATTCCTTTGTATTTATCTTTGTATTTTACCTAGGTTTTTTTTTGTATAGACTGACATGTTTTTTAAAATAAACTGTAACTAAGTTGATAACTAAGTATATTTATTTATATTTAGATTGATATGGTAGGTAATCCATTGCATAATATTCCACAGCGCACACAATTGCATAGTGTTAATATTATTGCTAGGCTGTGATATTGGTCTACAAATAACCATGTTTTATTTCAATAAAAACTACATAATGAAACCACAGAATAAATGTACTACGTATCTATCACATTGAAGATGCGACAGCGACATCTAGTCCGGACAGTGTTGCAAACTGTTTCTTTAATGAGTTACCTATCAGCAGATGGCGCTAAACAAAACTGCAAGAATTAATTTTATTTCCTAAAATTAATCTTGTAGTCTGCTTGAGCGGTTAAACCAGTCTAGGTCAGCAGATTAATAAATAGATAAGCTACTTATGTAATGATACAATCGGTATCTTATTCTTTTCCTCCTTTTCGTAGTTGTGCTACTTCGCAAAAGATGGCGCAACTATATTTCTCAAATACAACAAAAACTAAAATTAAAATAAAAACTTTTAAAAAGAGTAAGACCAATTGTGTAAGCGTTTTACTCCGACTTTTTGGTTAGTAGATAAGGTACTAGAAAACTGTGTTCCTCTCATAATATCTTGAGTCTTGACTAGAGCCAATGTGGTATAAAGTGGTATTGCACGCGACTTTAGGTATGATAGTCTAGGTACATAATAATGACGCTAGGACGATTTTTGACGGTTGTTACTTGACTGCTCGAACTACGAACTAACGAAACCTATACGTTTTCGGCCGTTTTGTGCGTCGTCCGGTTAATGCGACTAATGGCCTTTTGCACTGAATATAAGAACTGCCTGAGCTCTTGCTTATCTTGCGATGCGAGTTTCTCTCACATTTTTCTGTACCTACTTATGGTAGGTATCTAGTGAGTAAAACATCGTTAGGTTTCTAATAGGAAAATCAGTTGGATTAAATTAATTAAAAGTTGAACTGTATCCGAGCGGCAAGCGAGCGAAGCTTCTCTGCAAAAATGCTTTTGTATGATCGGCGTCTGCCCGGGCCAATGACCATCTATAGACAAGGACCTATCACGCCACGCTCTCCACGACTCTATAGTTTTCATTTCTGACTGTGTTCTTGTGACGTCATTTCGTCTGTCCCTCAATGATGCGTGGGAGAGAAAGGAATAGCAATACTTGTTAATAATTTACGAAATTATTTGAGAAAACTAATGGTTTTACCACATTCTTTACACTTTTTCGCGTGTAATCATTGATAAAAATAATTAACTTACCGGTGGTAGGTCACGCCATCTTTTTTTTTCGTGGTTAAGGTATTATTTCGGCACTTTTTTACGGCACACTTCGGCATCCTTACGGCTTTGCGTTCAACGCACGACTAATGCGAAATGTGTGCTTACAGCACACTTTTTCCGTTCCGTAAGTAGCGTGCGGCTGATAGGTCCTTGTGTATAGGTCATTGGCCACGAGTTTTGATCGTTACGAAAACTTTTTTCGTTTTCTATTGGCTCCGTACATTTCAATAAAGCGCCCCTGGTGGAAACGTTAAGGATCTTGACTAAATGTATGGAGCCAAACGAAAACGAATTTAACTTGCGGTAAGCCCCCGGCTGTCCTCTTCTAATCCTACTAATATTATAAACGCAAAAGTTTGTATGTATGGATGGATGGATGGATGGATGTTACTCTTTCACGCCAGAACGGCTGAACAGATCTGGATGAAATTTGGCACAGAGATAGATTATAGTCTAGAATAACACATAGGATACTTTTTAAACGCGGGTGAAACCGCGGGGCGCAGCTAGTTTTAAATAATGCTATTGGGAATATTTTGCGTTTATGAAATGGTCTCCTCAATATTAAAGTCTGTAGTCTGTAGTTTGTTTGTTGTAGCAAATGTAGCGAGAGAAAGGATAGAGTGGTAGTGAAAATGAAGGTATATGCAGGAACGAGACGCACTTACGCTTAATGTAGCATGAGTGATCGCGACAAACGCTAAGAATTTTGTCTCACCTCGCGTATCCGATTTTCTTTGCTTGGCTCAGTTGAATTTGCGTCTGTGTGCATAGGAAACCGTGCCAGGCACACTTTTGGTTATTTTTTTGTTTCCAGTATGTTTTTCATAACATTAAGTGTTAAAGAAGAGCTTATTAGTGTTATTTGAAATTGACACGTGTTTGTGAAATGGTACAATATGGTGTACTGCTGTATTTTGGGCTGTCGAAGCCGAACGGAGAGAAAAACACCAAACATAACCTTCCATTTGTAAGTCTTTGTATTTTGTTCATTAAAGCTTTAATGCGTGCATGGATAGTTAATTACTTATTGCACACGTAAACTACAAATTTTCTTGTGTATTATTCCAATTTTGGAAGTGCATATGTGTGTGTACAAAAGCTATAATCCGTAGTATCTGCGATGTACGCCTGTGCAAACAAAAATACACTTCAAAACGTCTCTCTGAAATTGGTTGGATTATACTTATTTTAGAGTAACCAGTAAGTCGGTTTACTTTTTACCCTAAAATTTCGAAAAAAAAAACTCAATATGCAATTTGCGTTCTAATAACTTTATTTCATAAATTTTCACATTACCAACGTTTTTAAAGTTTTGCCATAGATATTAGATAAAGAAGATTTTATAAACTCAATACATAATTATTTTTAGATGCTTTGACGTCCAACCTCCTACCCATTGTATAGTAATATGTCGGATCATGGCCAACTGTACTACTTATGTATAACCGGTAGTTGTAACCGGTATATAGTAGTATTAAAGGTAATTCCACCTTACAAAGTATGCCTATTGAAATGTAATAGTTACATCATAATTTTGTTGTTAAAATTATAATTATGTATTATATTGCTTTCAGATTTCCTACAAATATTGATGATCGTAAAGCTTGGGTCTCTGTATGTGGTCGTCAAAACTGGAATCCCACTACGCATTCGCGCATTTGTTCCAAACATTTTGAAGTAGAATGTTTTCGCAGGACTGCAAAACTAACATTTCTTCGTCCAGGTTCGCTACCAAAACTTTTTGTACATGTAAGTGAATTTTATTTTAAATAATTTTTAATTTCTTCATAATTTTTCATGTTTAATTTAACATAAACATTTAATAAAAGTTTACATAAATAAATTAAGTTTACATAAATACAGTTCTGTGTTTTATAAAAATTTGAGGAAGCGATGATAACCTAGCCAGAGAAGGCCCGCCTCTCAAGCCAGAGGGAGCGGGTTCGGACCCAGTCGAAGGCACGCACCAATTTGTTTATTGTGTAAACATACTCGTATGTGCGTATTGTATGTCATCTGCTACATGGCTGGAGTCCGGTGTATGGCGACCAGCTCGCCTCCTGTCACATTAGGGACTGAATATCGTCCGATCAGTCCCCTCGGGGGAAAGGCGTGACGAAATGTTATAAAAATATTGTTTTCATCAATATATTGCACCTGTGGTCTCACAGGAACCGTGATTATTTTTGGGATAAATAGTATCCAAGGTATGATCTTTTCTGTAGTCCTGATTGCCCCTGATAACGTGTACGCAAAATTTCATGATGACGAAACGTCTATGCTTCAGCTTGGACAAAAATGCTTTCGTATGGCCGGATGTCTGGATCTCTGTCTTCTTCTACAAGTCGCATTTCTCAACTGATTCTCTTGAAATTTTGTGAGAGGGTTCGACGCGATTTTTTAAAATTATAAATACCATATTGAAAAAACCCAATACATAACTGACTCTGTAAAAAATCAATAAAATCGGTATATACCAAATATCTCAATGTAAAGAGAGAGAAGTCTCAAAGATGACAGCGTGAGGTGAGGATTGAGGAACATAGAATAGAATAGAATATTTTTTATCGTGAAACTGTGTAGGAACAGGGTGGTATGTGTTAAAATTAGTAACAACAGTTTTGCTCGTATCGAACGTACAATAATTTAACTAGTGAGATCTTTTTTAATCTAACTGAACTTAATGAGCTTATAAATACTTATTATTAATAAGAACAACAACGTAAGGACAAATCAAGCAATTATCACAAAATCTTAACATTCACTCGTCAACATTTTATTTTATACTGACTGTCTAATACTTTATTTACTAACCAATCTTTCAAGATAAGTTTAAATTTATTGCCATTTAACATTTTAAATTCGAGAGGTAAGGTGCATTCGGGTAATTACGAAAGGATTTTTAATGAGTTCACAGGGTCTTCGTATAATCACCAATAAGTCAAAATTTATAGACTTCATGTTTCCAGCTTATATCACTCCATATGCGTTAATAAATGCCTAAAGTACTAATGCTGAGATTTTTAAATTATATCATTGTATTTAATAATTAAATAACTTGACCGTAACTGGAAGCTATATATATGAGAGTGCATTTCCGTTTCCGTCGAAAGTACCAGCGTTTTCGTACTTTTAATGCCTTTTAACCGGAAATACTAGGTGGCGCCACCTCTGCATTCGCGCTTTGTGAAAATATCGGGCGCCATTTGTCATCATTGGCGTTTTAATTTTCGTCGAAGTAACATCGCCGCAGCCCTAGCAGCTTGCGTCGTGTTGCCTAATTAGTTACTACAAAGTGATAATTTGTTAATAATTATGTGGTAAAATACTGAAATGTAGTTATTTCCCAAAAATAACTCGGTGTTAAGTATACATTTTACGCAGTAAGTACCACATTATATTTCATTTCTTCAATTCATTTATTCGAAATGAGTGATTAGAATTCGTTTTAACGGTTTTACCGTTCGATTAAATTGATATTTAAAAATTTTAGTGTGCCTCAATGTTTTTTAACCATTTGTGGCTTAGAAAATGGCGGTCAAACGACGCCTCATAAGTGTTTTTCAGATAATATGTAAGATTATTACCAGTTTTTAACATAGTTTTGCTTCCAGAAACGTATAAAAGTTTGCCGCCCAACGCCCAAGCGGCAAAGCACGGGCCGCGACCGTGGTTCAGTGAAAGGTGCGTAACAGCGTGCTTTTGCGATTCTACTAGTTCATCGATATTGGTTGACGTGCTGGCCGATAATTGAAGAAATTTGGTGAGTGAAAAATTCTTTTTATAAAGACAATGGATTTCAAATGTTGCAACAGTGTATCAATTGCTTAACTACGAGTCATAAAAATAACTCGACCTTATCTAGCGATCTATCAGTTCGTTCGCTTTAAGTCACTGTATACTTTTGATACACCATGCCAAATTTTTTGATTACATGTTTTTAGCGGCTAGGTAATGCCTATTATTGTGGACGTAAGAAATCATAAGCCAGGTGTCACAGACCTGGGAACAAACAATAGTGGGGGTAAAATATAATATCTTACGTCACCTAGCTATATGCTGAAGACTTTTCATTATTTAAATGCATATAAAGGCAAGAAGGCTTTCCTAACCTTCTTTTGAAATAGTTTTTAAATTGTGGACTTGATCTTTTGACATTGCGTTTAATTAAGTTTAGAGGAACAAGTATTTTATTTTGATTTTATTCCCTTTTACTATATTGTTATGCAAACAATCAGTTCAACATGCATTCGCATGGTTATAATAGGGAGATACGGGAATACCTGTACCTCCTTACATTGAATTATGTAATCAATACAGCATACTCTGAAATGCTTGTAACGATACGCCCTCGCAGGGTGAATCTCTTTGCAAATATCATATTACATTGCTTTAAGCAATCAATACATCATACATCATTGTATGCTTGTAATAAACACCCTCGCAGGGTAGGTAATCTTTTGCAAAAGCCACCCTCGCAGGGAGGCTACCTATTTGCAAATGTCACTTCACAAAATATTGAATCAAGCGATCCATACATACACTATTATTTAGTATGCTTATAACGATATGCCCTCGCAGGGTGAATCTCTTTGCAAATATCATATTACATTGCTTTAAGCAATCAATACATCATACATCATTGTATGCTTGTAATAAACCACCCTCGCAGGGTAGGTAATCTTTTGCAAAAGCCACCCTCGCAGGGAGGCTACCTATTTGCAAATGTCACTTCACAAAATATTGAATCATGCGATCCATACATACACTATTATTTAGTATGCTTGTAACGATACGCCCTCGCAGGGTGAATCTCTTTGCAAATATCATATTACATTGCTTTAAGCAATCAATACATCATACATCATTGTATGCTTGTAATAAACCACCCTCGCAGGGTAGGTAATCTTTTGCAAAAGCCACCCTCGCAGGGAGGCTACCTATTTGCAAATGTCACTTCACATATTATTGAATCAAGCGATCCATACATACACTATTATTTAGTATGCTTGTAACGATACGCCCTCGCGGGGTGAATCTCTTGACAAATATTACATTGCTATAAGCGTTTTAACACAATGTATTTAAAAAAAAAAAAAAAAAAATGGTTATAATAAGCCACCATTGCAAGTGAGTACCTTTTTTGCAAATATCATATTTCATAGTATTAAGCAATTAATACAACATGCAATGTATGTTTGTAATAAATAAACCACCCTATTTGCAAAACTTGAACGATAGTTGCGCAAATGATATTTGCAAAATATCAATTGCATGATAAACATAGCACAAACTTGTTTGGTTGTAACAAACCATCCTCACCCGATGAGTATCTCTTTGAAAATACAATATTTCATTGTATCAAGTAAGTATCGTAGGCTTATTACAAACCATCCTGACAGGGTGATTTTTTGATCTTAATAATGTTGTATGTTCATAACAAACAACCATCGCTGGATAAGTATCTTTTTTGCGGGCTAATATTCTTAAAACCTTGTTTTAAAGCTAGATGAAATATTTCAAACGTATTTTATTGTTGTTGTAATGCCTAATCTGTCTTTTATTCTTTATGAAACTATTAACATAGATACACTAGCTTGCTTGTAACAAACTACCTTTTCAAGGTAAAATAAAAATATACCTTATGCAAAAACTACCCTCGCGGGAACGTCTTATAAGAACAATCAAATTGTAAGCGCGGCTTCAGGCCAGTCTGTTACAGTCTGAATGAGAAGTTTTCGTTATGTTCTTATTATGTTCCCTGTGTAACGTTAATTTAATTAGAAGTAAAGTCACCGCCTCAAGGTGGGTTGCATAGTATTGAATCACCTGCAAAGTGAAACATGTTCTTTCAAAATTTCGAAGTGAGTCTTGCCTCTCACTTGTTTTTTCTGGCATACGACAAAAGTGCTCGACGAGCACAATAACCTTTAGGAGTTCATGCAGTATTTCCTGCGACTCCAATCACAACGGAGATGCCTGCTACTTGGTTTAAAACGATGTTTTATCTTTTCGATTCTTGCAATTTAGGTCACTCTAAAAATGACATTCTGTTATTCATAATGTGACGAGAACGAATGTTGTGCTTTAAATATTTCTTTTGGAACAGCCTCGTAATATGTGAATGTGTGGCCCATTGTCTGTCATACTAAGTGCGCTATCGCACTGACACTAGCAACCTCGTTTGCTCCCTCCTCGTAAGCAACGTTTCAGAATAACACAATTATAAGTATTTAAAATATGAAATTAGTTAAATATTTATACAATCAAATAATAATTAAAAAATAAATAGTAGGGTCGGGCGCTTATATCAATTGTTTTTGCACGATTTGGACTTGATCATTAGAAAATTGTATGTTTCAAATTGCCATAAAACCTACCTACCTATAAAATGTTTGCAGTAAATAAAGATGGTACCTCGCAAGTACCATCGCCCATTCTTTTTGATTACCTACCTTCTTCGAATTATGTTTCTTATCTTATCTTACAGTATAAAGACTTGCACTGCGAACTGTGACGTGTAACTATTATAGTTATCAATAATTCTGATTTCTGGCTTATCGTAAGTTGCTTAACTGAACTACCAAATTTTCTTAGGGCAATAGGTATCGGAGCAGAAATCCTTCCTATATTGCATTATTATTTATCAGACGACGTTTATGGTAAAATTACGTCGTCTTTGAAAGTCTGGCGTGATTTTCATGTTATATTTTACAAAATCATCACAAACTCTGATGATTAATGCATTGACTGGGACACTCACTATCAAAAATTCAGTACATCCCTATTGAAGTTAAGAGATGTGAAAGTAAGCCTAATTTTCAATATAAACGTTAGTATTGGCATAAGCTGTCTCAAACTTGATGAATTCGATTTTTAGTCTAAAAATAGGCATATTGAAAACCCTAATGGTCTTTGGACATTATCTTAATTCTACATACATATATTAGCTGTCTACCACGTATAACTGAATTGTCAAGTCAGTAAAGTTTTTTCGAATAATAAATATTCTTGGTTTTCGTTAAATATTATGCGTAATATACTTAACTGTTCTAAGCTTTACGAATTTATCTCTTACTCACATGAGTTACGGTAGCTTAATACAATTGTTTACGTAAACACTAAAGTTTATTTTGCCATTTTAAAACAAATGCCGATTACCAGAGTCGGTCTGGTTGAAAGATATTTCTATCGATCCGGACATTTACCTGTCACTTAAATTGTCACCCCACTTAGTTATGGTTGGCTAGTTAAACACTATATATAGAAAGAATGGTATCGCTGTATGTCCAAGAAGTAGTTTGTTGGCGGTCGCCTGCGATAGTACAAAAATCTTTCGATCAACGACCTGTTGTTGATTTTTATAACCATTTTTAACCACTTACATAATATGTATGCTTTTGTATACAAACTTAATGCAAAGGCAAAGTATGACAGAAAATATGTGTATTTATATATTGCCATAACGTGTCATAAATTCAATGGAATGGATGCCCAAAGCATTATAGACAATACGATATTATACAGATGCTGGTGACATACATTTTACAGATGTAAAATTTACTATTTTAATATACGTAATTGTTTCAGACCAATAGATCAGAAATAAGATAATGCCTTGTTACCGGTTTAATTTTATGTAAACAAAATATACCTATTGCTGATATTGCTTTTACCATCTTTGCCCTTGGCTTTGCCGTTTTACTTACGGCGGTAATTGAGTTTTGGGAAAAGCCTTGATGTCATGCACTAATATAGTAAAAAAAAAAAAAAAAAAAAATTAATTTACTACACTTGAAAGTCCTAAAGAAAAACCTTATATTCAAGTTGTTTTTACAACATTTTTGATTAGATATTTAATCATTATTAATATTATTTATAGCTCACATTGGCGTTTCTTTTAACAATAAGGTTAATACCTAGTCCTACTGTAGGTGGCACCACCAGGCAATACCAAACAGACTCTCATATATATAGCTTCCAGTTACGGTCAAGTTATTTAATAGCAGCGTTTTACCTGAAATAAAACGCATATTAAAATACTTACCTAACTGGAAGCTATCACTTTAATTTCTGCCTGGTGGAAATTCGGAAAATTAAGCCAATGATGACAAATGGCGCCCGATATTTTCACAAAGCGCGAATGCAGAGGTGGCGCCACCTAGTATTTCCGGTTAAAAGGCATTAAAAGTACGAAAACGCTGGTACTTTCGACGGAAACGGAAATGCACTCTCATATATATAGCTTCCAGTTAGGTAAGTATTTTAATATGCGTTTTATTTCAGGTAAAACGCTGCTATTAAAAATATTTGAAAACCTTGCTAATTTATTTTTGTCAGGGTGCAATTCCGAATTATGTTCGGGTAATTCTGAATGACACTCAAAAAAGGGTTTTAAGCAGTTATGTCTCAGAGAAATTGTTTCTTTTTCGTTCAGGTTTACCTTCGTGAAATTTATGAAGCGGTTTTGGCCACTGAATAGGCCAAACATTACATGAGTGATACTTTTATTTCGGAATTACCCGACAGCTAGCCTACGGTACTCAAACATTTAGAAGGCATTGACAGCTAGATGATCCAATAAACAAGGTCTAGCATTCCGGGAGCAAACACGTAATGACGTCACTCGTCATCGTCATCCGTCTCTTTTAAACTATTATTTCGGTCTTGCTTACGCATCGATTAACAAAAGTCAAAAGTCAAAAGTCAAAATGTTTTTATTCAATTTAGGTATCAAAGATACACTTATGAACGTCAAAATTATTTAAATAGACTCGACCGCCTTGTTCGGATAAAGAGCCTCTACTCAGAAGAACAGGCAAGAAACTGAGGGGCATTATTTTTTCAAATAATAAATAAATTAGTCTCACAAATTTTGGCTTACAACTAGGTAATATCTATAAATATTAGTGGCTACTTGGCGGAAGTGGAAGGCTCCAGACATCTTTATCTTCTAAATAATTCTTAACCTTATAATATCCTCTTTTCATTAATGTAGTTTTTACATGTGATTTGAATTTTCCCTCGGTGAGCCCTGTTATATTTTTCGGAATTTTATTGTAAAAACTAACGCAGTTGCCTAAAAATGACTTTCTTGACTTAGTCAGTCTAAATCTCTGTAAAGCTATCCTATCCTTATTTCTAGTGTTATAAACTATTTATAACATATTATTATTATAGTGTTATAACATCACTAGGTACGTGTTTGCCCACGTGACTGGAATGCCATACCTGGCGGAGAATATTATTATACCATGGGCAGATAAAAGGGGTTTATAGTAAGTAAAGGAATTGAAAGTTCAATGTTTTTTTTTTTAATTAGTCCGGAGACACCCGCGAGACGTTACAGGGATGCGGGTACGATGCAAAAAAAAAATACATGTTTGTAATTCTTTTTTGCATCGTACCCGTACAAATCTACCAAATCGACCAATCTAACAAAACTCATTTTTTTTTTAATAACGGTAAGTAAAAAAAAACATTACTTATCTCTAAAATTAAAATTAATAGTTCTCCAACCGCTTTGACAGTCATTTACTACAGGGCACCAGTGGCCCTATTCGGAGATTTGAGATTTTCATCTCACCTTTTTTCGTTCTTGTTGCTCTCGTTTGAAACGTCATAGGTGTGAGAGTGACCAAGATAAAATCTCATCTCATCTCACGCGCAGGAATAGCCCCTCAAGTCTCTTATTTCAATAATTTATGGCCAGTCGATTTTCTAATTCCCACGGAATTGCTAAACGTCTACACACAACTTTTGTGCTGTACGTATTTTTAATTTTGTCGTAGAGGGTCGTCGTTGGTATTCCGTACTTTTTTGCTGCAGCATACATGAAGAGTTTAGTCGTGACGAACAACTTTTACTATTGGACGAAGTATGAAATCGCAAACATAAATTAGTTATTACATACAAAAAGTTTATTGGCTCTCGAGAAAATGTATATGATGTATAACAGCCAATTTTTTTTTACCAATTCAGGTTTATACCTGATGTGTGGTTTTAGTATGACTGGGCCTTTAATAAATAAGTTGTATACACCCCACAGCTGGACACGGATTTCCCGTTAGGGACAGGTGTAGGTCATAGTCCGACCAACCGTATTTAATAATAACTTTGAGAACCGCTGACTGTTTCTATGAAAAATCAACAGCGGGTAAATGCGAAAAGAAAATGATTCGGAATTTCCCTATTCGGCTAAATCTGAAAAGTGCAATAAAACTTGAGTTAGAAAGTTCTAAGCCTAAACAGAATTGCAATAAAACGTTTATCTAGGGAATAAGGAAAATAACAGTTTGATATCTTGCCAGGTTTCGTAATTATTAAACTTATTCGAATCTCAGTCTACTTAGATTCATAAGTTTTTAAACGTGACAAGTTTTTTCTATCGGATTTAACTTATTCCCTATTCCAAAATGTATAAAAATAGACTGAGATTCGAACAATTTGAGTTTGAAATTTCTGGGATTCGATCGGTAACGTTTTCGATTGATTCTGAATAGCACCGCAGAATGTTTATGTCACCAATAACGACTTTGGCACGATGTTGTTACGTACTCGTACGCTTCGATCATAGATAGGATGCCTAACTAAAACCCCATACCCGCAAAAAAAATGGCGCCTTGAAAGCTTGCAAAAATTGCCTTGTTTCGCTGTCAGTGTCAAATTGCCTGTCGCTCTGTAATCGCGTCTGTGTCACGCACGAATCACGATGCCCAAGTGTGCTGTTATAGAATGCAAAAATAACACTTTAACAATACAAAAAAAAGATGGAGTTTCATACTTTCAGTAAGTACCAGTTTTTAGTAAATTAATATTTCAAATTCAATCATATCTAGCTCATGAATCGAATTTTTCTAATAGTATTGGTTGTTTACAAGGCTTGCAGCTATCTTTGTTACTCTCGCACGTGCTCTTAACAAGCGAAAGTGAGAGGCGAAACTGTTAAGAACAGGGTCGGGAGGAAAAAACATGGAGTTGTTATTGCGATATTTAAATTTTGTCTTAATTTTCATTAACATAATTTTTTTTTCACAACAGTACTAAGTTCAGAATGTTTTAATAATTTTAGTTTTCCACAAAATTTTACTCGAAGAGAGAAATGGAAGCGTATTATAGCTCGAAACCGACAGGACGAATCTTACAAACCAAACTCTTCAAGCGTGGTTTGTTCTCAACATTTCAATGAAGAGGACATGTATATCACCGAAAATGGATTTAAGCGGATAAAAAAGACAGCTTTCCCTAATTTGAAGGTAAGTTTTTATTATCACTGTTTAACCTAAAATGTGATTTATTATTATAACTAGCTGTCACCCCGCGACTTCGTTCGCGTTTATTATTTATATATATATTGAGATTTAAACTATCCTATCTCTCAAGTTGGATCGAACTGCACATGGTGTGCGAATTTTATTATAATCGGTTAAGTGGTTTAGGAGTTCATTGAGGACAAACATTGTGACACGAGATTTATATATATTAAGATTATAGTCGCATTATTTGTTTCTGATTCATGGTTAATTCTATTAACGCGCTAATAACTATTAGTCGGAAGAAACAAAAATCGCAGAAGCATTAAATGTAGTGACTTTGCAGTCTCCCTATACATCTAGAAGTTAAAATATACTAAGTATACCTACTCAAAAACCAATCCAATCGTTGAACGATTGGATTGGTTTTTGAAACGAAACGAAAGAAAAAAAAAAGAAAAAGCAAACTCTTCTGTGGTTACTTTCATCGTCTTTGATCAAGTGTTTCCTATCCTGACAGGGGGGAAGGGCACCCCCTTGTGCCCTGCTGCCGGCACCCATGCCTGTGTTGGGGATGTCATGGAACACACAACCAGACCCAGGATAGATATTTAAATAATTTATTAAACAATCTGCCCGGTCGGGAATTGAACCCGGGACTTCCGGCTTCACGACCAACAAAATTTCAAAATTACAAAATTTCTTGATCATCGGTTGCGTTTAAACTTTTGTATACACGTAGTCCAGCGTACAGAAAAGGACATAAAGTCCTCATCTCGAAAAAATATCGGTTCCTGTGTTTCACCGCGACCGCAGGTGAAACCGCGGGGCGCAGCTAATAAGTCATAAAAATGTTCCCTTTATTCCGATACAAAAAATATCTACTTATTACAAGACAGCTCTACGCTTTTTGTCCCAATGCCTATGTAGATCGTGTCGTAATTCTAAGTCGGTGTAAGTGTGAATTATTAATTCACGAGTTTGTACCTTACTGTGTAAAAAATAAGTTTGATTTTTCAGTATTTTTTTAATTTATCGTGTGTTTTGTCGAAATCTTTCAAGGCCAAGCTGACGTCCAGGCCCCCTATTCTAAAGCGCGAGATGTTTGCGTGGTTCTAGCATGGACGCAATAAACGGTTCTATTGAACGTGCGTAATGATACCAGTTATTTAACAAATTCCAAAAAAAAGGGAGAAATTTTAAAAACACTTACTTACTATGTTTTTGGAAGTTTTTTTTAACGTCTTGACAACATGTGGCTTAATCCTCATCTGAGCAGCAACTTCCATCTGACTGCATCGATGATAGAAACAAAGCCTAAAAAATAAAATTCTTTATTGTAACAGCTTTTACCCGTAAATTTCCAAGCGTATTTAATTATCCGCTGCTTTTCCATTTTTTCCCTTTTCCAATCACTATCGCTCTGTAGTAAAAAAAAGTTGTTTAAACAAAAAAAAAGCAGGAAATTGTACAAAACAGCAGACGTTTCGTGATTTTTTATCAGTCCTTTATACATATAGTAGTATTTTTATCCACCCAACTGCTTTTCAATATTGGATCGGATGGTATTCTACAAACAAGTATAATTTTGTATTAAAAACAATGTATTGTAAACGTAATATATATAAAATGCTAGCTGTCACCCCGCGACTTCGTTCGCGTTAATTATTTATATATATATATATATGTGAGCTACCCTATCTGTTAAGTTAGATCGAACTGCGCACGGTGTGCAAATTTGATTGAAATCGGTTAAGTAGTTTAGGAGTCTATAGCGGACAAACAACGTGACACGTAATTTATATATATTAAGATAGTATGTAAACAATGTACAAACCGCTTTGTAAACTTGACTTTAAATTCGACCAAAACAATAAAAATACTCTTAACTTTGCACATTAAGGGTCCCTCGACGCTCTGAAATTTCCATACAAACGCGCTTGACAAAATTTCTTGGAGACCATTTGTCAGATTATGGTGAAATTTAACATGTACATTTAAATGATCTCTTACTATGGGCCTTATTAATAAGCTCCTAGTAGCCCAATGAGCTATGGAGAGGGCTATGCTCGGAGTCTCTCTACGAGATCGAATCAGGAATGAGGAGATCCGTAGACGAACCAAAGTTACCGACATAGCCCAGCGGATTGGCAAGTTGAAATGGCAGTGGGCAGGGCACATAGCACGAAGGACTGATGACTGATGGGGTCGAAAGGTCCTCGAATGGAGACCACGTTCCGGCAGCGCAGCGTAGGACGTCCACCCACAAGGTGGACAGATGACCTTGTGAAGACCGCAGGATCGCGCTGGATGCAGGCCGCTACCAACCGGTCTTATTGGAGATCTATGGGGGAGGCCTATGTCCAGCAGTGGACGTCCCATGGCTGATGGATGGATGGATGATTTAAATGAACTATATCTCCGGCCCTATGTTCTTGGTTTTTTTTTTTAAAAAACATCCTCATGAGAAAATAGAGCTATGAAAGATATCCCCATTTTTAAGGGGTCACTTTTGACTGATTTATTCAATAGATAGACAAAGTAAATAAAAAATCCCTTTACATAGGTAGCTCGTCTACATCATCAGCTTTTAAATGAATCCATAACACAAGGGATATTCTTAGTTATTTAAGAATGATTACAGAAGTGCAAAAGTCATAAAAAAAAACTGAAATTGTACTTTGTCACTCTGTAGGTAACTTTAGAGGCTCGTCAGTATCATTACTTGCTCTCTTCACTCGTAGTCTTCTTCTAGACGAAATGGCTTTAGAATATCTTAAGCCAATGCGAAGTTAGTCTAAAGTGGTCGCCGGACTCTTAAATCTCATTCAAACTTATTACTAATGGGATTTTGAGTTCAGTAAACTGGCAACACCACATGGCTAATACAAAATTGTCAATTTCATGTACCTAATTACCTACTTAATTTCAATATCATATTTTAGCGTTAACTAATAAGAAATACCGTTATTTGCCGATCATAAGTGACTATCTTCGTTGTTTTTAATCGACCTTTATAATTTCTGCACAATTTAATAGCAAAACACGCCATCTATAACAACTTGATTTGTTTAGCGACTAGGAAGTACCTATCCTTCTAGTGAAGGCACGACTAACACTGACTGAATGGCGGGGACTAGAAGTAATTTAGGGTGGTAGCCCCTAAATTACTTCTAGTCCCCGCCATTCATTCTAGTACGCCGCAATATTTTTCGATGCGGGCAATGATTTTTCAGTCCATCTAGCTAGACATATCATTTATCATAATTAACAGCTATCAGACGTTTTTCCACTTGCCAGCATGACTCGCCCCGGCACCGCAGTCGGGGACGGATAAATGTACGGAACGCTTCTCCACCTAAAGAGATAACAATAATTATTTAAGTTGTTTCTTATTATGGCAACATTTTTTCGTGACACCGAGGTGACAGTTTCATCATTTTAATGTTTTCGACTGGAGGACATAGTATTCATGGTCATGAAATCGTTATCTAACAAAAAACGCTCTGAGCACCAAAGCTGACATTGACATTGACACAGACAAATACTTTTAACTGGAAAGATCATTCGACCGAAATCAATGTTGAAATATTTTGGACCTTATTCCAACATCGATTAGGTTCATGCACACAATCTACGGGCTACTTCACTATAGTCGCAAACTAAATGTCATTAGTGTAGCACGCACGCAAATAGTCTGAATCGATCTCAATACTAAGCAATAATGCCATCCTGCGCTTTTCGCCAGTGCACAAATAGCTCAAGAACCAAAAACAAACTCCATGGGATTACTTTCCATTCGTAAGTACTTTTAAACTCAATTTATTTTGCGTTTCCAGATTTTTACAATCGCCATGTAAGAAAAATATTGAAACATGCTTTGTGCCGTGGACAGAGAATGAATAATAGACAGGTCACTAAAATATTAATTAACATAATGAAAAGGAAATTTAAACCTACAATCAGTAGTACTTAAGCGTGAGCGGGACGGATAACATTTTTCTATCCTGCTCTGCGTTTTTATTGTTTGGACCAATTTCACGGGTACAAATGTTTTGAATGTGTTATTTCTACGTTCGCGGTGTTCGTAAAGTTTTTTTTAAATCTATAAGAAAGCTGTAGTTCTGTTGAAGGTGGATTGTTGTGTAGTAATATTAATGTTATTCATGTGCAAGATACCAACTGTAAGACCCGTCTTGAATGTAAATAGAATAATATCTAAATAGTAGAAATAAAGCTATCGTTCTTACTTCTTTTTCTAGTCTGATTAGCTAGCTATATATTTTGTGTAATAGCTGACCAAACTAAGTAGCGTTGATGTAACTTGTAGCTGCCATGTTTGTTATGTGTTCATCATTTAGTCGGGTTATAGCTACATAAATTATAGCTATTTCATTTGCTAACGCTGATGTCCTATCTATTGTTCTCTGTCTACGCTTTATTTTATTCCCACGTTTTTTTTTCGTAGATCATAATATTCCCTCATAGAAATGAGTGCGTATTAAAATTGGTTGTGTTATATCAACTCTGCAAAACACGCGCTGCGAGCTCTGTGTGGAAACAGAGCAATTTGATAGTGTGCTATGTATAGGAAACTACAGTCAGCAAAAAAAATAAAAAAAATACAGAATTTATTCATAGTTTTTAAAATTTATTAATCGACTATCCGCTATTGGTTTCGCTATTTGTTTTGAAAATTGAATAAATATAATTATTTATCTATGGGAAACCTTTTAACTCATATTCCGCTCGTTTATTTGGACAAAGATTACGTCAGCACCGTAATGCCCCATGGCAATTATTATCGCCCCTACAAGAGCGAGTAATATAATCAGAGAATAACTTCTCTGATAATTATTACAATACTAAGAATAACGCTGTATATTATTTACACTAGCTAAATGCTTATAAATGTAATAGTTGTTGACTAACTATTATAATGCACTTGGTTATAGATTTCCTCAAGACAGATTGGCAAGACGTAAATGGCTCAAAGTTGTTAGGAAGCAGAGACATGAAGAAGAATGGCTACCCACCAACCATAGCCGGATATGTTCAGTACATTTTAAACCGGACGATATGTTTACAACCAACAAAGGGTATAAGAGGATATTTAAAACCGCAATTCCATATTTTCAGGTAGGTACCTACTACCTGTCAGATATATTTAATGGATATTTGATGGCTGACATTTCTTAAATAGACTGAGCTAGGGTCTGGGTTTACTCAACCATTTTACAAGGGAAGCGTTTTATACATATGTGAAAAAAAGCATTTTACAATTATAGCCGAAATCTTGAAAGCTACTGAACTGCTTTTGATGAAACTTTTATGTTCCATAAGTGGACGTAAATCTAAAGCAATAAAAAAACACAATCCGATTAACAGTTTCGGAGATGTGCGTGTAGGTGTACAATGGACATAGATACATGCAATCATACATAACATATTATATACAGGGTTATCGGTATAGGGTGTACTAAACCAAAAAGGGCCATTGTACTCATCATTATGAACAACATTTACTTTGGAGCTAACTCAAAATCTCGAAAATCAGCTATTCCATTCAAAAAAATTCATTGATCGTTGACAAAATACGAGTATATGGAACAGCTGTTATTTTTTTCTCAATTTCAGGGTTGACCTCATAGATAGTAGAAGTTGCTCATAATGGTGAGTACGAGGAAGGACTTCCTTTCGGCTTAGTACACCCTTTCCTAAAAATAACCCATATATGTATTTAGTAGTCAAATTTTTTTTTTTTTTTTTCTGTTGACTGTACTTGCCTCGGTCACTTTGCTTAGTTCGAGAATGGTTGTTTTCGCAACACTGACAATTATAGTTGTCTCGTTCTCGCTGCAGTCTCTTGTACGTCTCTCTGTCTTTGTCTTTTAGTTATTGATAGACGTAACATGATATTATTAGATAATGTCAAGCAGTGTCAAGTGTCACCGGAGCTGGAGCTGTGTGTGTTTGGTTGTAGTCGTAATTTGTATTCGGTTTACAACATAGAAGAATTTCTAGCGCTTGATAATGACGCAACGCCAACTTCACTGCGATGGGCGGGCCGTGATGAACTACACTGCGGACGAGTTTAGTATAAAGGTGGCTGCCGTCTCGACATTACTTATAAAAAAATTTTATAAAAATGCCTTCGTGCGTAGTAAAATGGTGCAACCATCAATCACATTTACATAAAAAAGATTCTGGAATAAGTTTTCACGTGTAAGTACATCGTCAAGTCACTGTTTTATAAAATTATCTATTAAAATGAATCTTAAATGATTTTTATGACGATGGTATATGTCAGACGTTGCCAAGCAGCTCATCTGCTTCTGATTTTTAATTTAACTTTTTAAAGTTATGGTAGGTAGCTATGCTCCGCGGTTTCACCCGTAATATTTCAAGGGGGAAAACTGAGTTATAAAGTAATTAGCCTCGATCATGGACTCTCTATTTAATCAAGTTATCTTTATCTATATTAGTTAGAGTGTGATTACTAATAAATTATATCTTTACAAACATAACAAATCGTCACGCTTTTCCCCGAGGGAGTAGCAGAGGTGTAATACAACACCTATACTTCGCCGGGCGATATTCCGTGCCAAATGTGATAGGGGGCGAGCCTGTCGCCAATCGCCATACACTGAGCTCCAGTCGTGTAGCAGATGACATACCTACAATGCGCACATATTTTCACACAATGAACAAATTGGTGCGTGCCGTCGGGTGGGTTTGTGCTTGCTACATCTGCTATTCACAACCATTCGGAAACGTTTCCGTTCCGATTTCAAAAATTTTAAGCCAATCAATAATTCGAATCTCAGTCTATATTCATAAGTTTTTAAACGTGATTAATTCTTCCGATCGGATTTATACCTACTCGATACCCTATTCCAAAATCACAGAATATGCTCTATTACATAGGTCCAGAAGGATAGTCTTCATACAAAACACGATTTCGAAACGTGTCAAATTTATTTTGGGACCTTTATTATACCTAACCTTTTTTTCTATACGTGATGAACTTGCCATTAAAAGAGGTTACCCGATTTAGTTGGGTAAATTATATAACGATCAGAGTTTAAAGAAATCACAAGACCGGAAACAAAGTACCTATTAGGCCAGCTTAGGCCAGAGCTAAACTACACACAAAGCCTTTCCCAGATCCATTCATGACACTATTCTACAAACTAATATTATAGATTGTATGTAAACCTTAACTAAAATCAGAGTTACCTACGTACGTTTACATAAAGGTAAAGGTAAGAATTTAAGTAAAAATCAAGAGTACGAGTTTGCGTTAAAATCAATAGTAAAGGGATTACTATTGATTTTATCTTATTTACACATAAATTTACACACTATCATTATTTACATCATACATTTAAGTTATTTTTTCGGCAATAAAATAATATTACATTTACATAAAAATAAAACTGACGCCTGCTTGTCAGGATATTTCACTGTTACGTATATTTCTTTCTTGCGAAGGTGCACAGAGCAAATTGTTATAGGGGCGACGAAGTTTTCACTAATTTTCATTTTTACTTTGTCGAATTATTTTTGTCCACTGATCGGCTAAACTGGATCAGATGGCTAATCTGGATTAAGAAACCTAAAGTTTATTAAAGGGAAAATATAAAAATACCTTGTGGCAACACTTTTTTCAGCAACTTCGCTCTGTTGACATTAAGAATTAATTACAATTATTAGCTTTTTAAAGCACTTATTATATATTTAAGACTTACGGATGATATGTGACGTTGCCTTTTTTTACTGTTTTGGATATTCTGAAATTTCGGCATGAGTGGACTACAAAGTTCACCATATTTATTGGTTAGTGGGGAGACGTAACCGCTACTGGATGACATCGAAGACTGACTAGTGAATTGGTTGACTTTCAATGGTTTGGTTTACTTTTTTTGGAATCATTATTTTTGACCGATTAGGGGTCTTTACTCTATGTCTATGTCCAAAATGTATGAAAGTAGACTGAGATTCGAACAATTTGAGTATGAAATTTCTGGGATCCGGGGCTACCTTTTCGGTTTACCGCCAAAACTCCTGAAGGGCTATTCCTGCGCGTGAGATGAGATGAGATTTTATCTTGGTCACTCTCACACCTATGACGTTTCAAACGAGAGCAACAAGGACGAAAAAAAGTGAGATGAAAATCTTACATCTCCGAATAGGGTTACAGATCGGAAACGTTTCCGAATGATTGTGAATAGCCCTGCTGGCTTGAGAAGTGGGCCTTCTTCAACTAGGCTATCATCGTTTCCGTTATCCTTATCTTATTCCTTATAATTATTATTTCCTTGAAATCATAGTTTTAAACATTAAATAGATTTCCACAAGACGAAAAGCAAAGAGACTTATGGACTAAAGCTGTTCGTCTGGAAAGACAAGAAAAGGAATGGACCCCGAGCAAAAGGTCAAGCATTTGTTCGCTTCATTTTAAAAATGACGATTTTTATAAAACAAAAAAAGGATTTTCGAAACTCAAAACAAATGCTGTTCCAATTTGTACAGTAAGTGCCTATTTACGCATTGCAAGCTTCTTGTAGGCACATCTATGAGCAATAATTGAATGCAATATTATAGTAATACCTATGCACGAATTTGTTAATTCAATATTTTTGTATACAAGAAACTATTTGAGTCCTACGATTTATGTCATGTACCTACACACATTAAATGAATGTGTGTGAAAAAAAAAACACGTAGTGATTTTTATATTGACTTTTAAAAAGAAGCTTTCTTTTTTTTAAAAGCTTTTAGTCATATTTTGTTTTTCTTGTTATACATTTCTTATAATTATTTAAGATGGTGATTTCGACGGCCAATGAAATAATTCTATCAATAACACCTCCCTTGATGCCGTCACAAAAGTTGCAATCAAATTTTAACCACAGAAACCGAAACACAGAAAGGATCTCAGAAGCGAAAAAAAGTCAATTGGTAAGCCAATAGTTTAGTCAAATTAGTTAAACTTTTACACAATAGTTTTAATAAAATTATTTATTTATTTGACTTGAGCAAAGCAAAAGTAAAACGAAAATGAAGCATTTGAAACACATTGTACACTAGTTGGAACCTGGAGGGCTATTCCTGCGCGTGAGATGAGATGAGATTTTATCTTGGTCACTCTCACACCTATGACGTTTCAAACGAGAGCAACAAGGACGAAAACAGATGAGATGAAAATCTCAAATCTCCGAATAGGGCCACTGATGAGGTCCAATTCTAATTTGTAAAACATACTAATCTGTCACTTGAAGACCTCGCGAAAATGTTTTGTGCATCTAAAGGTCGCCTTTTTTAATTTTTGCCGAAGTTGAAGCAGGCGCGCTTCACTTCCGAAGGCTCGCTCGCTCGGCTACAATTATGAGAAAGCTTGTTTGTATGTTTGTTGGTTACGCTTTTATCAGAAACCCCTAAGCAGTATAATCCTGAACATTATACGGGGGTAAGACGACAACCAATAAAAAAAAACTAAAAAGAAAACTAATTGTTATCAAATTTTGTGAGGGGCACAGAAAAGCTTTTGTTCTGAATAAAAATAACGGTTTCTATTAGACCGGAGATGAAACCGAGGGTCGTATCTAGTATTTTTGCCGCGCGCACCGCACTATTGGAAAAATGGTACTTACCTAAAAGCAGTTTTTTGACAACACCTCCTTTTTTTTTAATTTCATTAATGTGCTTTATCGCTTAGCGACCACATCGCCCTGTGAGTCAAAACAGTACAAAAATGAAAATATAACTAAGTAATTACGAACCGATTAGTTTACGATAAAAACAGTTAGGTATACAAAATGAAACTAGAAACAATTACACTCAAAACCTACAACCTACCTAAACCTACACTTTATGTTTCCACCTTTTTTTTCATAAAATCAATAGTTTTAGCGCAAGATCACCACAAGTGTACTCATTGCTCATCATTATCTACTCATTAATCATCCAACCTGTGGCACAGTGGCACTAAATTTTTAAAAACGTGTTCACACACGTGTTCATTAATTTTATTAGTTAGCTTAGTATATTTGCAAAGTTTCATATGCCTAGCTTTAAATAAAACACTTCTTCATACAAACTTTAACACCCCGTTTCAACGCTTTAGTGGTGAAATAGTAATAAAAAAATCCTTTTTACTGCGCGTCTACATTGCAATAGAAAACTTTTGACAAAATTTCACGTACGTATCACTGCCAGTTTCACTTTGCACAAAAATATTTCCGAAAGATGGAAGATTTTTTTGCGGGAAAGGAACCGGAAAGGTGAAGTCATGATTTTTTATTATTTTTTAAAGCTTGTGATTCTTCGAGTGTTAAAGTTAATAAAGATTCCTTGCGATTATCCCTGAGAGACACCGTACAATTTTTTTATTTTAAATCAACCCAAACTCCAATAAGTCTATGAAACTAGCATGAAACGGACATTGGCAGAATTGTGATAACTAGCCACAGAAGAAATAATCTAATCTAATCTAAGTAAAAAAATAGGTCTGTGGTTAAAATAATCTAATGCATGAATGTAATGTAATGTAGCGCAAAATGAAAATTAACAGCAGACACAAATATATTTTCAAGATCATGATGACGTCATCCGCATTGACCTTGAAAATATCTTTGTCGCTTTTCTGTCAATTGGTATTATTTGCTGCCAGAGCGAGAGGTAATGCTGTTGTGGCAGATGCGTACGCAGAAATTCTGATGCGGTCTTCGCGCACCATAAATGGTATAGACTAGATTTGACACGTAATAATAAAACCTAGATCAAGCGAAACAGACATATACCGCAGTCGTTGTAGTGTGACAGAGACATAGACAATATTTTTTTGTCTTTGTGAGAGTTTTGGTATTGGTGTGCAAACGATGCAAGTACGTATTCTTGTGCACAACAAGCGGCTCGAACAATCTAAATAGTGTTCTAAGTTCTGTTTGATTTTTGTTTTTACTTTAAAAGCGTGCTGTGGGTCATTTTAGGTGAACGGAATCCGGAAAAAATGGTACAGTGTAAAGTTATTGGCTGTAAAAGCCGAAGTGAACGAAAATTGGAAAACGTAACATATCACACGTAAGTTTTACATTTACGCTATAATATTACGTTGAGCAAGTGCAATGATCTAAGCCACCTATATATTCATAAGCTAATTGGTAAAATAAATGGAAAAACGCTATAAAATGACAAAAGTGATCTGCCATACATTGTTGTACTAACCGCCTATATGTAAAAGTCACTATACTGTTCGTTTGAGCAGCCGATGTTACGTTCAGGCGGCCATTTTGTTGTAGTGATTGAATTTTGTCGGATTATATTAGATTCAGGGATACCAGCAAAACGCGGATAATTACCCATTACATTTTGTAATATACTTACGATATTAATTAGCTTGCAAAAATAAAAAATAAACTTTATCTCTATAAAATAAACATACATATATGTATTTATAAAATATTAGTGTAGATTTATCATTTAGCAATGATTACCATTATTTGTTCATATTTACGTTAGCACCTATTTTTAATCCCCGACGAAAAACGAGGGGTGTTACATGTTTGACGTCTGTATCTGTAAATATGTGTATCTGTATGTCTGTCTGTGGCATCATAACACTGAAACGGATGGACTGATTTTGATTTAGTTTTTTTTTGATCTGAAAGAAGATTTCATCGAGATTGTTCTTAGCCATATATATTTATCGGAGATATCAATTGTACAATTTAACCATGTCTGTTCTGTTTAAGGTTTCCCAAAGAGACAGCTGTGCGAGAAATATGGATAATGGCAACAGGACGAGAAAATTGGGAACCGCTTAAAAGCTCAAGAATATGTTCCAAACATTTTGAGAGCAAATGTTTCAGAAGAACCAAGCATTTTACGTTACTCAATCCATTGTCTGTTCCAACACTGGAAATAAACGTAAGTTAATGGCACTTTGAAATGATTTTTTCTTTGTACGACACCGTCAGGGTGTGAGTCCTACTCGCACTAACTTTCTGGTTTTTCAATGTAATTGAATTTAATATGTTTTTCACGACTGACTAAAAGTAGGTAAAATAACACAATATAGGTAACATTACAAACAATTATTATGTTTATAGTCTGATAAATCTCGTTAAAATCACGTCATTTAAATTGATTTTTCGTAACTTTTCCAGACACAGCACCCAACAGAGAAGCCGGCGACATCTATTGAAGCAATGGAAATAAATACTGTATGTATAAGCAATGATTTTGAAAATGGAAATGTGAGCTATAGTAGTGTGCATAAATCTAAGCTTAAATCACATCTTATGCATTACGTGGTCGTATTTATTGGACGTCTCTGCTTCTATGAAATTTCTCGCAGATATTTGCGATGCGATGCGAATTCGCAGTTGTGTGAGGGAGCCCTAATTCCCGTATTACAAATTCATAATTGAAAATAAACTAATAGTAATAATCCTAGTAGTCGTCATATTATTTGCCATGGGTGGCAGTTCCACTACGGAAATGGGGACTCGTTTCATTACTGGCAGCACACGATTTTGTTCTGTCCCTTAACGGATACGCAGACGTTAGTTCCCGGTATTTCTTGTTCCTATTCGCGCACCTTAACGCGTAACCCCTTTTTTGTGTACTCATCTGCGACAAGAGCCATGGACAAGACTGACAAGAGTACGTGGACTGTCAAAGTGATCGGCTGGCGAACAGTTTGGAGATATAGAAACGAATATTTTTGACTTGAGATCCGGACGGATTATTATAAATGTTTACACCATGGTTGGGTGTAGGTAGTGTGTCTGGCTGCCCAAGTCGAAGTGAATTTAACGATCCTAAAATTAGTTTCAAACTTATATAGCCAGTTTCCAGTTGACTGTGTTTCCAGTAATGTAGACTTTACAATAATTACTAATTGTTATGGTGAGCATCTCATTAAATGAAACTAAAATCGAACCTCAAAAATATAGCATTGTTAATTTACAAAACTATTTCACACCAACTATCATTCCAATGTCAAATTCAAAAATATTAACTCATCCTACTAATATTATAAACGCGAAAGTTTGTAAGAATGGATGGATGGATGGATGTTTGTTACTCTTTCACGCCAGAACGGCTGAACAGATCTGGATGAAATTTGGCACAGAGATAGATATAGTCTAGAATAGCACATAGGATACTTTACTGCAGACGCTGCTTGACGCTATTTGCAGAACCAACAACTGCTGCTCCAAAAACAAGGGCACAAATACAACGTGAGTACAGACAGCGGATTACTGCATCCAAAACTCCTGCACAGGCAGCAGCTGCAAGAGAAGCACGTAATGTAAGAGATCGAAACAACAGATTACGCCAAGCTGCTAACTTGGTTATTGCCAGTGGTTCTCTAGAAGCGACAACTACATCCTCATCTCGTTCAGGGCAAAGGTTAAACACCGTTTATATTGATACTCAACGACAATTTACCGACCAACAACGTCAAACTTTAGCAACAGAACCAGCAGAAACTACTGTACAACCAAGTACTTCTTCAGATCAAATTGAAATTCCAGCACAATCTACTTCTAATCTACTCATTCTTTCTAATACAGCAATTGTATTTTAAAAAAGAGCCAACAATATTTACTTAATATTTACAACTATATTTGTTACTTATTATCAAAGATAAAGAATAGCACCTAGATAGATCAGATTTAAGTTGAATAGAGTAGCCTATCTTGTACTCAACACTTTTAATGGAAACAACTCATGTGACAAAAAGAGATAGCAATAGCATTTCCGACCGCCTTGAAATGCCGCGCGCCACTTGCCGACAAACGCCATTTTGATTGTTACTCAGCTGGTTAACACATCTTTCTGCCGATTTCATCAAAATAGTGTGTTGTTGTGTGTAATAATATTGTGTTTGGAGTGCGTTTTTCGTTTTACCATGAATAATGGCGTGTACTGTGACCAGTTGTTCTAATAGAGTTGGTGTTTTTAAAGAAAATAATGCAAAAGTCTCTTTTCATCGGTAAGTCAACCCAATCATTACACATTAATAAAAAGTATTTAAAGCAGGAAGTGTCAATGAAATTAGTTCTCCATACATAAACAGAAAGAGACAACTGCCTGAACAATAAGTGTAAGTTTCCAATTTAGAAATAAAAAGAAAAACAAAAATAAATGGATACGTTTTGACATATTATGTAATTCATAGGGATGTGCCCCCTTACAGTCATGATATCTCGATAGAGTAAAAGTATAATCACACACATATTCTAGGGTGTTTATGATACGTATTTATAATGAAATAAAAACAATGTAAGTAGTCAGATTTTAGAAATTCAATCTGTGTTCACAAATTTTTCGTACTGATTGGGCCATGCAGATTCAGATTATTTATTGCCATAAGCCGTACAGTACACATGATGTTTCAAAACACAATATTGCATTAGGTACATAGTTCAACGGACCCCGTCGGGCACAGCAACTTAGAAGAGAGGAGGATGGTTATTACATTTTGAAATTTTATTATTATCATCGTCGTAGTCGGAATATATTTATGATAAGAATATTAATTTTGTCAAAAGTCATATTAGTCTATTTATTACTAAAATTAAATTGTATGGTTTTCATTTAAATATTCGTCAATAGTATAGTAAGCTTTGTCAGCAAGAAACTGTTTTAATCTAGATATAAACATAATGTCACTTTTTGTATTATACAAATCATCCGATAGATTATTATAGATATTTGTAGCCATGACCAAGGTACCAGCTGAGTGCATCTTTAATCGTGACTTCGGCACCACTAACCGGTTTTTGTGTTGATTTACGTCGTTTTGGCCCGTAGTAGGTATAATACTTGCCTTTGTAAATAATTGTTCATTTTCGCGTATAAATAAATGTGTATTGGTTCGAACGAATTTACAAATTTCCAAAATGTATACGCATGATAACGTTAAAATTTTATACTTTTTAAAATAAGGCTTACAACTGTCTGTTTGATCAATATTTGCTAGGATTCGTATAAGTTTTTTTTGAGCTATAAAAACATCATTTGCTGCGCTGCTATTTCCCCATAAAATGATACCATAACTTAACCTTGAGTGTGCATTTGCGTAATAAGTTATAATCGCAGTTTTTAGATCAGTTGTCTTTTTCACTTCTCGGAGTGCGTAAGTAAGGGATGAGAGTTTGGACTTAAGTTTTTTAATGTGTGGTTGCCAATTTATGTGAGTGTCTATTACAATGCCTAACAGGGTAAATTCGTTTACAATTTCTAGATTATTTCCGTGGAAAGTGAAGTTAAAATTAAGTGGCTGTTTTTGGTAGGGGTGGAAACTAATAATTTTGGTTTTAGACAAATTCAGTTCAAGATTATGCTTATGCATCCAGTTTGTTGTATTTTCGAGCATTTTGGTAAGTTTTAAGTTAAGCCCTAAACTACTTTTTGCTGAAGTTAGTAATGAGATGTCATCCGCGAAGCACACACATGGATCTGTCATAATTTTTGGGAGATCATTTATATATATCAAAAACAGGAGGCATCCAAGGACACTTCCTTGGGGAATAGAGGCATTTATGGTAATAGTATCTGAGCGAATATTTTGAATCGTTTTTTCTTTATGATTGTAATGAACTATTTCTACCAGCTGTTCTCGATTTCGTAAATAAGATTTGAACCAGTTATGAGCCACGCCGCGGATACCTACACCGTGTAATTTATCTAGCAAAATTCCGTACTGAACTTTGTCATATGCTTTGCTCATGTCCAGTAAAATTCCTATCGCGTACTTTTTCGCATCTAATATATCAAGTACCTGTTGCATATATTTATAGACCGCTAGGGTTGTTGACCTTTTTTTACGAAAGCCGTTCTGGCAGTCATCAAAGACTTTAAATTTTTCACAAAATGAATAAACGCGATCACTCATTGCCTTTTCGAATATTTTAGAAGCTGAAGGTAACAGAGCTATTGGACGATAATTGTTTGCGTCTGTTTTTAAGTTCTTTTTATATATAGGTTTAACTACAGCTTTTTTTAATTGATCCGGGAAAACTCCTTCATTAAACGATTGATTGATAAGTAGATAAAAGGGCAGCGTTAGTTCGTCAGCGCATTGCCTAAGCAAGCTGGAGGGAAGTTCGTCAAAACCGTAACTAGTTTTATTCTTTAGGTTTTTAATGAGTTTGTTGCATTCACTGGGCGTTACTGGAGATAGGAACATTGTGTTCGTAGTCGGCTGTAGTACTGGGAGGCCGCGTGGTCTATCGTGCGGGCCGGCGGGGGAGCTCCCCGTGACGGAGTTACTCTCGCCCACTGATGCGAAATATCTATTAAAACTATTTGCTATTTGTTTAGGTTCTGAAATTACTGTACTATTTTCTTGAAGCTTTAAGTTTAGTTTATCTTTTTTGGGGTTTGTATTAGTTCGTTCATTGATTATCTGCCACATAGTTTTAGATTTATTTGTAGATTTTTTTAATGCTTTTATGTATTGTATCTTTTTCGCTGTATTTACTGCTTTTTTTAGTATTTTTTCATAGGTTTTATAGTATTTTGTAAGTATGGGTATTTTCGATCTAATTGTAAATATTCTTAACTGTCTTTTTATTCTACAAGATCTTTTTAATCCTACTGTTAGCCAATGCTTTTTATCTGTTGGTTTTAATTTTATGCGAAGTTTAGGTATACACGAATCTAGCACCCTAGTTAATGTTTCTAAAAACATTTGGTAGCTGTCATTAACGCTTTTAAAATCAGCATTTATAATGTTGCACCAGTTAATCTCTTTAAGTTTTGATTTAAAATTATCCGTATTAGTTTCATTAAATATTCTTTTTTCTGTGTACCAAATCGTTTGCTTCATTTGTCTCGGTAGTGAAATACTTATGCCGGTTGCTAAATGGTCCGAAAACCCTAGATCATGTACTGTTACACATAAGTTCATATCACAAAAGTTTGTAAAAATCAAATCAATACAAGTTGATGATGAATCTGTTGTGCGAGTGGATTCCTTAATGCGTTGCGTATTGTCGCGTATTTGCGTCGCGTTTTATAATCAGACATTACCTCTAATAGTGTATTTGACTTAGCACAGTTTTTTAAAATACTAGTATTAAAATCACCACCGATGACGATTTTGTGTTTTTTATAATTTTTACTAATGTATTTTAGAATTAATTTTAATTGTTTATAAAATATTTCTTCCTCTCTTCTATTCCAGTATATAACAACTATCAATAAATTTACATTTATTAGCTCAGCAGCGCAGATTTCTAATACATATTCAATAGACATTTTGGATATATCAATTGCGGAACCTAGTAGGTAATTAGACTCTGATTTGGTCTCAGGAATTGTGGGTTAGAGAATATTATGGCGCCAAAAGAAGGAATTTACGAAAAATCCTATTTTCCTTATATCAATATTGCATTATTTGACAGTGAACTTTTTCTTTTCAATTTATTGTTTATTATTTTTTGTTTATAGGTTTCCTGCAGATATCGAATTAAGAAATAAATGGATAAAAAATGTGGGAAAAGACGATAATTGGAGGCCTACACAGTATACGAGGATATGTTCTGAACATTTTGAAGAATCTTGTTTTCGTGAAGGATATGAACGTAGAGTATTGCATTCGCACGCAGTGCCAACTATTTTTCCAAACCAGCCAGAATCTTGCCAACCAGTAAGTTTATAAATAACTCAACATCTTTAAAGATTATGACTGATTGATTTTAGATTAGATAATGACAATCTGTGATTATGACATTATCAAAAATGTATTTATTATAAATTTGTATAAACTGTTTTTATAAAGTAGTGATAAAAGGATATTTTTTCTATCTTATAAGTTAAAGGAAAGGCTAAAATTATATAGCATCTTTATAACCTAACCCTTATTCTTATAATTTTTCAGAAATTACCATTAAACAGGAAGCTGATAGCTAAGTACGATGACGCAGTTCCATCAACATCCTCAGGTCATGAAAATCAAGTAAGCCCATTTTTTCTTGTAAATTATTATGCAGTGTACCGCAATATTTATGTTAAAATGTAAACAATATTTGTGATTAATAATCATTGATTATGACATATATCTATGTATAATCAGAAGGGACCTCATCGCAGCTGTCTATTACAACCTTGTTGTCAAATTGAGCAGCAACATAAGGATGTCATGCTGGCGGCTGCAAGTAGAAATGGTTGCAGTCCTAATCATACCGATTATGACTGCAACCATAAGGTCCCTATTGATTTGGAACGACGCATAAAAACTAATTTCGGTGATGTTGAGTTTTGACCTGTTAATATTTACGCACGGGGACGAGGTACCAGATGTCAGCGGGTAGCGGGTGGTGTAGCGGTGTACACAACTACACCGCCCGCTACCCGCTGACACCTGGTACCTCGTCCCCGCCACCGTCTGTACCCCGCGGGCGGGTCGCGCACAAAGTTGTCGGACTATAAATCCATAGTTTGTTTTTATTTAATTAGTTAATGAGGCGTTTTCCAGTGAAACAAAAATTGTAGTTCCAAAAATATAATAGATGGCGTTACAGAGTTTGATGAAATTGTTCTTTCAAATCGAATGTCAATTTGAAATTAAAATAAATGTTTGACATTGACATCAATTTAAATTTGACATTGACGTAAATATTTTCTGACTAGCTAGTTAGTGCTACCAGTGGGTCAACTAATTTTCCAGCAAATGTGATAATAAAATTAACCACCTGATTTCCAAATAGTACTAAGATCAGTTCCTAATTCAAAATATTCCTAACTACAGTGAAACCTGGTTAATTAGAATCTCAAGGGACCAAGACATTTGTACCAATATTGAAGGTTTCCAAAAATCCAGTTTTCCAATTAAGCAGGTTTAAAATTATAGTTGTCTTATTTACAGAGGCCCCCGCTTACAGAGGTCGAAATGTGCCGTTATTCCATCTTTAGAAGTGGAAATAATAATAAAAATGCGTATTTTTGGTGTTATGAATTTAATGTAGGTATGAATGTACAAACAATGTATTGCGTCTAAAAATTGCGTTGTTTGTACTTGATTGCTAGTTGCTGAAATCTATGAATAAAGTTGGTCAAAATTTACGTTTGGACATTTTGTACACTTTTATTCTCTTGTTTTTAGGTCAAAATCTGAGATAGTATTCACAAACAAAGCATGCGCAAAAGATGACGCGAAATGTATGAAAACAAACATGTCAAAACGTGTTAAAACCTGATTAATTTGTCTCACTTATACAGGTAATTGAGCTACAGAGTCTCAATTACAGAGGTAAACATCGAAAAAGTCTTAGAATTAAAATCTCATTTAACATGGTTCAAAGTCCCATTAACAGAGGTAATTTAATGAAAAAGAACCGGGACCTCATTGCAACTCTCAATAATAGAGGGTTTTCATATATCCAGGTCCCACTTTGCCAGGTTTCACTGTATTTCTAACATATTTTTACCCCAAAATTAGGGAATTGATAGCTCCAACGCCATCTATCAAAATGACGCGAACCATTTTTTTTTAATGAAAACGCCTCACAAGATTATTTAATTAGGTAGATACTTCGTTTTGTACAAAAACATATTTTAACAACAAAATTAAACAGGCTTACCAAGCAAATGACTTTTATTTCCATTTTTTTTTTGTTATAAATAATTTGATTTCTCTCTTTTACTTTTAGTAGGTGCCTCAAATTACAATGAAAATCATTTATTAACAATTAGACTCTTTTTTTTTTTTTTTTTTTTTTATTATTTTAAAATCAATAAACAGTGCACAGCACAGATTAACTAAAAATGTAAACTATAAAAAAAAACAGACAGTGCACCGACAGCATTGATTACAGTTATGTATATAAATAAAGTTAAGTACAATAGACGTGTGTACAATAAATGTAAATTGTGATAAACTATATTCGCTAAAAATATAGCTTAACACAATTTACATTAATACGTCATACATTATTAATACATTATTTCTTGGTGTACGAGTATAACTAACATTTTGCATAGCATATTTCAACGCCAGACGTACGAGACCGCAATGCGGACAAAAAACCAGGTCCATCCAGCGATTGCCAAATAGACCTAGAGGGCTATTCCTACGCGTGAGATGAGATGAGATTTTATCTGGGTCACTTTCACACCTATGACGTTTCAAACGAGAGCAACAAGGGCGAAAAAAAGTGAGATGAAAATCTCAAATCTCCGAATAGGGTCCCTGGTCTCCCCCCGCAATACTATCCAACACGCCCAGTACCGATTTCCGGAAACCCGAGAATCGGAATCCGAAATTTTATTTCGGAGTTCCAGTGCCTACCTTCCGGCTTCATCATCAGATCAGTTCGATGGTACAATTTTCATAAGTAGTTTACCAATTATTTAGAAGTATTTGCCTGATCACAGTCGGTTAACTATTCGAGATATCTTAAACCCATGACATACTTATCACTGAGAAGTTCCAGTGCTACTCTGTGGTCTTCATCATTTCCACTTTAACAAATGATGCTTTATGAGTGCAAATACCTGCTTTCTTGATGGAAATACCAGTCGTTATACGAGTATGTATCTATGCCTATAATATTTGAGGAGTTCCGTCGATTTCTGGTCGAACCTAACCTGACGACCTGATGATGATGTTCCACCAGATCCATTATTAGAAACTAGCTACCCCTGCAGACTTAGTTTTACCCGTTTGCAGCGAATCCATTGATTGATTGACTTAATAGTTACATATTGTAATATTTTGTAAAACGTTACTTTTTAGCTACATAGAACACATTTTATAATGAAACAAATAACCATCTGCGAATATATGATATTTTTTAGTTTAATACACACAAAAACAAAGACATACAAAAACCTATAGTTATCTTAAGACGGTCAAACATACATGAAGACAACTTATATCTCTATAATTTTGATATTACCAATCATATTATAATGGAATAAATTACGGTACATGGCACTCACTTGGCGATTTTTGTTATCGATAATCCACCAAAAATACACATCACTATGCAGTGCATATAGCAATAGGTAGAATTGTATAATTGAATTGGCGACATTCTATAGTTTTTGACCCACTATAGACACTATATTTCTCTCTTTCAAGCAGATGACACATTGCTTTTGTAAAAGGAAGAAGGAACGTGTTTGTCAGTTTCGGTTAAATGTCATCCATCTAGGTACTATTCTTTATCTACGCGATACAGAATGCGAAATATCGTTCTGTCTCAGTGTACAATAATTTTATTTGAAAAAAGAGTCAACAATTTTTACGTTGTTACTCATTATGGCAACATTTTGTCGTGACGTAGTGACAGTTGTAGGTAAGTGTCAAAACGGCCATTTTATTCATGGAGGTAGCAAATACATGGAGATGCCTCGTTATTCTATACATATTTTTGCTTATACAAATATGAGTGAAATACGATACATCATGTGAAATATCGTTTTGTCTCATTCTTTCCCATACAATAATTGTATTTGAAAAAAGAGCTAACAATATTTACGTTGTTGCTCATTATGGCAACATTTTGTCGTGACGTAGTGACAGTTGTAGGTAAGTGTCGTAGTGGCCATTTAATGTGACGAATTTCGTGGTAGTTTTGATGTCAGATGGTTGTTTGGTTTGTGGAATATTGTCATTTTTGAGAAAATTACGAAGAGATAACTTTTAAAACTGCGTGTGAATGGTGAAAAACACCTATTCAATATGACTAAGTGTTGTATTGTGAAGTGTGGTGCAAGGAAAAATAAGAATCAACCTCAATTGTCTTTGCACAGGTTAGTAGCCGTTTTTCTTATAAAAGTACTCACATCATTCATATATCATGATAAAACCATTTCGCGATCTTGAATTTACAGGTAAAGTATTGAAATTTAGGTTCATTCCCTTAGACAGACCATTATTTTTAGTATTTCATTTGTTTTTGTTTACAACAATAATTTTCATAGTGGAGTAGTGTTGTACCGTTACCGTAATAGCATCTGAAACTAGTTACTCTGCTGAATCAATATCGGTATAGTCTGCGATCGGCGTGATATTAACTTATATATTTCTGCGTGTCCGAGTGACCTTGGTACTGCTCGTGGTTCACTCATAACACCTAGAGACCCGAATCAGACCGAGTCCCGCAAAGTTTTATGTGATCCTAAAATAAGACGTCAGGATTTTGTTATTTGTTGAATTTAACGTCTCCCTCATGGCTCAAAATTTAAATTTTAAATAGTTCTTCTTTTCATTCGTTCAAAGATACATTTAGCAAATATGTACCTAATAACTCATGTTAGCTAAGCTCGTCAGTTTATCCGTTAATTTGTTTCTGATGTGTTACTGTTCAATTTATCTTTAAAATATTATAAGGTAAATTATAGTAAATGATCTACGACAGCCACAAATTCCATTATTTCTGAATTTAGCTACCCGGTGAAGCTCCACAAAAAATACCGTTTGAAATTTAAATTTCGTGCCATGAGCGAAACGTTGACCTTTAATATTAGCAACTGTAACCATAATGATTTTTACTTAGATAAAAATACTTGCGCTTTTTTATAGATTTCCCAAAAATGAAAAATTGGCTGGCTATTCTAGTTTATAATCTATCTCTGTGCCAAATTTCATCCAGATCTGTTCAGCCGTTCTGGCGTGATGGCTACTAAGAGATACTAGCTACTGAGATTTATTAAACTGAGTTATTATATTGTTATAAATTATACAAATCAAATCGGGTAGTAAGTCAGATCCCTCGAATTACAGACCCATCTCTGTGCTTCCGGCTTTGAGCAAAATATTTGAAAAGATTATACTTAATCAACTGTTGTGTCACTTTTACATACACAGTATATTAAACGAAAATCAGTTCGGTTTCACGAAAAGTAGATCAACAACAGATGCGGGAGTTCGATTAGTTACGCATGTGATGGAAGCTTGGGAGAGTTCACAGGATGCCATCGGTGTCTTTTGTGATCTTTCCAAAGCGTTTGATTGTGTAGAACACCGCACCTTGATCCGTAAATTACACCACTACGGAATTCGTGGAATCGCTCTAGATCTTGTCGAGTCATATTTAACTGATAGACAACAAAAAGTGGGAATTAATGGCGTCACATCTTCCGGATCTTTAGTTACAATGGGAGTACCACAAGGTTCTATCTTAGGCCCGTTCTTATTTTTAGCGTATATAAATGATTTGCCGTATATGGTTAAGGACCTTACAGACATAGTTCTATTTGCTGATGATACATCTCTTATTTTTAGAACAGATAGGAAAGATAGTGAGCTTGTGCATGTGAACAACGTATTGACTATTATTTCGAGATGGTTCGCTGCAAACAATTTGTTACTAAATGCAAAAAAACTAAGTGTTTAAAGTTTTCCATGCCTAATGTTAGATATATAGAACCAAACGTAATGCTTGAGGGCGATAAACTTAACATAGACAAGGCGACGGTGTTCCTGGGTATAAGCATTGATTCCAAACTGCAATGGGGTCCACATATTAGTGCTCTGTCTGGGAGACTTAGTTCTGCTGCTTATGCGGTTCGCAAGATTAGGCAACTGACGGATATAGCTACAGCTCGGATGGTTTACTTTGCTTACTTCCACAGCATAATGTCATATGGCATTTTGCTGTGGGGATCAGCTGCTGAAGTAGAGGCCATTTTTATTTTGCAAAAGCGAGCGGTCTGCGCTATCTACGGAATGGGTCCCCGTGAATCATTGAGAGATTTATTTAAAGAAATAAATATATTAACTTTACCTTCTTTGTATATCTTTGAAAATATTATGCACGTTCGCAAAAATCTACATAAATTTAAATTGAACAGTGACTATCACAATTATAACACTAGAAATAAGGATAGGATAGCTGTACAGAGATTTAGACTGACTAAGTCAAGAAAGTCATTTTTAGGCAACTGCGTTAATTTCTACAATAAAATCCCGAAAAATATAACAGGGCTCACCGAGGGAAAATTCAAATCACATGTAAAAACTACATTAATGAAAAGAGGATATTATAAGGTTAAGAATTATTTAGAAGATAAAGATGTCTGGAGCCTTCCACTTCCGCCAAGTAGCCACTAGTATTTATAGATATTACCTAGTTGTAAGCCAAAATTTGTGAGACTGTAATTTATTTATTCTTTGAAAAAATAATGCCCCTCAGTTTCTTGCCTGTTCTTCTGAGTAGAGGCTTTTTGTCCGAACAAGGCGGTCGAGTCAATTTAATTACCTTTGACGTTCATAAGTGTATCTTTGATACCTAAATTGAATAAAAACATTTTGACTTTGACTTTGACTTTGAGTTTGGTGAAATGCAAAATGACTGTTTAACCTCAGTTTTTCATGTAAACCATGTTTAAAATGAGCTAATCACGTTTATATTCACTAGTGATATCGGCCTTGAGGCTCCTTTTATCATTAAAGATCCAAACAATATTAAAAAAGAAAATATACTAAATAGTAGTTATTTTATTAATCAATTAGAATTTGGAATACTCTGCCAGAGTGTGTGTTCCCTGACACTTATTATCTGGGTTTCTTCAAGTCTCGAGTGAATCGGTTTCTTCTAGGCAAGCGTGCTCCGTTGTACGCCGCATCACTGCTTATCATCAGGCATGTTGGCGGGCAAACGTAAGCGTATTAAGTGAAAAAAAAAAATTCAAAAAAAATAAATTCAAAAGTTTAAAATTGTACGATAAATTAACGTTCTTAGTTTCGTCTCTCTTCATCCCGCCGTTCTTATTCACCGTATCATGGTAGCATATTTACCGACTAGGCATAGGCCGACTTTGACTCGTAGCATAACAGTAACTATAAGCTACTCCTAATCAAATCGATAATTAAGAGCTTTATAGACATAAAAGGTTTAGATATCATGGTCAAAGAACAAGTTAGGAGTAATTTTAGTCAAAACATGGCATCTATAACAAAAAGACACAGACCTTTTTTTTTTACTTCCAATAAGACACCGAAGCGTGGGTCAGGGTCAGAGAAGTTTCGCATCAAAATGTAAACTCCACAAGAGAGAAAGAGGTCGCCTGCAAATAAAATGTTAGTAAATTTTTCTTTTGTCATCAATGACAGTGTGCACATTGGCGCTTGCGAAAATTCTTAAGATTAATATTTTTTAATAATTATAAATTGATCAAAAGAGAGCAATTGTATTGCAGTTATGCCATCTTGTGCGTTTAGCGATTGTGTTGTGAATTCAAGGTCGAACCCACAAAATTTGTCGTTTCATCGGTAAATATGATATTTCCTTATTAATGTTTTTGTCTAAATTTTGTCAAAAAAATATTGTTTGAAATATTTGGTTTACCAGCGGTATATTGTTATCTTTTCTTCGTAATATTTATATTTCCTAGATGAAAGTAGAAATAATGGTAAAAATTCAGCAAAAGATAAATTTATTTGTTAACGCTCGATTTTCACTAGAGATGGATAAAATGATGACGTCATTATTATCGATAGTTTTTTTTAGCAAAGTTCATTAGGCAATGAGTGCAATACATAAACAAAACATACATTTTTTAATCAATGCCACCAACAGTAAATTGTTATTCTTACGAATTTGTACTTGGCTTTTGAAGGATTCCATCTCGACCAGAGTTACGTGAAAAATGGATGCGGATTATAAGTAGAGAAAAATGGACTCCATACGCACATTCGACTATTTGCAGTAAACATTTTGAAAAAAAATGTTTCATCCAAAGAAGCAAATTCCGTATGTTAAAGAAAGATTCAATACCTACTTTATTTGTACCCGTAAGTGTAATTTTGGGAAAGCAATTCTAACAATTTTTTTTATTAAATTAATGTTATAAATATAATACCATCTGCGCCCCGAGGTTTCACTCGCGGTTAAAAAGTATCCTATGTGCTATTCTAGACTATAATCTATCTCTGTGCCGAATTTCATCCAGATCTGTTCAGCCGTTCTGGCGTGAAAAAGTAACAAACATCCATCCATCCATCCATTCTTACAAACTTTCGCGTTTATAATATTAAAATAGGATAGTAGGAAGGAGGATTAGTAGGAAGTAGGATACAAATACAAATACCTTACAAACTAACATGCGTGTTAGCTTGTAAGGTATTTGTAATATGTAATTGTACATATTAAGTAACTAAGTAAGTATATTAAAGCTATTAGCCCAGATGCCCCTATTACCAATGATAGCCATAATTTATATTTCTGGTTGGCTAAATCACGCGTTGAGGCGTAAATATTTTTTTTTTAATACAGGTTCAAGTTCAAGTTCTGTCATAATTTTTAGTACCTGGATGGCCGAGCTTTGCTCGGTATTTTTTTTTTATTTTTTAATTGTGTTTTTTGGATAATAAACAATTGATTTTAGTCTAACCTCAAAGCAAACACTCATTGACTTCGTGTTACTTAACCGCTGAAGCGATTCGGGTAGCCACGGCTACCGGCGGGATGACCCGCTAAAACGATGCGGGCGACCGTTCCAGCCCGCAGCTGATTTACCGTCAAGTGATGTGTACAAGCTACTTACTCGATGATTGGTAGTGACACACTACTATAATCGACTAAAATCATTACCAGTTGAACAACCCTATCTCTTAGAACCAAAATATCAAGGGGTGTAGAAGAAAAAAATATTTCGGCGGTTATTTGAAATTTGTGTGTGCAACTGAAAAGACGTTCTGCGCAATTCGAGTTTTCAAATATGAAGTAAGTGTTTTTACTACTGTTATTCTTTAGAAATGTTGATTTTAGACTATGTTTAACATTTCACAATTTTAGTTTGAGAGAATATGGTTAAATTTTAGGAACCAGTATTTTTTTAAAAATGTTGTATCTTCGATGCGTCTTTTAGTACTCGGCAAATGCATTCAAAACATATTTAATAGGTAAGTATACATTATAATCCTACATACACGCATTACAATAAGCAAAATAACCCTATAGAACACTGCATGTTACAGTTTCATACTGGATTAATTGATATTTCATAGGATTTTCACTTTAGGTTGAAACCAGTCTAAAACGATGCGGGCGCCCCAGAGTACCCCGTGTCAGCCATTATAAAAGTAAGGGTGTGTTTACTGGGAAAGGCATATGTAGAATTCGCATGTTTTCAATGATATCCTGTATCCATGCCCTACAAAAATGCCTAATGGTTATTGTAAGATTTACGACGAGCAGTTGATGCAAGCAAGTGTAAAGAAACAATAGATCTTGCATCAGCATTATTTGTAAGGGTTATGGTGCATAATAAAACTAATTCCACCTCTATGGCTCTTAGATTAAGGCTCAAACCTTTCTACACATCTGGGCATAGCTATCTACTTTTTTGTTATTTTTTAGTTAGAATTTCTGCTGTACTTTTGTGTGCTTGGGTTTTTAAGATTGTGTACAAGTTGTTGGTTGGTAACAGTGCAGTTTACTTTAGTTTTTTAATAATTAGGGTTCTGTTTTAATGAGGGTTGGTGTTCGTTAAAATTTTGTATGTTTGCGAATTTGTTTCTAAAGCAAATGAATAATAACTATTATTTACATAAATATAAATATATAAATACTACATATAAGTACATTTAAAAAATTAAATATAAAATGCATACATATTTTTTTTTTGTAGGGATCTATTTTTTTACTATTTGAGTGGTGGCAAATATTCTTGACGTCACAAAACCTTAAGCTAAGTTGGAGAATGGAGAAGAGAAAGGGAATGATGATGATATCTCTACTTACGTATATATTACTACTTATGTATTTAATAGTTTATTTATTGATGTAGATACTTGTGCATGTTTATGACTGGGTAGTTTATTTGTATATTTAGTAATTATTTATGTAGGTATTAGTATATAAGTTTATTATAATTCTCAAATTTGTGAGTACATTACTTAATTATTTTTTTCTTTAGCACACACCACCGTCCATGCTTAATCATAATGTTTTTATCACATCCACAGGTTGTCTAGAAGAGATCGCTTTTAAGCGATAAGACTGCCCATTGTGCCTATATTTTTGAGTGTTTAGTTTAGATTTATTTTGTATTTGGTGTCAATAAAGAGTTTTTGTATTGTATTGTATTGTACATATTAGAGTGAAAGCGTTTAAATGAATCATGCAAAAACTAAACTTCATTTTGGACGCTTGCGCGTCAACTTGTTGTATGTACGAGTACATACTCGTATCATGATGACTTAATAGTATAGGTAGTTTTATAATGATTTTTGCACCCAAACAGAAGTATGGTAAGGTGACGTACAAACCACAAGCTGTGTTGGACTACAACGTTTTTTTTTTTACAACATTATTGTAAATTTGTGCTGAAGTTATTATTACGTTACTCTTCAAAGTCTCCATACAATTACTGTTAGTTATAGATCACAAACAATTTAGTTTAAAATTATTTCCATAATTCGGAACCCGCTGTAAAAAAATAACAGCCCGTTTAAGGTAGATAGCCACAATGTGAATGCGCCCCTTTCTTCGGGGCATAAAACGCTGCGGGTTCCACAAGAAACCCATTCAGTCACGCTGAATACTTTTTGCGAGTTACATTTGTTGTAATTTCTATTGTTTTTTTATAGTAGTGTTAGTTTAACTTTTAAAACTTTTTACGTAGTTTCCTGGGTGATAATAATTGTATTGTATTATTATACAACTAATGTGATAGACCGAAAACTGTGAATGGTGTCATTTGCGCAGTTTTTACAGGTGGTCGATGCAATAAGATATTTTAAGCGAAGTATTTACACAAAATGTTTGATTCATTCTTTTACCTTATTAATGGGTTTGAAGTTTACCACATCTTATGTAAATATTTTGCAAAAATAAAGTAGAGATATTCCTCTATTTAATTTTTATTTTTACAATGGCGCTCCGTTCGGTGTGTTGGAAAACGCAACTGGTGGCTCCTTGTTTTGATTTGAATTACTTTTATGTTTTCTATGAACAAGTAGGTATTTTTTTCTATTTTTTGATAGTCTTAAATATGTTTTATCTGAATCCATACAAATATTTACAATATTGCTGTTTTATTCCGAAATAAAATATATTTACACCGGGTGAACGTAATAATGCAAACTTTTTTGAATGCACGTGATTTAAAACAATTTAAAATATCGTGTTCATGTCAACAAAGCAGATTAATATTTTGCCTAATCTGTCTTCTTTCTGAAACAAGATATAGGTAATAATGAATTTGCTTAGAATGACGTAAAAATTGTTAAACCAAAATACCAAACCGTGATCTTTTGCGGTTGGTAAATTGATCGGCCGCGCAGCGCTTTAGGGTAGAGATTGCGCGTTGCGCCAGCGCCTGAGTGGTTAACAACGCCATCTGCTGTTGTGTCGTTAAAGCAATTAGTTGCTCACAAAAAATAGTAGTATTATTATTCGCCAATAGATGTCAGGAAGAGTCATATTTTTCAGTTGAGATTGATTATCGATAAAACACGAATAAAATGATATTTTCTAAAAATGATTCCTAGCTAGATCGATTTATCGCCCCCGAAACCCCCTATATACTAATTTGTATGAAAATCGTTGGAGCCGATTCCGAGATTCCAATTATATATATATATATATATACAAGAATTGCTCATTTAAAGGTATAAGATTTCAATGTTTTATTGGCTGTCTTACATCCAAGTGTTAAGTAATAATAAAAATAAATAAGTATGTATGTATGTATGTATGTATGTATGTTCATTATAAGGCTATTTATAAATAAATGTACAAAAACAATGAAATAAGTATCATCCTAAATATTCTAATCCGAATACGAGTAAAATTGGTCAAGGGTCACAATTCGAAGCGAATTACTTGAATTATATTGATTTTATTATTTACCTATGTAAATTTCGATACAGAGGGAGATTCAGAGGGAGCGGGTTCAAACCCAGCCGATGGCACGCAACAATTAATCCATTGTGTGAACATAATTATGTGCGTATTGTATATCATCTGCTTTGTATCTGGAGCCCGGTGTATGGCGACAGGCTCGTCCCCTGTCACATTTGGGATTAAATATCGTCTGGCGAAGTGTGGGTGTTATATTACATCTCTGCCAGCCCTCTCAGGGGGAAAGGCGTGACGATATGTATGAATTTCTGTACATGGTGACACTGAAATCTGACTCTTTCGCCTAGCTTAGCACCCGTTTAGTGGTTTGTATTATTTTTAGCAGCAGTGGTTATAATTTTAATAAATCTTTATTTTACGCAACTAGGCCCACATTGATAAATGCTATAAAGACTAGCATACAAAAAAACATAACTATTTGGTCTTATATTTTCTGAGATTTTGCTCCCTGCGCTACCAGTAGCACCGGAAAATTAGCTTCTTTGGCCAGAACTCAGGCAGAGGAGCACTGCCTCTAACTTTGCAGGAACCCGAGTAAGAAAGACTTAAAATAAGTCTTACGATGTATGTACGTTCGAGCCTAAGAACGTTCGAAAGCCATTACCGTAATGCTTGCCTCATCTATATAATAAAAGCGAAAAACCAGAACGAGATAAAAACGCAAGACGGAGCGAGATGGCGCTCTTCGAAACTTCCTTGACACGTTTCTCCCAAACGGCTACCTGATTCTGGGGAATTTGCATGTAATTCGATTCCTTGACCTCGGGAATCGCGAAAAACTTAATCTTATCTTATATCTTTAAATGAGCAATTCTTGTATATATATAACTAGCTGCGCCCCGCGATTTCACCCGCGGTCAAAAAGTATCCTATGTGCTATTCTAGACTATAATCTATCTCTGTGCCAAATTTCATTTAGATCTGTTCAGCCGTTCTGGCGTGAAAGAGTAACAAACATCCATCCATCCATACATACAAACTTTCGCGTTTATAATATTAGTAGGATTGGAATCTCGGAATCGGCTCCAACGATTTTCATACAATTTAGTATATAGGGGGTTTCGGGGGCGATAAATCGATCTAGCTAGGAATCATTTTTAGAAAATGTCATTTTATTCGTGTTTTATCGATAATCAACTTAAACATAAACTTGGAAGGAAAATAACAAAAAGGAGGCGTTTGAGTAGTCTCAACTGAAAAATATGACTCTTCCTGACATCTATTGGCGAATAATAATACTATTTTTTGTGAGCAACTAATTGCTTTAACGACACAACAGCAGATGGCGTTGTTAAGTAACACGAAGTCAATGAGTGTTTGCTTTGAGGTTAGACTAAAATCAAAGGTACTCGTACTACATATAATTTGAAAAAGTGAGTCTTTGTTCATTTTCTTTGTTTCTTTGTAACGCTTTCACGTCTGAACTACTCAACCGATCGTCTTAAAATTTTGCATGCATGTTGTTTAGGGTACAGAAAAGGACATAGGGTACTTTTTATCCCGGAAAAATCAACGGTTCCTGTGGGACCGTGGGTGAAACCACGGGTCGCAGCTAGTAATTATTATATTGGGTGTGTAATTTTTGTATAATAAGCAAAACAAAATCGCGAGTTCAAATTTCGAGCCAATAGAGATTATATTAGAGAGCCAATAGAATCGCCGGCTTGCTCGAGGTCGGGTCGGGGTCGCGTTCAGAGGATAGGCTCTCAGCGCACCCCGTGTGCAACTCTGCCGTTCAAAACATAAGTGTAAAAATTATTAAATTACATTGAATAAAATAAAATAAATCAAAACTTTTAATAATAAAACTTAAAAAATCATATTAACAAGGAAAGTTACAAAACAACTTGACCGTTCCGTAAGGTGAGTGAAACAACGAAACGATTAGGAAATAACGGAGAAACAGGTTTCTATCCCTTGCATAGAACGCACCCTATTGTCTATGTCAGTGTTGCACGTTATTGCTCTAACTGCCTCTTAGTGAGCAAAAATCATGCAAATGTAAAAAAAAAATCCTAAGTTATTGTATTTATTTGCCAGTGTCATGTCAAGTATTTTGATAGTCACAATCAAAGTTGAGAAAGTATTGTATTCAGAGTCAAGTCGAAGTCATGGTCTAGCAAAGAGATAAGATTTTTAATAGTAAGAGTAAGACAATAATTTCTTTTTTTTAATTGGTTGGTTCATCAAACAGTGTACTTTTCTCGCTTAACCGTATATTAATGAAGACAGCACTGCGTTTTCGAAAATATGATGTGGCAACACTGCTTAGAAAAAAAAAACATCGAAGTTTGTTTTGAATTTTGATTCGTGGACGGTTGTTTAGTTTTTAACTTATAATTTTTTGTTTTATTCCTTCAAGTTTTAAAAGATTTTGTGAAATTATGGTATAGTTAAAAACAAAAATTAAAAGACATTACAATAAAAGTAACAGTTGAAGTTGTTTAAAAAATCTGTTATCGTGGATGGTGTTGGTTGTGTGTGGCATTTCTGTATCTTCGAAATGCCTAGAATCGTAAGTAGCGTTTGATAATTAGTGTTATTTGGCTTAGAAGTACAAAAAGAGCCGCCTGGGACTTGGATATAAAAGTTTCTATCAGTTTATGCACCGCTTCTATTGCACTCTCACCCTAAACTTTTTCTTTTGCTTATCCCTATTTCAGAAAGAAATAGAAGGTTTAGGCAAACATTGCCACAATTGCGGCATTTGGATGTCACGCCGAGCCCTGAGGAAAGGTTAGTTTATTGTGATAGGTGTTAAGTTTTCACTATGGAAATCTTTTTTAAGTTTAGCTTAAAAAATGATTTTTGGCATACCAAGGCATTTATTATTTTTATTTTATTTATTTATTTCAAATTAGCACCGATAAAACGAATTACACGAATTATAAACGAATAGTAATAATCAATGTCAATTAAATGTCAGATTAAAATAAAATGTCAAAATTTTACAATAATAAAAGATTAAATTACAATTACAATTCAAAAATTTCGGGTATACTTATCCTTATTATAAATACGGGTATATTTATCCTCATGCGGATGCCATACACAAGAGCTGGCTTCAAGCTTACTTCGGACAAGGGCACTAAAAATGAGCTTGATGACGTCAATATTGTGAAAGTCTTGAGAGTTCCGGAGCATCCATTTGTCATCCCTAGAGGCTAAGTCCACGTTTTCAGTATGCTCAGGAACCAGGATTATGTCCGACTGTGGATCTGTGGTTGGCACAGGATGAGTAGGGGGTTGCTTTGGCTCTTCTTTTCTGCTGCGTTTCCGTCGCTGCGTAACTGTTGTTTTAGTCAGCTGCGTCGCTGCATTTCCTAGACTAACATCCGGGGCGGGGGTCACTTGCGCATTCTGACTCTGAGGCTGCTTAACTGAAGGCACAGGTGATTTAGAGGGCGCAAGAGACGCGTAGGCGTAGGCCACAGTCGGGCTATAATGGGAAATAACCACAGATTTTGCTGGGTTTTGATCACTAGGCTTAGAAATAGGCTGAGCATTGCACCCTGCAAGATTAGCGCTGTAGTTGGACCTCTTTAACTCATTGAGTATCTTATCGTTATCAGTCTGACGCGTGCACTCATTGATCTTTGACTCGTAATCCACAATTACAGCGACAGATTGACTGAGTTTAATTTCGTAGCTCGCTATCACAGAAACTGACAGATTGAGTTTTTTATCGTATTCTGCTATCATGGCGACTACCTGATTTAGCCTAGATTCGTAGCCAGCTATAAGAGAATTCGAATGGATAAGCTCTTTCCGCACCTTAATCAGCTCACAGCGCAATTCATGAGCTTCACCGCCCGCACCTATTTTTTTTTCAAGACTGGAACGTGCCAAGGAATTGTCAATAGCAGCAAAAGAAAAATATCTAAATGTCACACAACATCAACAGTCACCAGATGTGTTTCAAGATTTAAAAGTTAGTTGTTTTTGAGTTTAATTTTTTCTAAATTTTCTGTCCACTCACATGAAAAAGTAGAATACATACACTATGCTGGGTTTTTTGCTTAACGTCTCCTTCTCTACACTTACATACATTAGGGCTGTGTCCTCTTAAGTTTAAATGGAAACTCACTGCTTGAGTCTGCAAGTGAAATGCTGCAAACTGCTTACAGTATGTGTTGTATGGACACTCCATTTAAAATAAATATTGTGATCACTGTTCACCTAATAAGCACACATCCATACACCTCTCTCAAATATTGATTTAACTAACAGTTACGTAGTTATTTAATTTATTTTTGACTGCCTCGGTGGCTCAGTTGGTAGTGAACCTGCCTTCTGAGCTTGGGGGCGTGGGTTTGATTCCCACCTAGGGCAAACATTTGTGTGATGAACATTTGTGTTTGTTCTATGTCTGGGTGTTAATATCTATTTAAGTATGTATCGGTCATAGTACAAGCTTTGCTTAGTTTAGGGCAACCATGTGTGGAAGTGTCAAAAAAATAATATTTTTTGTTTAATTTCCAGAATTCACAAGATTATCTTCTTCTAATTGAAGCTTCACAGATCCAATAAGGTAATACATTGATACTACAGTGTCTGTTCCAAGTAAAAACATTTTTATTAGTGTTTGTAGCATTATTATAAGGAGGGAAACAATTATTTTCAGGAGACAACCAGAGAAATGCCGAGGTCTCTGAAGTCCATTTACAAGAGTTTAAAGGCGGCCAAAAAGAAATACCGTAAAAAAAAACAAGAAAATACAGCCCCAGCTGACACTCCAGATGAAGAATTAGAAGTTGATGATGGAACACAATCTTCGGTACTTACAACTTTTAGTATTGCAGATGAGACACCTACACCTTCAACTTCTAACTCTTCACCACTAAGTAAATCCCGTTTCCAAGCTCGAATCCCAAAAAATACTGATTTAAGTGTAATACCATTTTGTCTTGGTCCCATGAATGTCAAATGTATTGAATGTCATTCGTTAAATTTTCAATCAGAATTAGGTAAAGATAAAAAAGGAACGCACTGTTGTCGTAAAGGAAAAATTAAGTTAGACAGACCTCCATATCCTGATATTTTAAAAGATCTTATGACAGGTACTCACAGAATGCCAAAAAACTTTAAAAATAATATTAGATCATACAATAGTTCTTTGGCATTTACTTCTATGGGAGCACAGCTTGCTCCAGTGTCAGTTAGGGGACCCTATTGTTTTAAAATACATGGTCAGGTGTATCATATTACATCTAAAGGTCTGTACCCAGATATGTCAGAACCCAAGTATGCTCAATTATATGTCTTAGATGTACAAGAAGCAGTAGCTGAACGCATGAAAAATGTAAGAAATAGTGATTGCATACCTTCAACAATGAAAATGTTATCAGATGTTTTATTACAACATAATATTTTAGCACAGTGCTATAAAATGATACACGAGGTTGAAAAGCAATACAAAGACTCTGGTAATCCAGTGGTACCGCTGACTCTCATTTTCAAAACTTTATCCAGTAGTGATAAGAGACGCTATAATGTTCCAGTATCTAATGAGATAGCATTTGTTTTTGATGGCGAAGATGGTGTTCCACCATTGAATCGGGATATTAGAGTTTATTGTAAGGCTACCAATGAAACTCAACAGATTTCAATGTTAAATCCTAAGTTAGAGGCATTTGTTTACCCTATTTTGTTGCCTTATGGAAATGATAGTTGGTATCCTGGATTATGTTCTTTAGATACAAATAAAAAAGTGACGCAGATGCAATATTACGGTTATCATTTAGCAATGTATGATGATTTTAATCCATATTTAGCCGCTGGTAAGCTGACCCAACAATTTATAGTAGATGCATACTTAAAAACAGAAGGAAATCGCCTTAATTATTTACGCATGAATCAAAGTAAACTTCGAGTTGAAAGTTATTCAGGATTACAGGATCAAGTTCATAATGATGATGATGTTCCTTCAAAGGTTGGCAAAAGAGTAATATTGCCATCGTCTTTTCAAGGCAGTCCTCGGAACATGCAACAGAACTATTAAGATGCCATGAGTATTGTTCGTAAATTTTGAAAACTAGATATTTTTTTGACAATATATTGCAACCCGAAGTGGGTGGAAATTAGTGAAAACTTAAATGGAGAATCTCCTGAAAATAGACCAGACCTCATAGCAAAAGTTTTTAATTTAAAAATAGCAGAGCTGCTTAAGAACATTTTGAAAGATAATGTTTTAGGAAATGTTATTGCCTACATGTATACAATTGAATTCCAAAAACGCGGCTTGCCACATGCCCATATGCTATTCATTTTAGACCCACAAAATAAATGGCCAAGAAGATATTGATCAGCTGGTTTGGGCTGAAATTCCCGATAGAGACAAATACCCTGATTTGTATGCTATTGTTTTAAAGAATATGATACGTGGTCCATGTGGCGTTTTTAATCCCAAATCTCCCTGCATGGTAGATGGCAAATGTTCTAAAGATTTCCCTAAAATTATGCTAATGCTACCATTGTCACATCAAGCTATCCTGTTTACCAGCGAAGAAATCTGAATTCAGTTATAATAACAGAGTCATCGATAATAAATGGGTAGTTCCTTACAATCCATACATATTGCAAAAGTTTAATTGTCACACTAATGTTGAAATCTGTTCATCAGTAAAATCTATAAAATACATATACAAATACATTTATAAGGGATATGATTGCGCCAATATAGAAATTAACAGTACCCAAAATAGAGATGAAATAAAACAATTCATTGACTCACGTTATCTTAGTGCACCAGAAGCCAGCTGGCGTTTAAATGGATACAAGATGCACGGGCATTGACATACGAGTAGCATTATAAGGCTATCAATTCATTTACCTGATATGCAATCAGTGTATTTTCACGAAGGTCAGGAAGAAGTAGCTCTCGAAAAATGTAAAGATTCAACACTGATTGCTTGGTTCAAGCTTAACCAGAGTTCAATGTCAGCAAGGCAATATTTATATACGGACATACCATATTACTACGTATGTTCCAATCATATCAAGAATGTATACTGTACAACCAGGTGACAATGAAAGATACTTTCTAAGATTGTTATTGTTACATGTTAAAGGTGCGAAATCTTTTGTAGAACTTAGAACTTTTAATGGCATAGCTTTCCAAACATTTAAAGAAGCCGCAATAAACAGAAACCTGTTGTTGAACGATCAAGAGTGGGATAAGGCTTTATCGCAATTAGAGTTCACCGACATGCCTAGTCAAATGCGTCTGTTGTTTGTATGCATTTGTATGTTTGGAACGGCAACTAATATGCAATTGTTATGGGAAAAGTATAAAGACAGTTTATCCGAAGATTATTTCCATGCAGGAGAGTCCAATTCCCATTTAAAAGCACTTCAAGATATTCAATCTTATTTGTCAACATATGGAAATAAATGTTCTGATTTTAATATTGAAAATCCTCCTGAATCTGACCTTGAATGTAACTCCTACGATGATATTCGAATTGCTCCAGGTCAAGAAATACATAATATATACGTTAAATTAAATAAAGAACAGAAATATGTTTTCGATAACGTAGTGAGCTCAGTCCAAGGTGAAACCACAGAACGTTTATTTTTTATTGATGGGCCCGGTGGGACAGGGAAAACTTTTGTATATAATGCCCTAATATCTTATTGTCATGAAAAGAGAAAATATGTGATACCTGTGGCCTCAACTGGAATTGCAGCTACGCTTTTGAATGGTGGTACTACTTATCACTCAACATTTAAACTTCCGATCCCTCTCAATAAAACTTCTGTCTCAAATGTTAAATTAAAGTCAAAACAAGCTAACCTGATACAAAAAGCATCTATTATCATATGGGATGAAGTCAGCATGACACCTAAATATGCATTGGAAGCTGTTGATAGGCTCTTGAAAGAAATTTGCAATAATAATATTGCTTTTGGTGGCAAAATTGTTTTATTTGGTGGTGATTTTCGTCAAATATTACCGGTCGTACATCGAGGAGGCAAAGTAGAAATTTTGGAATCGTGTGTAAAAAGCAGCCCACTGTGGAAACGCGTAAAAAGTTTTACTTTAACTGAAAATATGCGAACATCAGATAAAGAATTTGCTAGATGGCTTCTTGATGTTGGTGAGGGCAAAAACTTAAATAATGGTAAATTCGAATCGGACTTGCTGGAAATACCAAGTGAAATTGTAACTAAAATTGCTTGGTATCGGAAATTTTTGGTACCTCATTTTCTGTTTTTGAAACAAGAACATTTGGCGACAGGATTATTCTTTGTCCAAGAAATGAAGATACATATAAAATTAATGACGAAGTTTTGTCACGTCTTGAGGGTCAGGAAAAAATATACTATTCTATAGATTCCGTTGAGGTTTAGTGTGACGACGAAGAGGTAGGTGACTTTCCAACCGAATTTTTGAATTCGTTGACGCCATCTTGATTAAAGAAAAGAAGAGAAATTTATAATCGAAATGATGAAAATGTCATAGTTGCTGAAATAGTAACTGGTAGTCATAGTGGTGATATGGTTTTAATACCTCGAATTGACCTAGCTCCATCTGATCCAAACCTTCCGTTTGTTTAGCGTAGGCGTCAGTTTCCTATACGTGTCGCGTTTGCAATGACAGTGAATGAAGCTCAGGGCCAGTCATTTAAATTTTGTGGGCTGTACTTATCACAGCCTGCTTTTACACATGGACAGCTTTATGTTGCTCTTTCAAGAGCTATTTCTAAAAGTAGAATCAAAATTAAAGTGATTAATAGAGACGACCAAGGAACTCTAATTGAAAAGTGTCATACGATATTTGTTAAGAATGTTGTTTATAGTGAAATGTTTAATAATGTTACTTTTTGTTGAATTTTCTTAGGGCGCTTCTAAACGTGCCATATTTTTATTGCAATACTGGCCCGGCCGTCATCATTGGCTGAAAATATTGCTGGATAGTACTCAAAATATTGCTAGGCCAGTATTGCAGTAAAAATGACCCGTCTAGGAGCGCCCATACTTACCGATCTTAGAATGACTACCTATAGAAACCAAATACACTTGCAAAATGTCAGCCGTTATATTGGAGTCGAAAACAGCCAGTATGGCATATCCATAGTTATAAATTAATTTCAACTTTTAGGTAGAAAATATTTTAACCATCTAACACAGCCCACCTAGCGAATTCGTGGCTTGCATTTGAAGGTGTTTTTTTGGAAACCAACCTTCTCTATGGTAGTTATTGTAAGTTACCGATAATTGTAAAATATATATTTAAAATATTAATTGTTTAAGTACTTATTTGATTCTTAGATGTTTTTGTGCCATATTAATAGTGAAAAATTAAACGAATACTTATGTTTTTGCTAAACATGTTATTATTTACATCGCTGTACTTATTATGACATAATAGGTAACTATGTTACTCAACCATTACTTATTGGATTTACATAATAGGTAATTAATTGCTAGAGAGATTCCTTAATAACTTATCCCAAAAACTTGCATAATAAATTCCACGCGGGCGGAGCCGCGGGCAGACGCTAGTCGTTCTATAAAATGTAAATGGTATCAAGTAATCAACGGCAACGGTTTTACTTCGGAAGCTTTCAAAGCAGTGCTTTCTAAATTGGTGCAAAGTGACAATAGACTAGCTTGCCTTATTTTCTGTCGGAAGACGTCTGCTGGATGAGGGTCTCTCCCAATGATCTCTACAACAACCCGTTCTGCGCTGCCCGCATCCAGAGGCTTCCCACGACTCTCACTATCGTCGGCCCTCTTTGAAGGAGGCCTTCCCAGCTTGCTTTAATAACTACTTGTATTCTATGTTTTTGTCGTGCCCCGTAATAAACAGTTTAAAATTTAATCGCCTGTATTTCTTTTTCCTTTACACTTACCTTCTAAATCTACCTACGAGTAGGTATTTTTCCTTTATACTTACCTTCTAAATCTACCTAGGTATTTTTCCTTTATTCTTACCTTCTAAATCTACCTAGGTATTTTTCCTTTATACTTACCTTCTAAATCTACCTAGGTATTTTTCCCTAATACTTACCTTCTAAATCTACCTAGGTATTTTTCCTTTACACTTACCTTCTAAATCTCCCTAGGTATTTTTCCTTTATACTTACCTTCTAAATCTACCTAGGTATTTTTCTTTTATACTTACCTTCTAAATCTACCGGTATTTTTCGACGAGCGAGCGTTAGCGTGCAAAGCCTCTTAAACTTCAGCTTCGTCAAAGATGCTTTCGTATTTCCGGCGTCTACTCGGCTATATAATTATCAAACTTGCTTACAAAATTAGCTACAATCGGTTGGGAAATGCGACCTGTAGATGAGGGCAGCTGGACAGACGCCGGACGCGAGGTCTTCAGCTCACAGAGCCAGCCTAGTTTTAAGGTGACCATGATTACACAAATTTGCATTTTACAGTCATAATAGGCATACCTACTTAGGTATATTCTTGTTCATTGGGTGTGTGTTACGGCACTAGGGGTCTGGCCTTCAAAATCTTTGATTCGTTGATATATTTCTTTACGATTATTGATTTTACCTACCTTTTGTTTCAGGCCCTGGCAACACCACAAAAGAAGCAACAATTTGATCCACTCCAAGAATACGCAAACGACTCCACTACTGATGAGGCTGATGATGAGGAGTCTTGTAACGTAAAGCAAGAAAAATCGGACGAAGATAATTTAAACCATGACATATCAGAGTCAAGTGCCTTGACCACAGAGAGGGTTTTTGTGAAATCTATAGCATACAAAGAGAAGCAATCGAAGCGAGCCCGCTTAGATACCTTCGAAGTTCCTCTAGACGAGTACACGGAAGAGTTGTATGAGTTCGGTAAATTTGTCGCGGAACAATTGATGTGTTTGGACGTTGAAGAAGCTCGTGTGGCGCAGGCGGAGATACGCGCGCTGCTGTCGAAGTTTGATGCGAACAAAAAACTGCGTTGCACGGCAGCGCCCAGTACGTCGAAAGTACAGCCACTGCGCTGCACGGCAGGTCCCAGTATGTCGCAGGTGCAGACACTGCGCTGCACGGCAGGGCCCGGTACGTCGAATTTGCAGCCAACGACAGATAATCCGCACACTGTAATGACCCAAGCAGTGACGCAATGGGACCCTGCTGAGTTTCCAATAACCCAATCTGGGTCAGAAATGAAAACCGCTCGACCATTATTGACCGGGCCTATAATTTCACGTGTCTATAGTACTAGTCCACAAGTGAAACAACTAGTTTTAATGCCTATGGATACTGACACTTCAGTGACCCAATCAGGCGTACAGCTGAACACACCTGACCCATCAGGACCTAACTCTGGCCGAACACTTGCACCAGCAAAGACCAAGTTTTCAGTGTTAAATGTGGATACTAGTGCATCACCAACGGCCCCAACCCATTATGTTTTAGTGCCAAAAACGACCGGGTCGAGATTCAATTTAACAACACAGCTTGGAAATACAGAAGAGACATACAAATCAACATCAGTGACCCAGACAATATCTGAAACCTCGGTTGGACCTACAGCGACCCAGGTAGGGTCTTCACTTGTGATATCTGCTGGGCCAGATTTAGAGCCAGAGCCAGGGTCTTTGAGTATGATTTATGATGAGACGTTAGTAAAAATAGAGCCCGAGTCTGAATCGTTGCATAGCCATGTTAATGTTATGCTACCAAATTTACCTAACAACCAAGGTTTGCTAGAAATTAAACATGAGGCGGACAGTGAAGACGAAACGTGAAATATTCAGTAGGTTTAGTATAAGTTTTGATAGTTACTTAAAGTTTATTTCGTTTGGCGTAGTACGTAAACATAACTAAGTTAACTGTATGGAAAAAACGTAATGTTAGGTATGTTAATTAGAAAAACTCATATAGACCCTACTTATGCGTGGACTCAAAAGTGTTATGACTTTCAAAGTTAAATAGTTCTTCTATTCTGTTTTTGTTCCCTGATGGAAAACGGAGGGATGTTATTTATAAACATATAAGTTTAACAAACCTGTGTACCTGTATATATGTCACAGCCATCTCATACAATCAGCCGTTCAATTAACAGCCTAGCATTTTTACTAAACGGCACCATTGAACTAGCTGTCTGAATTATATTCAGCTATACCGTCTAATTCTACATTTAATAAACAGGCTGGCTGATGCTCAGGCCATTCATTCAATAGGGTGATTATTGACAGAATAACTATTTTTAACAAAAATTGTCAAATAATTAAAATTAATGTGTTATGAATCAATTAGGATAAAAATAAAATCCTAAAAAATGGTGAAATGTACTGTAATTCTGATAGACCTTTGATTGGTTGTTAGAAGGCATTTTAGCCTTCTAACAACCTACGACTGGGCTAGGCAAGTAGTCAACATTGTCGATACAAGACATTTTGCCTAGCCATTTGATTGAATGGCCGAAAATCATCAGGAAGCTAGTTGAATGGCGCCGCCGTTTAATAAAATGGCTAGGCTATTAACTAGTAATTAAGCTAGTTGGCTGCAATATATGTATCTATGTTGTGTCAGTCTGTAGCATCATAATTCTCATACTCCGAAACTTTTTGGAAAGTGTTCTTTGTTATAACTGTTGTGGACCTTGTTGTGGACGGCTTAGAACCGTTGTGGTATATCTATCCGCCTCCACCTTGTTTTATTTTTATCAAAGATTCTGCGCACTTTGAAAGTTTAAAGTACATTAGTAGGTGTCAAAAATGTCAAGTATATGGTATTCTTAAGTGTCACACAGATATATTTGGAGGTAAAGATTGTATGAGTAATACAAAAATAATCAAAAATGCAGTAACTATGTTACATGTCTAATCAGGGGTCCTGGTCATTCAGAGCGCTGCTCCCATCGGAACTAGCCCTTTCTGTGTCATTAGCTGGATTTCAAATCATCTAGTCATCTAAAATTTCTCGCCGCTTTTTAAGCCGACGTATGGTTTCTGGGATAGTGAGCTGTCCCGCTAGCTGATTTGGACACTTTGATACTCTCAATTTATAGTTGACTCCATGACCTTTTATTTCTTCTTTAATCATAAGCATGTTCAAATTTTCATGGACCTCCATTGTTTTTAAGTAATAAAGTAAAAATAAGTATTTTTTTTAAATCTCTATTGTGGGGCCCTCTCTTGTGGAGGCCCCGGGGCTGTAGCCCCGCCTGCACTCCCCTAAATCCGGCCCTGTGTCTGATGTTGCATTATAAATAATCGTTTTTCTTAAGGCGATGTTAACCTTCTACTATTTCGGGAACGCGACTCTTGGGTACCATATATTGAGATTTTGTGTTTGTCTAACTATCGCATAAAATACAAATTACATTGTGCGTGGAGACTATTAAAAAAATTAAGCTGGTGGCCGCAGGATATCCCAGCCTCCATAATTATACCCTCTTACGATATACATTAATAATAATTGAGGAAAATTATTAGGATCTGATTGGTTCTTTCCTAAATCTCGTTTGGTCGAAGATATTGTTAAGCGGGTTGAACCATAGATATCTGTCATGGCTGCTATCAATGTATTGAGTACCTATTGCAATATTCACAGGCCAAACTTGGATAATAATTAACTATACTTTTGTTTTTAAATCGATAAACTGTACTTATGAGAAGTAACGTTACTATTTTTTGTTTATTAAAATTGTATACCATATTATAAATATTTTTTTCGGAGTGTTCCTAGATGAGCTATATTTTTACTGTTATCCTGGAATAATTGCCGACTGCTACCTGGCCTTCATCAGCCATGCTAGAAATATTATTATATGGCAATAAGTAGCCGGGCCAGTATCGCAGTCAAAATATGGCTCGTCCAGGAGTCTCCCAACAAGAATATTCCTGATTGTCGGTTCTCTGTTACCCTGGTACTCAGATCTACCTAGAGAATAAGATGGCGCATGGCGTATGATCTCAGTGAAGCCAAAAACCATTAAAACTACGCTACTGTCGTATATGTACACAACACGCACACATTGACGCAAAAAAACTACGCTACTCGCTTGGTCATTCTTACCTCGACATTATGGGCATTGGTTCATGGTATAATATCGTGTACATGAATATGAATAGTGCTTTATAAAAGTGTGGCCAGGACAACATTTTGAGGTTCTGTTTAAAAACTGTGCAGTTTTTTATAAGTCAATTCTGAAAAACCCGTTACATTAAACTCTTACAAGGAATTTTAAACTTTTAGGAATTAATATTAGTTTTCGTGCAACTGTAAATTGTTTTTCATGGCAACATTACCACGCACACGTTTAAAAAGAAGTGGCTTCAGCGAGATATAAAGCAGTGTTCCATCTTTTCCTCTAGGTTTATCTGAGCCTTGGTACTATTATTATTTTTTATTTATTGGTTATTGTGTGGTCGAATGATTCACACAATTCCCAGCGCTTTTCTAAGCTTGTGATTCTTACCTGTTACTTTAAAACTATAAAATAATTTATGTTAAGTACTTAATTGAGAAAATACATTTTTATTTTCTGTTACATGTTTGTTTTATGGCACTCATAGACGGGCCATATATTTACTGCAATACTGGTAATATTGCCGACTAGCGCGTCCATCATCAGTGGGGCTATTCCTACGCGTGAGATGAGATGAGATTTTATCTTGGTCACTTTCACACCTATGACGTTTCAAACGAGAGCAACAAGGACGAAAAAAGGTAAGATGAAAATCTCAAATCTCCGAAGAGGGCCCCTGGGGCCCTATTCAAAATCTCATCTCACGCGTAGGAATAGCCCTCATGAAATGCTAGAAATGTGTGAATTAATTGGCCGGGCCACACTCAAAATATTATCACAATATTGCCAGACCAGTATCGCAGTAAAAATATGACCCGTCTAAGTCTTTAACACCCTCACCTAAATATGGAAGAAATAAAGCGAGTAAAAATCGGGCCTCAGTCTTTGGGGTGCTTGACGCACTCCCAGGTTTACATATAAAAGACCTCAGTGGACACTGATAGATGTTCTAATAGTTAAACATGAATTACATGAAGCTCAAGTCATTTTTCTATGGACCGAAACAATTTTGTCCAAACATAATCTGTGTCTCTGGTTGCTAGGGATGGGACCGTACAAATCGTTATAATGATGTGGTATGCGGGAGTCGGGTGGCCGATAGCAATCGCCACAAGTCTACTGTAAAAATCGGTATGTGTTTGTATGTGTGGTTTGTCTTACGAATTTGAGTATGAGCGTATTCTATGCTTGAGTACCGTTCATCTGATTTTCATGAAATTTGCAGGCAATTAGTAGTATTACTAATTAGTAGTAGGTAGTTTTCTTTAACGACCGCTTGCGTTTGTTCGTCTCACTAGCCTGATTCTATAGTTCATGAAAACAATTATGAGCTGATTCGGACTACGGGGTAATGGCGATTTGCGAAGTCTCTCGAGTAAAGTACTAGTAAAGTGTTGAGTATGGCCAGCAGACTAATATAGAAATTTAGTAATATTATTTCATAAATTAAAGCCTTTCACGTTGAGGAAAAACTTATTTTAAAAAGTTGTCCAGATTTTGTTTTAGCGCCATCTACCGGCGACACTAGCGTTTTTTTTCACCGAGAACAAGAACGTCGGTAGATGGCGCTAAAACTTCTTTCTTTTTGTTCTAACGTTTGGCGTGGTCTGTAGATGGCGCACGATATACGAACATTTTTGACTGCTTCGGTGGCTCAGTTGGTAGTGAACCTGCCTGCTGAGCGTGGGGGCGTGGGTTCGATTCCCACCAAGGGCAAACATTCATGTGATGAACATTAGTGTTTGTTCTATGTCTGGGTGTTAATATCTATTTAAGTATGTTTTTAAAAATATCTATGTACTTATGTATATCAGTCTCTAGCAGCCATAGTACATACAAGCTTTGCTTAGTTTTCGGATCTTCCTCCGAGCGATGTACCCTGCCCACTGCCACTCAATTAGGAAATTCTTGGGGCTATTTCGCTTACAGATTTCATCATTTTTGATTCGATTTCGCAAGGAAACTCCGACACAAATACGACCTGCTCCAACTCATAATACAGGGGAAAATTCAGGGAAAAAGACCACCGGGAAGAAGACGTACCTACTTCTTGGCTTAAGAATCTGAGGACATGGTTAAACCTAAGCACTGGATCCCGGTTCCGCGCTGCTGTGTCCAAGATTAAGATAGCCATAATGATAGCCGACCTCCGGCAGGAGACGGCACCTCAAGAAGAAGAAGGAAACTCCGCCACACGCCGCACAGCCCTCCAATAGCTGATAGGGAGAAAAGTTCTCGAATGACGACCTAGGATCGGAACACGACTCTAAGCAGGGCTATTCACAACCATTCGAAAAAGTTAACGTTCAGATTTCAAAAAAATTACGTCTAAATTATTCGAATCTCAGTCTATATTCTTAAGTTTTTAAACGTGATTAATTCTTCCGATCGGATTTATACTTGATTCCCTATTCCAAAATGTAAATATATGAAAGTAGACTGAGATTCGAACAATTTTAGTTCGAAATTTCTGGGATCCGTTCGGAAATGTTTCCGAATTATTGTGAATAGCACCGCAGTAAGGCCTCCACAACATGGACCGAGACACCGAGACGATCTGCCGGACTAGCACGCGCGCTGCGACAAAATTCTTCTCGTCACTTTTTGTCATGCGAGAACGTGACAAGGCTATGTGAAATCATGCGTCTGTCTCTTATGATCTGGATGAAATTTGGCACAGAGAAAGATTATAGTCTAGAATGGCACATAGGATGCTTTTTGACTGCGGGTGAAACCGCGGGGCGCAACTAGTATATAATAAATGGCCCGGCTACACTTTAGTATAAATATTGTTGGGCCAGTATTCCTCGGACAGTATTGCAGTAAACATATGGGCCGTTTAGGAGCGCCCTTAGAAGAATACCTACTTGACTAATACTACCTACTTGATTTAATCATTAACTTTCGATTATATTATAGAGAACAGATAGATAATAGAGTTTTGCGCTATTTTCGGCTCGTGATCCATAATAATCATCTTTGGTTCTCTTTTCACAATTAATAGCTCCTTTCGATTACGTCCTTTCCGTCTAACCTTGTAACAAAAAGAAGCTTAAGGAAGTGTTAATCCAAATGTAAGTAAATCTCCTTCAACGTAACATGGATGGCTCTAGGAGCATCCTTATGGCGCTCTAAGACTGGCCATATTGTACAATACAATACAATACAATAGAATACAATACAAAACCTCTTTATTGACACCAAATACAAAATAAATCTAAACAAAACATTCAAAAAAATAGGCGCAATTTGCGGTCTTATCGCTTAAGAGCGATCTCTTCTAGACAGCCTTTAAATGGAATAAAAACATTATGATTAAGCATGGCCGGTGGTGTGTGCTAAAGAAAGAAAAGTTAAGTAATGTACTTACTGCAAAAAATTAAAATAATTATGGTATAAATAAAATTAAAATTGTGAGTTAATTTATAGTTATACATGTCAAAAACAGTTTGTTCAAATTGTTTACAGTTAAATTCAAAGTACGTTATTTAAATTTTTAAAATTTGTTGAATATTCAAAAAGTCTTTATCACGTTTTATGCAAAAATACAAATGAAATGTGATGATTTAAACTAAAGTATTTATAAAAACTTACTGCAATAATTAATAATTTTACTGCAATACTGACCCGGTAATGTTTTGTTGGCTCGATTGGTGCTTGCCGCTACGTGGTCTACGTACCGGCAAGCGCAGCGTAGGACGTCCACCCACAAGGTGGACAGTTGACCTTGTCAAGACCGCAGGATCGCGCTGGATGCAGGCCGCTACCAACCGGTCTTGTTAGATATCTATGGGGGAGGCCTATGTCCATCAGTGGACGTGCTATGGCTGATGGATGGATGATGAATGTTTTGAGTGTGGCCTGGTCATAACATCATACATTTCTAGCATGGCTAATGATGGTCGGGCTACAGTCTTGTCGGGCCAGTATTGCTAAAAATATGGCTTTAGGAGCGCCCTCCAACATAGACAAACTCAGCGGACTTCACTGTTCATACAATCTCTCCAAAATATGTCCTACGAAGGTACAGAGAAGTTGTCATTTGTTTGTGTTTGATTTGTTTATATGTTCCTCTCCATCCTAAAGTTGCCTGGAAGAGATCGCTTTTAGTGATAAGGCCGCCAGTTTTTACATATACTTAGGTAATAAATTTTTATTATAATTTTTCTCTTGTTGTTTTGTTATTTGTGGTGTGAACAATAAAGAGTTTATCTATCTATTTAGATAGGTAGATATCTATGTTTAATTTTAAATTTACAGTTTTTACAAATTTTATAATTTTAAAATTAATTCTAATTTTACTGAATTAGAATATGTGAGCATGCAATGATTATTTTAAGTTAAGTTTTTGCCGTATTATCGCCTGACAAACAGGACTACCTAGTTCAGGCAAAATTCTTTTATTGTTCCTAAATTTTTTTTATATCTGATAGTTTTTATCTTTACCATATAGTTTTTGAAATAAACATTTATGATTGTTTATTATTATACAACATAATTCATACTTACCTAATTAACCAAAACAGATTAAACCACAAAACAAAATATGAATACTACGTAACGAAAAATCCTATGAGCATCCCAATTAGGTCCCAAGTGCACTTCAGCAATAATTTCAAGTTAAGTATAGCTGGAACTTAAGTTAGCCTCCAGAGAGGCCAGTCTGGTCCAACCTACCACGGGACGCGGACGCCCGGTCCACTTAACTCTCCGTAACGCATAACTTGGCTCGGAACTAACAAAACATCGTGAAGTGCTTAAACTTAAAGCCAACTTTTGAAGCTTACAAAGAAACAGCTTCAAGTTGGTTTCAAGTATTGTGTTAAAAACAATTGAAAACTTGTGTTGTGCTTGTTTCTTTTTGTTTTGTTTTGTTTTCGTGTTTGTGGAATGCGAATTTTCGTGGAGGTTGTATTGTGCGTGTCTACTTATAGTTGGTTTATGTATTTATGTTAGTATTTGCTGCTGAGTTAAGAGCTAGTAAGAAACTTCTTGATAACTTAGGTAGGTAAGTACCTACTTAACTTTATTCAGAAGTAAATCAATAAATCACAAGAATAAATTTAAAAAATTATAAGCCTCCGACACCGATTTTCATTAAACAGATAAGAACACTCCCGACTGATTCACCTTTCAAACCTAATCAAAATCGGTTCATCCGTTCGGGAGCTATGATGCCACAGATGGACACACACACTCACTCTCTCTCTCTCTCTCTCTCTCTCTCTCTCTCTCTCTCTCTCTCTCTCACACACACACACACACATACACACACGCACATACACACAAACTTATTCAATTGCTCATCAAAGTTATAGAGATGACTCTAGCAATAGAGCAGGCAAGAAACTGAAGGAAAACGGCATACAAAAGAGAAGAGCAAAGCGTTCATTATTATGAACTACGAATATCAACAAAATTCGTTCAGCCGTTTCAGAGAAATCAAATAGCAAACATAAACAACTCTAACATTTAAAAAAATACTCAACGCTATGAAATTCCCAACATAAAACAATTCCAACGGAACAACAAATCGATATCCAAAATCGGTTAAGCTGTTCCGCGGTAGGTCATTCATAATTTTAAATGAAAATAAAAAATAAAAATTGCAAAAACTTTTTACCTACTAATTTAGTTATTTATGTAGATGACGAAAATGATAATTTGCCTGTCGACTTCACGAGGCAATCCTGTATCGAAGCAACCTTTATTCCTGGTTACCTAATTATCCTTATTCAACGACTCTTTTATTATACAATACTAGCTGCGCCCCGCGGTTTCACCCGCGGTTAAAAAGTATCCTATGTGCTATTCTAGACTATAATCTATCTCTGTGCCAAATTTAATCCAGATCCGTTCACACGTTCTGTCGTGATTAAGTAACAAACATCCACACATCCATTCAAATTTTCTTATTTATTATTGCTTTAATCTTAATCTTCATAATCACTACATAGTACAAACCAAAGTCGCTTTCTCTGTCCCTATGTCCCTTTGTATGCTTAAATCTTTAAAATTTCTCTGTTCTGTTCAGTTCTCTGACTGCCTCGGTGGCTCAGTTGGTAGTGAACCTGCCTTCTGAGCTTGGGGGCGTGGGTGCGATTCCTACCTAGGGCAAACATTTATGCGATGAACATTTGTGTTTGTTCTATGTCTGGGTGTTAATATGTATTTAAGTATGTATTTAAAAATATCTAAGTATGTATATCAGTCTCTGGCAGCCATTGTACAAGCTTTGCTTAGTTTGGGGTCAGGCGACCGTGTGTGAAAGTGTCCCGAATTTATTTATTTATTTATTATAAAAACAACGCAACGGATTTTGATGCGGTTTTTAATAGCACATAGTTACGCTATTTTTTTAATCGCAAGTAACATCGCGGCTCGCAGCTTGTATTAGATATTATCAGTTTGGGGCACACTATGCCAATGCCTCAATAAATATTGACCTACGTACTTACAAAAGTTTGTATGTACATATCTTCCCAAAAACTCTCCTTGTTATCGAGTGAAAACTAAAAAACAAAAAAAATCTTCTACATGGTTGTCAGGAAAGGGTGTTCTAAGTCGAAAGGGGGTCATTATACTCATCGTTATAAACAACTATTACCATGGGGATAACCCTGAAATCACCAAAAAGAAATTAAGAAAAATTAACCCTGAAATGGAGAAAAAAGAAACAGCTGTTCCATACATTTTATCGACGATCAATTACGTTTTCGATAGAACAGTTGTTTTTTTTCTCGATTCCAGGTTTGGCCTCATGGTAAAGTGGTTCACATTGATTTTAAATACCAATGAACCCCTTTCGGAGTACAACCTTTCCTGTGGCCCTTTTCGGAGATTTGACATTTTCATCTCACCTTTTTTCGTCCTTGTTGCTCCCGTTAGAAACGTCATAGGTGTGAGAGTGACCAAGATAAAATCTCATCTCATCTCACGCGCAGGAATAGTCCCCCAGATAGCCCTGTTTAGAAAAAGTGCACGGAAATCAAAAATAATTACGAGGCAAGGGAGCTATAATTCCATGGCGGAGTCTATGCCGCCCCTAATTATTATAATTTCAAAATCACAATAGAAGAGGCAAGAGCGTAACTAATTTCTATAATATGGGAGCGACAGCCATAAGATCATTGAAACTTTTATAATTGGCGACACGATTGAGTTTCGGTACGATTTTATAGAAACTCGACTTTTGTGGTTTAAAAAATGACTTAGAGATAAAATATGCTTCCCTTAGCAATAAGCATTGTAGAGCGTCGGAATAGTTAGTGTATTGTTTTTTGATCGAGTTAAAAATAAAAGAAGAAAAGGAAAAACAGGCTATACATACAACAAATTAAAAAATAACTTAACAAATTGATTATATCGAGCCTAAACGTTTATTGCCAAGCTTTGGAGTTCATTTAAGTAAGTATTTCATTTTCCATATCTTATCTTTTTGAAAATGTAGTATTACTGCACTTATTTTTATTTTTTAATCTTGTCCCAAGTATACAAAAACCTAACCTCTAACATTAACAACATGAAAACTCAGAAAATCAATCCACACTTACAACAATGTTTTTTTTCAATGGAATTATGTAACCTGTATCATCTATTCTCTATTAACCCTAGGTACATAGTATAAAACAAAATCGCGTTCCACGTCTGTCTGTCCCTCTGTCTGCATAACCGCTAGCTCCTCCTAAACCACGAAACAGATTTTGATGTGGTTTTCACCGGTTGGATATTTTTTTACGGAACGTTTATAGGTACCTACCCAAGCCAAGGCGGGTCACTAGTACTCATATAGATACACTTATCTGACATATTCCAATAGCTCTACCTATTACTACAGCTCTCATGTCCACGAATCCAAGCTTCAGAGCTTGACGCACCAGCGTGAAGTGTCAGTATTTTATAGAATACATTACGGTGCGTGTGCACCAGGCGCACCCATTAGAGACAGTCTCTTATGGTGGAAATTCCGTCCAAGCGCACTAAGCGTTTCAAATCCACTTTCTTATAAGAACTGCAGAGGTGTGGAACTCGTTGCCTGCGTCTATTTTTCCACCTAAATACAATCCAGGGAAGTTCAAGAAAAAAGTGAATAGGTATCACCTAGGCAATCGTGTTACACCGTCGACCACGTCGTCGCTTCCCATCATACGTGCCAGTTGTCAAACGCATGCCTAGTCCGATGTAAAACAAAATGTAACGTTTATAATATTACCGCACTTCGCGATGTTACTAACAGATAAAACATTTTTAACGTTTCATGAGAGGTGTAGTAGAGCCATAGTAGGTAGAGCTATTCTACTAGCTATTCGCTGATTAAAAGTATAGATTTTTGTGCTAGACTCTAGAACTCTAGAACTACTCTATATTGGCGTATTTACCCCACTTTATTTTTAAGAGTTAGCACTAAGCTAGAAAATTTTGTACCTGGTAAATATCTCAGAGTCCCAAGACACAGGCTTTTACGCCTAGTTTGGGGCTCGCCGGCAATAATGTAAAGGCAATGATTTTTCCACAAATAAACATATTATTATTATTATTTATATTACCAAATAAGCTAATTCTTATCTGCGAATAACACCACATCAGTTAGTAGTGCGCAGCTAGTAATATTTATTTTACCTATACCCTAGATTATTTTGTATTGTAGATAGTACCAATTTGTTTCCAACTTCTTCTTAAGACACCAATTTCATCAAAATATGTCAATCCCTTTGAGCGTTAAGAGGTGACAAACAAACACACGCAAATTTTCGTCTCTAATCCCTATTTAAATGGAATAATTATTATTGCCTATTTTCTTACCTTTATATTCCATTCAAATAAATATCTATTGTAAGAATAATTGACCTAATAAGTTTAGCATAAAACCTACTATTTATTACTTACGCTCATAAAACTTATAAAACGACCTTTATCGATCGTAGATTGTAAAAGCCTCACGTACGTACAACAATAACGCGGTTATTTTTTTACAATTTCATCCTCTCTGGTCTTATTGTTAAATCTGGTTTAATTCAGCCCTGTGAGGTCTTGATATTATACTTACCTAGGCGCTTGTAACTTTGTAATCGAAAAAGTTAGTCCTCTGACTTGTTAAAAAGCCAAAAACAAGAAAATATTTTAATACTAGCTGCGCCCCGCGGTTTCACCCGCGGTTAAAAAGTGCTCCTATCCTATGTGCTATTCTAGACTATAATCTATCTATGTGCCAAATTTCGTTAAGATCTGTTCAGCCATTCTGGCGTGAAAGAGTAACAAACATCCATCCATCTATCTATCCATCCATTATTACAAAGCGTTTATAATTTTAGTTGGATTTTTTAGGCTTCGTCCCTCAGATCAATCTAGAGGAAAAGATGGAACAATGCGTTATACTCGTATCTCGCTGAAGCCACTTCTTTTTAAACGTGAAAAGACACCCAGATTATTAGTTATACACGTATGTCTACATGCTACATGACTGGAGCCTGGTGTATGGCGACAGGCTCGCCCCCTCTCACATTTGGGACTGAATATCGTTCGGCGAAATGTGGGTGTTGTATTACACCTCTGCCAGCCCCCTCGGGGGAAGTCGTGACGATATGTTAGATTCTAATAGTATATATAATAATAATACATCATTCCAATATTCATGTCAATTTCGCACCAAGTTATTTGTTATATATAAATATATATATATATATATATATAGTTTTAGTCATTGTATATATTATATATATATATATAAATATAATGTATATATATATAATATATATATATATATATATAGTTTTAGTCATTTGCAAGCCCAATTATAAAAATGTAAGCGACAAGTAAGTGTGTATAAGCGCTTAGTTCATCTTATTAGGCTGCCTAGGACGGCTAGGACTTAGCGCTAATGCCTAGCTAGGTTTCACGGCTGACTAGACGACATGGGATTATCAGGATTACTAGGGGATAACAGTTTTCTAGAGAATACCCTGAGTTCTTCGACCGAGTACGCGTTTACACAATTACACATTCACAAAGCCGGTCACGATAATTGGATTAAAAAAGAGTGCATTTTACAAGGGCCGCAGAAGTAGGAGCAGAGGGGCAAAATGCGAGGTGCATTTGGTTAATTTGCAAAGTCAACGGGAGCGGCCTAGCCCCTCCAATTGTACCACCTGCCCCCAAATTCTATTAACCAATTGTTTATTAATTGTTAATGAATGGCCTGAAATTGACACTTTTTTGAAGGAAATTTCAGGCAATTCATTAACAATTTAAAAACAATTGGTTGGTAGAACTGAGGTCCTGATACCTACTAAGTCGGGGCTAGAGATTTAAGGGAAGGGATGACCAAGAATCCTTTCCGTCAACGAGTACTTCCACGGTCCCTGCATTTTTACTAGACTTTTTTTTTAGCTGTTCAGTACGCCCTTTCCGGCATAACATACCCTTTCAGAGCAACCCCGTAGAAATGGCTGAGATTTTTAATTAATAAGAAGTCAGGCTTCCCATTCATTTAAAATCAATTAAAAGTAGAACGGGGCGTTAATTGCTTGCTTTAATAAAAGGCAAATAACAGCAAACTTACGTGTAGTAGAAATGTAGCGCCACCGTCGCACTTTCTAGATGAAATCGAAATTTTCTCACGGAAAATTTTAGTTCTCACATTTAACCAACTGTGTAGATTAATTGTTCCTTGGGAGGTTATTGACCTGGTCTGGCAGCTACTACGAAAAAAGTTACGAATCCATCTAGGTAGGTACCTTTTTTTGCAACAGTCGAATAGGTATTGCGTATAAATTAATCTATCTGCAGTGACTGAGAACTGGTTTAGTTTTTGCTTGCGTTTCTGACCAGGGAGAAACATCAGGTCAAAATCAGCAGGCCTAGCGTGCACGCCGCGACTTTTGGCGACTCTTTTTAATTATCTGTGTAACTATACGTCTGTCACGTTCACACACGACAAAAATTGGTATAAAATATCAACAAAAGTCTAAAAATTGATTGAATCAGGCGTTACTTTGCGGAAGTTCATCTTCAAACTTGTTATTTGGACAATATCTAGTGTAATTCCGCTTTAACGTCGCATTAAGTACATTAAGAAACATGAATTTTCTATTCTAAATTTGAATTTTTTTTTTTTTTTTTTTCAGGTTTCTTGAAATATTACATTGTATAACGTTTAAAATTAGATTCAAATATCAATTTGTATAATTTTCTAGTAAATTTCATTAAATTAGTTAAAAAAATAATAATTCAAAATTAGAATAGAAAACTCATGTTCCTTAATGTACATAATGCGACGTTAAAGCGGAATTACACTAGATATTGTCCAAATAACAAGTAGTCTAAAAATTGTTTACATGGTTTACGGGAAGTCGGTTTTAAGGTTTGGTTTTTATACTATATTATTTAAGGGTTTTTCCCATTTTTTACTGATCATGATTTACATAATAGGTCCAGCTGTAGGTACTATTCTTAAATGTTGACACACCTTAAAACTTGAAAAACTCAGCAGCAAATATTTTACAACAACATTCAGTTCTTAGAATAAAAAGAAAAGCTTAAGAGATGTGATCACAGACTGATAATGACGCTGATTCAAAATTCAAAATGGCGTCCTGAAAAAGTCTAAGATGAGGTCCTGCAGTTTCAAGATGGCGTCATAAACTGTCACTTGAGGATTCAAGATGGCGTCCAATACAGTGTTCCGTTTTCTGATACTCCTGGCTTCGCTGGTGTGGATCCTGGCTGAGGAGAAGGTGGCGCGAGGAAGACGAGAGCCGTGGACCAACGGGAGCTGGTTGTGAGTACCTGTTTTATATTAGGATTGATTGATAAGATAACTCTAATAAATAAGACATGGTAAGCGAAGCGTTGGTTGTGGCGAAATAAGTCGACATCTTGCAGAGGTGTAATACAACACCCACACTTCGCCGGACGATATTCAGTTTCAAATGTGACAGGGTCGAGCCTGTCGCTATAGACCGGGCTCCAGTTATGTAGCAGGTGACATGCAATACGCACGCAATTTGTTCATTGTGAGAACATATGTTCAAATTGGTGCGTGCCGTCGACTGGGTTTGAACCTGCTCCCTCTGGCTTGAGAGGCGGGCCTTCTCTACCTCTACGTTATCATCGCCTAAATAAGTTGACGATATTGTTTAAATCGCGCATCGAGCATTGAGTGAGAGCATCGCTGTCGTTTTGTTGATGTCAATATTATAGGATACACCCAAATTCTGAGTACACAATAGGCTCAATTCTGGCGTCACACTTAAATTTCCTAAGCCACTTAAATCTGCTAAAAATCCTAAAAAACGTAAATTAGCTAAATGCTATTCTGCGGGCAACATTTTAACTAATTTAGAAATGTCAAATTCAAATTTTTAAATAGAATGAACAAAATCTCGTAAAATTACTCAATTTAGAAAATTTAGCTGAAATTGCTATTCTTGCGCCCACATTTTAGATGATTTTAACTTGTTTAGATCGAATTTGAGGTTAATTTTAGAGGGCACCATTTTGGAATCCTGTTAAAAAAACTAAAATTTCAAAGTGAAAAAAATCTCTGTATTTTGTTGATTTTACTTAAACTAAGTAAACCTTTGCAAAGTTAACGATTCAGAAAAATGTATAAAATGCATAATTTGCCTCATAATCATTTCAGTTCGGCACGATATGTGATCAAAGTACGCACTGTTACAGGATTAAAAAGTCAAAATCTGGAAGTGTACTTAGCTCTCATCTCATTAATAATCTCAGCAAGAACCTATATTATAGAACATGCATGCAACAATAGCGATGGATGTGCATCAAAACCCACCCCAAGAGAAATTAACACAAAATCGATCATAATTTCATAACAAAATCAAAAGAGAGAGTGCTCAATTTCCATTATTCCATTGTTATTTCGTATGTATTACATGTATGGAGGCTTTCTATCCTCCATAATTACAGGATAATCAATTGAGGTGACTTGAGTTGTTAAGATCTCTGGGTGCATCGCAGCTGGCCTGTTTTAGCGTAATGCTGTGTCAGAAAGTTTATACCTACTGTGACAGACTCGCCAAGCCTCACTATACTTACCCCTCTCATAACAGTTTACCAGTCATTGAACCCTGAAGCATTAATTGGTGTCTTCATAAAGTATAATTCTGTAGCGAACTGAAGGTATCAGCAGTGACATGTAGACACTACTGGTTTCTAAATAGGTATCTATGAAACAGCTTGAAAGCAGTTCCCGGTGAGGATGCTATTTAAATGATGGATTTAAATAAATCTAGATCTAGGGCTAGGTGTCGTTATCCATGGCTTTATGTATTACATGGCATCCCTGACATGGAAACTTAGTAGGGAGCTGCAAGTGTAATTATAAATTTACTTTCAGATGCGAGGTCATTTGATTAAGTACTGGCAAGAGGTTTCATGGAAGAACCTGTGTGCTAGCCCAAGCACTCTCTGATACTCACATTATATCAACAAGCTCAAAGGACAACACAAATAATACAAATTACAGTTTATAAATTCAATTTTAAATAATAAAAAATTATTGTACCTACTTAAATTAAATGTTTGCTATCAATAACCTTCATCTTTTTCTGTACATACTTGAAATACTATTATTGAATATTTATTACTTTACAATTTCCATATTTTACAACTTGGGCATGAACAAAAGCAGATACCAGAGAAGAGTAAATAAAAAAACAATCAGTAGGATTTCATTATTTACAGATCTCTGGTTATTTTTTAAAATGTAATTTATTGCAGGCACTGTTTATTATGACATATAACACAGGCCCATGTTTAAAAAATCTTGCAAAGTAACATACACTTTTCATATAAAACAATGGTCTCTGGGACTTTTCTGGCTGTTACTTCCTAGTATGTCACTTGCGTGCCAGTGTGTCACTTCCCTTTCTAGGCCAAATGGCTGGTGTACCAGTGCTACTAGGAAGTAACTCTTGTTATTTACGGAAACCCAGAGCAAATAGGGCTTTAATCTTCAGCACATTTATCTCATAGCCTTTTCTGCACAAACATAGCTTTTTCAGTTCCCACTGTACTTGCACCACTCGTGATAGATACAACAGACTGGAAAGTCGTCTTCACAGTTTTCAAGTCTGTTTATTTTACGCTTTTAGGCTGGTTGTGTTTCTGGTAGCATTCCTCATAACACTGAAAATTAAAACCAAATTTTAGTGCCTAGGCAAGATACAATTAAATTATCATTACCAAGTATTACAAGTTGACTTTCTGTAAATACAATATTTTAGACTAGCTATCTGCCCACAACTTCTCTCACGTTGCATAGCCTGTAGCACTCAGTGAGTGTGTAGCTTTCTATTATAGACAGAACTTCTAAAATCGAATGGGTATTTCGGATTTTAGGTTAGTTTATTATTTACCTTTACAGCGTTTGCGTAGTTTTTGTAGAAACATAGGCACAGTCACACGAACGTAAAATAATTCAGAATTTCATCAGCACATCATCGTTTAGCTTTATTTTTGGGCACAATAATTTAAAACTCTTGATACCGAAATTGTAAACAAAGACTTGTAAAACTCCATAGTGAATTGCCAGTATTAAAAACCAAAAGTACTTGAGATTTTTGAAATATCACGATTTATTTTGTTAGCAAATAATTAGTGCTCTGTAATTAATGGATAATTACAGAGCACTAATTATTTGCTAACATGTGTTTCTTAAAAATTTGCGTAATAAATAAGCGTAGGTTATTCAGTAATACATGACACACCCGTCAAATAATTCCACGAATTTATGTTAGTGGCATAAAACTGCAACACTAACAACTTGATGCATGGACGAAGCTACAGATACAAAATTTTTTTGAATGAATCGATGAAAATATCGTTCTAATACGCCAGTGTACGGGACGCTTTTACATTCTTTTTTGAAGGTTTATTTTATCTGTGAATTCAAATTAAGTGAACAAGAAATAGGATAATTCCGTTCAATATTTTAGCTTTATGTTGCCCCCTGAATTGCGATTTTAAGTTCTGTCACTTAAATTTAGAACTTTTATAAAATTTACGAATTTTAAGATGTGACGCCAGAATTGAGCCTAATAACGTGTCAAGTAACAGAGTAGGTAACAAAAATACGAGTAGCTTTTTTTTCTAGACATAGTTTCTACTTCTCTTCTCAGACCCAGACACTAAAACCGGAGACTGACTGGACGCAGAAACTCGTAACGCATCGAGATTGCGTATCGCTTTGCTGAACCGTTCGCAGTGTCAATTCAACGAGTTAAGCCCGCTAGGCTGTCCCGGTCACTCCCACGCGGCCAGCCTGGAGTGTAGGTGCGACAGGCTCGCGTGTTCACGACGAGCTCGGCTCGTTGAATGGATACGGCGAACCGTTCGGCCCAACGATACGCAAAGTCAACACGTTACGAGGTTTGGCTGAAGTCAGTCTTTACAGTTTGTCTTAGTAAATCTAGTGTCTGGCATAATTAGTCCGTGACCCGAATCGCTGTTAACCATCATTTGCACGCGATTCTAGACTACATATTCATTATCAGCTTTACGAGAAACTGACATACCTACATTATGATTCTATGGACTAGCTAAACTTATACCATAAGTTATCGATTACCTACTATGGTTTTATACGTTCCTAGTCCTTCAGTCTACAGTTTGTCCATGGGCGTACCCAGACATTTTTAGGGGTGGGGGCGGGGGCAGAAGTATGCTCGACTAGCTGCGCCCTACGGTTTCACCCGCGGATAAAAAGTATCCTATGTATCCTAGACTATAATCTATCTCTGTGCCAAATTTCATCCAGATCTGTTAAGCCGTTCTGACGTGAAAGAGTAACAAACATCCATACATCCATTCTTACAAACTTTCGCGTTTATAATATTAGTAGGATATAGTAGGAATTAAAAATGCTTACTGATCTTTATATTTCAAAAATAAAGCTGCGAGGGTTTTGTCTTCTAGCTAAAATTTCGTTTTCAATTTGTTTTGTACTTCCAGAAGCCTCTTCCTATGCACACTCATCATGCAGAGGCCGACAAGCCTGTTTTCTGTAACTTTTGACTGCAACCATTGTTACTTTAAAAAGCTAGTTCGTATAATGTCCCTGATGTCAGAGTTTCTAGGCCGCCCGAAGGCTACTGACATGGCTTGACGAGTTTTTCACTTGATAAACCTACATTTTGAGGCATCCGCCCCACCCAGGTCCTAAGACCAGGGGGGGGGGGGATGCCCCCGCTTGCCACACCTTGGGTACGTCTATGAGTTAGTCTACAGCAGAGGTTCCCAAACTATTTTGCCTCGTAGACCACTTGCCATGTTTTTCGGTTTTGGCCAGAACCCCTACCGCGCGTATTTTTAAACATTGGTTAAATATTTACTTAATGACCACATTCAGTAATAACATTAGTGAAAAACTGTAGGAGTACTGGATATTACTTAAATGAGATCGCCTTTCGTGGACCCTTGCTTATACCCCACAGACCCCTAATTCTTTTTTTCGCTCACATAGACCCTTACAGGTCGTCGTCGACCCCCGCGGGTCGATATGGATCGCTTTAGAAATCCCTGGTCTAAAGTCTAGAACAGTTTACAGTTTACCTCCCGCCTTAGTGAGTTTTTATAAGCGTCTAGACATCGCGGCGGCTCAGGTGGCTGCTACTAATAAACCTGCTTTTAAACCTTCCTTCTTACTACCTAACATAACGAAAACAATCTCTAGATTGAACACATAAATTGTGCTTTCATTCCTCAGCTTAGGATCGTAAAAAGATTTAACGCGCGGACTGAATATTATACGGAGATGGTTATGTTCTAGAGCTGGATTATGTCTTGACAATCGTAACTTTAGTTTGCTTATTGTAGATGTACAGGGGTTTCAGGGTTGTTTAGAAAGAGTATGATAGGCCGAAAAGGGTTTTGGTTAATGGTAGAACTGTGGATACTTGCCATGTGCTTCCTGTTCGTACAACTTTTAGGAAACTCAGAGGAAACGGAAGAGTAAAACGGGACCCCGTTAATAAGACTCTGCTGTCCGTCCGTCTGTCTGTCTGTCCGTCTGTCACCAAGCTGTATCTCATGAACCGTGGTAGTTAGACAGTTCAAATTTTCATCAATGATGTATTTCTGTTGCCGCCATAACAACAAATATTAAAAAACAGAATAAAATAAATATTTAAGAGGGCTCCTATACAGCAAACGTGATTTTTTTGCCGTTTTTATTGATAACGGTACAGAACCCATTGTGCACGAGTCTGATTTGCACTTGGCCGATTTTTAATACAGACTTGCCACAGTTCTCAACAACTCAAGCGGCCTCGACCGCTTGACTTTTTGGTTTTAGCGTATGGGCTTGTGGCACATGGTGCTAATTTTTGAAAAACTTTTATTGTAACTGAAATTGCGAAAGAAATAAGTAAAATGTTCCATAAAATAATAATTTATTCTCGAAATGTACCTAATTGAGCTACTGATATTTTGGACGTGTTTTCAGAATAACTCTTGTTGCAAAAGTAGCTTATAGATATTTTTTTATTTCACAGTTTGAGATTAAATCGTAACTCTACTCTGTACTCACTCACTCTACACTCTACAGCGAACTTCAGGAAAGCACCTATAGGCCGTGAACGTGGCGTTCGCGGATAAATGTGAATCGGGCGTTATTCTTTTTCAGTAATACCTAGACTTGAGCTCTGGAGACTTACCACGAGTTTTCACAGATGCCCTGTTTATTATTTGTAATTTCTTGTTTATGTTAGGTTTATTCTAGGATTAGGTACTTTAAGTAAGTAGTCATTTATTTTCAAGTGATATTTATTTATCAGCTTACTTGCATACAAAATATCTAATGTTAAGGTCATTGTAGAAGGAGCCGAGTTCGTGCCGCGGAGCGCCGTACAGCCAGAATTCATACGACAGAGACGTGATGTGGCGACTGACGAACGTCAACACTAATGATTCCTGAAAATTAATCATCATTTCAAAAGAAAAAAAAAACTTAGCTTAAACAAAATAATAATTATAAAAACTAATCCAGCAAAGCAATCTGATTCGTCTGTAAATACACCTCATGCCTATACAGGGTGATTGGTACCTAATCAAAAACCTCTTAAGGGTTCATTGTACTCATCAGTACGAACTACTTTTACTATGAATCCAATCCTGTAATCGCGAAAAAAAAAACAGCTGTTCCATACAAAAAGTTCAATCACCTCTGACAAAATGTATGGAACAGCTGATTTTTTTTTCGCGATTTCGGAGTTCGCCCCATAGTAAAAGTTGTTCATATTGATGAGTACAATGAACCCTTAAGAGGTTTCTGGTAAGTTACAAATAACCATGTATAGGACGCTCCATTCTCTACGTCATATGACGGTGTGCTGGGCCCCAATTCGGCGATTTGAGATTTTCATCTCACCTTTTTTCGTCCTTGTTGCTCTCGTTTGAAAAGTCGTAGATGTGTGATAGGGCCAAGATAAAATCTCATCTCATCTCACGCGTAGGAACAGCCCTGCTGGACCTGGTTTTGTACGTCGTAGTGATACAGAAGGAAAATAGAAAGACATCAGTAGTACCTACATCACTACCCTGTCACCCCGAGGCGGGGTGGTTCCCATAAATGGTTTTCCCTGGGTCAGTTAAAAAGGTTGAATTGCTGAGGTACCTGTAGAACCCCTCCTTCCATGATGTACCCCTTGGTCTCCATGCCGTCGATGTAAAGCACCACCTTGAAGCCGGTCACTATGGAGCGCTCTTCATCTGATCTGAACTCAGAACGTGCCTGGAAATATTAAATTGGGAAAGTGATTGGTGAAACTGAGTGAGAGCAGAGTGATTGAATACATAGTTTGATGAATAACACGCGACAATGTGGGAATGGGTCTCTAAGCGCTAGTTCAGACACGGCGGGAACCGCGCGGTAGTAGTATTGTTGTCCTTGTTATCACTGCACATTCGACAAGGACAACAATACTACTACCGCGCGGTTCCCGCCGTGTCTGTATTGTTGTCCTTGTTATCACTGCACATTCGACAAGGACAACAATACTACTACCGCGCGGTTCCCGCCGTGTCTGTATTGTTGTCCTTGTTATTACTGCACATTCGACAAGGACAACAATACTACTACCGCGCGGTTCCCGCCGTTTCTGTATTGTTGTCCTTGTTATTACTGCACATTCGACAAGGACAACAATACTACTATCGCGCGGTTCCCGCCGTGTCTGTATTGTTGTCCTGTTATTACTGCACATTCGACAAGGACAACAATACTACTACCGCGCGGTTCCCGCCGTGTCTGAACTAGCGTTCAGTGTCAAGTCAAACTGTTCTTACTTAGCATACTTACTTTTACCGTAGGATAAGATAAAGTCAGGTTCACATCTTGAACGGGGAAGGTCCACGACTTGGTTCCGTATAATATCAAAGCCTGATCTGAAAATTTTAGTTAAATTAGGGCGCTTATAGACGGGACATACTTTTTTTGCAAAACTGGCCCGGACAACACTAGGCCGGCTGACGACTGTAGTCCAGCCAACATCAGCCATGCTAAACATGTATCCTGTACTGCCGAAAAATGTATTTTAGTTTTTAAGATTTTTATGTAGTTTTTTTGTGTGCGATAAAGTTAAATTGTATTGTATTGTATCCTCCTTAGCAATAAACGTTGTATGGCGTCGGAATAGATACATAGTCTTGTCTTTTTTTATCAAGTTCAAAAATGTATTAGAAAGAAAAAAACACTGTATAACTATTTCAGGCTGCATAACGTTTATTGCTAAGGGGGTATGACTATATGGCTGAGCCACACTCAAAATATTGTCGCAATATTGCCGGCCAGTATTGCAGTAAAAATATGTAAATATAGTCTAGGAGCGCCCTTACAAATGGTTGAATTGGAAACGAACTAGTCGTTTGAAGCGATGATAGCCTAGCCGGAGAAGTCCTGCGTCTCAAGCCAGAGGGAGCGGGTTCAGACCCAGCCGACGGCACGCACCAATTTGTTCGTTGTATGAACATATTATGTGCGTATTATATGTCATCTGCTACATGACTGGAGGTGTATGGCGATAGGCTCGCCCCCTGTCACATTAGGGACTGAATATCGTCCGGAGAAGTGTGGGTGTTGTACACCTCTGCCAGCCCCTTCGGGGGAAAGGCGTGACGATATGTATGTAGTCGTTTTACAGTGTTTTTTTTTTGTTAGCAACTAACGAATCGTTTTACAGTGGACTTCAATTGTGTAGCTTTTCCGGATGAGAAATTCCTATGGATTCCTATACTATGGATGGTTGAAGTAAAAAAGTATCAGGTAAATTTTTTAACCGTCGAAACGGAAGAGTCGACGCGTAATTTTTGTATGATTGTTTGTATGTCAAATTATTATCAGCTAGTTCCACCCCGCGGTTGCACCTGCTATCCTAAAGGAACTGTTAACTTTAAAGGCTTAAAAGCCTAAGGAAGCTCTGAGTGTCTGAAGTCTTTAAGAGTAATATGGAATGGAGATCCCATTCCATATTTCTTTTAAAGACTTCACTTAAATTCGATTCAGCGTGGAGATACCAGCTATCTTAAAAAGCTATAAATTTTACCAGCAGGGATACATATTGTCTTTGCGTCGCTTTATTCACTCTTCGATGTGACAAACTTGGAATACGGATATAATTATATTTGTTACTTTAATAAATATAGTGGAAAGGCAATTTGTCCCGACTCTGCAGGACCAAAACTTACCCATACAAGCTAAATTCATTCCAAAACGTGCTGAGCTGATTCATCCTACTATCCTAATTAACATTATATAAACGCGAAAGTTTGTAAGTATGGATATACAAGGTTATAGGTAACTCACCAAAAACAACTCTTAAGGGTTGTACTCATCAATATGAACAACTTTTACTATAAAGCCAATCCTGTGATCGCAAAAAAAAAACAGCTGTTCCATACAAAAAGTTCAATCACCTGAGACGAAATGCATGGAACATCTGATTTTTTTTTTCGAGATTTCGGTGTTCGTCCCATAGTAAAAGTTGTTCATATTGATGAGTACAATGAACCCTTAAGAGGTGTTTGGTTAGGTACCTATAACCCTGTATAATAAAAATAATATAAAAAATATTTTTTTTGACATCTTAATGTATTATTATTTTGTATTATTTTATTTTAATGTAACTGTACTTATATGGACTTGATTTCTGAATTAAATAAATTGAATTGAGTTGAATATAAAATTTGAAAGTTTGGCCAGTTGATGGATGGATGTTTGTTACTCTTTCACACCAGAACGGCTCAACAGTTCTGGATGAAATTTGGCACAGATATAGATTTTAGTCTAGAATGGCACATAGGATACTTTTTAACCGCGGGTGAAACCGCGAGGCGCATCTAGTAGTTAATAGATTAAAACATACACACTCGAAAACATTCCCATTCATACATTAATATGTGCATTCATTCAAGGTTCGTTCAAGGTTGTCTAGAAGAGATCGCTCTTAAGCGATAAGACCGCCCATCGCGTTTTTATTTTTGAATGTTTAGTTTAGATTTATTTGTATTTGGTGCCAATAAAAAGTTTTTGTTTTGTATTGTATTGTATTCAAATTAGTGTGATGTGATTAGCGAAGATCTATATAGGTACAGCTTAGGTATCTTCCAGGCCAGAGTGAATAAGTACCTACTAGGTCTTCGTGCTCCATCTTAGGCCACAATGTCGCTTCACATCAGGCGAGTTGGTGGTCAAATGTTAACCTATTCTTTATTTAAAAAAAATTTTTTTTAGAGAATTGTTACTAGATTGAGAATTATTGACCAATTTATCTTTATCAGTCCTTATCAAAACAAGTAGCAAATTTTATTGCATGTGATAAATTATAGTTTACTACCGCATGATAATAAAATACTTTTCTTAGAAATAATAAGGCAGTGTTCTAAAAAAATCATTACTTAGCAGATTTTAGAGTAGAGGCTCTTTATCCGAACAAGGCGGTCGAGTCTATTTAAAAAACTTTGACGTTCATAATCTGATGTTCATATGTTCATGTTCATAATTTGATGTTCTTTCATACCTAAATTGATTAAAAATATTTTGACTTTGACTTTGAATTTTCCTTGTTGAGTTTGACAAAGTTAGGGCTTTCTCTAACTACTTAAGCTATCATAGTTAATATTGTCATAAAAAAATATCTTTGCGTAACATAAAATTAAACTAAATTAGTAAACATTTGCGTTTGACTGCCTCGGTGGCTCAGTGGTGATAAACCTGCTTTCTGAGAGTGGGTTCGATTCCCACCTAGGGCAAACATTTATGTGGTGAACATTTGCGTTTGTTCTATGTCTGAGTGTTAATTATCTATTTATGTATGTATTTAAAAATATAAATGTATGTTTATCAGTCTCTGGCAGCCATAGTACAAGCTTTGCTTAGTTTGGGGTCAGTTTGGGGACCGTGTGTGGAAATGTATTGAAATTTATTTATATATCCAACTCACGAATATTTTACCCGACTGCGCAAAAAATGGGTTATGTATGAGGTTTCTGTAGCACCCTACAGCCTTATTTATTGTATCATCAAACGTGAAAACTGATAACTGACCTTTAATTTCCTCAACCGAGCAGTAATAGTGGTTGACGGACATGTACGTGGTAGAGTTTATTTGGTTCTTGCCCCCCGTCTGACCCGGGTTCCCCTCCCCAACCGACCCGGGGCCTGGGATCCATTGCGGTTCATTGACGCTCTCGAAATCTGTCCTGAAGAAGAAACATTTTGTGACGGATAGCTGTATGGTTGTCACGTTCTGATCAATACGATTTAAATTATAAATAATATTTTTTTATGAAACGACGAAATATAGGGTCAACTGGGGCATATCCGTCTGTGAGGCAATTGCGTCTATCGAGAATTACTGACAAGCCCTCTCAGATCAACTAGAACAAGCCCTATATTAGGCAACTAACGCCATCTTGTACAGTCTATTGCAACTAAATATAGAAAAAGGTGTTGGTTGCGCCTAATTTGTTAAGGGTTTGTCAGTAATTCTCGGAAGACGCAATTCCCCCACAGACGCATTTGCCCCAGTTGACCCTAACCATTTAAAAACTAAATATTTGCCATCAAGCACCTAAAAGTTAGTTTCGGATGCCTAATCATAGAGTCAGTTCCCCGGCTAAGTAGTAAGCCGAAGAGTGACAGATGCTCTAAGGGCTCTAACATTATTCGAACATTCGAATCCTAGAGCTCGTTATAATAGCCACTCGACATGTTGAATAGATCAAAGATTACAGGTCAATTTAAACTGTGAGTAATAGGGCACTGTTTTCCAGGAAATTGAAGAAATGGCCATTGACAAAAGGGTTTTACGATTTGAAAGAGTGTTATAATGCTAAAAATAGCGATTATTTGTTGTTATTTTGATAGTGTTGTTATTTTATAATGTTTAATTACTACTAACTACATGTTTAGTACATATGATAGGTACTTATAGTAAGTACCTATCATATGTACCTACATCACATTGCACACCCGACTTGGGTCTTCTGTTGAGACTACATTTAAATTATGACCTTTGTACACAGTTCTGCAATAAATTATTCTTATTCTTATACGTATCAGAAAAAAACACAAAAAATTCCTGGTAATTATCTTCTATTCATAATTTTTTATTTCAAGTAAACTGTGCTTACTAGTTTGAATAGACCCTTACAATCGTATTACACTATTTTAAATTCACTTGGTTAGCACTTGTAGCAAACCTCAGCCAAAACAAAAGCAGCGAAACCGCTCATTGTAATTAAAACTAAATATCGTAATCGCTAAAACCGAATTTCACACGACAAACTTAGAATGACAGAGCATTGGTCATCTGTCACATGCGTATAAGTTATCATTGCAAAGTCGTCAGTTTAGTATTAAAAGCAGAACAATGGACCAGGAGGTCTACCATGAAATCTTATTACCATGATGGCTTGGTTTTGATTTCGACGCTGCGCGACCATGGACTTTATAACACGACAATATGGTTCGCGATCGCGCAGTGTCTGCAAATAAACTTTACAATCATGGCAATAGGATGGTAGGCCCCATAACCCACAGAAACGGACGCCACAGGAAAGCGGTCACGAACTAGGACAGATTTTTTTGTAAAATCAGCTGTCACTGTCACACAAAACCGCATCGAATTGTACCCGTTTGCTTTCCCGCGCATCCGCTTCTGTAGTCAGACCTTCATGGTTTCACAGAGATTTTCTACGAGAACTCGTGTCAATCAAATGTCAAATCTTATGTTCCACTTTTTTTTTCTACTTTTTAAACTTTTTTCTGAACGCTATATCACCTTCTTTGCTTCAACACCTCCACAGCACTGACTTTAACCGAAAATAAAATCGCAATAGCGTAAATAATCACATTCATAATCGCCGACAATAAAAAACAAAACAGAATACAACAGCGGTGGGTAATAATATTTTAATAATAGCTAATTAGTGTAAATGATATGGAGTGATACCGGCTCGATAGTAAGGATAAACGAGCGATAATAGGTATATTTTTACGTAATTGAAGCAAGATTTTTGCGAGAATTGTTAAGGAAAAACAAGTTTGTATTACAAATCTAAAAATACGTTATGTATTCAGTAGCTGTTACCCGCGACTTCGTTCGCGAATATTTAGAAAATAGTACCTATCCAAGAACCTTCCTAAATTTCGTCAAGATCCGTACTGCCGTTTAGCCGTAAAAAAGTCTACAAACAGATTGCATAACCATCACGCCTTTCCCGGGGGCTAGCAGAGGTGTACAACACCCACACTTCGCCGGACGAGATTCAGTCCCAAATGTGACAGGGGGTGAGCCTGTCGCCATACACCGGGCTCCAGTCATGTAGCAGATGACACATAATACGCAAATATGTTCACACAATGAACAAATTGGTGCGTGCCTTCGGCTGGGTCCGAACCCGCTCCCTCTGGCTTAAGAGGCGGGCCTTCTTTTTTTTACAAACAGACAGATAGTGTTTTTAACGATTTTATAATCGACCGAGCGAGCGATAGCAAGCATAGCGTCATGCTTTGACAAAAAAATTTTTCAACAAAAAAAAAGTTTTGGTATGTCCGAATTATGTCTGGAACTCTGTCCGGATCTGTGCCTTCCTCTACAGTTCGGATTTATTCACGTTCATAGTCCAGTGTACGCTATCCTGGGACCCTATTCGGAGATTTGAGATTTTCATCTCACCTTTTTTGTCCTTGTTGCTCTCATTTAAAACGTCATAGGTGGGAGAGTGACCAAGATAAAATCTCATCTCATCTCACGCGCAGGAATAGCCCCCCTGTACACGCGGATGGGTTCCGGCAAGTCGTACTCTATATTTACACTGATTTACTTTTATGCCAAGTAAATTTGTATGTGAAATTTACGGACATTATTTCCAAAAAACAACGAAACTAGTCATTGAGTTTTAGAACTACAATAAAACTAATGGACATAATGGAATAATTAGATTCAACAAAATAAACGTAGGTATTCTTTTAATGAACTCTTTTTAACAAAAAGTTTTCCTCATACCTACTGTAAAGTTTTTTTATTTTCTTTTTTTTATAACAAACTAAGCATGCGTTTGACCACTGACTCGCCTGATGGGAAGCGATCTTTGTACGTACTAATAAATTTAATTCAAACTTAGGCGGCTGTGAAGTGCGTCGCAAGCGAGACTGCGGCGTCTTGCCTCTCTGACGTACGCTCAAACCTTCGTTTTCGCTACTGCGCAGCGTTTCGCGCCTAACTTCACAGCCGCCAGAATCGGCCTGTACAATGTACATAGGCCATGATCCAAAAAAAACAAGGTCGCTAGCGGTCGGAATGCTAGCATTCCGGGAGCAAACACGTAATGATGTCACTCGTAATCGTCATCCGTCTCTTTCGAACTATTTGTAAATGACTTATTTCGGTCTTGCTTTAAGCATAGATTGACGTCACTACGTGTTGCCCACGTGACCGGAATACTATAACTGGCGGAGTATATTTTTTTACTAAGTTAAGTATGACTTAGGCTATGAAAGGTAAACGAAGTCGCGGACAGATGAGCTAGGATATGTTTCAAATTGTTAGATTAATGTACTAATCTTATCGTCTATATGCCCCGTACTTCTACTTTTCCTTTTCTACTTTTAGTCTGCACAAGACATCAAATTTAGATTATCTTGGTTTATCGTAATAGATTACTTTTAGTTTTCAAAGTCAAATTCGTTGTTCGTTTTTAAATCTGAAGCAACAATAGCTACAGTACATACTGTAACTGAAAATAATTACAAAATAAGAACAGAGTGAAAAACGCCCGCGAAAGCGTTTATCCGCAGGTTCCGGGTTAAAAGGATTTCGCGGGCGTTCACGGCAATAATGTAGAGCGGGCTTTAAATAAGGACATATGTACTTATTTAGATAAACTTTTATTAAAGAAGATTATGGGGATCATGATTTTCTAATATAAAAAAAAAACACAAGTAAGAAACTTTAAAAGACATGTACTAAAAACTTGCCAACAATTATATAATTTTAATTTTATTTTTTTGTAATAATTGTCGACACTTTATAATTAAGTATAGTAAGTAGTAGGTATTTCCTAATCTTGACGAATATTTTGTAGAAAATTTTGATGACATAGAATAAAACGTTCCGTACAAATTGTTGACATACAGGTTCATATGATTATGTCTAATTACTCCTCAGATCAACCTAGAGGAAAAGATGGAACACTGCGTTACATCTCGCTGAAGCCACTTCTTTTGAATGTGTGTGCGTGGTAATGTTGCCATGAAAAACATTTACAATTGCACAAAAACAAATATTAATTCCCAAACTCTACGTTAGCCATTTCCATTTTTTTCCAATATACAGCCTTAGGACATTTCATATTTTAAAACTGAACATTAAAAACTGTCGTAAGAGTTTAATATTACGGTTTTTTGCGTCAATGTGTGAGTGTTGTGTACCTATACGACAGTAGCGTAGTTCTTGGATGGTTTTTGGCTTCACTTAGATCATACGCCGTGCGCCATCTTATTCTCTAGGTTGATCTGAGACTTACTCATTACATGTTTTTGAGACCTGCATGACTACATAATTAATATGTGCAATAAATATTTGAGTATTTCAATCACAAACTAATGAAATTTAAGTTTAGAATTGTAAAAAATTAAGAATGTGAAAATTGAAGTTAAGAAAAGTTTAAGTAGTTTGTTGTTTTACTTTGTATTTTTGGTGTGCAATAAAGATGTTTTGTATTGTAAGTCCTTTTTTATTTTGACTCTCCCGCATACGACTAGAAACTACTCCATCCAAACCCAAACAGCCTCCCCATTCACATATAACATGAATTAACGAAACAGGTTCAGACTCCGGGCACAAAGGGACCCATAAAGAGTCGCGGAGACCTCATTAGGGCTACTTAAACATTATTATGGGTCATTATATTCACGCCTATGAGATATGGCTTAAAGGTTGGGGGAGAGATCTTTAAAGAGATGTTTGTACACTTGTACAAGCATTGAAAGACTGATTTCAATAAAAAAAATATGTGATCACTTCTAAAGTATGATCTACCAAACAAAAAAATAATCATAAAATTTTTCAATAAAAAAATTATGTGGTCACTTCTAAAGTATGATCTACCAAACAAAAAAATAATCATTAAATTCGATTCATAATTAACGGAGTAATCGCGTTACATCGTATATCATTTTTCGTAAGTGGAGGTAATAAGGAATATTATTTTATTAGCTGCAGGTTAAATTAAAATGATATGACTATACTAACACAAACTCCTTAACACATTTCTTAAATTACATGAGCGAAGCCGCGGATTGAAGCTAGTAAAAATTAAAAGGAGTAACTATTTCTATAATTTTATTTACATTAGGGTTTAGTTTTCTTCCGTGGGATTTTAAGGTGACAAGTAGAATAAGCCCTGAAACAGACAAACAAATACATACTTATTTTCATTTAATAATAAAACATTTTAGGGTGGTTTTAACAGCTGTATATAATTCCACATTCAAACAACAAATCAAGAAACGTTTCTCTGTATCGACTCGAAATACACTTCTTACAATCTACCAACTTTTTGTACAAGTGGCCAAATGAGGGAACTGAATATTTATACGGAAGGTTCTCAGTTTTGTTTGGAAAATCCTATGGTGGCTCTCTCATTGAGCTCTGGTGATAAATTGGCAGCATCGTAGCGTACAATAATTTATTTGTCTCTCCGTAGAGATGGAAGATTTATTGCGTTCTATACTCCAACATGAATCGATAAAATGTTATTTAATAACTTGTTATTAATTATTTTTATTACCTGTATAATTTACCTGTTGTGGTAATTATTGTGATGTGTTTTTATTTTATTTGTAATGAATTGTGTTTAATGTAGGTTATAATTTTTATAATTGATTTATTTATAATCTGGTTGAGAAAATCCTGTGAAATCTGGTTTAAGTGCTGTGTGTAGGAACCTTTTTACGGTAGGTAACTTTGATAATTCCGTATTCTTGTTTTCTTTTCATTAAAAAACAAAATTCGTTTAGGTAGTAATTTCATGTACAGAGTGATTAATGTACAGGACAGGGTTTTCGTAACATCTTGTACAAACTAACATAAACAGTAATAATTCGTCGTCTTATCTTATCATCCTTACACCTGTACTAATGATGATCAACTCTCTATCTTCTTCTCCATTTTTTTCTCTCTTATCCAATTTTTATTTCCTCTTCTATTACCTTTTCTATTAACGCGTCGTTTATTTAACAACTATTTATCTTAACGACAACAATTAACTACTCTATATAAATCTCTTTCACGAAAACCTTTATTTGTATTCTTAGTTTAAATCAAATCTACACGTCAGTTACCAAACGTCAATAAAGAAAAAGAAAAAATAGTAAAAAGTTTTTACTCCGACACGGATTTAAAAACAAAATGGCGTCCAAGTTGTTTTTGACATTTCTGTTCCTAACCTCCATGGTTACTCTCGCTTATTCGCGGGGCAGTTTTGAAATTGGAAACATGGTGTATACACATCTGATTTACTACGAACTGCACGAGAAATACGCCATGCCTCTATCAGTGAGGCATGAAGACGTTTTCGTGCAAGGCGTGGAAAATGAACGAATTGAAGCGATTTTGGTACAAGATGTACATACAGAAGGACATGGAATTGCGTTTATTAAGGATGGTGGGATCGGAGCCAGGAATGTGACAATTCGACTTGAAAGTGGGGACTCAGGAGAAGGGTACAAGTTTTGGATCAGTGTGTTTGCTGTTTAAAAAGATGTTATTTACTGGAAATTAAAAAAAATGTTTTTTCGAATGTGTATTATTATTAGAAAATTCTGCATAGATTTTATTCGATGTAGAGAAGAGAGTTAGATAGTAAGTTATCTTTATATGTATTTCTTAATTTTTTTTAAACATTTTTCTTAAACAAAAATCAGTAAGTATTAAGTATTTATTTTAAATAATTTGTATGTATAGTGTTTAACAGCAATATAGAGTCGTAAAGAAAAGGTGTACAAAATTCTATCTAATTTATACAGGGTGTCAGTTAAAGATTTCAATTCAAAGAAAGTCACATGAAATGAAATAATTACTATGAAATGAAATATTTGATTCTCTAAATTTCTCAGATCAACATAGATGAAAAGATGGAACACTGCGTTATATCTCGCTGAAGCCATTTCTTTTTAAACTTGTGTGCGTGGTAACGTTGCCATGAAAAGCATTTACAATTGCACGATAACTAATATTAATTCCCAAACTCTACGTTAGCCATTTCCATTCCAATATACCTACAACCTTAGTAGATTTAATATTCTAAAACTGCACATATTTGTAAGAGTTAAATGTTACGGCTTTTTCAAAATTGACTTGTAAAAAACTGCACAGTTTTTAAAAAGAACCTCAAAATTTAGTCCTGGTTACACTTTTATAATGGACTATATAAATTTATGTACACTAAATTTTACCATAAACCAATGCACATAATGTCGAGGTAAGAATTTAGTAAGAGTTTAGTTATTTGCGTCAATGTGTGTTGTGTACATATACGGCAGTAGCGTAGTTTTTGAATTGGCTTCACCTAAATCATACGCCGTGTGCCATCTTATTCTCTAGGTTGATCTGAGAGGCAGCCTAAAACAAAGTCGCTTTCCGCGTCTATCTCTCTTTCTGTCTCTATATTATCCGCTAATTCCTCCTAAACGACGCAACGGATTTTAATGTGTTCTTTATCATTAGATAGTAAGATAATTTTTCACGGAAGGTTTATAGGTACCGTGCGAAGCCAGGGCAGATCGCTTGTAGAATATAAGAACGTAACAACCTCATATTAAAGGAAAGAACTTCCCTAAACTTCCCTTCCCTATTCTAAGGCATGATCCAAAATAACAAGGTCTAGCGCATTCAGCAAAAACATAATGACGGATGACGACATCCGTCTCTTTCGAACTTGTCCTAATGACTTATTTCGGTCTTGCTCAAGCATCGATGGACGTCACTACGTGTTTCTGAATGCTATAGCCACAGATCTAGGATGTAAAAGATCGACAGTGACAATTCGATAGTGATACAAAAAAACATTTGCGCATGCGTGAGTAAATTAGTGTTGTGAAAAGTACTTATTAATTTATCGATTGACCAAAAATGGTCCTCCGGGTGCTTGTCGATAAATATAATCTTTCGCATACCAATTAAGTTGTTTTTTGTTCCAAGTATAACACCGCTGCTGAGCTAAAATGAATATTAATCACTAAACGGGTGTTAAGCTAGGCGGAAGAGTTAGATATCAGTGTCACCATGTATTTAAATTAACATAAGAAAAGTAAATAATAAGATCAACATAATACTATCCTAGTAATTCGCTTCGAATTGTGACCCTTGACCAAATTTACTCGTATATGGATTAGGATAAGTAATAATACTTATCTCATTGGTTTTGTACATTTATTTATAATTTACATATATATTATTTAATTTAATTAAATATAATTAAATTAGACTTGGATGTAAGACACCCAAAATGTGTAAATTGAATTAAAAATGATGATCAGAAATTGAAGGTACATACTTATATATAATACAAAAATGTTTTACGCCTCATCATTCAGTACAAACTCGGAAGAATGTCAATTTACTTTTGATGGCATTGATTCAAAAATGTATGCTTTGTTTATGTATTGCACCCATCGCCTACCTAATGAACTTTGATAAAAACTATCGATAATAATGACGTCATCTTTTTATCCATCTCTAGTGAAAATCGAGCGTAAACTAACTAATTTTTTAATGCTGAATTTCATCACCAATTCTGCTTTCATCTAGGAAATATAGATGTTACGAAGAAACGACAACAACGTACCGCTGGTAAATCGGTTTTTGGAACCAATTTATGTTATGTTTTAGACAAAATTTAGACAAAAACATCACAATGGAATTTTCATATTTACCCATGAAACGACAAATTTTGTGGATTACATCTTGGATTCACATCACAATTGCTAAACTCACAAGATGACATAACTGCATTTAGTAACAATTGCTCTCTTTTGAGTCTATTTATAATTATTTTAGTAAAAATATAAATCATAGGAATTTTCGCGTGTTCCCAGGTGGCGCGCTGTCATTAATGACAAAAGAAAAATTGACTAACATTTTATTTGTAGGCGACCTCTTTCTCTCTTGTGGAGTTTACATTTCGATGGAGACTTCTCTGTCCCACGCTTCGTTGGTCTTTTGCGAAGCAAAAAAAATCTTAGGTCTGTGGCTATAGCTATCCTAGCTGGCGAAGTAGGTATATTATTATACCATATTCTGAGGTAAGTATTAAACAACTTAAAAAATTGTTTGTCTGAAAAGTCGGTTACGGACGATAGTTTAACGTGACAACTTCTTAACAAAACATTGATGAAATCTTCTCCTCGGACGCATAGGCCAGTCGAGTGGAAGAGAGATAGGCGGCGCAAGCCGAACGCTCAAGCCAATCGTGCCTTTCGCTCGCTCGTGTAGCGCTTTCGCTCCGATCGATCGAGCGTAACGGGACAATGAGTCATCCTTTTTCGTGCGTGCAACCGGCGTTCATCGATTTATTAGACGTTGTCACGTCAAAATATTTCAAATTTAAATGAGGGTAGGTAATAACTAATTGAATCACTAGTAGCAAGCGGAAAGTGCTTCACCTCTCGAATACCCTCAAATGGATGAAAGGCAAATGTTGACCGGAATCGTCAAACAATTTGCTGATGGACCCATTACGTTAATTACCACTGGGATGAAGAACATCGTATGCGGACGAGATAGGGTTTAAAATCGGGTGCGTTTGAGGAATGACGAGGTTGAGGTAGCCTGTGTGGTTTAGAACTGGGGGTTTACTAACCCCTTATGTGTTATGCTAGCTTTCTTATTTGTAAATTTGCTATCTTACTATTATCGTTATCTCGCTTCAACCGTGGTGGATAGAGCGAGAGGAAATCTAAGGAACTGAAAGAGAAAAAAATGTGGTAGGCACCGGAGTTGAAATATCTTTCTCTGCTTAAAACATTCGAAGGTATCCTAACTGTAATATTATAAATGCGAAAGTTAGTCTGTTTGTTTGTTTGTAACGCTTTCATGTGTCAACTACACAACCGATCGTATTGAAATTTTGCATACACGCGTTGTCTGGGGTACAGAAAAGGACATAGGGTACTTTTTATCCCGAAAAAATAACGGTTCCTAGGGGAACGCGGATGAATCCACGGGGCGCAGCTAGTTAAAAATAAAGAAAAAATCACAAAAAAAAGTTTGCATGTTTGTTTGTCAACCTCAAAGCGCAACTATACAAAAATATACTTCATAAAAATATCTTCATCGAAATCTCTAAATAGTCTTTACTAATATTATAAAGAGAAAAGATTTGTGTGTAAGTACTTGCTGCGCCCCGCGGTTTCACCCGCGGTCCGACAGGAACCGTTAATTTTACGGGATAAAAAGTACCCTATGTCCTTTTCTGTACCCCAGACAACATGTAAGGAAAATTTTCAAGACGATTGGTTAAGTAGTTGAGGCGTGAAAGCGTTACAAACAAACGAACAAACTCACTTTCGCAATTATAATATTAGTTAGGATGTTTGTAACGAATTAACTCAAAAACTACTGGTCCGATTTCAAAAATTCTTTCACCATTAGAAAGCTACTAGAATGACATAGGCTATAAAACGTAAGCGAAGCCGCGGGCAAAACAGCAAGTATAAAACAAAATCGCTTTCCGCGTCTGTCTGTATATCCGCTAACTTCTAAACCACGTAATGGATTTTGGTACGGCCATGGTATAACTCAGATCAACCTAGAGAATAAGATAGCGCACGGGGTACGATCTAAGTGAAGCAAAAAACCATCCAAAAACTACGCTACTGTCGTATAGGTACACAATACTTACACATTGAAACAAAAAAAACTACGCTACTCGCTTGATCATTCTTACCTCGACATTATGTGCATTGGTTTATGGTAAAATTTCGTGTACTTAAATATACATATTGTACTTAAATATACATAGTGCATTATAAAAGTGTGGCCAGGACTACATTTTTAAGGTTCTTTTTAAAAACTGCTCAGTTTTTTCGCAAGTCAATTTTGAAAAAGCCGTAACATTAAACTCTAGCAAATATGTGCAGTTTTAGAATTAAAAATCTACTAAGGTTGGATATTGGAACGAAAGTGGCTAACGTGGAGTTTAGGAATGAATACTAGTTTTCGTGCAATTGTAAATGTTTTTCATGGCAACATTACCACGCACACACGTATAAAAAGAAGTGGCTGCAGCGAGATATAACGCAGTGTTCCATCTTTTCCTCTAGGTTGATCTGAGACTGTAAGCTGAACAATGACTATGAAATGACTATAAAGCTGAATTAGCTGTACTGATTTTAGATAAAATTAGGTTTGATTAAGTTTAGTACATAATTTATGTATGTAACTTATACTCTGGATTAACTTGTAAGGTACTTTTTATTTCCAAAGATATTAAAATAACGATCTCTATAGTACTGCAGATGAATCCGCGAGTCGCTACTAGTTTCACATAAAAATTCCTAGAATCTTGAACTCTACATTTGATGATCTATATTTTTTCTTGTGTTCATGTAATTAATGGTTTTATAAACATCATTTTAAAGTTCATTTTCGAACCAATAAATCTGGCCAATAAAAAAAAACAAAGTTTTAGGTAAACTGAATTTTGTTTCCCTGAAATTAAAGTACAAAATTGTATACAATAATCAGTGTAAGATAGTTGCTGACCTCTGGCCAGCCTTGTTGATACTTCTTGATATGCGTGCCTTCAACATTGTAAGGCTAGGTCCACATTGTAGACAGGAAAAAGGTTTTCAACATTTCTTGCTCGTACTTCCTTCTCTATTTTGGTTTTTGGTCTTTGACATTATGCGACTAAATCTTATTTGTCAATGTCAAATTTTTGACAGTAGATAAAAGAGAAAGAGAGAGAACCAGAACATCATCAGCGAGTTGGTGGTCAAACGCCGACTTATTCTCCATAAAAAAAAAAAAAAAAAAAATGTTTCTAAATCGATTTCAAAGCATCTATCTATCTGATCTTATATTTTATGTTAATCGTTTTGTAATTATCCAATTTTAAAGTCATCAAATTATAATTACGTTAATTAAAAAAGGGTTTAAGACAAATGACAAATTCTATTTCAATAAAATACACTGGATAAAACATTCATAAATAAAATAGTAATAAAAAAAACAACTACACAAAGCTACTCCACAAGTAGGTACTTACTTTTAACATTGCAATTGTTAAAAATTATTTAAATACTCGAAACATAATTGAAGTCTAGGTACTTTTCCACGGTATAACTATTCAATTATGTTTCGACTACAACTACTTAGTTAAATCGTTATACTAGTAATGTCGACGCACAAATACACCACTTAAAATACCTGCCATTTTTTACTTAAAAAAAACAGCTCGTAAGGAAAACCAGAAGCAAAACAAAACCTATCTAAACTCAACCTTATGAACATTTTGCATCGCCGACCTTTGACAACTACTCAATACTCATTCGCTGACCAGCGCTCGACGTGTTAGCAAAACTACTTACATCAAACTTACAAAATGTTTAAACAATTGTTCATTCTGTGCGCTTTAACATGTTTCGTGCACAGCAAAACAGTGATTGTGGGCCAAGTCAGCGAATATGGTGGACAACTCAGGAAAGTGTACGAGCAGACAATAGAAAAGTCGTCGATACCTTTTATTAAGCGGGAGGATGAAGTTCAGTTTGAGTATCCGCATGGAGATCAGAGAATAAAAGGTTTGTTACGTAGTTTAAATACTTTTTTTTTTCACTTCTAGTTTTAGTAGTTTGCACTCTTGACCATGTTTTTTTTTAACTAAGTAGAGGCTGGCAGAAGCCACTATTAAAAAAAAAAAAAAAAAAGTAGAGGCTGGTTAGTTTTTTTTTCTTGATTGGCCATCACACAAATTTATATGTATTATGCCACATTGTGCGTGAGATAAAATGACATTTTATCTTGGTCACTCTCACAACTATTACTATTCAAACGAGAGCACTAAGGACGAAAAATAGTGAGACTGAATCTCACTCCGTAAGAATAGCCCTTCAGTTTTCGAGTTCTTAATAAAATTGTCCTAACTAATACAATATAAATATTATTTTTTATTTTTTCGTTTATTAATAATCGAGAGTTTGAGTTTATTAGGTAGTGAACCTGCCTTTTGAGCTTGGGGGCGTGGGTTCGATTCCCACCTAGGATAAACATTTATGTGGTGAACATTTGTGTTTGTATGCATTTCAAAATATATGTATGTGTACGTATATCAGTCTCTGGCAGCCATACTTAGTACAAGCTTTGCTTAGTTTGGGGTCAGACGACCGAGTGTGAATTTTTTATTATTTTATTTATTTATTTGTTAAGCTATCACGCCTCAACAACTTAATCGATTATCATGACGTAAATTTTTGCATTCACGTGGTCAGGGTGCAGAAAAGGATATACTTAGCGGTAATTTGTATCTCGAATTAATAACGGATTTATATCAAATTCTTTGAAAGCCATTTTAACCTTGAAACAAAATATTGTCCCTAGATTCAGTATAATTGTACTTTAAACTTAAATTCAAACTTTGTTGACACAATCGAAAATTGATTTTATTATAGAGGTACAGAGGTACTTATAGAGGACACCTCTATAATGTGTAAGATAGTAATATAGAGGTGTCCTAGCGAATATCTCTGTAGATATAATAATGTAATCAATTTAACCTAGACACTCTAGGTTAAATTGATTACATTATTTGATTGATTACTCTAGATCAATTTAACTTTATATTTAATCTAGGACATATAATGTAATCAATTTTCGTCCTCTTGATTTCCACGTTACGGACCTTGAGCCTATTGTGGGCAGTCCCATTAATATCCCAAGTATATCTGGGAATTGTCTATTTATTTACAGGGATTTTTATTTTTTCTTTGTATATAATTCATTCATTGTTCTTGTGTAAAATGAAAATAATTTGTATTTTCGGAAATGAATTTTCTTATCTCATTGTTTACTAGAAATAACAAAAAGAAGTATAAACAACGCTTAAAGTTATTGTAACAACTGGCAGCCTTATCACTAGACTATAAGAGCGAGATTCACAGCAGCATACGGCTTCACTCTCAGATTAATCTAGAAAATAAGATGGCGCACGGCGGATGACTAGGTGAAGCCAAAAACCATCCAAAAACTACGCTACTGTCGTATATGTACATAACACGCACACATTGACGCAAAAAAACTACGCTACTCGCTTGGTCATTCTTATCTGGACATTATTGGCATTGGTTTAGGGTATAATTTCGTATACATAAATATACATAGTTTTTTTTTTAGTTTTTTTTATGGACAATAAGTCGGCGTTTGACCACCAACTCGCCTGATGTTAAGCGACGTTGTGGTCTAAGATGGAGCATGACGACCTATAAGGTACTTATTCACTCTAGGCTTGAAGTTTTGTAGAGTGAAGAAGTACAAAGACGGCAGTTGAGTGAGGCGCTACAAGTGCGCCACTGCTCAGACCCGTCTTCGGAACGGTTACACCGGACTAAGTACATCCCGAAACACGACTAGGTCATTTTACGGCATGGCTTGGTCCGGTGGGTGGTAACTAGCCACGGCCGAAACCTTAGTGCATTATAAAAGTGTGGCTAGGACTACATTTTGAGGTTCTTTTTAAAAACTGTGCAGTTTTTTTACAAGTTAATTTTGAAAAAGCCGTAACATTTAAGTGTTACAAATATGTGCAGTTTTAGAATATTAAATCTTTTAAGGTTGTATATTAGAACGGAAATGGCTAAGGTAGAGTTTGGGAATTAGTAGGTATTCGTTTTCGTGCAATTGTAAATGTTTTTCATGGCAACATTATCACGCACACACATTGAAAAAGAAGTGGCTTCAGCGAGATATAACGCAGTGTTCCATCTTTTCCTCTAGATTGATCTGAGGCTTCACTTTGATAAGTTCAAGAATCTCGCCCGGAAAGTTGAACTTTCCATCAAAGAAGTCGAAGTGCGGTCTGTGAATGTCGCTCTAAGAGGGACCGCTACTATGTTTGATTAGTACTGTGTATAGGGAAATTTGAATTTCGCTGGTAACTGCAGCTCCTAATTGCTTTTTTCTAGGTATAGCTATAAAGGACCTTGAGAACGGTCTGTCCGAGCCGTCCATCACGCGCGGCGGGCTCGGCTTCAACTACGCCAACATCAAGCTGAAGAGCGAACGAGGATCGGGGTACAAGTACCATATAGAAATCTACGCGTGATTTTAAGTTACCATAGAGTACTCATAGATTTAAAAAAATAAAACTTTTAAGGCCCGCTCACATTAAGCGACAACGACTACTAATTTATCAATGCTAGACGCAAAGACAAGACGCATGTTTGCACAGGCCTTATGCTGGCCTTAGTTACCTACTTTTTTCTGCGTCTCTCCCACTGTGAATCCCACATGGTGGTTGTGACAGCTACGAATCAGAAAGCTGAACAGATACGTATGTAATAGGTAGGGTCAAGTGGGGTAAATGCGTCTATGGGACAATTGCGTCTTTCAAGAATTACTGACAAACAAATTAGCGTGCAACAGGAGGTTGAAAAACATGACAAATGGTTTTCAAGATATTTGAGTAGCGCGTTTGTATGGAAATTTCAGAGCGTCGCGGCCCTCTTAATAACTATGTTTATTTTATTAACTTACATTATACACCAAAGCCGAATTTAGCTGAATAAGTGTAGTTAGTCCTTAATCCGTCACTTTACTCTACGGTCGACATTGTCTTCTGTAAGTACTTCCATAATTTTGTAAAAACACAGATTAAATAAAAACTTAAAAAATGATTTTAATTTTAGTGCTGAATACGTAAACTTTCTAATAAGGTACTACTTAAGTACAACTTGTGAAATACTCGAATTTAATTATAAATCTACTAGCTAATAAAAATGTAAAATAAATATTTTGGTGATAAGTTTACACGAGGTACGTTTTATTATCTGTGCTACTATGACCTAAAGACATTATCTTTTAGTTTATTTACAAACATACAAACATGCACTAGCTGATCTCTGCGGTTCCATCCGCTGCCCAGTAGGCCTGTGGGGCTATTCCTACGCGTGAGATGAGATGAGATTTTATCTTGGTCACTCTCACACCTATGACGTTTCAAACTAGAGCAACAAGGACGCAAAATGGTGAGATGAGAATCTCAAATCTCCGAATAGGGTCCCTGTAGAATTCTGCCCTATCTAAGGTTCGTGCTACGTGTATGTGTTCTAACTATTAACTAATTCGCAAATTTCAGCTTCAGAGATTAAGTAGTTTTCGAGATTGTGTTTAGTCAGACCTTTTTTATTTACATACAACGTGTTGCTTTGCATTTCCACCGAATTTGAAGAGGTAGGTATACTTCACTAGCAGAGCACGAATTAAGTATGGGGCAACCTTGAAATCGAAAAAAAGCAGCTGTTCCATACATTTTGTCGACGATCAACGAATTTTTTTGTATGGAACCTCTGTTTTTTTCTTCTAAAATTCAAGTTTGCCTCATAATTTATTCGTGGTCTGTTAGTGGAGTATAATATACTTCTACAAATTCGGCGAGAACGCAAATCACACGTTGCATATAAGCTACTTGCCCTGGTTTCGCACGGTGCCTATGAACTATCTGAAAGAAATGTACATAATAATATATTTTCATCTAAAAGGTCGCTGGCAGAGGGAAAGGTGCTCAGAATGCTGGCAGCATTGCCACGCTGGATGGCAATGGTCAATTTCTGTCCAAAATAAATGCCAGCATTCTGAACACCTGACGCCTCCAATAACCGTTTAGCCAGGTCCCTGTAGAGAGATAGGGCCGCTGGGCCCCACGGACCTAAAGTTTCCACCGCAAACGGCACAAACATGTAGACACGGTCTAACCGCGAATATTTGTGCCATTTGAGGTTCTCGGCCTTGGCAGCGGCGGCGCCGGCTTGGGCAGTGGTCCCCGGGAGGTGAGACGGAGCTAGTGTGTCCACACAAGTGGCATTCCACACTAAGGGGCGTCCCACCTTCCAAGGGATCAGTGTCATCCCGTCGGGTCTTTTACCGTCGTCTCACATCAGTCCACTAGATTCTAGGACTGATGGGACGCCGGCAGTAACGAAGGCCCGACGGACAATACCGTTTAATTCGGCGTGTCTCGGGATACGGCCAGCGCTCCTAGCGCACGATAGGCCGTGGTGGTCGAGCTGGTCCGCCATATCTGTATGTATGGGACAGCTGTATTTTTTTTCGATTTCAGGAGTTGCCGAAAAGCAAAAGTTGTTCCTAATGATAACTACAATAATATTGGCTTAAATTTCGCATTAGTACACCCTTTCTGCGGTGCTATTCACAATTCGAAAACGTTTCGATCGGGTCTCACAAATTTCAAACTCAAATTGTTCGAATCTTAGTCTACTTTCATAAAATTTAGAATAGGAATCAAGCATAAATCCGATCGGAAGAATGAATCACATTTAAGAACTTATGAATATGAACCGAGATCTAAATAATTTGAGTTTATAGTTTTTGGAATCCGAACGAAAACATTTCCGAATGATTGTGAATACCTATGCTGATAACCCTGTAGTCCCAGTACAGATAAGAAGAAGAGAGGTACCTCCTCTATACAACGTGTTGTTTTGCATTCCTGCCGAATTTGAAAAGGTAGATATACTCCACTAGCAGAGCACGAAAACTATATGGGACAAGCTTGAAATCGAAAAAAAAAGCAGCTGTTCCATACATTTTGTCAACGATCAACGAATTTTTTGTATGTAACAGCTGTTTTTTCTTCTCATTTTTAATATTGCCCCAATATTTATTTGTGCTCTGCTAGTGGAGTGTAATTACCTCTACAAATCCGCGATGACTCCGCGGGAATGCAAAACAACACGTTGTTTTAGGTCAAAATTATTTTGCCAGACAATAGGTTTTCCTGCTTAACTTTTTTACTATTGCAGTTAGTGTAAACATTTTTACAAACGTGTCAATTCGACACTTCCGCAGTTTAGTGTGACGTGAATGTTTCTCTGAGCGGAATTTTCATACTTAGGCTTATACTTATCTACGAGTTTATAATAGTTATACCTACATCATTGTTATACGTTGGCATTTTTACTCACCCGCCATTTTGCTGGTTAGATCTCTGCGGTTGTGTCGGGGCTGGCAGAGGTATAATACAACACCCACACTTCGCCAGACGATATTCAGTCCCAAATGCGACAGGGGGCGAGCCTGTCGCCGTACAACAGGCTCCAGTCATGCAGCAGATGACAAACATAACGCACATATGCTCACACAATGAACAAATTGGTGCGTGCCGTCGGCTGGGTTCGAACCCGCTCCCTCTGGTTTGAGAGACGGGCCTTTTCCCAACTAGGCTGCCATCGCTAAATTATAAATAAATAAATAATAATAATAATTTTATAAACATTATTTATAAATTACCAGGGATGTATAAAAGAACAGAAGATCCCTGTTATTCCATAACTACTAAGGGCTCCTGTGGATCTATGGGTGAAGCCACAGGGCGCAGCTAGTAAGTAAAAAATAACTAGATGTGCCATGTGGTTTTATCCCCGGTTAAAAAGTAGCCTATGTATCAATCTAGGGTATAAGCTACCTCCATAAAAAATTTCATCAAAATCTGTTCATCCGTTTGAGCGTGAAGAAGTAACAAACACACACTTACCTACACTCTCACAAACTTTCGCCTAACTACTAACTAATATTAGTAGTGTGATTCTGATATTTCAAAAATTAAAGTAGGTATAACCCTATATTTCAACCCTCTAGAATAATAACTACCCCTTTAATAATAAACTTAGCTTTTTATTTTGTGTAGGTACTCCGTTGTTTCTTTCTCCCTTTGAAACATGAACCCTATCGTAAAAGACAAAACCTGTAATTAAAAGCTAGCGATTTGCGATTTTTAAGCGATGTTAAAATCGCTCGCTAAATCAAAGAAGTCATACTCACTTAGACCCTAAGACTTAATAAATAATACTTATAAATAAATTCGGGACACTTTCACACACGGTCGCCTGACCCCAAACTAAGACAAGCTTGTACTATGGCTACCAGATACTGATATTATGTATATCAGTATCTGGTAGCCAGATACTGATATACAGTATATCTTAGATATTTTTAAATACATACTTAAATAGATATTAACACCCAGACATAGAACAAACACAAATGTTCATCACATAAATGTTTGCCCTAGGTGGGAAATTAGTTGGGTAGATAGTTGGTCTTATTTTGCATAAAATATCGGCACATCGTCTTCTTAATAATAATTTAATAACTTAAGTATGAGCAACAACTAGCAGGTTTTTAGACCTGCCAAATAAAAATCTAAACATACAACAAAGACTTTAATAAATACAACTGAAACAACCAAACTAACATAAATAAAGTCACAATCATTCACTTCCCATGATTGTAAGCGAAGTTATTCGTTTGTAGCGCATACACTTCCACCCAGAAGTTGTAGCCTCTAAACACGGTCGGGCTATCCAGCTCAATGGTTACGGACTTCTGTCCGATGCCACCGGCTTTTATGTAAGCGTCTCCCCACTTGTCTTGTCTAAGGTCGGTGACTTTGATGGCGTTGATAACTTCGGTTGGGGAGCACCTGACTGTGAAGGTGTCAGATCTCACCCAGATGGCTGGATTCTCTTGGTGAACCTGAAAAGATTTGAGAGAAGTAACAAGTAACATTATTAAAAGGAAAACAAAAAACCCGGCTGTAAAAATTGGGTCCCTATGTCACTTCCACTATCAAGACGATTCAAATGATACCTCACATGCCGAAATACATCAAGCTATTTAAGCTGTAGGGCGTGCTAAAGAAACCTCAATACCAAATACATACAGACATTCTCACACCCATACATACATACAAACACTCGAAAAACATAACCCTCCTTGCGCAGTTAGGTAAAAAGTAAGAGTTGGTATGGGTTTAGTCATTACATGTCTTCATCAAATCCGTTTACTAGTCGTGAACAAGGTTTAACAACTGGCTCTCTTGTCTTTATGATCGACTCCCTGATTCCCGCAGTTTCACTCGCGGTTAATAACTATCTTATGTGCTCATCATCATCAGCGTCGTCATCATCACATCAGCCCGGAAGACGTCGACTGCTGGACAAAAGCCTCCCCCAATGATCTCCTCAACGACCGGTCCTGCGCTGCCCGCATCCAGCGGCTTCCCGCGACCCCCATCAGATCGTCAGCCGCCCTTGCGGGAGGCCTTCCCACGCTGCGTCTTCCGGTTCGTGGTCGCCACTCGAGAATCTTTCTACCATCTTAGGTCTCATCATATCTTATGTACTATTCCACACTATAATCTATCTTTATGCCAAATTTCATTCAGACCCGTTCAGCTGTTCTGGCGTGATTGAGAAACATCCATCCATAGAAACAAGCGTTTTTTTTTCAGTTGTAAAAAAAAACGCTTGTTTCTAGGTTGCTTGTTACTAGGCATGCGTTGACCACTGACTCGCCTGATGGGAAGCGTCGACGTGATCGAAGGTGTAACACGCGTGCCTAGGAGATACATATTCACTTTACTCTTAAACACCCCCGGATTGTATTTAGGTGAAAAGACAGACGCAGGTAAAGAGTTCCACACCTCTGCAGTTCATACAAGAAAAGTTGACTTGAAACGCTTACTGCATTTTGGCGGAATTTCCACTATAAGAGGCTGTCTCTTACTGGTGCGCCTGGTACAATTATAAAAGTTTACAATTGAAAAATTTAAAACATTAGTGTGAAGTATGATTTATCGAATAAAAAAATCTTTGTACCTTACTGTAGATCAGCTTCGATGATATATCAGGATAGCCCAGGAACAAATCGTTGCTTGTCACAGCTACAAACAGAAGAAACAGTGGTACTGTCGATAGGAAATATCTTGAAGACATTTTTCTATGCTATGTTTTTCTTAAGATTTAGATAGATGCGTGTGCTCGATCAAATATTAGAAATGGAAATGTCTCGAAGTTCAAGCAAAACCTACAAGATTTAAATATAAAATTCACACCAGCTTGTGAAGTGTACCATTGCTGTGAATGAATATCCTATACATTAACTGCGACCAACTCTTCGTAGAGCTGGTTAAATCTTGGAACTAAAATTTTCTATTGTAGATTTTTAGTTTAGTTCAGACAAAGCGATGGTGTCGCCCCCATTTAACTTTAAACAAAACATTGCTCTGTACAAATAAGCGTGTAGTCACTTCGAACTACAATCGATTCTTCAGAAGTTCTATTTTACATAAATCAAAATATTTATCTGGCATGACGTAATTTCCTCGTAATATATTTCGTTATATGGCTATCTATTAACAAAGCTATGTGAAATGGTTACTCAGAACCATGATCTAATGATCCTAATTCCTTTAAAAGCAAAGAGCTGAACCCGCGTCTTCATTTGGAGTCTGTACTTCAAGCAAAATGTACTTCGTAATCTTGGCGTTGTGTGTGGCCAGCGTTGCCTGTAACGACATTCGTCTGGGGTACGCTACGGCGCAGTCCAGAAAAATCTTCAGCGAAATAAAAGAAGCAGATCCAGCGCTTTGGAAAAGGACAGACGATGTGATCGTCAACGCTCCTAATAATGAAATTATCAGTGCTGTGTACGTAACCGATCTTAGAGACGAGAAAGATGGTGAATCTTACATAGAAAGTGGAGGAATCGGTACAAAAAGTGTTACCATTGGCCTGAAAAGTCCTACAATTCTCAGAGGATACAAGTTCGAGATTGAAGTCTATGGTAGTGATCCCAACGCTAGATATTTGACAAAAGGAGTTTATAATGAACAAATTTACGACGGGCAATACCCTAGGAAGTATTAAAATGTACTTGATGTGTTTTTTACTGAATAAATGATTGTTTTGTATGTGTTGGCCTTGAGTTTATTGTGGTCCTTTGGTGTATTCAGATTTATTTCGGACTAGCTGCGCCTCGCGGTTTCACCCGCGGTTAAAAAGTATCCTATGTGCTATTTTAGACTATAACCTATCTCTGTGCCAAATTTCATCCAGATCTGTTCAGCCGTTCTGGCGTGAAAGAGAACATCATCAATCCATCCATCCATCCATCAAACATCCATCCATCCATCCATTCTTACAAACTTTCGCGTTTATAATATTAGTAGGATTTGGGGGCCTACCATGAAATGGTATTGCCATGAAGCGTGCATTTTGTTTTCGACGTTGCGCGACCATGAACCTTATTGCTCAGCGACACGATTCGCAAGCGCTCAGCATCGACAACAAACCAAACCATTATGGCACTAGATGTCAACTGGACAGGAGCAGTTGAAGGTTGCAATGATTATAAAACCTGGGTGTAATGTATCTGTGGTTGGATGTAAGGGGTTTCCCAGATAGGCGCGGACTGTGATTGGACTTCGCATTGGCGGTCCATTGACAGCCACCGCAGGCTGTGTCTGTCTGTGAGAGAGACTAAGGGCGATAAGGCCGCCATCATAATAATAATGCCCCTTAGTTTCTTGCCTGTTCTTCTGAGAAGAGGCTAGAAAGAGGGTAGGTATTATAAGGTTAAGACTTATTTAGAAGACAAAGATGTCTGGAGCCTTCCACTTCCGCCAAGTAGCCACTAGTATGTATAGATATAACCTAGTTGTAAGCCAAAATTTGTGTGAAATAATTTACTTATTTTTTGAAAAAATAATGCCCCTCAGTTTCTTGCCTGTTCTTTGAGTAGAGGCTCTTTATCAGAACAAGGCAGTCGAGTCTATTTAAAAAAACGTTGACGTTCATAAGTGTGTCTTTGATACCTAAATTGAATAAAAACATTTTGACTTTGACTTTGACTTATCATATTAGCTTAGACATTTTATATGTATTTGGTGCACAATAAAGATAAAGGTGACTTAGATGTATTGGATTGTATAGTAAACTTTCTCTTTTTTTTTTGTTTTTTAATTCGGCACACTTCCACAGACGGTCGCCTGACCCCAAACTAAGCAAGGCTTGTACTATGGCTGCCAGAGACTGATATACATACTTAGATATTTTTAAATACATACTTAAATACATATTAAGACCAAGACATAGAACAAACACAAATGTTCGTCACATAAATGTTTGCCCTAGGTGGGAATCGAACCCACGCCCCCAAGCTCAGAAGGCAGGTTCACTACCAACTGAGCCACAAAGGCAGGCAGATTCTTTATTACCACGCAGGTGAAACCGCAGGGCGCAGCTATACCCTGTTCTCTGTAGCAAGGTGCGGGTGACAGCCGTTTTTATTTTTGTCTAGTTATTTTTGTCTAGTTCAGAAAATACAATACAATACATACATATCGTCACGCCTTTCCCCCGAGAGGGCTGGCAGAGGTGTAAAACAACAAGTGTGCAACACCCACACTTCCCCGGACGATATTCAGTCCCAAATGTGACAAGGGGCGAGCGTGTTGCCATACACCGGGCTCCAGTCATGTAGCAGATGACATACAATACGCACATATGTGAACATAATATGTGATACACAATGAACAATTCGTATTTTCGTATTTCTTTAAGTTCCTGTCCGTCCAAAGGTTACCTGGAAGAAATCGCTTTAGGCGAGAAGGTCGCCCTTGTACTGCGGAAAAATGTATTTTAGTTTTTAAGATTTTCATGTAATTTTTTTGGTGTGCAATAAAGTTGTGTTGTATTGTAAGCGAAGACAGCTTAGTGGAGAAGGCCCGCCTCTGAAGCCAGAGGGAGCGGGTTCGAACCAAACCGACGGCACGCACCAATTTGTTCATTGTGTGAACATATGTGCGTATTGTATGTCATCTGCTACACCCTGGGGTGTATGGCGACAGGCTCGCCCTCTGTCACATTTGGGACTGAATATCGTCCGGCGAAGTGTGGGTGTTGTATCACACCTCTGCCAGCCCCCTCGGGGGAAAGGCGTGACGATATGTTATGTTATGTGTATGTTCGGTCAATAAAAACATCAGTCACAATACCGTCAAACTCTCTCTATATCTATATAGGTAGATAGCTAGGTGTTGCACAAGGAAAATGAGATCACCGCACAAGTCATGGCCATGACAAGACGCTCTGGGATTCACTGTGTTCCTTATCCTTACAAAAACATTGAAATGCGACACGTAATTTCACTGACACGGAAATCCCAAGTTTACAAAAATTACCTACATTCTCTACTCTTAGTAGAAAAATACCTTAATTTTATTTAAATTTGTGTTTTATGATCTTCTTTTCAGTCTTACATAGTGACTTTTGTGTTTTTTTTTCTATTTTTTGACCCCCGACGAAACCACGACGGGGTGTTTCTGTGTGTGTGTGTGTTTTTTTTTATCTACAGATGTTTGGAAAAAATACACTTACGTATCATCAGGCCTTGCCTGAGTATGTCGGACTCGATAAGTATCCCTTCCGACCAAAACCTTCCTCTGGCACCAACCTCTACTTCCCCGAGGGACCGCCGGTATGCATTACTTCACGGGGGGAGGCTTTAGCTATTGCTTGTGTGTGTGTGTGTGTGTGTGTGTGTGTCTGTTGCATCGTAGCTCCCGGACGGATGAACCGATTTAGATTTTCATCAACAACCATTGATTTATCATCGTATTAACCGCGAAATGGCTTAATTTTCTTTTCACACAACCTGGGGGGCTATTCCTGCGCGTGAGATGAGATGAGATTTTATCTCGGTCACTCTCACACCTATGACATTTCAAACGAGAGCAACAAGGACGAAAAAAGGTGAGATGAAAATCTCAAATCTCCGAATAGGGCCTCTGCTCGACAATGACCAAATTACATATCACGTAGTCTCAGCGTTAAGCAAGACATTGCCTCCCATGGAAGATAATGTTGTATGAAACTCCCAAAGGAGTTTAAAATTAAATAAAACTCAGCAAAGGGACGAGTTATTCGAAAATCGAACTTGCCACCACAACAAAAGAACGCATGCATGAAATTTTGCAACAAAAAACGCTGTTGATTATCTACAAATTTTTGGCTCCGCACCTCTTGTGCATTTGCCAGTGTCTGGTAAATTACGTATTTCTTAGTTGTAATTATAACCAAGTGATTGCAACGATAAATCACTCCCCTATCAAATGGAGTTTTGTAGGTGACCAACCATTATCGTCATCCGTCTCTTTCGAACTTGTTGTAAACGGCTTATTTCGGTCTTGCTTAAGCATCGATTGACGTCACTACGTGTTGCTGAACGCCACACCTGGCGGAGTTTATTATTATACAATGGTATAGACGGTTTCATTCCATCCCCAAAGGTACAACCGAGTCCGGTCTCAAAGCAGGTGAGGAAATGAGTTCCTTCATCGCTGTATGAGAATTCCCTAAGGTGACCTTAGAAATGGCGAGGAAGCTCCAGAAAGTACCTACTTTCCAACCGGGACGAAATGTCTGGAGAAAGCTGGAAAACGTGCTTTTTCCTTCAACTGTACCTATTTGTAAGTCTTTTTATGGTAAGGTAGTCGCAATAGAAATTGTGATACGGGTAATGTACAGTCATTGGCACATGTTCCTAAACTTCAAATGAATATGCTTGAGGCACGGAAAAAATAATGTACTACAAGTTTAAATTAAGAATTTAAAAAATCTCTGACACCAATTTTCATAAACACCGGTTTTCATCAAACTTTTTTTTTAAATGTAGAATAGGTCGACATTTGACCGCCAACTCGCCTGATGTCAAGCGACGTTGTGGTCTAAGATGGAGCACGACGACCTAGAAGGCACTTATTCACTCTAGCCTTAAATATTATCCTAGTCGGAACATATAGCTAAGAACACTCCCGACTAATTCACATTTCAAACAAAAAAAAAAACAAAATCAAAGTCGGTGCATTTGTTCGGAAGCTACGATGCTAAGTTTTTGGGGGCTGAGCTACCCACGTCCGTAGGAGTGTACTCTATTCTGATTCCCTACACGTGGTCCCCGGGTAGTGCTAACCGGGAAGCAAACTCTGGTGGAAGGCTTCGGCCGTGGCTAGTTACCACCCACCGGACCAAGCCATGCCGTGAAATGACCTAGTCGTGTTTCGGGATGTAGTCCGGTGTAACCGTTCCGAAGACGGGTCTGAGCAGTGGCGCACTTGTAGCGCCTCACTCAACTGCCGTCTTTGTACTTCTTCACTCTAGTAAACTTCAAGGCTAGAGTGAATAAGTACCTTCTAGGTCGTCGTGCTCCATCTTAGACCACAACGTCGCTTAACATCAGGCGAGTTGGTGGTCAAACGCCGACCTATTATACATTAAAAAAAAAAAAAAAATGCCAGAGACGGACACAGACAGACATGTCAAACTTATAACACCTCGTCGTTTTTGCGCCGGTGGTCAAAAATAACGATTGAGGCAATTTTCATACTTAGATGTAAACAAGTACGTAGATAGGTAATCAATTCTATTTTCAAATTTGGAGGAAGGGTTTAAAAAAAAACTAGTAAATAGGTATACTAGTATTTTTTTTTCAAAAATTCTGTGCAACTTGGAAAGGTTTTCAAATTGTTAAAAAAACATACTTAGGCAGGTTTGTATGAAAATGACTGATATCTTAGACCGTGTACTACTACTTATAAAGTTCACAATATGTTGCTGACTGTACCTACATAATTATTATGTGCATTATACCTTTTATATTAGCTATACTAAAAATATGACTTCCGTCGAAGTATGGAAAGTATGTTTACTCCTAGGGATTATGGTGCAACCACAAGATATAAGGGCATGTTCACATTCGCAGTGCCAGATTGACAGTTGACTTAATTATTCACAGAATGGGCTATAAAATCTACCTCTCCATGATCAGTTTTTAGATAAATTTATATACATATCATATCTTCACGTCTTTTCCCCGAGGGGGCTGGCAGAAGTGTAATACAACACCCACACTTCGCCGGACGATATTCAGTCCCAAATGTGACAGGAGGCGAGCCTGTCGCCATACACCGGGCTCCAATCATGTAGCATGTAGCAGATGACATACAATACGCACATATGCTCACACAATGAACAAATTGGTGCGTGCCGTCGGCTGGGTATATATTTATATACCTGGCGGAATATATTATTATACGGCGCGCGTGCCAAAAAATTGGTCGAAAAAAAGGTTTTTGCTCCTAACTTCAATGTAATTAGTTAAGTAAATAATGTCGGCTTTGGTCGCATAAAGATTTTTCTGGAACACGAAGATAACACTAAAAACACTGAATAGATAAATTTTATTCGCACGATAGATAAAGTGGCGTTTGACGTAATGTGTACGGGCCGTATGTGTTTACACCTTTATAGTGTTTGCTGATCGTGACATTGCAAGCAAAACCGCGTCATATGACTTGTCTAGTCGTGATGGATGGCTGATGGACTAGGGCTATTTTCCTGAAAGGATGGCGTTATGCAGAATGTAGTCATGATGATCTTTTTATGTTTTGTTTAAACATATCGTCACGCCTTTCCCTCGAGGGGGCTGGCAGAGATGTAATACAACACCCACACTTCGCCGGACGATATTCAGTCCCAAATGTGATAGGGGGCGAGCCTGTCGCCGTACACCGGGCTCCAGTCATGTAGCAGATGACATAATATGCACATATGTTCACACAATGAACAAATTGGTGCGTGCCGTCGGCTGGGTTCGAACTCGCTCCCTCTGGCTTGAGAGGCGGGCCTTCTCCGGCTAGGCTATCATCGCTCTATTTTGTTTAAGAGTTATTTTAATGACTGTTTTACATTATTCCAGTCCAGCGATCGAATCCAGCCACTGGCATAATGTAAACTGACACTGAAATGCTCTGGTCCAGTGCCGGCATTAAGTTAGTTTATGGGTCCGACACAGGGTGGTGGTAAAACATTAAGATTCACAAGCAACCATCCCAATTCCCAAATAACAGAAAAACAGTGTGTGCAATATTACTGGTTGAATTGATTTTTATCTTAAAACGAAAATCCAAACCACGCCATCGGATAATAAGCAGCTGTTATTTTCATTAAACTATTCATCTATTTTATATACTTTGTTGTGCAATAGAAATCGTTTGAAATATCAAAACGACGAAAAAATAAAAGTACCTAAATTTTTATATTTTAAAGAAAAGTACCTAAATATTTATGTCCAAAAATCTCAGAGCCGTCAACAAACTTTAATTTAAAAAAAAAAAATAGAAAACTTGCCTCACTCCCGCACACCACCATCCACCCACATATAAAAACAATACGAACAAATTAGCACCTCAGTACAACGAACGAAAATGCGCGCGACTCTCGCCTTACTGATCTTGTGCGCTGCAGCGGCCTACGGGCAAAGCCATGACCTGAACATCGGTCAAGCAACATTCGGAGACGTGGTCGTTTACAAAATAAACGAATACAAATACGGATTCCCGTTCATCGTGAGAACAAGCATCCTTGAGTATCCGGAACCAGGACAGCACAACTACGCGTACATCAAAGCTATTTACGTGAAGGACAACGAGCGCGATGGGTCAGGAGGCTATCCGATGGTGTCAGCGGGAGGTGTTGGACAGAGATTCGTTAAGCTAAAACTGAAGAGTCAAAGAGGAAACGGTTTTAACTTCACGGTTACAATCTATGGACGTTATGTTTGAGTGATTTTAAGTTTGGACATCGGGGAGGTTGAAGATTATCATCAGGTCTGATTTGTAAAATCATCGCTTTTCTATGAGGTACCTCAAGAAGATGTGCAAAAAAATAATTAGGAACCATTTTTAAACAACTTTTAATTTTTTCTGAAAAAAAAACTGTTTATAAAAGAACTTTTTCTCAAAATATTCTTTAAATAAACTTACAAACTTTTTTTTTTAGAAAAGATTTTAGCTTCATCTTTTGTTGAGTGAAATGGACTGTTAAGTGTGACTGAGGCTTTATTTATTGTTAATATGTTTTTAATTTTAACTTATGTTAATTTTTAATAGACAAGTTTAAAATATGTATGTTCGTTTTCAGTATTTCCAGTGCCAAAAAATGTTATTGCTAATTTATACTGTTACTCTGTTTTAAATAAATAATCGACATGAAAAACTTTGCAGCTTTGTTTTACTAAATAAAATTTTAACATATCATTTCGATGTCACGCCTTTCCCTCGAAGGAGCTGCCAGAGGTGTAATACAACACTCACACTTCGTCGGACTTCAGTCCCAAATGTGACAGGGGTGAGCCTGCCACCATACACCGAGCTCCAGTCATGTAGGAGATGACATATAATACGCACATATGTTCACACAATGAACAAATTGGTGCGTGGCTGCGTGCCTTCGACTGGGAGCGAACCCGCTCCCAAAAAAAATTAGCATATTTCCATATTTCCACCATTAGACCTTTCAATATTAAAATACCCACTTGCAGAGGATACGGAATTAAATTCTTAAACGCAGGGTTAACTAACTCTTAGTTAATTGTGTAATAGTAACTGTCACTCTAATATTGTGTTAATTCAAGGTTAGCTTTTAACTCTTGGCGACGAGAGACGATTTATCAGTTTATCCTCCAATAATCAGTTAGCCCCAAGTTAAAAGATACCCCGAGCTTGTAGTACGTGGCCTTTATTTTATTATAGAGATAATACTTTATTACTTACTTTATTGTGTTTTAATTACAAACCGAAAACAAATTCAGCAGCAACCTGTATAATTTTTAAAAAGAATCTCAGCAGACGATAATTTTCGTTTTAGGTGGGTACCCAGTTTAGTACTTAAAAGAGTATCTATATACTTACTTTAATCTTATATCTTTAAATAAGCAATTCTTGTATATATATATATATATATACATATAATTGGAATCTCGGAATCGGCTTCAACGATTTTCATACAATTTAGTATATAGGGGGTTTCGGGGGCGATAAATCGATCTAGCTAGGAATCATTTTTAGAAAATGTCATTTTATTCGTGTTTTATCGATTATCAACTTAAACATAGACTTGGAAGAAAGTCTATGTTTAAGTTGATCGGTCGGAGTCGGTCATCCAGGTACTATTTGATAAATCTCGAAAAAAGAACCATTAAATTACCTACTTGAAGTTGATACGCCATTTCATCCATCCATCATCCATCAGCCATAGGACGTCCACTGCTGGACATACTCGTATGCCTCCCTCATAGATCTCCAATAAGACCGGTTGGTAGCGGCCTGCATCCAGCGCGATCCTACCATTACGCCATACGCGATACGCCATTTGGTAGACCCAAAACCAAACAGGAAAAAGAAATTGTAAAACCACGCGTGCCCGGGGGTTTACCTACATTTCTCAAGTTTTCCTTCATTGTTTATTCGTCATAATACTTCTTAATTTTTTTTAAATAATAATAATAGGCTTGCGTTAAGTCACAAAATCGCCTGATGTTAAAGGTTACCATTCACCATCCTGCCTTGCAGTACTGCTTGAGGACTGCCGTTTCATCATGCAGGATTGTGAATAGTGTCGCAGCCTGCATCGCGTCCGGCAACGACGTGCAGGATATGTAGGATATGCAGGATGCTAGGGCATTCTTAGATGGACAATATGATCAATATGGGCAAACACTGCAGTGTAAATATGGCCCGTCTAAAGGCACTTTTAAGCAATGATACGGCCTACGAATCTTACGATGGAGTACACTGTACTTTGATTTAGACTTGACTCTCCTTACGGATGAAGTATAAAAAACAGACACACAAACTAAAAACACAAACTGGTAGTAGTTCGTCTTTACTATTAATTATTAGATTGAAAAAATCTAAAGACGCAGCGAGCGCACGCAAGGTGGACCGACGATCTGGTGAAGGGCGCGAGAAGCCGCTGGGTGCAGCGCAGGACCGGTCGTTGTGAGATCATTGGGGGAGGCCTTTGTCCAGCAGTGGACATCTTTTTCACTGATATGATGATGAAGATGATGATAATGATGAAACATTTGTTCTCCTAAATCAATCAAAGCTCCCTTCAAAACTTCTCTTTCTTTAATTTGCTTTGCTAGTGTGGCAGGTTTCCATAGCCGGCGGTTACGTTTACCATCAGGCGGGCTGATTGCTTCTTTGCCACTTTGATTGTAAAAATATAAAGGTACTAGCTGCGCCCCGTGGCTTCACCCGCAGTTAAAAAGTATCCTATGTGCTATTATAGACTATAATCTATCTCTGTGCCAAATTTCATCCAGATCTGTTCAGCTGTTCTGGCGTGAAAGAATAACATCCATTTATCCATCCATCCATTCTTACAAACTTTCGCGTTTATACTCGTAATATTAGAAGGATTATTAAAATGAATAACCCAGTTACGGCGTATTACGCATTTCCACGCTTTCCACCGATCTACAAACAATGCTATCTCGGAAACTGCTTGTACAGTACACATTTCTAGGAATTTCTGATAACAATGTCTATGGAAATAACTAATAACATGACGTAGAGTGTTTATTTGTGACGTAAGTATGTTATAATGAATTTTGTATGCAAAACAAAAATGGAAAATGCTTTTACGTTACCAATTTGCAACTTTACTGTTGGTGGCATGACTTTGACTAATGATTTTATGTGATGAGCAATTCATGGCCATGTAAATTCTACTTATAAGGTAGGATCATCACCATCATTTCAGCCGGGAGACGTCCACTGCTGGACATAGGCTTCCCCCAATGATCTCCACAACGACCGGTCTTGCGTTAAGAAGTGATCCTACTAAACTTCAAGGATAGAGTGAATAAGTACCTTATAGGTCGTCGTGCTCCATCTTAGACCACAACGTCGCTTAACATCAGGCGAGTTGGTGGTCAAACGTCGACCTATTCTACATAAAAAAAAAAAAGATTCCGTCCGCTGCACGTAGTTGTGCTGCCACTGTGGTGCTACGTAGCAGTGTTGCGCTGTTCGTGGTGATGCACTGTTGTGTATTTCTACTGCTGCGTAACTCGAAATGTAATTTCATTTAACTTATGGAGACTAAATGGGGCCCAGTAGTGCTGCAGCAACACCACTGCGTGCAGCGGAGTTCGGAATCATACTTTTAGTCGCGTGCAGCGGCTTCCCGAGACTCACTAGATCGTTGGTGGCCTTAACACGTTGTTTGTTAAGGAAGATAGATAGTACGATAAAATGTATAAACCTACTTACTTGTTTTTTTTATTTAACTACAACAAAAATGACTAAACAATACCAGAAAATACCGTCACCAGAAACCAGAAAAGCTTTGCCTTTGTCATTCGTTACATTGGAGTTTGCTGGCCGCCAAACGTTTATCTGAGACTATATTATCTGTGCCCTTTTGCTCTGTACCCTGCCGATATCAATTCTATGTACCTACCTAATATGTACTATACTAGTAGATCGCTTCACCCCGCGATCCTTCTATCTATACAGCAGCCCGATTCGTCACATGTTAGAAATGTTTTTTTACGAATTGAACTTAGGTAAGTACCTACCTACATCTTTTTGACGGCATATTTTAAGTGTCGAAGGTACGAAACTTAGGCAGTCACGTACTCGCTTCACTCGCGTCTTACTTCTGAGATTTCAAAAAAATTACGCGTGCCTACAAAATTTCAAGAAGGTTGAATTAAGGGTCCGGCGTCCACTTTCAGCTAACTTCGAAATCCTATTGGCATTCCGTCTAAAAGATACTGATGACCCTAAGTTATCTATAGAGTGACAAATTGCAATTTAAATCATGTTTTATGCCATTCGCACTTCTCTAATCATTCTTAAATAACGTAGAGTTTTCTTGTATTATGAATTAATTTAAAAGCTAATAATGTTGACAACCAATGTAACAAATGTATGTAAAGTGTTTTTTGATTTGCTTTGTTTACTCGTATATATTAACTAAATCAATCAAAAGTGACCCCTTACTAATGCGGATATTTTTCATAGCTCTATTTTATATCGAAGTTTAAAAAAAAAACCAAGAACTTAGGGGCGTAGAAATTCATTAACTGTGCCTACATGCCAAATTTCTTCACAATCTGACGAATAATTTCCAAGAAATTTGACAAGCGCGTTTGTAAGAAAAATTCCGAGCGTCGTGGAACCCTTAAAATGGAAAATAAATTTAAACATTCATACATGCATAGACAAAGAGGTATCCTAGTAGAATTGGACACCTTTGCTTAACTTTGCCACTTAAGTTGACTTATAACGCTTTCTTTTATTTCAGCTCAATGGGCCTCCTCGAGTTCGAGCAATGGTCCAACCAGCCCGAGCTATTCTCCGACCACTCACGCCTCTGCTCCAAGCTCAGCTTGACTCCTGGTCAGCGGCGCGTCTGCAGACGGTACAAGGAACACATGCCAGTCGTCAGCGCTGGCGTCAGAAGCGGGATCAACGAGTGTCAACACCAGTTCAGTGGGCGACGGTGGAACTGTACCGTTACTGAGGACGGGACGGTGTTCGGACCGCTGAGTTTTATTGGTGAGTGGGTCATCTCTTTGCTTACCTTGACTCCTGGTCAGGGCCGCGTCTGCAGACAGTACAAGGAAAACATGCCAGTCGTCACCGCTGGCGTCAGAAGCGGGATCAACGAGTGTCAACACCAGTTCAGTGGGCGACGGTGGAACTGTACCGTCACTGAGGATGGGACGGTGTTTGGACCGCTGAGTTTCATTGGTGAGTGGTGCAACTCTTTCCTTAGCTTACGAGTAACTCCTGGTCAGGGCCGCGTTTGCAGACAGTACAAGGACCGCATGTCAGAAGCGGGATCAACGAGTGTCAACACCAGTTCAGTGGACGACGGTGGAACTGTACCGTTACTGAGGATGGGACGGTGTTTGGACCGCTGAGTTTTATCGGTAAGGTAATGTTAAGCTCCACGCTTTGTTGTTAGCCTGGTAACGCTGCTGGAAAACAACGCCTTTAAACTTTTCATGGTAGCCGTAGTTTACTGATTCCTAGCAGTTTTCGTTAAAAGCGACGGAAATTTGTGTAACATTCTGTTAAATTAACACAAAATAAAGAATAAAATAAAAAGGTGAGTTAAAGAATACAGTTAATTAATTAATCTTTCAACAAACACAGCAAAAGGGTACTCTTATTAAAATCCAATCAGTATTGGACTGTTCGAAAATTGAAAACAAAAATAAGAAAACAATCCGCAACATAAAAGTAACCAGTAACGAATTTATGGATATATTTACACCTTTTAACTTAACCAACAGGTGTAATAACTTCTTAAAGGACATAATTGCAGCAAAAAATAAACCAAACAAAAATAACAAATTACAAATAATAAACAGAGCTCAAGTCAGTATCCGCGGGTAAAGTACCCAAAAGGCTGGCAACGTTACCTCGCTAAATAGCAATGCTAATTCGCTGACCGAGGTAAGCACCAGCCCTTTGGTCGTTTGTTCTCTCTATCAGACGCTTTGACAGCTCATTGAAGAGCAACCATGCGCTTTGACCCCAAGGGCCCAAAGTTTCTACCCCAAAAGGCAGAAATATGTATCCATCACCGAGGGATTCATATTTCCAGTAACGTAATTAAAAGAAAAACAAAAAACCCGACTGCAAAATGTTGTACCCTAAATCACTTCCACTATCAAAACGATTCAAATGACACCTCACATGTCGAATCCTTGAAGCTAGTTAGGAAGTAGGGGGTGCCCAAGAAACCTCACACATACACACATACATACATACATAGTTACATACATACGCTCGAAAAACATAACCCTCCTTCTCGCGCAGTCAAGTAAAAAATAAATAGTAAAATAATTTGCCTTCAAAACCACGCTGTTTCAAAATAACTTTCAGTGTGTTGCAGTCCTTACTCGTATTATTCCATCTATTCTATCAACATCATACTAAAAGACAACAGAGATTATTACTGCTGCCCTAGAAAACAATTCACAAAGTAAGTAAGAAAACCTCTTTTATTACTGTTAGATAAAATATATATAACAATGCAAATCACTCAACACAGTATAACTGCAGAAGCAAAATTATTCAATACAATCGGAAACTGCTGGTAATAACAATATTAGGGACAATTTACATCGAAGCAACATCTTGCGGTTTTGTGACATGCTACAGTGATTCGTACGTCATGGCTACCGTTCAGCTTGAGGCGGGCAAGTCCTTCCTAAGGATTCCTCGCAAACGTAAATAGTAGATTTTGTTTAGCTATTTTCTTTAAAATTTTGGAGAATTACGCGATTTTCTAACTTAGGTACTAAGGAAACCATACCATTAGACCATTACCTATATCAGTTTTCCAATGTCATAAAATAATCTGAATTCAAGACCAGTAACTATTGATCATTAGTAAGGCTATAATTTTAATTAATTGTACTTGTTGTATAATTAATTAAAATAATAAACAGCAAGTATAATAATTAAAATTATAATATATTTTAAAAAATGTGATTCATATTAACTTGCGGTAACATAATTGAATTGAATGAACCATGTCACAAAACTGTACGTATTCGTCTAAGTGTGAATTTAGCTTTAGAACTGGGTTTCAATAAAAATATGCTCTGATTATTCAGGGCCTTCGAATAACTATCATAATATCCCCGAATTTATTATTTCCCTAAAATATTCGGAGGACACGAAATACGAATGAATAAGATAGAATAAGAAATATTCTTTCATAAAACACGGAATAGTGTAATAAAAGGACATACTCGTATTATATCGGAAGAGCAATTTTTCAGATAAAACTGGTATATGGTGGAAGTATTGTTTTGTGAGATATCGTAGTAAAGTCTACTCTCATTGGTGATTTGTTCGCGAAATGGACAGATTTCTCTAGAGTGCTTGATTGTAGTGCTTCTTACTTGTCATGTAGTCCTGGTATCAGAGATTTTCTGTATGTAGGAGTTTTCATGCCATGACGTTATGAAGGTCCAATTTTAGAGAAAAATATTTAGGATGGTTTTATAAGAAACTGTATTTTTAACCCCCGACGCAAAAACTACGGGGTGTTATAAATTTAAAGTATCTGTTTGTGTGTGTGTTTGTTTGTGGCATCGTAGCTCCGGAACGGATGAACCGATTTTGATTTTGTTTTAGTACGTTTGAGTTGTTGAGTATTCTTAGCTATGTTTGATGAAAATCAGTGTTGATGAAAATCGGTGTCGAGGTGTTTTTAAATTTTAAATTTATACTTGTACTTTGGTTTATTCCATTTCATGACTTGAGGTTGTGATAAACGAGATTTTAACACAACTGGTTCTAAATTAGAGTCTATTCAGTAAGATTACTGTCGTGGCGAAAAAGGGAACTAACGTCTCAAACAAAACCAAACTAAGTTCTCTTTCTGAACACTCTATGCCTTGTTTGGTTGCAGCTTTACAATATTTAAAACTAGCTGCGCCCCGCGGTTTCACCCGCGGTTAAAAAGTATCCTATGTGCTATTCTAGACTATAATCTATCTCTGTGCCAAATTTCATCCAGATATGAGCCGTTCTGGCGTGAAAGAGTAACAAACATACATCCATCCATCCATCCATTCTTACAAACTTTCGCGTTTATAATATTAGTAGGATCTAAGTTACCAAACGCTTAGTATCGTAGCACATACGAGAAGTGTCGACGAAATAAAAGTCTAGAAAGTACTTTATCTGTTCTGTTCTGTATCTAGAATGCTACGGAACGTCTCACGATAAATCTCGGGCTGTCAGTCGGCCGACAGCAACGTGGATTTAGTGCTCGTACAACACTTAGTTTTCAGAGTTTCAGCTGAAAAGCGAGAAATTTTCAAGTGAAATTTCGAGAGCTTGTTTTGACATGTGCTTGAATTTCGTGAAACTGAGTTACGACTACGTAAAGCTTTACAGAAGTTGATTAAAATCTGTGCTGATTATGTTGCTTAATCTAAACTGACGTAACAAAACTACACAACAGTCAAGTTTTGACTAACATTGGTGCTTTGATAACTTTGTTGGCTTAAAGTTGGAACCATTTTAATTATTTTCATGATGTCGGCAGCTTGATTTCTTTTGAAATAATTCCGCCGACATTGAGGCATTATGCAATTAACAAAATGTCGGCGGCTTTCGGCGTTTTTGTTACTATCTTTTGTCATTGTAATAAAGTGCGACAATATTCTACTATCCTACTATTTTATAAACGCGAAAGTTTGTAAGAATGGATGGATGGATGTTTGTTACTCTTTCACGCCAGAACGGCAGAACAGATTTGAATGAAATTTGGCACAGATTATAGTCTAGAATAGCACATAGGATACTTTTTAACCGCGGGGCGCAGCTTGTAAAAATAATAAATAGTAGATTAGTAGCCAAGGGCTGTAAGGCATCAATTGCAGCCCGAGATATTTAGGCGCACGAGCGCAGCGAGGGCGCCTATAGTTCGAGGGTGCAATTGATGCTTACACCCGAGCTAACTACTCTGCTTTACATCTCGATTGTGAGGTAAGTAGAAAAAAACCGGCATTCCAAGAATAAAACATTTTATTAGTTAATAAAAGTAAATAATAAGTATAGTACCTACTCATAGTACGGTATAGTACTCATAGTCGATTTTAAAATTGAATAAATGCACCACAAACTAGATGGCTGCAGCTTTTTTGATAGTTCACTAAAGTATGTTAAGAATACAGTCTCAGATAAAGACTTTACTCGTTTTTCTTTTCGCCACTTCATGAACTCGTCGTAAGTTTTCAAATATCTCTCTTTAGAACTTTCAGGCAAAATATTGTTAATAGCTTCTTCAGCTTCCATTTTCATTGAATCGAGAGTGCATCTTATATCATCATCACTTGCAGAACTCATGTTTTTTTCCTAATTAGTACGTAATTATAAAAAAAATCCCAAAACAATATTTAAAGTAAAAGTTTTCTATTCCCGCCTTTTTCATCTTTTTTTAAAAATTTTTTTTCAAGAACGAAATTGAGCTTCGCCGTTCGATATTTAAAATTGATAACCTCTTTTGTCATTGGGCTGAATGCATGATGTCTATTGCCAGTATGATGGTTAGATATACGCGAACTTTTTGAAAGAGTGAAGTTTTTTTTTTATTACTTACCGCCCTAGGGCTTTTCTAGCTACATTATTACCCTAGAGCGCTAATTGGTCACCTACAAGCCCCATTTGGGAGTAATAAAGACCTACTTACCGAATATGAGAGATGTAAAAATAATTAGTCGATAATTCCCTAAAAATTAAAATCAAACAATGTCTTTCAACTCGGAGCACAGTAAAACAAAGAGTTGCATTTTTGTCCTCAGCATCTCGAGAGACCGCCTTCACGTACGCCATCACAGCCGCTGGAGTCTCGCTCTCAATTTCCCGCGCGTGCAGAGACGGCCGCCTGTCCAGTTGCAGTTGCAGTCGCGCCCCGCGCCCGAATCACCTCCACAATGAGTGGGTGTGGGGTGGCTGTGGGGACAACCTGGAGTATGGGTACAAGTGAGTCTCGCGCCTCTTCTTGCGTTCTGTTCCCCTAGTACATACTACGTTGGTTTACGGTTAACTTCGATTTTGCGATGGCGCTCCGTTCGGCTTCAGTCAAGCTGAATGAATAAGCTGAATGAATTGGTCAGTCATAAATCCGATCGATATACTACGACGCAGTCATTGTGTACAGTTGTACACTACTGCGCACTTCATAGAATACATGTGCGATCATACATATTATCGTTATGCCACTTGCTGCGAAGTGGTTGGCTGATTATTACAACACCCACACTTCGCTGCACGATACTCAGTCATAAATCTGGTGCTGGGGAGTAGTCGCCATACATGGCTCACTTTATCTAAGAGATGACATTAAATACATCCCACAATTTTGTTTCTCAAATGGACAAATTAGTATGTGCCTTAGAAATAAATTTAAATAATAATTATTGATAATAAATTAATTACTTAATAATGAAAAATAATAAAATATCCAGACAAAATTAAGAACCAAAAATTTACGAGAAAATTTGCAGAATTTGTTTTTATGTTTTTAATCGAAAACTATTGTGTTAGGAAGATACATTTATAATCGATAACTACCTACATTGTCAATATGATCAACTTACGTACTACGAGTACTTCCTTATGAAGGTAGACTAGTTGAGTAAAGTAAGGAATGGAATGGATAACGAAACATTTTCATCACAAAATTCTACTTTTACGAAACCGGCTATAAATCCTAGAATAAGCAAACAAGCAACATCTCTCTGTAATTCATATTCGCCGGGTACCATAAACTATGTTCTACTACAACTTACTACAACGCCTCCTTGAATTCTAGTAGAAAATCTACAAGGACCTCTTTGGCTTACTGCTATCCCGGTAGGAAATTATTATTTTATTTAAATTCTGGGCAGGAATGAATAGCGACGCGCTGCGGGGAACCAACGCCTTAGTATCAACGACTTCCATGCGAGTTATAAGCGCCTGGTACTTTTCCCCCACTTTATCGAAATTTGCCCCGGGAATATTCGATCTGGGAACAGTCTGTGGTAAGATCGTTTTCAGCTTTCAGTATAAAACCGTATCAGTTGTTTAAATGTCATGCCAAAAGTGGAATATAATAATAATTCAATTTACAATTTAAGTTTTCAAAAACGATGTTATAATTTCCACAATTCTTTTCTTGAAATTAAAATTGCTTCTTCACCTCCTCAATGGTGGATTACCATGGGGGAATAATTGGATCATGGATGGTACCATGAAATGTTTCATACCACCTGAAAAATCGAATACTTATTACGTCACCTGCTTCACGTAAAATGTTGCCGGTAGCGCTCACCTGTTTCACCCCCGTAGATTTATACCAGGCAAGTAGAATGGCAATGAAGGTAACTTTACTCGTACCTGTCGTTTCACTTACATTTTCATTTTACAGTAGGTGAGAAACAGATATCCAAATGTATATTATATGTCTATCCGGGAAATACTCTGCCTGAAAAGCGATTTTTCCGAACGAAAAGGGAAAAGTCGCGCTGTCCTTTTTACTGTTCCCGCGAACTGTGTAGTTAAAAAGAGATGAACATTTTCTTAGGTTCGTTTTCACACAACTGTTCACATCCAATGTTCATTCATTGTACATTTGCGTGTGTGCGAGTTTTCACCTGAATTTCCGTGAGTCCCCGTGAGAAAGGTACGTTTTACTTCTACAATTTCCTTACTTCCTAGTACTCAGGTGAGACGTAAGACAGGTGAAAAATCCACCTGTACTCTTCGGGTTGTATCCAAAAAGGTAAGCACAAGCAGCACCTGATACAAATGCTTACCTGAAATATCGAACTTAATTAGGTTACTTTGGCCGAGAAAATTACCTTTATCATTAGAAGTTACAAACAGATTCAGAACGTCAAAAACTAAACGAAAGGCTTCTGAACAATGTATGGCTTCAACTTCGTGGCTTCAAGCTACTAAGTATGTACCTAACTAATTTAGAATTTATTTAATTACTTTTAACAAATTAAAAGTTATGAACTTATTTTTTATTTTAGTTTTTAAACTAAAGCTAAAGAATGTTGATCACGATTCACGAACCAGAGTTTCAGATAATTTTAAAAATACGTAAGGGGTGTTCAAAAGATATCTGCTGAAGACATTACCCCTACACTCCCCAAGTCCCCTTATTTAGCTGTCAGTTGGTCTTCACGGTTGTCAAAGCATGGCTTACGACAGGTCGGGTACCAGGCGCTCAGAAGCTTGCAAGAGTGCGGAAGTGAACTGAAGCCTTCCGCATTACGGGGTAGCACGGTACATGAAAATACAAACTTTGCATATTTCTCTCGTTTATTCCGTAAATTTGTAATGAAATTGTCCTTGTCTCTTTATTGTCCTGTTGGCATAAAATGACCGCTCGTGGTATTCTCAGCAGAATAGGTAAAAGTTTAATTAGTCAGAATCTAACCTATACATTTGTTAACTGTTAGGCTACAGTTGTAGATGTTTGATAATCAAAATAATTTGGCTATATTTATCAGAGGCCGATCATTTGGCCGTATTGTATAATTATTTTTAATTTTCAATTAATCATATTTATTAGAAGACGACTTAAAGCTTAAAGTCCAACAACTCGATCTATACGACACGCAATAACGTCATAACGTTTGTAGACAGTTATTATTTTTATCATTGGCAGTGTTTTCTCTACAACTCCACAACTTAGGAACCGCGTAGCCCACCCTCTGACGTCACGCTCTACGTCACGTAGGCGCCGTAGCTCCGCCGTAGTCGAGTGAAAAACACCTCCTCGCAGCTCTGCACCCCTGGGACGTTTTCACGTACTGAAAGGGTTAGACGCCTGAAAACTGAAGGGTTAACACGAGCAACTGAAAGAGGAATATTTTTAATCTCTTAAAAAAATGTGTTTTTTTTTTAAATTTAATGTTTGGGCTTCAGACGTCTCGGCCAATAGCCAGATTTATGTTTTCAGCAGTGCGTTGTATTTTTAAAGTTTTGATAATACATAATAGAATTGATTGGTCTGACGAGCGCGAAGCGCGCGCTTTAACTTGGACAAAATATGTCCGGATGTCCGGCCATTTGCATCTACAGGTTTTCAGCCGATGCTAAGTGAAATTTTGTGAGCAGGTTTGATCATTCAAGAACTTTTTTTTGTTATGAATCAGTTTTTAATTCAAGCTTTCGTATTAGTCTAGCTCACAGTCTCAGTTTCAGAAACCTCACGTGAAATCGGGAGGTGTTTTCATATTTCTTACAGCACTTGACTACTTTTTATCTGACTAGGATATCATAACTCTCATAATTATTGTTCTGTTATTTTTGACGATTAATCGATTTGTTTATGGTAATTTACCGAATGGAGTTGCGTTGGGGATGGCGGGCGAACGTCATGTTTGTCAGTCATTCATTCACTTGACTTGGCTGAAGGCGGTCGCACGCAATGGTCATTCGCAAACCCATTACTCTAAATCGCTAATTGTTGTTGTAATCCTTCACTAATTCAGTAATCCAAATGTCTGCATTATTAAAATAATGTAAAGTCAACACTGCAGTCCCCTTATTTCAACGTTCCTGAAGTCTGTCGCCCACCATAGATACTTACCCGTGATGACGAGTATTACGGATCAGAAATCAGACACAACACCTTGGCCTTCCTGACTTTCCCTGACATTAGTAAATATGAACGAACTACGAGTTTTTATGTACTAACTATTTTAGTAATGAGTAACTATTTTATGTGCTTAGGAATTTCCACCAAATACGAGTATTATGAAGATGTTTCTGTCATTTTATTTTGTATTTAGTCGTTATAGAAAAGAAGGAGGTCTTTCTTTTCCAATTAGAGTGAAATAAGGTGAACTAAGTACAACTTCTATAAACATTAAAAAAACAAAGTCAAAATCAAAGTCAAAATGTTTTTATTCAATTTGGGTATCAAAGATACACTTATGAACGTCAAAGTTTTTTATATAGACTCGATCGTCTTGTTCGGATAAAGAACCTCTAAGAAGAACAGGCAAGAAACTGAGGGGCATTATTTTTTCAAAGAAAAATAAATTACTGTCCCACGAATTTTGGCTTACAACTAGGTAATATCTATACATACTAGTGGCTACTTGGCGGAAGTTGAAGGCTCCAGACATCTTTGTCTTCTAAATAATTCTTAACCTTATACTCGTAATACCCTCTTTGCATTAACGTAGTTTTAACTGTGATTTGAATTTTCCTTCAGCGACCCCTGTTATATGTTTCGGGATTTTATTATAAAAACGAATTATATTACAAAATCTTTTAAATTTTCTCTGTGACCTGTAGACTGCTCGGTCTACAGCTGACGTTTGTTCTCCTCGCTGGTCGCATTCCTCGACCGGTTCTCGTGAAATTTTGGAAGCAGGTCCGATACAGATTTTTCTTTTGCCAAATCCGTTTGAAGATTTTCCAAAAACTACCTCGACAAAGAAATCTTATAAAAGTAATTATCGAACCTACTTACAACATTTCAAGAGAATCGGTTACGGAATGCAACCTGTAGAGAAAGACAAAGATCCGAACAGAAATCGGACATACGAAAGCATTTTTGTCGAAGCTGAAGCAGAGACGCTTCGCTCGCTCGACCGATTAGTAGCCACGACTCAAAAAGCTTAAATATTGCTATAATGTGATTGTTAACAACATGAATCTCCAAAATATTTTTTTTACAACTGTAAAAACAACAAACTGGCCGATTTTTACTTTTTCCCGTTGTGTCGTTTTCAAACAACGTAGCTTCGAAATCTTTTTTCTCCAAACTTCAAAACATCCTACCAGGAAATGATGAAACAAAAGAGGGCTTTGAAAATGGGAAAGTTCTATTTGAACTGAAATGCAAAGCCGGTGAAAATTAGCATTGAAATGAAAACCGTTTCAGTGCCATTATTTTCAGAAAAACATGAGATTTTCTGCATATTTCGTAGCGAGGTGACTAAGGAAGCAGGACTTGAGAGAGAAGGGAAAAGTACTACGCCTACGCGATTTTACTACGCCCACGCTCCCCTTGCTCGCTTGTTCTGTTACGTCACTTGTTTTTGAGGCAAATGTACCAGGCTATCACAAAGAGGGTGGAGGGTGTTAGATGAGTGAGCTTGTGAGAAGCTCTAGTAGTTAGTGTAGGCGAGTTAAGGGTACATAATGTTATCCTAATATTTAATTTTATGTTACTAATAGTTCGTCTCGGACTACTAGTAACATAAAATTCGCTTCTACCTTCTCTTCGCCACTCTTGACCAGTTGTATTTAAATTTGAATTTAAAAATTGTATTTGCATGAGTATACTTGAATGCAAAATTACATGAAGACGGGACTCAAGTCATCGTCAGACAAATAAATGGCGATGTATCTCTGTAGACTCTGAGACTGCTTTCGCCAAGTGAATTTTATTATAGGTTATTGTTAATAAGTTAACATCTTAGTAAACTCCTAAAAGTGTCTTTATAATTTCAAATAGCACTTACAACAAGTCTAAAGTTACTCGTACTTTCGATGTTATGAGTTTATTTTTTGTTCGTAAAGCTACGAGTCGATCACAAACATAAAGTTTAATTTCTATTGTTAGTGTGGAAAATACTACTCCTACTATATTTTTAACCGACTGGTTAAAAAAGTGAAGGTTCTCTATTCGACTGTGTTTTTTTGTATGTACGTTCCGCGATTACTCCGCCAATTACAAGTCGATTTTAATTATTCTGTTTTTGTTTGGTTGATCATACTTTAGAGTTGGTCCCATTTACATTTTATCGAAATCGGTCAAGCAGCAGTTAAAATATCAACCAAAATCGAAAAACTCGACGACGGTCTGATGGGAAGTCGGTTTTTTATGCTTTACTTTATTATTATTCCACCTTTTAAAGGTTTTATAAAAATACTAGCTTAAACACTAGGAGCTAATAGCCCAAAAGATACATCGGAAAAACTTAACGTAAAAAGCTTCTACTTTGTTTGTGTTTGTGAAACATCAACACGTGGGAGGAGCTTAGCTTTTCATTCACACATTCACAGAAAATATAGGAGGAGCTTTTTTAACTTTCTGGCAACGAACTTTAAAAAAGCTTTTCCGGCATCCCGCTTTGAATTTTCTTTACCAGGACCCCACGAATTGAAAGAGTTAAAGAATTCAAGGAATGCGAAGATGGGAACTCGAAAACGTGAGAATTGGAATTCTCCAAGAGGGAGGAGATTTCCTTTCCTTTCATAGAGGAGGTTTTCCCGCATTTGGGTATTTTTTCCACTAGGACGGCATAAAGTCGTGGAGGTTTTGAGCAATGTCGGGCATTCTTGGAATGTCGTGAACTTCTCGGGTATCCGGACGAATTCGAACTCCCGGGATAAAGAGCACGCTTTATTAGAGTGTTATAAATTTCTGTAGAAGGTTTGTTACAATTACCTACTACTTGTGTTATGCCTCGTGATCATCTCAGAACAATAATAATTTATGACAATAAATTGTGCTGCGTTGTCAGTTAAATTTTATGTTGTTAACATAGCTTTCTATTCTGTGTAGTTGATGGATACGCTAGGTATGCTAAAGCAGGTTCTAATCCAAATATTAACATTTTAAACATACACGCCACGATTTAATAACGAGTTCTGATTTGAATATATGAACTTTTTTATGACATAAATAACAATTAAAAGTAAATTGAAATGTCTAAGTAATGCGATCGACTTATTTCCTGTCAAATTCCACCCGGGCTACCCTTAACCCCGGATAACCCGGGCTAAAACCGGTTATGGCAGAGTTAGGGTACTAGGCGAGCATGGGTGGAAAGCGTCGGTTAATCCGTCTGACGTCCGGTTATAGCAAAGCTACAGCATGAAAGGATAGAAAAGCTGGTTTTGTTGTACAAGTATCATCGATGGGAAAGATTGGTATTTTAAATTGCCTATTGCTTTATGGCTTCGGACGGCTAATTTAGTTTTGAATCGCAAAAATCTACTACTAATAAATAACTACTTATTTTTGGAGAAACTATTACTGTTTTTAAAAGTATGAGCTCAAAATATATGTTTTCCTAGTTGTTAGGTTAGGTTAGAAAAGTTTATTGGTGTGCCAAATAATTTGATTATACAGTTTTTATGAATTATTCCAAGCTAGGGTGCGGAACACATCCACATTATTTTAAATATATTCTTTTGAATATCAAATACTATTGATATGACAATACTAGTTGGTAAGTGCCAACAACAATCCGAGATAAAAATAATTAAGATATGTTTAGGTACGAAACCTTTAATTAGGAGGTAAGAAAAAAAAAGTAGGGTTGACAAGTAATAACTACTTTTTTTATTGACTCTGATTTTTACCATTTATCTTTTTTCGCGACACAAAAATGAACTCCGCAGTACTAATGAATGTCACTTAACTTAAAGCAGTGTTTTAAGTAAGACCGCTTACTTCTAGGTACCAGGCTTGCAGAAACGTTGCTTCAAGCTTCAATAGAGGGAAAATCTCACCCCCGTTTCTTGTTGCCATCCTGATTTTAACTCCTAACTCTTAGATTTTAAGGTACATTTTTCTGTTGCTGTGTAGGCGCTACGAATCGATACTCTACCCTCGTAGAACGGTGGGCGTAGCTTCACGTAATATTCGTAGCAGTGTGTAGCTGTTTCCGTCCTTTTCTGGAGGTACCTCTCTTTCAAGAAAAGCTTATTGTAGTGTGAGTGAATACTTGGAAAAGTTTTATTGATCATAATTGCTTGGTGTACGAACGTACTATCTACGAAATGGGAATCATTGAGAGATTGATTTAAAGAAGTAAATATTTTACTTTACCTTCTTTGTATATATTTGAAAATAGTATGCTAAAAAACACTTAAAAAAATTCGTAAAAACATCGGTCTACATAAATTTAAATTTAAATGTGACTAACATAACAATAACACTAGAAATAAGGATACGATAGCTCTACCAAGATTTAGACTGGCTATAATTATATAAGACAAATTTGTAAGTCCTTTTTAGGCATCTGCGTTCGTTTTTATAACAAAATCCCGGAACATATAACAGGTCTCACTGAAGGAAAATTCAAATCACATATAAAAACTACACTAATGAAAAGCGGATATTAAAAAGTTAACAATTATTTAGAAGACAAAGATGTCTGGAGCCTTCCACTTCCGCCAAGTAGCCACTAGTATGTAGGTATAGATATAAAATTATCAAGTTGTAAGCCTAGTCAAGTTGTAAGTTGTAAGTAAGTAAAGAAATTTGTGAGATAGTTTTTATTATTTATAGCGATGATAGCCTAGTTGGAGAAGGCCTCTCAAGCCAGAGGGAGCGGGTTCGAACCCAGCCGACGGCACGCACCAATTTGTTCGTTGTGTGACCATATGTGCGTATTGTATGTCATCTGCTACATGACTGGAGCCCGGTGTATGGCGACAGGCTCGCCCCTGCCACATTTGGGACTGAATATCGTCCGGCGAAGTGTGGGTGTTGTATTACACCTTTGCCAGCCCTCTCGGAGGAAAGGCGTGACGTTATGTTTATGTAAGAATGTTTATGTTATTTATACATTTTTTGAAAAAATTAAACGCACCTCATTTTCTTGCCTGTTCTTCTGAGTAGTGGCTCTTTTTACGAATATGATAAATAGCAGATGACATATACAATACACACATATGTTCACACAATGAACAAATTGGTGCGTGCCGTCGGCTGGGTTTGAACCCGCTCTGGCTTGAGAGGCGGGCTTCCTCCAACTAGGCTTTCATAAAAACAGAAAAGATTTTAATAGTTACCCGGCATGCAGGTTCACAGAGAGCTTCGTGGACATACGCGAGCGCGAGCGGAAGGTGAAGCGTGGGAGCCGTGAGCAGGGCCGCCAGCTCATGAACAGACATAACAACGAGGCAGGACGTCGGGTAAGAATATTCTCATTAAAACTTGGTCATTCCACGATTATCTACTTACACATACGTTTACGTAACTCGCTTTATTTAGAGTTTTTTTTTTAATGACCTAATATGCTTGCGTTTGGCCGCCAACATGCCTGATGATAAGCAGTGATGCGGCCTACGATGTAGCACGCTTGCCTAGAAGAAACCGATTCACTCGAGACTTGAAGACACCCAGATTATAAGTGTCAGGGAACACACACTCTGGCAGAGTATTCCACACTCTAGCGGTCCGTATGAGAAATGAGGAACCAAAGCGTTTCGTGCGTGTTGTACGAGTAGGTATGTCGACCTTAAAACGATGCCGCTTTTTTGGACTCTTGGTCGTTTTATTGAGAGTTGAAAATCATAAATCATATTTGATGCTAAAATGAGATCGGTGCCTAAAAATATTTTTTTTGTCGTTTTTATTGGTATTAATCGTAATAAGAACGCAAATAAGAATAAGTTGTTCGATTAAACTTTAGAGAACTAATCTGGCTTATTATTAATCGAAAAAAATGTGGTGTAATCGCTGAAAATTTAGAGAATTACGTTCCAATAGTTTTCATGATTTACTTCTTTTGCAAAAACTCCTCTGCATGTATGTTACTATCAAGTTTTATATTATACTAGCTGTCACCCCGCGACGTCGTTCGCTTTTATTGTTTATATATGTATATATATATGTGAGCTATCCTATCTGTTAAGTTAGATCGAACTACACACGGTGTGCAAATTTGATTGAAATCGGTTTAGTAGTTTAGGAGCCTACAGCGGACAAACTACGTGACACGTAATTTTTATACATATACTAGCTGTCACCCCGCGACTTCGTTCGCGTTTATTATTTATATATATATATATATATATATTTAAACTACCCTATCTCTCAAGTTGGATCGAACTGCACATGGTGTGCGAATTTTATTATAATCGGTTAAGTGGTTTAGGAGTTCATTGAGGACAAACATTGTGACACGAGATTTATATATATTAAGATTAAGATATTTTTCGTATGTGTGTAGTACGTATTTTGCAGCTAGTAAAAAAATTCTTTTTTATATTCAATATTAAAATTGATTGAACTAAAATAAAATCAGGCAATCACTGTCCGTTCTTCCAGGCCGTGATCCTCAAGTCGAAGGTGACGTGCAAATGTCACGGGGTCTCCGGATCCTGCAGCCTCATCACGTGCTGGAACCAGCTGGCCAACTTTAGAGAAGTTGGTAAGTCGGTACTCCTTAGATTAACGCTGGTTTTTGACCGAGCTAGCCAACTTTAGGCAAGTTCGTAAGTTGTCAGGTTGGTATTTTGTACCTACCAACTTGCGTTGTAATCAGTCTACATTGAACGTTCAATGTATGACATAACATATCGTCACGCCTTTCCCCTGAAGGGGCTGGCAGGGTAAGCAACACACATACTTCGCCGGACGATATTCAGTCCCAAATGTGAAGGGGGCGAGCCTGCCGCCATACACCGGGCTCCAGTCTTGTAGCAGATGAAATACAATACGCACATATGTTCACACAATGAACAAATTCCTACCTACATCCTCCCTTACATCCGCCCTGTATAATTCAGGCCTTTGGAGTCATGCATCGCAACCGGCATGAAAATAGAATAAACTGAACCAGTAACATTATTAAAAGAAAAACTAAAAACCCGGCTGCAAAATATTGTACCCTATGTTACTTCCACTATCAACACGATTCAAATGACACCTCACATGTCGAAATCCATCAAGCTGTTTAGGGCGCACCAAAGAAACCTCATACATACATACAAACACTCGAAAAACATAACCCACCTTCTTGCGCAGTCGGGTAAGCTCTGGTCTATGTTTCTAGAGGTCAATGAACCCCGAAAACAAAAGAACCTAACCGTAAATAATTAACATAATTAAAATTTTAATCAACCCGTTAAACCAAGTACCAGGGCGACAGGAGAACTAAGGAGGACTTATCGTTACCTATTAACGGAGTTAACTGCAATTAATCTGTGACATCGATCAGTGGTGGAACAATGAGGAGTGGTACTTATTTTAATGGCTCGTTCACAGTGTTCCAGTCGATCGATCAACAAACGTTGCTCAGTCCAGTAAGTCAATCCAGTGTAAGACCAGGGAAAATATCCATAGTTTAGAAAACTTTTTAAAACTGACCAACTTTTTTAAAACTTTTTATCTGGAATACACTACAAACCCTACCGATCGTTGGGTCGACATTTCAGTGTACCAGCGACCCGCCCCGGTTGCAAATGGTATACCGTTAAGGTGAAACGGCTCGAATGGTAGGCTCCTGTGGCCCTATTCGGAGATTTGAGATTTTCATCTCACCTTTTTTCATCCTTGTTGCTCTCGTTTGAAACGTCATAGGTGTGAGAGTGACCAAGATAAAATGTCGTCTCATCTCACGCGCAGGAATAGCCCCCCTGTTCCAATCTCTGAGATGTTTTTGGTCACTCTCACTCCTATCACATAGAAACGAGAGAGATAATGACAAAAAATATGTCGACTTGTAAGAATAGCCTTAGAGGTGCGGCTACGGACACATAAACTGACGTTTCAAATCTAATAATCGACAAATTTGTATGAAAATTACCGATTTTGTCGTACGACCGGAATAAGTGGCGTATTTAGAGGCTTATCTATACTCAGAGACCCTATTCGGAGATTTGAGATTTTCATCTCACTTTTATCGTCCTTGTTGCTCTCGTTTGAAACGTCATAGGTGTGAAAGTGACCAAGATAAAATCTCATCTCATCTCACGCGTAGGAATAGCCTCACAGATCAGCAATGGGCGATACGAATTTGTTAAATTTGACATTATCAAATGTCAAATTATGGCAAAGTATGTCAAATATGTCACCTTGATGGCTGTCCCGCGAATCAAGCTGTGTTTAAGGCTTCGTTTCCACCTGAAATTTGCGAAAATGCGTAGCGAGCGATGTGTTGTTGTTGTTGTTGTTGTTTCAAACGAGAGCAACAAGGACGAAAAAAGGTGAGATGACAATCTCAAATCTCCGAATAAGGCTACTGATAATGATGTTATAAGAAATAGAAGTAAACATATTTCGTCACGCCTTTCCCCCGAAGAGGCTGGCAGAGGTGTACTACACCCACACTTCACCGGACGATATTCAGTCCTAAATGAGACAGGGCGAGCCTGTCGCCATACACCGACCTCTAGTTATGTAGCAGATGACACATAATATGTTCACACAATGAACAAATCGGTCCTGCCTTCGGCTGGGTCCGAACCCGCTTCCTCTGGCTTGAGAGGTGAGCCTTCTCCGACTAGGCTATCATGGCATACCTAGTATTTTAATGCGTGCCACAATTTCTTACGACTTTTAACAATCAGTTGATTAGCCATAAGCTTTTATTTACGATACTTTTAATCGTCCGTTAAAAATTATTAACCTTAACAGGTCATAGGTACCGTTTACGGGCTCCCGGCATCGTAAAAAAGAATTGGAATTTCATTTTTATTACGTTTCTAATAATCTACGGCTTTTAACTTTTTTTAATTTAGGCTTTTGTTTCACTTGGGTGGGCAAAGTGATAAAATGTATGAATTTATGATATTTAGAAAGTGTAAAAGTAACTCGATTTTTGAGATGTGTTTTTATAAAAGTATTGATGGTAAATACGAGTATAAAAAGTAGGTTTCATGAGACAATTATTTCATGTTTAAGGGTTAACCAATGATTAGCTAGCCATTGATTAAATGTATACTTTGAAGCAGTATGATTATGCCCTCGGGAAAACATAAATTATTAAACACAAGGGGGATAAGATGGCTGTATACATGATCAAAAAAAAAACAAGGTCTAGCATTCAGCAAGCACATAATGACGTCATCGTCATTCATCTCTTTCGAACTTGTTGTAAATGACTTATTTCGATTTTGCTTACGCATCGATTGACGTCATTGCGTGTTTCTGAATGCCAGACCTTGTTTTTTTTAATCAAATAAAAAAAAAAACAAAACAAATCTTTTAATTTTGTCCTTACATAGCAACTTACAAATAGACAATAATACGGTCTTTGGTAACAGAGGTCTTTGTTCTTATCGACTTAAGTTTATCCAGGTTTAATTTTGTTTTTGTTCGCTTAGGTAGCTGCGACACCCTTCTCAAAGGTACTGTTAGGTTCAGCTCTTCAAGCTCTTTAATAAGGTGCACAATTATCATTTGTCACCATGCCACCTTTTTTCTCATCTTCCCCCCCGACAACGTGGACCTTTTTATCATTAGCCCCATTTTGCTTACCATGTCTAACTCTAAGTTTTTTTTTAATATTTTTTAAATACGTTGCAACCTGGCGGAGTATTTTATTGTACCATGGCTATTTACTTAGCAATAAACGTAGTAGCCTCTGAAACGTTCATTAAATTACAATACACTCACATAAGAATAGTTAGAAACTCCGTTTGTCTACTTGTAGGCTTTTCACGGCTAAACGGCTGAACAGATCTTGATGAAGCCTCAAAATTAGTTACAGTATAAGACGAGGAAGGTTTTTGGACACTATTTTCTGAATAAACGCAAACAAAGTAACGGGTAACAGCTAGATAATATAACAGCTACGCCCGCGCTAGAAAAGTAAAAAGTATCCTATGTGCTTTTCCAGACTAAAATCTATCTCTATCCCAAATTTAATTTAGATCCGTTCAGCCGTTTTAGCGTGATTGGGTAACAAACATACATCCAAACTTGCTTTCAAAGAGAAATGCTTTCGTAAGTCCGAATTTGCCCCGGACAGGGTCTCTTTCTCTACGCAGGCATTTCTTAACCGATTCTCTTGAGAATTTGTGGGTGGGTTCAATATTTTTTTTTTTTTTTTGGAGATATGTGTTTATTTTTTTATGTCGAATCTGCCCACAAAATTTTATGAGAATCGGTCGAGAAATATGACCTGTAGAGGAGGGCAGAGGGCAGACTAGTAATATTAGTGTAGATGTATGTGTTGGTCACCAAACTTGTCGTCCTGCCCACTCAAAGTTTGTCTGGAAGAAATAGCTAGACAATAAGATCAACCAATCAATGGGATGTAGTCCGGTGTAACCGTTCCGAAGACGGGTCTGAGCAGTATAGCGCACTTGTAGCGCCTCACTCAGCTGCCGTCTTTGTACTTCTTTGCTTTAGAAAACTTCAAGGCTAGAGTGAATAAGTACCTTATAGGTCGTCGTGCTCCATCTTAGACCACAACGTCGCTTAACATCAGGCGAGTTGGTGGTCAAACGCCGACCTATTGTACATAAAAAAAAGACCACCTACTAAGTAAACATTGACTCGTTTTCCAGGCGACTACCTAAAAGACAAATACGAAGGCGCGACCGAGGTGAAGGTGTCCCGCCGAGGGAAGCTCCGCATCAGCAACCCTCGCTTCTCGCTGCCCACGGCTCAAGACCTCGTCTACCTTGAAGACTCGCCCAACTTCTGCGTTAGGAACGAATCTGTGGTGAGACATATCACCTACTAGCTGTTGAACATGAACCCTCCTCGTGATATATTGTAACTAATTATCAAATTATGGATAACTAGCCTATTCACCCGCGGTAAAAAAATATCCTATGTGCTATTCTAGACTATAATCTATCTCTGTGCCAAATTTAATCCAGATCTGTTCAGCCGTTCTGGCGTGAACGAGTAACAAACATCTATCCATTAATTCATCCATTCTTACAAACTTTCCCGTTTACAATATTAGTCGGAGTTTTAAATTTTAAACATATTTTAGTACCAACTACGTAGGTACTATTCTGTGATGTTGTCTGACGCATTTAGTAAGCGGCGCGTTGTTTTTTAATAATTTACAGAATTTCATGACAAAAATAATTTTTCATTCAGAAAAAAGTATCCGAAAACCTTAATATATGCACATTATACTGCAACTATTTATCAAATTTCACTTTCTTCAAGATATTTCAGCCGTTTGGTCTTGAAAAGCCTACAAACAGACAGACAGACAGAGCTACTTTCGATTTTATAATTAGTTAGGATATCATGTTTGTCGTCTGTTGGAGGATATATGTCTCATATGAAGTTCTATGAACGCTGAATGTAACGATCTTCTGCTTTGAACATTATTTACCTAGCCAACCATACTTGTCAGCGATTACCTACCTATACATAAAACCCCTAGTCCAGACTCCAGACTAATGCTTCGAACGCCCGCGAATGCACCGATAGGCCGTTCCTATTTGTCAAAAAGCAATAAAAACACTTTCGAAGGCGTAAGCGGCAATAGTTAATTACTGTGATGGTACCTGATTTTTCACTCTGAGTTGTCAAAGATCACCTTCGTTACCGCCTTAGCGATTGGATGAGTCTGAATGATTGATGTTTACAGTTGCCTGATGTACCAATCAATTAAATTGTGTAACATTTATTTTTAATTTTAAGGGGTCACCGGGGACTACAGGCCGAGAATGTAACAGGACATCATCAGACATGGAGGGGTGTTCCCTAATGTGCTGCGGTAGAGGCTACAACACGAAGCGGACTGTCGCCAGGGAACGATGCAACTGCAAGTTCCACTGGTGCTGTCGGGTTGACTGCGATACCTGCGTGAAGTCCGTTGAAGTGTACACTTGTAAATAAAGAAATACTTGCTTAGGGGCCTGTAGTATGGCTCCATCAATAAGTTTTATTGAAGCTAAGTCGCCACGAAATGTCGAGTCAAATAAACGACCAGACGGCACACACCTGTAAACAAAGATTGAAAGTACCAGAATAGCCCGCAGAGCACAACATAACGAAAACTTCAGACATCATGAGACCCTTAAACTTACTGAATTATGTTTCCAACACGAAGCGAACTGTCGATATCGCAAGAAATATTGGCGCAAAGTCACAACGCCATCGGCTCGGAAAATAACAGAAACCACAACATGCCGAAAAAGTTACCAGGGCATCATGAGGCATGAAGAGATATCCTATTTTCCATAGTCTACTGTGATGTTTGTAACATGATCATAACTCGCTAGATAGCGCTTTTTCTGAAAGCTTTTGTAGTGCCGTAGAGTCAACAGCGACATCTGTGGGGAAATTATTGTAGTTCAATCTGTTCACTTGTGGCCAACTTAATGGCGGTTGTACATTCTCGACGAGGGCTCACGAGACATGGCGAGGATGAGAATGGACAGGATACATTCGCTTATACTCGCCTCCCCTCGCCTCGTCTCGCGTGCTCTCGCTCTCGTGTCGGTTTTTTGTGCGCGAGTCAAAGGGCCACGCCTTCCCTCGCGAGTGGAGACGAGTGCATCCCTGTACACTCTCGCTCATAGCGCATAGCTACAGCTGCCGTGACTTGGAGCGTGTCCACGTCCATCTCCTCGCCGTCGCTCGTCGTGGCTGAACTAAGCGAGAATGTGAAGGGTCTCACTCGTGTAGCGCTTACACGTGCGAGACATTCGCGCGAGAATGTACAACCGCTATAATAGGTTGTTAGCTTAAGCTGCGTTTGCCAAAGCAAACGAAGGCCAACGATACGCTGCGTCTCGTTTCATTTTTTTGAAACGAAACGAGAGGCAGCGCATTTTTTGGCATTCGTTGGCTTGGTGTGTACCCAGTATTTAGAAAAATTACACGTTACATGTATTTTTTTTAAATTAGTGGCTTCTGCCCCTCATGGTATTTATACGTAGCAAAGTATTATGTATGATCTCAAAGAAGTTCTTAATGCTCAATTAACTGCATACTTTTATCTAATAAAAATAAAATTAAGAATACCTACATGAAAAGTTAGTATGAACATAGACGTAAAGTGACTTGAAAACAAACCTTTAAAATATATTATATATTCTAGAAAGAGGCATGGAATCCCAGATTTTTATTTGTAGATACTTGTATTTTGTATAAATGATAAGACTTTGTTGTAAATACTTTTTTTAAAGCATGTACCTACAATAATAGGTACTTATATACAATCAATAAAATGAGTAGTATTATATCAACCTATACCTAATTAAATTACATATTTCAAGTGTTTAAGATATCTGTTAAATTTACGTAGAATTAGTTTCTCATTGGTTGGTTAATTAAATTAAAATTGAACCAATATGTATGCGTTTTATAATTATATACGCCTTTTCACGCCTTTTTCAGACCGACGCGGCGCGCGGCGGTACACGGTAACGTAGCGATACTTACTAAAATATAAAGACAGAGATGCAGACACAGACTTCCAATACTTCCCACTCTCTACATACCTACCTAGGTTGATCTGAGAAAATAAAACCAAAATCTACTATTTTGTGAGTAGGTAATAGTTTTCATTTAACAAAATTGAATGGTCGTCATTAGCGCCATCTAACACGGTAGGGAGAAATACTAACACAATTTTTCCCGAGAGAAGTCGCCACTTTTCATACATTATTAACTGTCACATTGGCCATTACTGCATTTGAATTTGACAGAAAAATTAACGTAGTAGCATAAAATGTATTTCCTGATGATATATATATATATCTTACTAGCCGCTGTTTCACCCGCATCCCACAGAAATCGTTATTTCTTTCGGGATAATATCTTAATTTTTTATTTCATAAGATCCTTCTCCTGGCAATATGAAACAACAAAAATAAAAAAAAAAAAAGCTAAAATGATCCATCTGTTCCCGCCTGACGCGATGACCAAGGGAAATAGTGATTCATTTTCATGCCTGTAAAGAGATTAATTATTTTTTGCTTTTCAGTTTTTTTCGGCGATGTAATTTTTTGTTAAAAAGTTTTATTTTTAGTGGGGAGGATATACATAAAATATACTGACCTGTCTTAACTCAGCTATAAAATCTGTGAGTGGAAATCACCCCAACTTTCAGATCCTATGGGTAGGTTTTTTAAAAATTATATTAGACCAATTTCGAGGTATACCCTATCTAATAAAAAAAGAGTTATGCGTGGTCATATATTACAATCAGTGAGTGAACAACCAATCTTTTTTTTCCAATTTATATGGGACCCCCTAGGAAGTATACTCGTTCCAATATCAAAATTAGAGTACTCTGTAAAAGTTATGCGTGATTATACATAAAAAAAATATACGCGTCGACTTGTCAACCTCCGCCATTTCGTCGGTCAGTAAAAATATCGTTCTGCCGGACGGTAAAATTACTTGTAGGTCCTGTAAAACGGGTCCTGAGGGACAAGTGCCCTCAGGACCCCCTCTCCGCAGGCGCCCTAGAAACATTCTAAGCGACCCGGACGACCCATATCGGCGTCGGTCACATCGGCGGCGCTGGGGTCGTCCGACCCGGCAGCTCCTTGTAACAGGAAGTATTTCGTTTTTGGTGTATGCGCCGGTTACCAAAGGTACACTATTACACCGATCTCGCTGGCGAGTTCGAAGACTGCCTACAAGGTATGTCGAAGATCGGTTAGTTTGCTCGTAGTATTCGTGCATTTGACGCCCCTCAGTTGTTTGCCTGTTCTTCTGAGTTGAGGCTCCCTTTCCGAACAAGGCGATCAAGTAATTGTTCAAAATCATTTTATTGTTTTAATCGTAACTTCAACCGTCTCAACTAAGACCAATTACATACTCTTTGACTAAGACCCTAGAGCAAGCCCCTTACTGTCTTAACTGTCAAATTAAAATCGATTTCAATGTCATTGTCAAACTGACAAATTAAAAGATAATATCAATGTCACTGTCATCATGTCATGTCAAGTTACAAGAAAAAAAGTAAGCTTTTTTGTCCAGTTTTTACTTTTTTGAATTTTACAATTCAAATATCGAGCTGAGTTTTGGCGGGAACCGAAAATTTGTAGTGTTTTCTAAAACTTCTGATTCTTCTCGTGGAATTAATTCATTTCTTATTGTAATAACTTAGCACAACATATCGTCACGCCTTTCCCCTAAGAGACTGGGAGAGGAGTAATAAAACACACACAGTTTGCCTTTCTCCTCCATCATTATCATTTTAAGTAGAATTAACGACTAATGTGAGGAAAACAAACGGATGACTAGGTGGTATTGCCATGTGGCTCTAGCCTGCCCTACAGGGGGAAAAAAACATAAATCGATTCACAATGTTTTTTCATGGCCTTCATGGGTTTCTCCATCCATTCATCCATTGTATTTCGGTTGAAAATCAATACGATTTTAGTGCAATTTTACCAGTGTAGTGATTTTTTTCCACAAAAAACAGGAACTCGGTAGTGGGAGATTGAAGTTTTACCTCGGACAATGGGGAAACCGACTACAACTCAACCGTCTGTTAGTTAATTTTGTTCACGTTTTAACAACATCTCGCGTTTTTTTTTACATCTAAACAGGTATAAAACTTAGATTATGTCGCATGCAACCCATTGTCGTCGGTGTTATCGTGCTTGGATTTGGAACAAAGCTTGAAACGCACTGCTTGGGACTCGGGAACAATCTTACACAATTTAGCCTCCACCCTGCAACACCATTAATTTTAACCAATTAATTACATTTCAAAACAGTTATTATCTCTCTTAAGACTTTCCCTGCACCAAATAAACTCATACCTACTCTTGAAACTGTATAATTATACATAATGCTAAAGTGCATACAATCAAATCTCTTTGGTATATCATACATACAAACATTTTATACACAAATCACACATTTCATATTGATTAAATGGTGCACAAAAAATAAAGTGGCTGCTATTATCGAATTCAATAGTGTATTACAACATATTCATTGATTTGCACATCCAATACTTAAGCAGGTACAGAACCATATTTTATTTTTGGTTCACTAATCTGAGAGCCACTTGAAATGTGTCCCAACCTCTCAGGACCCCATTAAAACAAGATTTAGCTCAAGCCATACTCAGCAGACCATTACATTGGTTTTTAATTTCAATTTAGACAGCAGAAAATTGGCTTTTGTGAGAAATCAAAACTGAAAAGTTTAATCTTTTCTTCAAATTTGCCATAGTTACTTTAAATTAATGTTGCTAAGTTAAAATTCCTTAGCCAGTTTTGTTAATACAAGATTAGAGAAAAGGCTGTTTGAATAATTGAACCTTTAATCTGTGGGCATGATATTGCCCTTGCCAAGTCAAGCTTAAAGGCATATGCCATGTCAGTAAGAAGTATGACAACTACCCCATCTTGGTATAGCGTTAGCCTTTTACACATTTACAGTGCATGACCACTGCATGCGTGATGTGCATGGTTTATTGGAATTTTGAGCGTCTTTTAGTACATGTATGTTGCATGCATGAGGTCAAACAAGTTCAAAGACGAGTCAATATGCATTTACACATAAGGGTTTGTACTTATAATCCTAGCTACACAGGGAGCATGTTAAGACATGCATTTGCCTTATTAGCTAACTGATACAACATTACTGGAATGTAGAAATGGAAGAGCGGGGTCTTCTAACACAGGTGTTTAATACTTACCGGAAGGCCCCAACCTGTTTTTGTAAATTGTAATAGGTTACTGCAATAAAACATTTTTCATTACTAAATAAACAACACAGCTGCACTCCGCACACACTTAAAACAAAGTAACACTTAGGCTTAATTTACATTGCTAGCAAGTCGAGAAGAATTTAATAATATTGTACACAGTAAAATGAGCCTTATCTCAATTGTGTAACTCACAAAATACACATAAAATCAAGAAGTTGAATGCATTCTCACATGCAACTGGCCAGAATAAAATAGGTGTAATAGACAAAAAAACTGCAAAAAAAAAAGGTGAATAGGCAAGTCCCATGGCCTTGAAGAGGGTACAGATGCCTTCACAAGTGGAAGAGAGCAACTTCAGTTCTAATTTTAACTTAAAATGTGATAAAAACAACGAAACATGTATTGTCAAATAATAAAAAGGGGCTGGTAAACATAGTAACCTATAACACAGATTAGTTACTAGTTAACTTATACCTACCCTCACTGGAACTTTATTGCTTCTCTGTTTTTTTGTTGATTGCTATTGCCATCTGTAACAGTATCCATAGTGCAGGCAGGGCTATAAGAGCTTTTATAAGTAGACCTGCAGACCTTTTTAGTTTACTTATATTTAAAGTTTGGATCATGCAAAGGCTGGTGCTTAACAAGAAGCTGTTTTAAGTGGTTTAGTGCAAGTTAGTTAAGTTTTGTGGAGTAAATCAGTGTAAAGTAATTGAGTAGGAACAAAAGTAGTAAGTTTTATTATGGAAACTGACGTGGTTTTCATACATTATGATTTATAACACGGGAATTACTTACATACGATTTAGTCGATTATTCCGATTATAGTTTCAACCGCATTCGGCGGTCTTCATCAGGGCGAGTGCGCGCGCGCGGGTGCATCTCCCATAGCACTGAATTGAGTCTGAATAATTGACTAAATCGTACGTGAGTATTCTCGTGTTATAAATCATAATAGTGGTAAGTGTTGTGATTTTATTTGATTTCAAATTAGTGACCCGCCTAGATTTGCATGGTACCTATAAATCTTTTGTGAGAAATTATGTAACTGATGGTGAAAACCTTATCAAAATCCATTGCGTGGTTTAAGAGGAGTTAGTTGATATACAGACAGCGAGACAGTTGACATGGAAATTGACTTGAAAAATTGGCTTGGAAATAGAGTTATTTTTATTATTATTTACTGATACTGGCAGCTTAATGCTGATGTATGTCTTCTTTCAGTGCACAATTTTTATGTTTTTTTTAAGTAATTGTCTAGACTGTTTTGAAGCAGTTAACTGCGGGGCATTTATCACAGTCTCTGGCAACTTATTCCAGTCCATCACAATATTTGTTTGTGTATCACAATAGTGTTTTTTGGGTTTGCTTGAGTGTGGCTGCAATATAAGTCTAAGGGAATGTCCCCAAGTGTGTGTTCTCACTCAATGTCAAAAAATTTGTCATGTCTGGTATGTTGTAGTACCCTTTCAGTATTTTGTAGGTTTCCATGAGGTTACCTCGTCGCCTACGCTTCTACAGAGTTGTTAGACCCAGTTTTTAAAGTCGAACCTCAAAGGAACACTTTCATACTGATTACCATATACATTGTATATTTTAAATACATACTCAGAACTCAAGCTCAGAAGGCAGCTTCACTACCAACTGAGGCATTGAGGCAGTTATGAATAAACCCAATCTGCAGTAACTCAATTTTATTTATTACAAGCCACTGGAGCAACTATGCCAGAGCTCCAGAGCCTCATTCTGGAATATCAAGGAGTTGGGTTGGCTCGGGTAGGTCCTGGCAAAATTCACAATACACCCCAAGCGGGAAGTCAGTGCAGAACTATTCACCCCCATTTCGATTAAGAATAAGGATGTGTTTCTTTCCCTTGGTACAATTGCTTGGCACAACCAGTTGTGCTTAGGGGAATTTTCATTCCACTTCTCACAACCAGGTGTACTAAAGGGACAATTATTCTCCCAATGACACAACCAAGTGATCCAGTTATGCCTTGGGAAAGGATGTAACACCCAAATAAACATTCCTTCTTCTGGGCAGTCCAGTAAAATTAGTCTCTTTTTTGCGTTTGAAAATAATGTGTTTTCATTCAGCTTTTTGCAATTTACTGCAGCTGGCAGCGATAACCCGATTGCGAAATCAATCGTGCGAATTTACTAACAAGCATGGTTATTATTTTATACTGTTTTTATTGTAGGATGGTGCGGGTGACACGGTGAAAAACAATTAAAAAAAAACTTTAGTGGCACTCTAAATATCACAACATTAAATTACTTCCGGAATCTTTAGTAACATATCGTCACGCCTTTCCCCCGAAGGGGCTGAGTGCTTAGTGTGAGTTTTTCTTACTTTTCGATCGCGTAAAAGTAACTCCAATATGTATGAAAATTAAAAAGCGCCACCTAGTGGGAGTAATGAGAAACCGCAATCGTGAGTGCGAGTTTTTTGTTTACTGCCAACATTGAATGAAAAATTTACTTTTTCACGGTGAATTTACGCGAATCGAGTGACAAGCTCGATTGGCACTCACACTCGCTCGTTTTCGATTGTCGATCCGTGTGACGTAAACTCGTTTACGCTGTAGTAAAGTTATTCGATTTACTTTGAGCAACTCACACTAAGCACTCTGGAAGAGGTGTAATACAACACCCATCTCTAAATTAGGCAATTGACAAAATAAAAGCAATTGTCACCCACACCATGCTACGGTAATTAAAGCATACATAAATAGTGGTACTTGCGAATTCATGATTTTTTCTCTGTACTGTTTGTTTGTTCTTACCATGATCTAACACTTACTGGTGCTTATAACGTTTCAGAGAAACTCCTCAACACATTCCATACACTCTACAATGAGCAAAGAAAAGGTGTTCTCAAAAATCGCCAAAATGGAGCACCACCGAAAGTTCAGTCGCAAAACCAACCAAAGCATCCGGAAACTAATAAACTACCTCAGCAACACCAGCCAGAACCCTTCATTGTTACAAAATAGCGATATCATAGACTTGGAGGATTCCAATACGACTTTGACACCGAGACTGGAGCCAGTCAACGAAGTCAGCATAGTCATCTCCGATGATGATCAACAAGCCTGTTCCACTCCAAAGAAGTTGAACTTCCTGGCTCCGAACCTCCTAACTTCGACTCCCAATTCAACTCCCACTCGCAAACCCAGCTCGAGACTGGATGATTTTATCCTGGCGTGTTCTAATAACAACTTGCAGAACAGCGTGGATAGGAACTCGTTGCAAACCATAGATTTGACAGGATTTAATGATAGGTAAGAATGGTCTGTTTCAGCAAATTACCTAAGGGCGTATACAAGTAGAAAGCGGGCTGCCTGCGCTTGTTTTAAATCTATCCTGGTCACACTGTGTTCTGGCATTCTTACTTTGGAGCCAGGGGGGCTATTCCTACGCGTGAGATGAGATGAGATTTTATCTTGGTCACTCTCACACCTATGACGTTTCAAACGAGAGCAACAAGGACGAAAAAAGATGAGATGAAAATATCAAATCTCCGAATAGGGCCCCAGTTCTTATTCCAAGCTAGGGCTCCCATTAACAATTTTTTTTTATAGAACAGGTCGACTTATGACCACCAACTCGCCTGATGTCTATCGACAATTTTGCAACCACACCTAATTCTAATAATAATAATTCTAATAATGTATACAGCGCAAATACGTACCTCACCAAAAACCTAAGGGTTCATTGTACTCATCAATATGAACAACTTTTACTATGGGACGAACTCCGAAATCGCGAAAAAAAATCAGCTGTTCCATACATTTTGTCTCAGGTTATTGAACTTTTTATATGGAACAGCAGTTTTTTTTCCTGATTACAGGATTGGCTTCATAGTAAAAGTTGTTCATTTCGATGAGTACAATGAACCCTTAAGAGGTTTTTTTTGATTAGGTACCTATAACCCTGTATAGTAAGCTGTAGTCTAGTATGTCTATGTCTAAGCCTAGTCTGCCAAAGCCAACCTATAAAAATATACCAAAAGCCAATAACATAAAATAACATCATGCTCTCCTTCGAAAGGGCTGGCAGAGGGTATGTAACAATACCAACACTTCGCCTGACGGTATTGAGTCTGAAACATGACAGATGCGAGCCTGTCGCCATAAACCGGGCTCCAGTTACGTACCTAGCAAATGACATTAAAGCCAATGTACAAAAAAAACGTAAATGTACCAGAATCTTTGATTTCAGTTCCAGAATTGAGCCCACAGTGATAGAAATCGACGATACAACAGATGAAGTTGAACTCGTCTCAGCCAGCAATGCTAGCTCAATGTCCGGAGACTCTGACGTCACGATACTGCAACAACCAATCAGGAGCGGGAAGACAAAATTCTCGAAGCATATCATGAATAATCTTAACGTGTACCAGAAAAGAAAGCTACTGAAGTTTATAACGCGCAATATTTTCCATGGTTGTAACGTGCCAATGCCTGGGCAGTCCCGTATTCCCGCCGTACAGGTAAAACACACCTACATAATATGTATAATATACTTAAGAGTCCGGCGACCACTTTAGGCTAACTTCGCATTGGCTTAACTTAAGGTATTCTATAGCCATTTCGTCTAGAAGAAGAAGACGAGCGAAGAGAGCGAGTAATGATACTGACGAACCTCTAAAGTTACCTACAGAGTGACATAGTGCAATTTCAATTTTTTTTATGACTTTTGCACTTCTGTAATCATTCTTAAATAACTAAGAATTCCCCTTGTATTATGGATTCATTTAACAGCTAATGATGTAGACAACCTCCCCATGTAATGGAATTTTTGATTTGCTTTGTCTACGTATTGAATAAATCAGTAAAAGTGACCCCTTAAAAATGCGGATATTTTTCATAGTTCTATTTTAGCTTGAGAACGTTTTTAAAAAAAACCAAGAACGTAGGGGTGGAGATATTGTTAATTTAATTGTACATGCTAAATTTCATCATAATCTGACAAATGGTTTTCAAGAAATTCGAGTAGCGCGTTTGTATGGAAATTTCAGAGCGTCGCGGCCCTCTTAAGGTGCTCCTAGACGGGTTACATTTTTGCTGAGATACTAGCCTAGCAATATTGCGACAGAATTTTGTGTGGCCCGGCCATATGGCCGGCATTTCTAGCATGGCTGATGATGGCCGGGCAACAGTTGGCAATATTGCCAGTATTGTCGGTCCAGTATTGCAGTAAAAATGTAGCCCGTCTAGCCCTTACTTAAATTACTAAGGTTTTATAGGACAAGCTACCTTAAAGCTTTGGCAAAACACCTAGGGATTCCATCTTTAATTTATTTAGCAGCGCGTTGCACGACGGGATGTTGTAGTCAAAACAAAAAAAAATCTTTTCACAGCCTACAGATTTATTATTCAGTTCTCTAATCCTACTAATATTATAAACGTGAAAGTTTGTAAGAATGGATAGATGGATGGATGGATGTTTGTTACTCTTTCACGCCAGAACGGCCGAACAGATCTGGATGAAATTTGGCACAGAGATAGATTATAGTCTAGAATAGCACATAGGATACTGTTTAACCGCGGGTGAAACAACGGGGCGCAGCTAGTAATATAATATTTCAAAAAGAGGAAGTACATTATTATTTGATATTTCTTTTGATACATTACTGACTTGATTCATTCTGTGGTGAGAACAATTTAAAGATTAATGTATACCAACATCGGTTCGATTCCCACCTAGGGCAAACTATGTCTTTCTATGTCTAAGTACCTATGTATTTGAAAATGTATATGTATGTATATCAAAATGTATATGTATGTATATCAAAATGTATATGTATGTATATCAGTCTCTGGCAGCCATAGTACAAGCTTTGCTTAGTATGGGGTCAGGCGACCGTGTGTGAAAATGCCCCGAATTTATTATTTATTTATCTCAAAAAGTACACTCATTGAGAATATAAAGAAGGCTGACAATTATTTCTTCATATCTTCGCCTGAATTCTTAACTGACTTCAGTTAAGAATTAATATTTTCAGTTCACAAAAGTACTACCAAATATTGATGTTAGTTATTACTTTTGGACTTTTTACTAATAAATAAGAAGCGGTACTGTAAAATAATAAGTGAACGAAGTTAATTTTATTGAATTTATTAAGAAACTGTAATTAATGCATTCATGTGATGAACATTTGTGTTTGTTCTGTGTCTGGGTGTTAATTATCTATTTAAGTATGTATTTAAAAATATGTGTACGGATATCAGTCTCTGGTCACCATAGCACAAGCTTTGCTTAGTTTGGGGTCAGACGACCGTGTGTGCAAGTGTCCCGAATATTATATTATTAAATTATACTAGCTGCGCCCCGCGGTTTTACCCGCGGTTAAAAATCCTATCTGCTATTCTAGACTATAATCTGTCTTTGTGCCAAATTTCATCCAGATCTGTTCAGTCGTTCTGACGTGAAAGAGTAACAAACATCCATCCATTCTTATAAACTTTCGCGTTTACAATGTCAGTAGAATTGTCCGACTGCTGGGCAAAGATCTCCCCCAATTTTCCATTTCCAAATAAAATACAAGACAAATAGCTTTTAAAAATTTGCTAGTATATTAAAAATAGAGTGATAAATATGCAGTTGAGATAATAAAAATGTTTTAATAAAATTCCGCTATATTTTCCAGAATATCATTCCGCGTGCGCCAAAATCATTGGAAGACACGTACATAAAAGACGTGATCCTGAGAGGTAAGGAGTCTCGTTTGAGCATCGGCAGCAACATTTACCACCCGGACCGGCCCAAGAACATGACCGGCAAGAGGATGGTAGTCATCGACGGCAGCAATGTCGCCATGCAGTAAGTTACCAGAAAACCGATACATAACCTCCACGTTACCTCCAAACTGAGGTGATTGAGTGGAGTCAAAATGTAGAGTGACTCACTCTTTGTCGTTTGACGTAGAGTGAGTTACTTACATAGAATGTCCTTGCATGTAGGGTTTGTTACTCTAGTTACCCCGGATCAGCAGAGAAATATGACCATCAAAAGGATGGTAGTCATCGACGGTAGCAATGTCGCCATGCAGTAAGTTACCAGAAAACCGATACATAACCTTCACGTTACCTCCAAACTGGGGTGATTGAGTGGAGTCGAAATGTAGAGTGACTCACTCTATGTCGTCTGACGTAGAGTGAGTTACTTACATAGAATGTCCTTGCATGTAGGGTTTGTTACTCTAGTTACCCCGGATCAGCAGATAAATATGACCATCAAAGGATGGTAGTCATCGACGGTAGCAATGTCGCCATGGAGTAAGTTACCAGAAAACCCATACATAACCTCTACGTTACCTCCAAACTGGGGTGATTGAGTGGAGTCAAAATGTAGAGTGACTCACTCTATGTCGTCTGACGTAGAGTGAGTTACTTACATAGAATGTCCTTGCATGTAGGGTTTGTTACTCTAGTTACCCCGGATCAGCAGATAAATATGACCATCAAAGGATGGTAGTCATCGACGGTAGCAATGTCGCCATGGAGTAAGTTACCAGAAAATCGATACATAACCTCCACGTTACCTCCAAATTGGGGTGATTGAGTGGAGTCAAAATGTAGAGTGACTCACTCTATGTCGTCTGACGTAGAGTGAGTTACTTACATAGAATGTCCTTGCATGTAGGGTTTGTTACTCTAGTTACCCCGGATCAGCAGATAAATATGACCGGCTAGAGGATAGTAGTCATCGACGTTAGCAATGTCGCCAAGGAGTAAGTTACTGTACACTTCCTTTAACCTTACCCTACCTCGATATTTGGGTGAATAAAATACAGTGTGTCGCTCAAAATGTCCTCGGATGTAGAGTGAGTCACTCAGAATGTCCTCGGATGTGTCCTCGGGTGTAGAGTAATAACTCTAATTATCCCGGATCAGCAGAGAAATATGACCGGCAAGACGATGGCAGTCATCGACGGTAACAATGTCGCCTTGGAGTAAGTTACTTTACGCTCCCTCTATACTAGTATAATAAAATTACCTCGGACAGAGTGCAAATTATCCTTGAAAGTAGATAAGTCACACAAAATGTTTTAGAACGTAGAGTAAGTTGTGTAAAACGAGCTCACACCGAAAAAAGTTTACTTTGGCTATCAAAATTCGCGGTAAGCCCTCTGAAAGGTAAGCAAGGTTACTTACTATCCCCCGTGACGAGTTTTTGTCGCGATGCAAACGCGACACAGTCGCAGGGCCATATATCACCGCCCACGTGCACATCAGCGTTTGTTTACCGGCTGTGTTTCGTTTCTTTTGCGATTGTATTGCTGCAGTCGCTTGTTTACAGCTCACAGAATCGTGTTTTAAACGCGACCAACGCTCAAAAGTAGCGATCCATCCACACGCGCTTCAAAAAGTCATCGTAGGCCCGAGTGCAGTGCCGGATTGAGGAAGCGCGGGTGTGTAGCAAATGTGAACAGGGGGCCCTTGAGTTGTTGATTCGATGCCAAAATTCCCATTTCGCCTGATTTTTTTTTTTATGAATTCATGATCATGGATACAATGTACTTCGGCCGAAAACTTTATTATGAATCTCTTCTGCTTAATGATGATGATGATGATGAATCTCTCCCCCTTCCTCATTCTTCTGACTGAACCTAAGATCTAAATATAAAAATAACAAGCAAATAACGCTTTATTTTACAAAAACTCATACTCATACAAGTTCTCATAAAAAGTAGGTACTTATCCTCATGATGCACACTACTTTGTCGAGTTTTATCAAGATTGGTTCAGCCATTAAAAAGTAATCTTTAACTGACCTATAAGAGACGACCTGCGATGCTATTCACAATCATTAGGAAACGTTTCCGATCGGATCCTACAAATATCAAACTCAAATTCTTCGAATCTCAGTCAACTTTTATAAATTTTGGAATAAGAAATCGAGTATAAATCCGATCGAAAGAATTGATCACGTTTAAAATCTTATGAATACGGACTGAGATTCGAATAATTAAGGTTCAAAATTTTTGGAGTCCGAACGGAATCATTTCCGAATGATTGTCAATACATATGCTGAACAGTCCTATTATCGTTGTTGTCCGCGATTTCGTTCGCGTTTATTCAAATAATAGTATCCAAAAATCTTCCTCGCAAATACTGTAACTAGTTATCAAATTTCATCAAGATACGTTCAGCCGTTTAGCCGTGAAAAGCCTACAAACAGACAGACAGGGTAGGGTTACTGATTTTATAATAAGTAAGGATTATTTTCTGAACTAGTTGTTACGTGCGATTTTGTTCGCGTTTATTCACAAAAAGTATACAAAAACCGTCCTCGTGATATACTGTAACTGATTATCAAATTTCATCCAGATCAGTTTAGCCGTGAAAAGCCTACAAAAAGAGTTACTTTCGTTTTTTTTTAAAAATTAGGATTATATTCTGTATGTATAGCAGCAGTGGTGACAGGTGATGTAGAGAGTGATTTGAAAATAGCTTATTTTGATTGTTAAGAGTCCGGTGACCTAACTAACTTCGACCTAGGCGACCTAGACTAACTTCGCATTGGCTTAAGGTATTCTATAGCCATTTCGTCTAGAAGAAGAAGAAGACGAGCGAAGAGAGCGAGTAATGATACTGACGAGCCTCTAAACTTACCTACAGAGTAACAAAGTGCAATATCAATTTTTTTATGACTTTTGCACTTCTGTAATCATTCTTAAGTAACTAAGAATTTCTCTTGTATTATGGATTCATTTAATAGCTAATGATGTAGACAACCTCTCTATGTAATGGAATTTATGATTTGCTTTGGCTACCTATTGAATAAATCAAAGTGACCCCTTAAAAATGCGGATATTTTTCATACCTCTATTTTAGCTTGAGAACGTTTTTAAAAAAAACCAAGGACATAGGGGCGGAGATATTGTTAATTTAATAGTACATGCTAAATTTCATCATAATCTGACAAATGGTTTTCAAGAAATTTGAGTAGCGCGTTTGTATGGAAATTTCAGAGCGTCGCGGGACTCGTACCTTGCGTAGGGGGTTAAGAGTCCCGCGACGCTCTGAAATTTAAACGACGGGGTGTTTTAAGTTTGACGTGTGTGTGTCTGTGTGTGCCGTCAGTGTCAGCTCACAAACGGATGAACTGATATTTTTATTTATTTTTCATTTTTTTTTGTTTGAAAGGTGTATTTTATTAGTCGGGAGTGTTCTTAGCTATGTTTGATGGAAATCGGTGTTGATGCAAATCGGTGTCGGGAGTTTTTTAATTTATAATTTATACTTGTGAAGTCGTTGTCGGAAATAGTCTGCAAAAGAAAGGTGAAAGAAAAAAACCTAACTATGAAATTGAGAGGTCTTTGCCCAACCGTGGGGCAATAATAATGTATGCGTATGGCCAACCGAAGATGATGAAATTGCCAAAAAGAGGTTCATGCCCAGCAGTGGTTTCTCTGCTGATGGGAATGTCAAATATCATCAAATTCAATTCACAAATTAACAGAAAGACAGAATTACTTAATTTATAGCACTAGAAAACTTAATTTACTTACTTTATTTAAAAGACCAATACAAAACAGATATTTAAATTCATCATTCAAGCATCGGGAATCGAACCAAGGGCCTCCTGCTTGCAAGGCAGTCGCGCTACCGACTGGGCTAGGATATACTCGTAAATAGTTAAACTTTAAATTATCCACATCCCACTAGAAATCACAAAACACAAAAAGAATATCACTTTAAACTGTACAACGTGTTGTTTTGCTAACTATACATTCCTGCAGAATTTGTAGAGGCAGTTATACCTAGGAATCGAAAATAAAAAGCAGCTGTTCTATAAATTTTGCCGACTATCAACAAACTTTTTGTATGGAACAGCTGTTTTTTTTCTCGATTTCAAGGTTGCCCCATAGTTAATTCGTGATCTGCTAGTAGAGTATAACTACCTCTACAAACTCTGCGGGAATGCAAAACAACACGTTGTAATGTAACATCTGTCTGCCTTGGCACTAAAAGCGAAATTTTCCAGGTATGGCAGGAGCGTCATCAATTAATATTTATTTTGAAATTACAGACATGGTCGGGGAAAAATTTTTTCAGTGCACGGCTTACAGATATGCATAAATTACTTCCTGAATAAGGGACATGTCGTGAAGGCGTTCGTACCACGTTTCAGGTTAGAAAATTAGGAGGCAGTAATGCATGGTCACAATATTTTACAGCACCCGCCAACTAATTGGAACACGAAATATGACATAACATATGACATGACATCACATATGACATGACATAATTATCTATCTTCTTTGAAGCGTTTTACAAAAGCTCTGGGCATTGAAGAGCATGTACACATACTTATCAGTATTCAGCAAAATAACAAAAAAACGCACGTAAAAAATTGCAAGAGTTATGAACGTAAGAAAACAATAAAGTTTTGCAAAAATGTTAACAAATCATATGTAGGCTTTTATTGTAAGAAAATAGCGGCACAACGCAAATAGTTTTTTCGCAAATAAAATTTACGCGCTTAAAGGCTCCGTTCGCGCTTTTATGAGTGCGGAGCGCGATGTGTGTTCAAAGTTTTAAGTGAATATTTAATTCAAAGTAGTATATTTGCATCCTCTAGTTCAGGGATTCCCAAAGTGGTCGATATCGGTTTCCTAGGAGTCGACATAAACGAAAACTGATTTTGGGGGTGGGTCGACGAGGTCTAAAAATCGACCCCTTTTATATTAACACAAGTTCTTAACTAACTAGGCTAGAGTGATTAAGTACCTTATGGGTCGTCGTGCTCCATCTTAGACCACAACGTCGCTTAACATCAGGCGAGTTGGTGGTCAAACGACGACTTGTTCTACATTAAAAAAAAAAAAAAACTTAGCACTTAGCTAACTTAAAGCATTGCTAATTCTCACTCTGTCTTCTATTGACCTAAGTCTGCAAAAAGAACACTGTAGCAGCTGTTTTAAGTTAGCAGACCATTATGAATAAGGGGGTTGATCTTAAAAGTAGGGTTCAGTTCAAAAGTAGGGTTAGGGGTCGTTCCGAAGACGGGTCTGAGCAGTAGCGCACTTGTAGCGCCTCACTCAACTGCCGTCTTTGTACTTCTTCACTTTAAAAAAACTTCAAGGCTAGAGTGAATAAGTACCTTATAGGTCGTCGTGCTCCATTTTAGACCATAACGTCGCTTAACATCACGCGAGTTAATGGTCAAACGCCGACCTATACATAAAAAAAAAAGGTAACTTGGCCATGGGGGTCTGAGGTTACAGTTTATTTTGGAAAAGGGGTCACTTGTCTAAAATAGTTTGGGGATCCCTGCTTTACTGGATACGCACCTCGCGGATTTATCAGGATTTTTGTAACACCCTGTATAAATAAAAATGAATCGCCAAAATGTATGTACGCGCATAAATTGCTAACGAGAGCACTAAATATTAGATCATTCTTTTTTTCTTGCGTTTTTAATTGTCAGGACAAAGTTTGTAAAAAAGAAAATATAGAAATTTGAAAAAAATATATTACGTTACGAAGTTCGCGGGTCAGCTAGTTATAAATATTGATCACTCGTTAGTGCCAGTTTTAACAATCTTAATATATATAAATCTCGTGTCACAATGTTTGTCCTCAATGAACTCCTAAACCACTTAACCGATTATAATAAAATTCGCACACCATGTGCAGTTCGATCCAACTTGAGAGATAGGATAGTTTAAATATATATATATATATATATAAATAATAAACGCGAACGAAGTCGCGGGGTGACAGCTAGTAATTATATACGTTAATAAATTTCCTTAAATTTAAATTTTAATACATTTTTAGATACTTACTAATTGTTAAAACTGACACGAGTAATTAGTATTTTCAATAGGTACGTCATTCAGTTCCAGCTAGTTGGCGCGCGCTATACAGCCCGTTTTGCACGCCCAATAACGTACGGCCACACGAAAATCAAATAAAATCGAATTGGTTAATTTGCCACAGCTAATAATTAAACTAATTCGATTTTATCAGTACAGCCCGAAATTATAAAGACCAGAATAATCATATGTAATTGTATACTCCGCCCCAGGGATAGCGTTTCCAGTCAAAATTGGTAACGTGGGTAACACGCAGTGACGTCGATCGATGCGTAAGCAAGATATTTACAAAAATGTAGTTTGAAAGAGACTAAGATGAGTGACGTCATTAGGTGTTGGCTCCCGGAATGCCTTCCATGCCCTGTTTTTTGACGTGACAACGTCTTATAATTCGATAGAGCCGGCTGTACGCACGAAAATATGCGGCGTTACCTCGCTCTGAGGCGTTCCATGTAAGGCTTGAAGTGCAAGCGAGAGCGCGGAACGAGCGACAAAGAAGCACAATCGGCCTTTGCGTTCGGCAGCGTTCGACATCCGTCTCTCTCCTACTTGAGTGAGCACGTTGTCACGTTCAACTATCGTCAGTAAACCGACTTTACAGACAACCAATTTTTTTTTCATAAAAAGGCTTCTTAATGTCGAGCTGTACAAATTCGGTCGCACAATGCTGGCCGTATGTTATTTGGTTGCATATTGAATTAGAATTCAAAATTATTTTGTGTGTTGTGCAGACAAGAGAGAGGCTTATGCGCAGTGGTGCGAGAAAAAAGGATGGATGATAATAATTGTCTTTTACGCAACGGTGGGAGAGAGAAGGATAGATGATTATGATTGGCTCATACGCAACGGTGGGAGAGAGAAAGATGATGATGACGAGTTAAAAGAGTTTTTTCGGTTATGGCAGGTGAATACGTAAGGGTGTAGTAATGATAATACTCAAGGGTATCGATCGTTGTACCCGTCAAAGCGTACAACTTTTAGAACATAAAGCTGTACACAGATCGCGCGGCAAATCCTTGGAACATTGGTGCGGTTATACGGTAGTATTGCCGCGCGACGCGATAACTCCGTCTCCGGGCTAATGTTCGGAGATTTGCTGCGTCAAGAATTGTTTTTGTCGAATTTAACAAACTTGTGCTCTAAAAGTTGATCAATTTTAAAGGTACAACGGTACCCTTATAGTCCGAGAGGCAAGCGACAAAAAAATGCTAGCATTTTCTAAAGACTGATTTTTAATATTTCGTCAGATACGCCCCCTGTCACTTTCGGTCACATTTTGGGCTGAATATCGTCAGGTGAAGTGTGGATATTTTAATACACTTCTGCCAGCCCTTTCGGGGGAAAGGTGTGACGATATGTATGTATGTCACAGCGGAGAAAAGGTCAGTCGGCTGGATTCCTTAGCGCTTCAACTTTAAACTTACACTTAGACGTTACAATAGTGGGATATACAGGGTTATAGTGCGCCAAAACCCGCTCTGACGCTAACTTCTGTTTGATTCTACGGAAAGCTTCGTTTTGTTCTTTGAGAAAGAGCGTTGAAAAACAAATTGAGAAAAAAACAAAAACAATTTAACAAATTGAGCGTTGAGAAAGATACGTCAGAAGGGTTTTTAGAGAAATACTCCGAACTCTTTGCATATACATATACTACACTTTTTCATACCTAATTGAATAAAAACATGTTGACTCTGACTTTTTGACTTTGGTGTGCGTGGCGTGGCGTAAACTTCTACGCCAAATACTAAGGAATCCAGCTGACTGACGGCAATATATTTCTTTACTTACCAATTACCAATATGAGAATTATAGGTTAGAGCTATTGCTCTGGAAGCTGAACACCTGGTGTCTGTCCGGCTGTGTCTGTGTGGTAGCCACGTGTCTGTGTGTAAGTCGCATTATTCAACCGATTATCGTGAAAGTTTGTGACCAGGTTCGATAAAATTACCTCTATAAGTGGTACCAGATTTTTTTGTCGATTTAGCTTTTGGAAAAATGACAAAATGGCGGCGCTATGTTTTATTCCATTTATAGAAATCACAGCTGGCATTTAAAAAAAAAACCGATATCTGACTCAATAAAAATGAAAACAGACGAAAGCATTTTTGCCTAAGACAGCATAGACGCTAACGCTCGCTCCATCAAAAAAAATCATCTTTTACAAAATGCTTGCAATCATTTGTTGCTCGCCTCTCGTGCTTTCACCATTTCTACAACTCCACCCTTCTGTAACACACTGTTAAACAAACCAAGTCTTTTCCTCTAAACCGTGCGAAGTGTGTAGAGTGCAGTGTGTTGTCTCCCGCGCTAGGTGCAAGTACGGCAAGAGCTCGGACCCGCGTCTCTTGGACCACCTGGAGCGGCTGGGACACGTGGTGTACACGCCGTCCCGCGAGGTGCAGGGCCGGTCCATCGTGCCGTACGACGACAGGTGACCAACTACCAGGCCTTAGCGCTTCTTCAGACAAGGCGGGAACCGCGCCGTTGTTGTATTGTTGTCCTTGTTATATTGCTGCGCATTAGACAAGGACAACAATACTACTAACGCGCGGTTCCCGCCGTGTCTGAACTAGCGCTTACTGTCGGTTCAGACTGAACGGAAAAGTGCTCGAGCAATTTTCCGTTCGGTCCGAACCGACTAAAGTATGCTCGAGGTTTTTTCTGTTCGGTCTGGACCGACCGAATATATGCTCGAGCAATTTTTCTGTTCGGTCTGGACCGACCGAAAACATGCTCGAGGAATTTTTCCTTACTTTCTTTTAGTTCGGTCTATTCGATACCGACTGGAAAAATGCTCGAGCAATTTTGACGTCATTGAAAAATTAACCATATCACAAAACTGTTTCTTGAAACAGAACCACATCACCATAGCCTAAAATACAAAATCGCATAATATTCAGGGGACGCTGACTTCGCCGTTGATGTTATACCATTTTGTGTTTTGTGGCTATGGTTATGTGGTTGTGTTTCATACGTCAATGACGTCAAAAATTGTTCGAGCAATTTTCCATTCGGTCCGAACCGACAGGTATTCTCGATACGACAATAACCTTTTTTCCAGGATATAAAGTAGCTTATATCGTATACACCGCTAGCATTTTAAAGGCATCTCTACATCATTACAAACAACTTTTACTATGGGCCTAACTCTTGAATCGCAAAAAAGGTTTGCTTCCAACGACCACCAACAAAACAGTCACCTGTGGTGGTGGTTAGGACAAAGTTTTATTGTTTGTCCCAGATGCCGCCAGTGGGGCTCGGTGGGTCATAAAAAAATATTATAATTTGTAGCGTTTTGTGATTATAATGTAATCATATAGTTCAACTGTGTTACAGTATAAAAAAAAACGAAAATTGGTTATCCGTGTTAGTGTTCTATCGGTTTGACTGGAGTTTTCACCAGTAGTGGTAATTTGACGGTGGTCGTTGGCACGAAAATAAGTAAAATGGGGTAGGCTGAAAACCAGCTCTGCGTGGACGTCGTCTACGCAGAACAGTGCTGAGCCTACCCCAATTGCCAAAACAATTTTATCAATTTACTCAGTTATACATGAGTAAGTATACTTTTATCAGTATACATGATAAAAGTACTTATAGTTTTCTTTAATGTGTTTTTAAGTCATAGGTTCTGGAAATAAATACATTTTTTATTTATTTGTGCCAACGAGCCCGAACTGGTGGCAGTTGGGACAAAATTTAAATATTGTTCTAACGACCACCACTCGTGGCCGTTTTGGTGGTGGTCGTTAGGAGTAAGCCCCAAAAAAACTGTTGGATACATTTAGTCGCCGGTCAATCAACTTTTTGTATGGAACAGCTGATTTTTTTTCACCAGTTAGATAATTTTTACGGAAGGTTTATAGGAACCGTGCAAAGGCGAGTGGCTAGTAATATTACAATTCAATGTTTACAGGTACATAGTCCAATGCGCGGCCGAATTCGACGGGGTCATCGTCTCTGGCGATAACTACAGGGACATTGCGCACGAAAACTTGCACTGGCGCGCTGTCATTGAGACTCGGCTGCTGCCTTTCACTTGGGTCGACAACATGGTGATGTTCCCTAGGGACCCGCTCGGACGGGATGGGCCTACGCTAGAACAATTCCTGACACATTAGGAGGGGTTGAGACTGACTTTATTGCTAAAGTATCAGTTCTAAAAGTATGAGAGGGATAGACTTGAGAAGCAATAGGGTAACGGATTATACTGGGAAAGTTACTGAGCTGTAGCTCAATTTCTAAATTATGGATTTACATTTCGTCGAACTGACGGTTTTGTAAGCTGCTAGACGGGCCATATTTTTACTGCAATACTGGCTAAATTGCCGACTGTAGCCCAGCTACAGTCGGCAATATTGCCATGCTAGAAATGTATGACCATATGGCCGGGCCACACTTAAAAATTGTCACAATATTGCCAGTATTGAGGTTAAAATATGGCCCGCCTGAGCCCCTTTAGCGATAGACTTCACTGTTCATGTTTAGATATGTTATATTGTGGCTCAATGTCGAAATTGCGACTAATTTTCTAAATGTTGGTTAATTTAGATATTGTTGATTAATTTCTAAATTGTGGTTTAGTTTCTAAATTCTGGCGTAACATTTCGTCGAACTGTCGATTCTAATCGATTCTTTAGTCAAGTTGTCAAAAAAGGATTTTAGTTAATTTTTTGGGATTAGTCTAAATTGGATACACAAATTTACTGTGGATTTAGAAATTCCATCTTGTGTTGTTGTCGATAGTAATGATTTTTGCTGAACTGTTTATGTGGGGAATTCTCGGTGTAATATCTGCGTGCAGAGAAATCGAAATGTTTTTAGTTAGTGTAGACAATCTTGTGTACTTCGTGTATGTTACGCGTTATATTCGCTGTTTGGTCACGGATTTTAATTAAAACTTCTTTATGGCAATTTCACGAAAATGGTTGCATTTAAATAAAAAAAAATATATACACTATATTATTATAATACATTATATTATTATAAAAATATACTATTTTAATACTATTAACTTGCAATGTTTAAAAAAATAGTCTGTTTCACCTGAAATGTTTAAAAAGTCGAAAAAAAAATTGTGTTTTAATATTTTGATAGAAATTTAATAATTTCTAATTAAAATATTTAAAAATATTTTTTTTGTAAATCTTACATTGAAAGTTGTGTCCAGTCTTGCTATGAAATGAGAATGATCTATTTTGAGATTTGTAGTATTTTTAACCGACTTAAAAAAAAGTAGGTTCTAAATTCGACTGTTTTATTTTTATACTTGGATATGTGAAAGATTACCATCATTATATTTAGTTTAATTAGAACCTAATGTAAATACAATAAATAGATACTTTTGTTAGTTACCGAAAAACGATTGCTGTACTATTAAATTTTTTATGTTAAGTAAAAAAGACACTAAATTGTTGATTGATAATGTTTTTGAGTTATATTTTACAAGTAAAGTTAAGCTTGTTAAATGATATGTCTAGCTCAATGAACACATTGAACAAACAAATGAACACATTTCTTTAGAACCTTGAAACGACATTGCAGGCATCGAAAAAATAGCGGCATTGTTAGTCATTTTAATGAAAAAAATGTATGACACAAAACTTGTGTAAAACCTACCTGTCACGCACACTAGTAAAAAAAAATTGGCCTGTCACTTTTAGCTCAGAAACAGTACGAAACTTATTCTAGACATATTTGTACTCTTAGGCTGAACTAAATGGCTGCTTTAGAATAGGTCTCTAAAATTTGAATTAGAATACTTCAACAATTGTACTGCTCTACAACGTTATAAATGTATACGATGTAGTTCGATGTATATTTTTGTAAAAAAAAAATATACTTACTAACACTGATGTTTCTCAAATTTTATTCAGTAATCGTATTGTTATGTATCTTTCTACGTATTAGATATTCCTTGATTGAATACTCTAGTAAAGATTTTAAAAATTCTATGATTTTATTGTTATTATTTTTCGTGTCTTCTTAGAAACCAAAGTCTTATTAATAACTCACATGTCATAGGTACACACAGAATATTATACGTAATAAAAATGTAATATGTAGCAATACCAGTTTTTTTAAATCCCATTTTCCTAGTTATAACTAGTAAGGTACCTGGGTCGAATATGGCCAGCCGGTAAATATGGCCATATACCTTTATTCTAAGCACGATAGTTTGTAATGACTTGAACGCGACCATAAATTGTCGCTAGTGTCGCATGTATCAGAACGGTGTACTGTTTACCCTTCCCGCGCGCCCGCTAGTCGCCCAACGTCCATTAAAGTGAAACGTGCTGTTGAGGTTATAAAAACATTAAGTAAGTATTGTCCTGTATTTTGATATTTTTCAAATAAGAATCTTTGTTAATCACATTACGATATTGTGTGACGATTGTAATTTGATATTTCTTTGTTTATTTATCAAAGTAATTATGTGTTTTTAATTCGCGAATATGAAAACAAAAAAATGCATGACTGCAAATATGGCCACCGGTTGGCCATATTTACGGTACTAAATTACTGACATTTTTTTTTTCTTTTTTAGACCATGGCACGCTATAAAACTAAAGGGCTTCGTGGTAATTGGTCAGAAGCATCAATGAAACTAGCTTTAACTGCAGTCAAAAGCGGTAAGATGAAAGTATATACGGCTGCAAACCATTATAAGGTGCCAAGACGCACTCTAAGGCGTTATTTACAAGAGGAAAAAGAGACTAAATCTACTTTGGGTCGGAAACCACTTCTTAACCCTGAACAAGAGAAGGTTTTGGCATCCCGTGTTATTCGCCTGTGTGATGTGGGATACCCATTGACACAGCGTGTACTACGTAGATGCGTAAAGACATTCTGTGATCGAAATAACATTTCAGCGTCAGGTGGAGACTTAATGGTGGGATGAGATTGGCTGAGGGGATTTTTAAAACGTCATAGGAATATCAGCAGACGAAAGGCACAAAACCTAAATCCCGCAAGGGCACAAAAGTTGAATAAAGCAGTCGTTTCTGATTATTTTGCTAAGTTAAAGAAAGTCTTGGAAGATAATGACATTATGAATAAACCGGAACGCATTTTTAATATCGACGAAAAGGGTTGCCAGCTTAATTTGCACAAATCCCCAGAAGTTTTGGCTGAACGTGGATCCAAGAGAGTACATTTAGTAGCACCAGAACACGGGGAGAATATCACAATAGTATCATGTGGCAATGCCTTAGGCCATGCTATTCCGCCCATGATTCTGTTTAAAGGCAAACGCATGAAGCCAGAATGGGTAGATTCCTTACCAACCAGCTCAGTAGCCCAAATGACACCCAAAGGGAGTATGAACTCTGACACGTTTGTGAACTGGATTCACCATTTTTCAAAATTTAAATTGCCAGGACCTTGTTTACTTATCTTCGATGGAGCCAAATGCCACTTAGATTATTCGATTGTTGAAGCAGCAGAAAAATTCGACATCAAGCTTTTTTGCCTTCCTAGTAACACCACACATGAATTACAGCCTATGGACAAATCGGTATTTCGATCCTTTGAATATTACTGGGACGAGGAAGTCTTAAAGTACTGGTCAGTACATGAAGACAGGAAAATAACAAAACAAAGGTTTGGGATATTATTTTCCAAAGCGTGGGACAAAGCTGCGACACCTGCTAATATTAAATCTGGATTTGAAGCGACCGGAATTTTCCCATTTAATCCAGCAAGGAAACCAGAAGAGGCATACGCTCCCAGCATACCTACCTTTAATCCCACAAAACCTGGAACTTCTGAAAATCAAGAAAATAATGATCCCATGGACAGCGACGCCACTAATGCTAGCGAAAACCTGTTATATCCTCTTCAAGTTAATGAAGATCCAATTGATAGCGACGCTATTGATGTCAGTGGAAATCAGGTTACTCCTCCTCATGTTCTTACAAATAACGACGAACATAATTCAACTCCACCTACGCAGTCTCTTGCTCGAACTGATACCCCTGTTGAAAATCCGGTGCCTATACTGAATCCAGATCAAAAAGATTCCCAGACAAGTGAACATCTATTGCCAAATACTGCAAATCGTTCTGCTGCAATTCTAGACAACGCTTCTGATAATAATCCACAGCACCCAACTCAAGTAGATAGATCGAACTTTATAGAACCCCAGCCAAGTTCCTATGACGATTTCGATAGTAGCGACGAGATTCCTTTATCCAAACTAAAGGAGCACAAGAATAATAGAGATTCGAAAACTGAATCAAAAGTCTGCTCCACAACACTTAATGAGTCATACTCATCTTTTTGTGAAATTTTAAAAACCCCGGAGAAAACGTCAAGCCCAAAACCTACACCTAGAGCAAAAGCTATTAATAGTCTGGCACAAGAGCTAACTAAATCAATGTTTACAGAGAAAAATAAGAAGCCAGGACCATCCAATGCTTGTAAACAAAAACTGAAAAATATTCCAGGTCCATCTAGAGTTTCTTCTCAAAAAAGGAAGCAATATTCTGCTAAATTGAACAAGACTGAAGAAGTAACTTTTAAAGTTTCTAAGCAAAAAGGTAAAGGACAGTCTAAAAAATCTAAAAACAGATGGTATTGTTACATTTGCGATGAGGATAGAATAGCAGATATGAGACTATGCTTTTTATGTAAAATCTACGTCCATGAAGACTGTGTTGGGTTAACAAAAGAAGACACTGATAAATTTGTTTGCACTCGGTGCAGTCAGGACTAATTATAAATACTTCATTAGGTTTACTTCCTTCTTTTCTAGTTTGTAATATCATTGTGATTTACCTATGAAGGATCTCAAAAGTTGCGTTTTTTATTTGATAATTTTGTTGATTTTCTATATTTTTAGTTAAACTTAAATTTAAATTAAGAAAAACTTTTTGAATCTCATTGTTGATTTTGATGTTTAAAATATTACTTGTAAAGATAGTTTCTTGCACTCGGTGGAGTCAGGACTAATTATAAATACTTCATTAGGTTTACCTCCTTCTTTTCTAGTTTGTAATATCATTGTGATTTACCTATGAAGGATCTCAAAAGTTACGTTTTCTATTTGATAATTTTGTTGATATTCTATATTTTTAGTTAAACTTAAATTTAAATTAAGGAAAACTTTCTGAATCTCATTGTTAATTTTGATATCTTTAAAATATTACTTGTAAAGATAATTCTTTATTTGTACTGAATGTCGCCCAAAGAATATATTTTAAATAAAAGCTCTATTAAAACATCATATCCATTTTTATTTCTGTTTATTCAGAAGTTTTTTAAACTAGTAATTTCATACAGTAAATATGGCCACATATATGGGCATATTTACCGCTCCCGTCGGAAATATGGCCAATTTCAATTTTTTTTTAAACTGTTTATAATACTATTTATCGTTTAATGTCTTTGTATTTTTTTGCTTCTGTTGTAAAGATAAATAACCACTCTTCATGAATAAGTGCTAAAACTTGTTTGTTTTAGCTTTATTATTATTAAAAAAGTATAACAAACCTTAAGGTGGCCATATTCGACCCAGGTACCTTATCTCGCGATTTCGTTCGCCTTTATTCAGAAATTTGTATCCAAAAACCACCCCCATGGTTTACTGTAACTAATTATCAAATTTATCAAGATTCGTTCAGCCGTTTAGGCGTAAAAAGCACAGACAGACAAGTTACTTTTTTTAATACTTCTGTAAAATATCGTAAATTATTATTTAAGATTTGCAAAAAATCCATTATTACTGATTCTCAGTCCGTATTCATACGTTTCATATTCCAAAATTTATAAAAGTAGACTGAGTCGAACAATTTGAGTTTGAAATTTGTGGGATCAGCAGGGCGGGCGTTTCTTCGTGGCCTAACTGCCACAAAATTATTTGAATCTGAAATATCACTAAAAAAAAGTGGTAGACAAGACGCAGCAGTTTTGTTTCTCTTGCTTTTGAGGCTCTTTATCCGAACAAGGCGGTCGAGTCTATTTAAAAAACTGACGTTCATAAGTGTATCTTTGATACCTAAATTGAATAAAAACATTTTGACTTTGACTTTGACTTGGTCCCCAGTGAGTGCGAAAACTGGGGGACAAGAGGAACAACCCGCCCTAACTACTCAACTCAACCGATCACCATGAAACTTTGCTTACACGCAAGCGTACAGAAAAAGACATAGGGCACCCTTAATCCTGAAAAACTTAATTGATAGTACTTCTAATAGTATCCCCTAGAAATGGGAAACGCAGCAGAGGAAGACAGTTTAAAAGATGGGAGGACGACGTAAAAAGGGTTGCCGGCAGCGCTTGGTCCAGAACAGCAAGGGATAGAGAAAAATAGAAGAAGCTGGAAGAGGCCTACGTTCTGATGGACGAACAAATTCACGACGATACAAGCGACTAATCTTATACCTTTAAATGAGCAATTCTTGTATATATATATATATATGACGGCGCGAGATATCATTGGATAAAGAAAATCAGTTTATTTTGAGAGTTGTTAATCGATAGTATTATTGTTCTGTTATTTTTGACGATTAATCGATTTGTTTATGGTCATTTAGAGCGGTTAACACCGAATGGAGTTGCGTTTGGGATTTCGGGCGAACGTCATGTCTGTCAGTCAGTGGTTGACAGGACTGGGCTAAAAGCGGTCGCACGCAATGGTCATTCGTAAACCCATTACTCTAAATCGCCAACTATCTTTGTGATCATTCACTAAATAAGTAGTCTAAGTGACTGTATAATTAAAATAGTGAAAAGCCTTCAATGCTGTCCCCTTATTTCAACGTTCCTGAAGTTTGACGCCGACCATAAATGATAGCGAGTTCACGGATGAGAAATCAGATACAACACCTCGGCCTACTAGATTTTCTCCGTCATCAAAAGTGGAAGGTCACAGCGCGGCGGCCTTTCCTATGTTTCTCCGACATCAATGGGATCAGATGCGACGGCGTGGCTCCTCTTTCCTACATTACCCCGATATCAGGAGTGAGATGTGAAGGCTCGGCTTCCTATTTCTCTATGTTTCCCCGACATCAGAATTGGGATAAGACTAATGCCCACAGTTAACAAGATGAGTGCTGAAGATGATGACGAGGACCACCGCTCTTTTTCCCCGACATCAGAATTGGGATAAGAACAACGTCCACAGCAACAAGATACGGCTCCGTCTTTGGCTACAATTATGCAATGATCTGGAAGCGAAATAACATAGCAACAGATTGTTGATAGGGTCGCCCCTACGTGCTGTTATTGAGGAGTGTGCGGACTGTTTCTTCGTGGTGCATGAAGGGCAGCAGAGCGGCAATGAGAGAGTGAGCATCGAGTAGACGTCTGCATTATCTCGACGGCGTTTGATTACACCTAGTCTATGCTATGTGACGCAACTAACAAACAACGAGAGACGAAGGATAGCAGTGTACCGAACAAAACGTCGACGCCTACGTGTTACTACTGCAACGAGGTTACATCGCCACTCGTTGATCGAAAAAGGGCACCAAAATTAGCAGCAGCAACGTGCGAGATCCGGTCAATGCCTGGAGGGCTATTCTTACAACTCGAGATTCCATCATACCTCGAAAAAAATGGCTGAATTCGAGATGCCTTATTCTAAGCGCTCCAGATCGAGATAATCTCGATGGCTGGGGCGCGAGATGTCTCGAGTAGTCGGAGGCAGTGGAGACTTCCAGGGGGGCTATTCCTGCGCGTGAGATGAGATGAGATTTTATCTTGGTCACTCTCACACCTATGACGTTTCAAACGAGAGCAACAAGGACGAAAAAAAGTGAGATGAGAATCTCAAATCTCCGAATAGGGTAGTAATGAATCGAGATCGAGATGAGATGAAAATCTCCTATCTCCGAATTGGGCCCCTGCACTATGAACAAGCCATTGATCACCTACGAGTAGCAATTGAATCCGGTGAGAAGTTTTCATTTTATTTGATATTCGTAAACGATGTATGTCAGAGTGTTATTTTCTATTGGAGTTGTTTAAAGTTTGAAAATACCCACAAACAGTTTGGTCAGAATGTGCCGATTACGGCACACACAGACGAGTCATGCAGTCAATAGATAACTTATTTAGTGTCAATGCTTTTGATAAAACTAAGCCTGAGGGGTAGTAGCCGGTAGGACAGTAGCCTGTGTAGTAATAGCCTGTGTGGCAATAGCCTGTGTGGCACTCGCCTGTGTGGCAACAGCCTGTGTGGCAATAGCCTGTGTGGCAACAGCCTGTGTGGCAATAGCCTGTGTGGCACTCGCCTGTGTGGCAATAGCCTGTGTGGCAATAGACTGTGTGGCAATAGCCTGTGTGGCAATAGCCTGGGTGGCACTAATCTACATGGTACTGTCTTATGTGGCTCCAGCCTGTGTGGCAAGCTTGTGTGGCAAGCCTGTGTGGCAAGCCTGTGTGGCAAGTCTGTGTGGCAAGTCTTTGTTACAACCTTACTTTTGTTGCATTATAGGTAGTCTGAGTGACGACCTAGCCTGTGTGGTCAGCCTATGTAGTAAACTCCTCCCGGTGTAACATTAAAGTACGAGTAAAATTAAAAAAAAAACTCGTAAAATGTTGACTTTCGTACTATTTAAAGTTATAGTTGCACTACACAAATCCCTATTAGCACATCTCCATACAGTTGTGTTGTTATTGTTAAATTTCATGAAATTGTATTTGTACCCATTACATAACAAACAGTCTTTCCCTTTTTGTGATTTTATGAAATTCATTATTATTTAATGAAAGAAATCAACACTATTTGCATTTTAGAATTGTCAAGCTGACATACTTTAAATAAGCCAGTAAGACCAAGGAGTTTAAGAACGCAATAGCACCTTTATCATAGGGTTTCAATGAGACAATTGAGAAAGTAGCATTTCGAGAAAAGTAAAGTGTACTACATGTGTGATGTGATATGAATTGTTTGTTAGTTTGTTGATATACTACACATTAATGAAGTGGTACAAAGGACAAAAACGAATGAAAGTACAGTCTGCAGCAGTTATTTAAAAAAGGGTCGATAATACGCGTTGTCATTTCAGGAAGATCTCAATTTTGGCGGTTGTCAATTTAGGTAGATGACGATTTAGGATCTTGTCACTTTCGAAAGTTGTCTTTTTCGGAAGTTGTCAATCTGGGAAGTTTCACCCTGGAAAGTTGTCGTTGTCACCCTGAGGGACCTAGCCTGTGTAGGAAGTCTAAGTGACAACTTTAATGGCATGTTATTCGTTTGAAATTGGACACAGCAGTTTTCATAAGTCCAAACCGCGTATGTGTATCGTCATTGGATTTTCAATGTGGCTTGATTAAATTCTTGGAATATTGGATGTATGATTAATAATTTAGTTTTAGCCTCGATTATTCGATTGGTCCCAATACAATTTATTTCACTAAAAGTCAAGTTGCTTATTTCAATTATCATGACAATTTATGGGGATAGGTAACGAATATGAAGTTACTGTTGGAAGAGTCGATTATACTCTGGTACGATGTTTATGGTTGGTAGAATTGGGTTTAACTGTGTTTTGTGTTATCCCATAACTGTGTTCGCTTTCTGTGAAATTGTGGAGGTAGATTTGAGACGGTCAGAATGACCGAGCGTTAAGTGGTTACTTGAGCACTTTTATGATTGTCCACAGATGATGAGATGAACTATTCACCCGAGGACGTGTGAAAATGCAGGATGGCCGTGACGGCGCGAGATATCATTGGATAAAGAAAATCAGTTTATTTTGAGAGTTGTTAATCGATAGTATTATTGTTCTGTTATTTTTGACGATTAATCGATTTGTTTATGGTCATTTAGAGCGGTTAACACCGAATGGAGTTGCGTTTGGGATTTCGGGCGAACGTCATGTCTGTCAGTCAGTGGTTGACAGGACTGGGCTAAAAGCGGTCGCACGCAATGGTCATTCGTAAACCCATTACTCTAAATCGCCAACTATCTTTGTGATCATTCACTAAATAAGTAGTCTAAGTGACTGTATAATTAAAATAGTGAAAAGCCTTCAATGCTGTCCCCTTATTTCAACGTTCCTGAAGTTTGACGCCGACCATAAATGATAGCGAGTTCACGGATGAGAAATCAGATACAACACCTCGGCCTACTAGATTTTCTCCGTCATCAAAAGTGGAAGGTCACAGCGCGGCGGCCTTTCCTATGTTTCTCCGACATCAATGGGATCAGATGCGACGGCGTGGCTCCTCTTTCCTACATTACCCCGATATCAGGAGTGAGATGTGAAGGCTCGGCTTCCTATTTCTCTATGTTTCCCCGACATCAGAATTGGGATAAGACTAATGCCCACAGTTAACAAGATGAGTGCTGAAGATGATGACGAGGACCACCGCTCTTTTTCCCCGACATATATATATAATTGGAATCTCGGAATCGGCTCCAACGATTTTCATACAAATTAGTATATAGGGGGTTTCGGGGGCGATAAATCGATCTAGCTAGGAATCATTTTTAGAAAATATCATTTTATTCGTGTTTTATCGATAATCAATCTCAACTGAAAAATATGACTCTTCCTGACATCTATTGGCGAATAATAATACTACTATTTTTTGTGAGCAACTAATTGCTTTAACGACACAACAGCAGATGGCGTTGTTAAGTAACACGAAGTCAATGAGTGTTTGCTTTGAGGTTAGACTAAAATCAATTGTTTATTATCCAAAAAACACAATCAAAAAAAAAAAAATACCGAGCAAAGCTCGGCCATCCAGGTACTTAATATATTAAGTTAACAATGTAAAAAACGAATCTGAATAAAAGGCTGTTATTATTATTATTACTTCTAATAGTTTATTAAAACGATTTCCCGTCGAACTGAATTATTATAAATAAAACGGGACCAATAAGTAACTGTATGTTCATTCAAATACCATAAAGGTTTTAAAATCGGCGTATAAATCACGGAGCTACAAACCTAAGAAAATCTTAATTGAGAACCTCCTTCTTTTCTAAAATCAGTCAAAAACAAAGAATCATGGTATGTAATAAAACGTATCAATATTTGTCATAGGATAATTTATTAAAAAATCTGACTTCAAGGCGATTGTCACACTACTCCGCGGAACGTGACGGTGCGGGAACTAGCTACACCTCCCGCGCGGAGAGGAATTGTACTGCGCGTGTTATAATATTCATAAACAAACTGAGGTACGGACGCACAACGTCAAAATAGCGCAATGTCGCGGGGCGCGGAGCAGTGTGAGAGTTGCCTAAACATTACATAGTTCAATAAAAAAATGAGAGCTAAAATAATAAAAACAGTAGATAAAAAATATAAGTGGTTTTTATCACCAATTTCGTTGAAAGACTAGATTTTTGACCACAGCTTAACTGATATTAAGTATGGTCTAAAATTGCCAAACGCTTAGTCTTGGTCAGTACCTGTTTAAATGCTGCGGCCAGACATTGGTCATATTTGCACTAATCTAGGTCTTGGGACCAATACACCAATGTGTGTATCAATCTTTGGAAACAGTTAATATTGAAGCCAATGTGCCACGCAGTAATAAGGTTTAATATTGGCCATTCAAAATTGAAGCCAAGTTTGGACCCAAAGTTGAACCAATGCAGCATAAAGGCAGGTACTGACCACGATTAAGCGTTTTGCAGTTTCACTACACTTAATATCAGTTGAGCTGTGGTCAAACCTGTCGACTATAAAAGTGCTACGGTGTTTTTAATTCAGTAATGCTTAATCCAACATTCCGCAAGAAAAATTGAGGAAAGCATTGGTATTTCGACTAACGGTTATTACATTTATTCGTTTTAAAGTTATGGCAAGATAGTTTGGCCTGGCTAGGATAAATTCGACGTGTCAGACTGGCCTAGCTAGCTTGTCCGAAGCCCTGTTGGACAAACTAGGTAGGCCAAAACTGGAAAGTAAACTTGACCATAACTAAGTAAATCGGATAGCTTAGAGCGCTATTACACTGGCGATTTGAGAGCGATTTCAATGCAAGGGAGTGCGCAACGAACGCGCCGATCACGCCGCGAGTGTACAGAATGGCGGTTTTTGAGAGCTGGCAGTAAATCCGGAGCACGCTCATTTCACTCTCTTCGCTGAGGAATCGCTTGCAAATCGTGAGTGCGATAGAGGCCTTAGTGTTGGCGATTTAGCTTAGGCTAGGCCAAAAAGGTTCATCCTAACCTAGGTCAAATAGGTATATCCTAACTTTTGCCTGACCAGTTAAATCATTAATATCTGGTCTGGTCGATAAATAAGGTAAAATTCTATCAGAAATTGTAAAAGCTTGGAGAATTTTTCCCTGTGGTAACAAAATATTGCTGCAATTCACGCAAATTTCCCTACTTTTGCAATAAAAACCACCTTATTTTTCTAAAATGGACTTATACTTAGCAAATAATTCAATAACTCCTTCACGTATTTTAAACTAAGCAAACGTGTAAAAATATTAAAATACATCCAACTATTTATAAAAAAATAACAATTATTAAATTATAAATCTTATCATAATCTCACTTTCCTTTTATTCAAGCTCTTTTACTTATCCTATCCATGCAGTCTTTAAAATCTTTAAAATGTGCAACGAAAACTTTAATAGAACTGAATTACATTATATTATTACTTATAAGTACATCTTACAGTTAAAATTGCGTCTAAATAATAAATCATTTTATGGAAATGGTCCGTTATATTTGCTTAAATATCGAGCCCCATAGTATTAAGAATTAATGAGCATAATGTGCCCAAAAATTGAGCAAAATGTGCCCAATAAATAAGCAAAATATGCACAAAAAATTGAGCAGTTTGCCCAAGAAATGAGCATGTGTCCAAAAAATTCAGCAGTTTGCTCAAGAATTGAGCAAAATGTGCCCAAAAAGTTGAGCAGTTTGCCCAAGAATTGAGCATAATGTGCCCGATAATTGAGAGTATTGTGCCTAAGAATTGACCAAATTTACCCAAGAGTTGAGCACTATGTACTCAAAAAAAAACAAAACTATTTTCTACTCATATTTAAAAAAATAGCAATGCATGAAGTTCTGTTGAAAATATGAGAGAAACATTCCAATAAAATGATTTCCTGTTTAGACGACTTGATATACAGAAATGCATGTTTCAAGAAATTTTCAAAGGGAAGAATTTCAAATTTTGGCACTACTAATTGCAAAAATTAATAATTTCAGAATGCCAAATTATTTTAGCATTAAAAATCAACCACCCTCTTAAGTTGTAGACAGTACTTGGGATTCATTCGCAATGAAAATTTCAAAGAGGTACTCGTACTCTGTAGTACTGGCGTCTAATTGGTGGACGGAAATTCTTATGAGCGCTGTTTCACTAATGTCTTGTCAGTTAGAGAAGAAAAAAAAAGATAATTAAAATTGCGTTCTACCCGTCCTGTCTACAACGAAAAGTCATGGGTTAAAATAGATTATTCAAGCATTATTAAGAAATAGAAATAGCAAGAAAGGGACTATCAAAACATCGATTTTGACCAAAACAGTTTGTATCACGGTTCTTGCTTAAAAAATAATTCAAATAAACATTTAAACTATTCAGATAATTCATGCAAAATTAACAAATCATAACATGCAATTAAAATACTTAAAAATTAACAAACACAACTTTACCTCGGTAAAGTCAATCTCAAAAAATTAAATTTACAAAATTATAAAAAAATAATACTCAATCTTTGTTCAACGTTCGGTAAAATCAGTAACAAATTCTTATTTTATTAGTTATGATATTTACGAGATATATTATGGTTATACATTTACGGCATTTAATAACTAATAATTATTATGATTACATACTCGTATTTCCCTAAAATAACATGTATAATAAACGAAAACACCCTCCTCCTTTTTCATCATATCTAATGATGATATTGGAATACTCAATTCGTGTTAAGCCAATTTACAAATTGCTTTCTAAGTTTTTGTAACGAAAAGAAGTTATCTAAATACATACACACTTACACACTCAGAAATCAGAAATCAGAATCACTTGCGCATGTATAGATAGATATCATATTAACAACATCCTAACTAATATCATAAATGCGAAAGTGAGTTTGTTTGTAACGCTGTCACGTCTCAACTACTCAACCGATCGTCTTGAAATTTTGCATACACGTTGTCTGGGGTACAGAAAAGGACATAGGGTACTTTTTATCCCGAAAAAATTCACGGTTCCTGTGGGACCGCGGGTGAAACCGCGTGGCGCAGCTAGTATTGAATAGTTATACAGTGCTTTGTCTTTTTCAATCGATTTCATACACTTTAAAGAAAGAAAAGGACAAAAAATGTTCTTCCTCAGTAATAAACATTGTATAGCTTCGGTATAGTTATACAGCGTTTTGTCTTTTTCGATTGAGTTTTTAAAGTTTAAAGAAAGAAAAAGACACAACACTATGTTTTGTCTTTTTCTTTCTTTTAAGTTTATGATCTCGATGGAAAAAGACATAACATATCGTCACGCCTTTCCCCCGAAGGGACTGGCAGAAGTGTAATACAACACCCACACTTCGCCGGACGATATTCAGTCACATGTGACAGACTCGCGTCTGTCGCCATACACCGGGCTCCAGTCATGTAGCAGATGACATACAATACGCACATATGTTCACACAACGAACAAATCGGTGCGTGCCGTCGTCTGGGATCGAACCCGCTCCCTCTGGCTTGAGAGGCAGGCGTTCTCCCAACTAGGCTGCCATCGAAGAAACAAAAAGAAGAAGAAGATGGAAAAAGACAAAACACTGTATAACTGTTCCGAGGCTTACACAACGTTTATTAGTGGGGAGTTTGTGATTAATTAAAAGAGAAGAGGTGTCTTCATGTAATATACAGATTAAGGCCAATATATCCGATATTTCATCTAAGCAAAGCTTGAAAGAAATGGTTAACCATATCTTGAATGATTGCTATCAATACTTATGATGGAGTTTTATCAAAATTTGTAATTCATTAGTTTTCTTTTTCTAAATTTAACATATCGCCTTTGCCCCGAGGGGCCTGGCAGTGGTGTTATACAACACCCACACCGCCACATCGCCGGACGATATTCAGTCCCAAATGTGACAGGGGGCGAGCCTGTCGCCATACACCGGGCTCCAGTCATGTAGCAGATGACATACAATACGCACATATGTTCACACAAGGAACAAATTGGTACGTGGTTTATTAAATTTAATGTATACTCTATCCATTATCTTTGACGTGACAACGTCTAATAAATAGATGAACACCGGAGCACAAAAAAGGATGACTCATTGTCCCGTCACGCTCGGTCGATCGGAGCGAGAGCGCTACACGAGCGAGCGAAAGGCACGATCGGCTTGAGCGTTCGGCTTGCGTCGCATCTATCTCTCTTCCCCTCGATTGGTCTATGCGTCCGAGGAGAAGATTTCATCAATGTTCTGTTATGACGTTGTCACGTTAAGCTATCGTCCGTAAACCGACTTTACAAATAAAAATAAATAAATAAAATAAATTCGGGACACTTCCACACACGGTCGCCTGACACCAAACTAAGCAAAGCTTGTACTATGGCTGCCAGAGACTGATATACATACTTAGATATTCTTAGATATTTTTTAACATATACTTAAATAGATATTAACACCCAGGCATAGAACAAACACTAATGTTCATCACATTAATGTTTGCCCTAGGTGGGAATCGAACCCACGCCCCCACGCTCAGAAGGCAGGTTGGCAGGAAGGCAGGCACTACCAACTGGGCCACCGAGGCAGCCATCAGTCAGATATGTTACGACTTATATTTTCACGATTTACGATTTAAATTAATGCAATTTTGTTCAAAATGAATGATAAAACTCCATAATAAGCACCAAATTACAGATTACGAATCCTTAGTCAGCATTTTGTCTAACTTCAACTGCTCTAACTGCAATTGCCTTCTTATAGACCCTAGCTGAGTTAAAATACTAACGTTTTTCCCTTCGTCGTTAGGCAAAGATTTCAGTATGTTCTTCTGTACTGCTGGCACTTTCCATTTGTCGTCAACTTTTTTCATGGCGTCGCTTAAATTCGTACTGGTTTCGATGGAAATTTGCTTGGATTTAGGCGAATGTCTCAACACTGGTATAGATATGTTATCTACGTCATCGTAGCTTTTCTCTGGCCTTTTCTGGCTCTGTTTCTCTTTGGCTTCTTGTCTTGAAAAAGTTTTCTCTGCCTTTTCTCTGGGTTCGTGTATTAACGCTTTTTCTATGACAATGTTTCTGTCGACGTTATTTTTGACCGACGACGCGGAAGAAGGGTTGCTGTTGCCAATATTTTCGATGTCGAGGTCGATTTTGTTTTGGAAATTTAGATTCTTTCTTAGGTAAGAGTCTACGTCATAGTTTGCCGAGAAAACGGAGTTTTCTGGTATGTTGAAAGAGTACGGTTTTTTTGTGTTCTCGTTTTCTATGTGCTTGAAGGATTTCTCGCTGCTGTAGTAAAATGGGAGCTTGGAGCGTGGCGTGTCGCTTTTGGACGTGTTGTGGCGTGTCGTGGCGTGGGGTGTGGCGTGGCGTGTGGCGTGGGCGGTGGCGCGGAAAGCTTTCTGCTGTTCGAGATCTATCTCTCTCTGTAGCTCTGTGCGTCTTGCGTCGTAGTTTTTAGCGTCGTTGTTCATCTGAAAAGTTGAGACAAAATTTGAATAACAATTATTTTGAATTCTGTCAACAATTTGAATTAAAACTAGCTCGTTTGCCTGGATTGGCTCGTGTTTCTTAGCCAACGGCTCTCAGTGATTGTGGTAAATAAAATAATGCGCTTGCTCAATCACCCGTTCAATTAACAGCCTAGCCATTTTACTAAATGGAGCCGTTCAACTAGCTTCCTTATTGATATTCAGCCGTAGCGTCTAATACAACATTTAATGAACTGGCTGGCTGATGGCCATTCATAGAATAAGGAAATTCATAGAATATTATCCAAAATTACTATCTTTAACCGAAGAAATGTGATTTGAATTAATTACGAGTATGATAAAAATAAAATCCGAAAATGGGTAAAACAAACCGCAATTATGACATAATATACATGACATTATGATAATCCCATATCATATCAGAGCAAATACGACTTTGATTAATTAGGTCAGTGGTCGTTTGTTTTAAAACAACCCGTATTTAAATGACTTGACTAGGCAAGTAGTCAATGTTGTCAATCCAAGCCATTTTGCCTAGCCGTTTGATTGAATGGCTGAACATCATCAGAAAGCTAGTTCAACGGTGCCGTTTAGTAAAGACACTAGGCTGTTAACTGAACGGCGAATTAAGCTAGTCGGCTGCGACAGATATACTCACAGCGGTGGTGATATCGTGGTGTCTCTCTCTCTCCCTCTCCTGTGCGACTCGAAGCATCCTCAGCTGTTCCTCCAGGCGACGCATCTCAGCCTGCTCTAACATCCTATGGAATCGGACAAACATATACATCAGGCCGATTTCTGAAGGATTTAGTTGGTAGATTTATGAGCCCAAAAACAAGGTCTAGCGTTGCGCGTTCTTTCTCTCTCCCACCGTTGCGTAAAAGACAATTATTATCGTCCATCCTTTTCTCTCGCACCACTGCGCATAAGTCTTTCTCTAGTCTGCCACATGCTAGAGAATAAGATGGCGCACGACGTATGATTTAGGTGAAGCCAAAAACCATCCAAAAACTACGCTACTGACGTTTATGTACATAACACTCACACATTGACGCAAAAAAAAATACGCTACTCGTTTGGTCATTCTTACCTCGACATTATTTGCATTGGTTTATGGTATAATTTCGTTCACAAAGAATATACATAGAGCATTATAAAAGTGTGGCCAGGACTACATTTTGAGGTTCTTTTTAAAAACTGTGCAGTTTTTTTACAAGTCAATTTTGAAAAAGCCGTAACATTAAACTCTTACAAATACATACGTGCAGTTTTAGAATATTAAATCTACTAAGGTTGTATATTGGAACGGAAATGGGTAACGTAGAGTTTGGGAATTAATGTTAGTTTTCGTGCAGTTGTAAATGTTTTTCATGGAAACATTACCACGCACACACATTGAAAAAGAAGTGGCTTCAGCGAGATTTAACGCAGTGTTCCATCTTTTCCTCTAGGGTGATCTTACTACACATAAAATAATTTTGAATTTTAATTTGATTTTCAACCAAATAACATACGGCCAGTATTGCGCGACCGAATTTGTACAGCTCGACATTACGAAGTCAAGTAGATTTTGTTATGATCCAAAAAAAACAAGATTCCGTTCCGGGAGCCAACACCTGATGACGTCACTTGTCATCTGCATTGTCCCTTCTGTACATGGGCGTACCCAGCTTCTGGCGTAGGAGGGGGCAAGTCAGATTTTTTAGGTCGGATCGTCCGCGGCTGTTTTGTCATACACACTACACAACACACCTACATGAGTCATTAGATGTATGTAGTGTAGTGTGTAGGGCAAACACCCGCAAATGATCCTGTTTTATAGGTAGTTAAATAAATAAAATTTTACAATCCTGTCACAGTAGTACATTTTACTATATTCTTAAGTGAATCATTAACCTAATTTGTCATTAAAATTTTGATGCAAGTTCCCTATTGCATCGAGCATTTTGTCAGTGTCTACTGCGCGGTTTATTTAAAAGTTAGAGCATAACTCGTTTACACTTTAATTAGTAATTAGGGGAGTTCATACATGTTCTGCGAGATTTTCAAGGGGGGGCAGCTGCCCTCCCCTGCCCCCCCCTGGGTACGCCCATGCTTCTGTACTTGATTTAAATGACTTATTTCGGTCTTGCATCGATTGACGTCACTACGTGTTGCCCACGTGACCATTATTGACCGAAAAATATAACAGGGCTCACTGAAGGAAAATTCAAATCACATGTAAAAACTACATTAGTAACATTATTTTAAGGTTAAGAATTATTTGACTGCCATGGTCCATTAGGTCCACTACCAACTGAGCCACCGATCGGTGGCTCAGTTGGTAGTGGACCTGCCTTCTGAGCTTGGGGGCGTGGGTTCGATTCCCACCTAATGCAAACATTTATGTGGTGAACATTTGTGTTTGTTCTATGTCTGGGTGTTAAATATCTATTTAAGTATGTATTTAAAAAAATATATATGTACGTATATTAGTCTCTGGCCGCCATAGTACAAGCTTTGCTTAGTTTGGGGTCAGGCGACCGTGTGTGGAATAGTCTCCACTTCCGCCAAGCCACTAGTATTTATAGATATTACCTAGTTGTAAGCCAAAATTTGTGAGACTGTAATTTATTTATTATTTGAAAAAATAATGCCCCTCAGTTTATTGCCTGTTCTTCTGAGTAGAGGCTCTTTATCCGAACAAGGCGGTCGAGTCTATTAAAAAAAAAAAAAAACTTTGACGTTCATAAGTGTATCTTTAATACCTAATTGAATAAAAACATTTTGACTTTGACGTTGCCTTGGAACGCTGTACCTGGCGGACTACATACACAACTTTAAAAAAAAAAAAATTAAACAAATATTTTATAATAGCAAATAATTATGTACTTTTTAGTGTTTTTTTTTCTCTACTTACTTTTCTCTAGATTTCCTCTCTTCTCTGATCCTCTGCTGCTCCAGTATCTGGTTCTTCAGCTCTTGTTGGTAGAACTGACGACGCGCCGCAGCCTCCTGCAGTAAAATTTAGTTATAAAAACAAACACTTAAACGTCGGTTCCGCGACGCTCTGAGTTTTCCATACAAATGCGCTTGTCAAATTTCTTCGAAACCATTTGTCAGATTATGATGAAATTTGGCATGTACAATTAAATAAATAAATTCGGGACACTTCCACACACGGTCGCCTGACCCCAAACTAAGCAAAGCTATGGCTATGGCTGCCAGAGACTACTTACTTAGATACATATTTAATACATACTAAGATATTTTTAAATATATACTTAAATGGATATTTAATAAACTATAATCTTTGCCCCTGTTCTTGTTTTTTTTTAAAACGTCCTAAAGAGAAAATAGGGCTATGTAAAATATGCGCATTTGTAAGGGGTCACTTTTGACTGATTTATTTAATAGATAGATAAAGTATATCAAAAATCCCTTAACATAGGAAGCATGACTACATCATAATCTTTTTGCTTAATCTATAAAACAAGGGAATTTTTTAGTTACTTAAGAATGACTAGAGAAGTAAAAAAGTCATGAAAAAAAATAAAAATTGCACTTTGAGACTCTGTAAATAACTTTACGAGACTTGCTCTCTACGCACTTCGTCGCCTTCTTCTAGACGAAATGGCAATCGAAAATCTTTAGCCAATGGCCAGTCTAAAGTGGTCGCCGGACCCTTAATCTTAATAAATAAATTAATAATAAATAAAATATTATAAACGCGATGGACGATTATGGATGTTTGTTACTCTTTCACGCCAGAACGGCTGAACAGATCTGGATGAAATTTGGCATAAATATAGATTTTAGTATAGAGTACCTTCTCAGCCTGCAAGTTCCTCATGTGTATAGCGTCCGCGTCGAATATGGACGGCATGTACGAGTGACGGAGGTCCGACACCAGCTTCTCGCGGTTCGTCTTCTTAATCGTGGACGTGCGCTCTGCAAAAATAAAACCACATATCACTAACCAACTAACAGATCTTCTTCCTCCTTATTTAGGCAAGTCAGAATTTGGCGAATTATTAAAAATGGCGCAGTTACGATTTTTGTACGTTTCATGGCACGTTAATGGGTGTTTAAAGTTTTAAGACAACTTACTAACATGAAACGTATTATTCGTATGAAAAAGTAAAAAAAAAAACATGTAAGTAGTGCTCAAAAGTTAAATGAAGAACGAATTCAGAACAACACCCTGTATAGATTACATTGCTTAGATTGACCTCTTTATACTCCAGATATGGCTGATTACGTACAAACAATAATGACTTGCCAAGAGCGTGTCGAGTCATACATTTGATAGGATTCCGTAGACATGTTTCTAATGCTCGAAAGAAACACATTTTGCTTGGTCAAATGGTGGTGTATAATCACAACAACCTACCTACAACCATGGTATAATAATATACTCCTCTCTAAGCAAGACCGAAATATGTTATTTACAAATATGTAGTTCGAAAGAGACGACGAGTGACGTCATTACGTACATGCTAAACCTTGTTTTTTTAGATCATGTCTGCAACATACTTATAACGATTCAATTAGGTAGAACGTTATTCCTGTTAGCAACACATACAAAAGAATGCAGTCTATGGTCTGCTGTGTGACGTTTTGCGAGCGAACTGTGAAAGGAATGTAGCGAATGAATGAATGAATGAATGAATGAATGAATGAATGTAGCGTAAGGAATGAAGGAGTAGCGCCTGAGTCGCCCGCCCCGTCCAACCGGCACTTTTGGCTAGACCACGGAAGAGGATGGATCTCGTTGTGTTTTTCATTGGTGTCCATTCGATTCATACTGAAATTGCCTACATATTGTACATGGTTTGGATTATTGGAGGTATTAGTTGTTTACATTTGCATTAGGGTGGTTTTGAATGCCGTCCCTTCAGGAATAGTTTACATTCCGAGAATTATTTTTGTGAAAACAACAAAAAACTCCAACGGAATCCTAAAAAACAAGTGCAAAAGATAACAATAAAAATTGTTATGACTATTTTCTTCAATTATCATAACTGATTTCTTTGTACAGTTTTAAGCGCCGTGAAGAGCGGTGTGTTCCAACTATAGAGTTTATAAATAAAGTGTTCGATTTGGTATTCACAAATGTACGCAATGAGGTGGTTAATGATGAGTGCGGTCTGGACCGCAAGTGTGAGTTCGGTGTGGACCGCAAGTGCGGCTGCGGTCCGGCTGCGGTGTGACCATCCGCTCTGCGTCGACGTTACTGTCAACAAGTTCCGCTTACTGCCTGGAGACTCTGATTTCAGAGTAGAAGGTAACTAAGGATTAAGGTAGGTAAAAAAAGAGGCAAATGAGAACAGAGAGGTCTGTATCAGTAGAAGCTGACACGGAAGGACATATGACACTATGCGCTGCATAATATATTTTTAACTTCTCGTTCAAAAAGTCCGCATATTTCGCTCTAGATGAATTTTTTTTTTTTTGCTGAAAATTGAACTAAAAGCAGCCTCATTGGTAGAATGCGCGTATTGCGTTGCGAATACAGTAGAAATAAAAAATAAAAGACGTTGGCGCGAAATGTTTAATTTTTTTTCTAATTACAAATTGAATTGGTGACCGTAATTTATTTTTAATATCAGATTCGATTATTTTATTTTCTCGCTATCGAAGTGAAAAGTAGAGTATAACACACGGGACTAAAACCCATTATTACTCGGCTTCTATTTAAATAGAATACTGCCTCGTATATAATAGGTCATTTTAGTCCTTTTTATAGCAATCTACTCTCGCGAGCTCTTCTCGTAAAATCGTTATAGTTGACGGAAAGTTCAAATGCGAGGTTTGGCTGCCCCATTGATCTGCTTTGCTATGTCATAATGTCACGATCTAATGCAACTATATTGGATTTATAGGTCGACTCATAAAAATCATACACTGGCAGTTGGAGAAGAAAAACATTTTAAGCATTGATTGTCTTCGGTGGGCAGCGCTGGACTCTGCCGCGATGCCGCGCTTTTCAACCGAGTACGTTACATCGTTTGTGGAGTTGGTCTCGTGTCCGCCGCCGACACGCCCTCTACTGGAGACATTAGCGGCGCTCAACATCACCATACTGCAAACTGACATGACCACCTTCTCTATGTATCAGTTACCAATGGCACCAGCGCTCGCAGAATCGCATTTCACAGGCCTAGAACTGATCCCATGGCTTTCGCTCTCATATAACAAACCGACCGATGTGAAGCACATTCTGGGTGTGTTCAAAAATCTACGTGGCCTGAACTTGGGAAGGGCCCGGATTTCAGCGACAGAGCTAAGCCGATTTCGCAGCACGCTCCGCGCTCTGATACTCAAGAATACAGCGGTGCGACCACTTTCAGAAATGTTGCGAGACCTGCCATATTTGCAGAATTTGACTTTAACCAATGTCGAAATAGAGACGTATGTAACTGCGAACACGGAAGATAATACAGTAAAAAGCGTACCATCCGCGTTAGAGATTCTTCTGCTGGATGGTTGGAAGGAGCGTCACATGATGCCGATGGAGCATTGCGAGAATCTACGCTATCTGAAGTTGAAGAAGCCTAAAGTCGAAGAGTTACCGAGCCGCTGGGTGGCGGCATGTCCGTCGTTAGAAGAAGTGATCGTGTCAAAAGCGACACATCTCGCCACGTTGCCCGCGAAACTACTACAGGGCGCGACCAGACTCAAGGTCCTCAACATGACGGACGGAGCGCTGGAGTCGCTACCAGATGGGTTGCTAGATGGCGCGCCTAATCTACTCGTGCTAAATCTATCGAAGAACCGCCTACGAACGATTACAAGGTTATCGTAATTTCCTAACTAGCATTACAAATGCGAACGTGCGATGTTTCCTTATTTTTGTTGTGCATTCACGCCTTAACTACTGAACCGATCATTATGAAATTTTGCATACACTTTGTCAGGGATACAGAACAGGACATAGGGCACATTTCATCCCGAAAAATTAACTGTTCTTGTGGGACCGCGGGTGGAACCGCGGGGCGCAGCTAATATTATATTTTACTTTGGTGCTGTTACAACTCAATTAGTGAATGTGTCCTCTGAAATAAAAAGCTCCACCTTTTTCGGTTTTGCGCAAGTCATGGCAGACATCAAGTTCGTTTCGTTTATTCATTCACTCAGTTCACAGCCACTTACAATTCTTACAAATCCTTACAATTTGCCTTATTTTTTACCCGACTGCGCAGGAACGAGGGTTATGTTTTTTCGAGTGTATGTATGTGGGTATGTTTGTATGAAGTTTCTTCGGCAAGCCCTACAGCCTAAACAGCTTGATGGATTTCGACATGTGAAGTGTCATTTGAATCGTCTTGATAGCGGAAGAGACATAGGGTACAACATTTTAATTCGGTAGGTAAGTATCCGGAATCTCAGACTACATTTAGCAGTTTTTTTGTTTATTTTTTAATAATATTACTTGTTTGAATGATTAATTTGAAACTTTTCTTCTAGCGATACATTCCTGGGCCCCGCGCTACGGTATCTATCTCTATCATACAATCTAATCGAAAACGGAGCGCTGGACGCAGTTTCACCTTTGACTTCTCTCACCGAATTGGACCTCGGCTACAACCCGACTCTCAATGATCTTTGCGATCAAAACGGTAAGGTTCTTTTTAACCGACTTAAAAAAAGGAGGAGGTTCTAAATTCGTTTGTATGTTTTTTTTGTGTGTGTATGTTATGCGTTTACTCCGCTTTAATTATGAATCGATTTAAATGATTCTTTTAGAACTTTAGGAGGTGGTCCCATATAAATTTTATCGAAAACGGTCAAGCTGTTTTTAAAATATCAACAAAAGTCTAAAATATTTTTACAATATTTTGAACAAGCTTTGCTTACTCAGGGGTCTGGCGACCGTGTGTGAAAAATTACCCGTTTTTTTATTATTTATTGCATCATTAATTGGACAGGCTATTCAACCTTTTTTATTTATTTATTGTACGAGTATCATTAATTGGACAGGCTATTCAACCTTGCGTCATCTAACTCAACTGAGGCAGCTGTCCCTAGCGGCGTCCACCGTCACTCGAGTCTGCAGAGACTGGCGCGAGAGCATGCTGGCTCTCACACAACTGGACCTTAGAGGCACAGAAGTCAATACAACGACGGTGTTGGAGGTGATTTGAGAAATATCAAACAAAATATCGTAATCATAACTCCTAATTTAATAATATATTCCTAAATACAATCCAGGGGGTGTTTAAGAGTAAAGTGAATAGGTATTCCAGGACGTCCTAGTGTGTTGTAAAAAAAAAATATTTGTATCAATTATTCCATAATTCCATACTAAAATTATAAAATCAAAAGTAACTCTGTCTGTCTGTCTTTTTCTTTTACATCGGGCTAGGAATACGTTTGACCACAGACTCGCCTGATGGGAAACGACGACGTAATCGAAGGAGTAACACGTTTGCTTAGGAGATACCTTTTCACTTTTCTCTTGAACATCCCAGGATTGTCATAGGGTGGAAAATAGACGCCGGCAAGGAGTTTTACACCTCTGCAGTTCTCATAAGAAAAGTGGATTTGAAACGGTTAGTGCGCTTAGACGGAATTTCCACCATGAGAGGGTATCTCTGATTGGTGCGCTTGGTGCAATCGTAGCAGAATGGTGATAGCTGGCTGTTTGTCTGTAAATTTGATAATTAGTTACAGAATATCACGAGGGAGGTTTTTGGATACTATTTTTCGAATAAACGCGAACGAAGTCGCGAGTAACAGATAGTAAATGTATAAAGGCCAAAATGAGTTTGTTTCTTTGTTACGCTTCCACTACTTAACTGGTTATCATGAAATTTTGCATACACATTGTCAGGGGTATAGAAGAGGACATAAACTACCTTCAATTACGAAAAAAAATTGCGGTTGTTATTAGTTAGTGGCAATGCGGGGCGCAGCTAGTCGTAACCATAATTTCTAATATTAGAAAAGCAAAAGCGATTTTGTTTGTTTGTTTGTTATGCTCTCACGACATTAACTACTCAACCGGTCACCATGAAACTTTGCATACACGTTGCCAGGAGTACAGACAAGGACATAAGATACCTTTCATTTCGAAAAAAATAACCGCGACTATGGGACCGCGAGTGAAACCGCGGGCCGCAGGTAGCACTTTATCCATTTCCGTTCTATCTATTTTGCCACATTACTTGGCGTGTCAATATTATCATTTGTCAGTCAAAGTCAAAATGTCTTTATTTAAAAAATATATGCTGTTCTTCTTATGCTGCGTACAGAGCAAGGCCGGCGAGGGCCGGCGATGTGCTGCGTCTCGTTTTATTTTATTGAAACGAAACGAGACGCTGCCCGTGCGTTGGCGTTCGTTGGCTTGATGTGTGTGTACCCAGCATTAATTTGTAATTTGTTTTTTTAATTTTAGGCAATAAATACTTTTCTATTTATTTTATTTATTTATTTATTTAATTGCGTATCGAAGATTCGACTTAATAACGTCCAAGTTTTGAAAATGACCACCGTCTTGCTTAAAAAAAGAGCCACAGAAGAACAGACAAGAAACTGAGGGGCATTTTTAATTTGCTAAAGTTTTCGCAGTGGAAAATAAATCTGAAATGTAGTGTTTGTTCGCAGTTCGCTGGCCAGACGCGAGGAGTGGCTCTCAACGAGGCTAATGTTCTAGTTGGGCCTGCGCCTGATATTTTACTCTATGATTTGTGGAAGAAACAAGGACTTCTTGGATATTAACAACAACGACTTGACGTGAATGTGGCATAAAATTGATTTAAAAAAAATAAACAGTTTTTTCGTTCTACCTGTGTCAGACACTTCCAGGGAAGATACAACGAAGACGGGGCAATATTATGGGTAAGGGACAATAATGCGGCGACATGTCAAAATCCTGGGGAAGGGGACAATATTACGGGGACATGGTACTACCGCTGAGACATGACCATAATACCGGGGACGAGGCAATATTTTGGGTACGGGGACAATATTACGGGGCTTGGCATTACCGCCGAGACATGACCATATACCGGAGACGGGAACAATTCTGCTGGGACATGACATTACCGTCGAGACATGGCATTATACCGAGGACGGGACAATACCTCGCGGCCTTTCCTCGAGACCCTGTTAAAGGGTGCTCCTAGACGGGCCATATTTTTACTGCAATACTGGCCCGGCAATACAGCCATACTAGATATGTATGGCCGGCCGAGCCACACTCAAAATTTTGTCGCAATATTGCCGGGCCACGTTTAGCGGTAAAGATATGGTCTGTCTTGGAGCTTCCTTATATCAAAAGGACAGCTAGTAAAATAGGCTAGTAAAATATTTGATTTCCTATGAATACAATTTGTTCCTATAAATTTTATTGATATGTGCCCGACAAGGCTAATAAATGTTTCTATGTCGACATAGTTATCATCTTGTTGTATATTCTTCTTCTGGATTCTTTTTATCTATGCTTAAAATAAAATAAAATAAAATAAAATAAAATAAAATAAAATAAAATAAAATAAAATAAAATAAAATAAAATAAAATAAAATAAAATAAAATAAAATAAAATAAAATAAAATAAACTGACCGTCAAAGTCCCCATAGCTCCGCCTCCTCTCCCCGCGGTCGGCGCGGCGCGGCGCGGGCTCGGCGGCGACGGTGCGCGGGGACAGTTCCCGCTCCGCTTGCGTCAGACACTTCACTGGGGACGGGGACGACGCCGGGGACAGCTGGAACAACATACATATATCGAGTTAGGACAAAATAAACCAGGCATACATATTATGTATATCGAGTTAGGAGAAACCAAATCAAGAAAACAGAACAACACCGAAACATGCTATTGGATGTTTCTGTTAACATCGTGAGTATATGAAAAAAAGGGGTGGATGAGAACGGAACAGCTCCGGGTAATGACATGCTAAAGATGATACTTACACTCAGCAGTGGGCGGGCAACTATTAATTTTATACTAGAAGATTATTGTTTGTCATCTGCTAAATGACTGGAGCCCGGTGTATGGCGACAGGCTCGCCTCCTGTCACATTTGGGACTGAACATCGTCCGGTGAAGTGAGGGTGGTTTATTACACCACTGCCAGCCCCCTCGAGGGAAAGGCGTGACGATATGTAAAAGAGAGATTCGTTTTCCAGCAGGTAAGGCAACATTTAGGTATGAATTTACATTTAATTTCACAAAAAAATCATACTAATATTATAAATGCGAAAGTTTAGATGGATGTACGTTACTCGAATACGCCAGAAGGGCTAAACGGATGAAATTTGGCACAGAGATAGATTATAGTCTGGAATAGCACTTTTAAAATGCGGGTGAAACCGCAGGGCGCAGCATATAAGACATATTTATTGGCAAATAACAAATGACTTCGACTTCGACAAAAAAAGGAAAAATTTTAGAGGCATATTCAATGTGCATCTTGTAGCAAGAACAAGACCCAAGACACCCACTCTACAGTTCAAATGCCCCGTTCAGCAGCCTCAAGAATCGCAAAGGTCTTCTCAGCTCCACAAAGGCCTTATCCACCCCCCGAGAGGTCCGCTACAAACTGGCAGGAAAGTTGCGCACCGCCAAAAGAGTTCATAAAACCGGCAGAGGAACTCCCCTCAGGCAACGACTTAACGTGGCCCACGTGGAAGTCGCTAAACTACGGACCCAAGTGGGCCGCTGCAAATCCAACACGACCACGTGGGATCTAAAATAATAATTCAAACTGTGGCAGGAAAGTTGCGCACCGACAAAAGAGTTCATAAAACCGGCAGAGTAACTCTCCCCAGGCAATGACTTAACATGGTTCACGTGGAAGTCGCTAAACCGACTCCGGACCCAAGTGGACCGCTGCAAGTCCAACATGACCACGTGGGGTTCTAAATAATAATTCAAACTGTGGCAGGAGAGTTACGCACAGCCAAAAGAAGTCGTAAAACTGGCAGAGGAACTCCCCCAGGCAACGATGGCCCACGTGGAAGTCGCTAAACCGAGTCCGGACCCAAGTGGACCGCTGCAAGTCCAACATGACCACGTGGGGTTTAAATAATAATTCAAACTGTGGCAGGAGAGTTGCGCACCGACAAAAGAGTTCATAAAACCGGCAGAGTAACTCTCCCCAGGCAATGACTTAACATGGTTCACGTGGAAGTCGCTAAACCGACTCCGGACCCAAGTGGACCGCTGCAAGTCCAACATGACCACGTGGGGTTCTAAATAATAATTCAAACTGTGGCAGGAGAGTTACGCACAGCCAAAAGAAGTCGTAAAACTGGCAGAGGAACTCCCCCAGGCAACGATGGCCCACGTAGAAGTCGCTAAACCGACTCCGGACCCAAGTGGACCGCTGCAAGTCCAACATGACTACGTGGGGTCTAAATAAGAATTCAAACTGTGGCAGGAGAGTTGCGCACTGCCAAAAGAGGTCGTAAAACCGGCAGAGGAACTCCCCCCAAGCAACCACTAAGCGTGACCCACGTAGAAGTCGCTAAACTGACTCCGGGCCCAAGAAGATCGCTGCAAGTCCAACATGACGACGTGGGGGTTCTCTAACACGGATTCTCAGTATGGCTGCGGTGCAACAAAAACAATGGGCCATCTAATGTCCTGCCCTCAGAGCCCCAAAAGCTGCTCTCTGAGCGACTTAATGGAGACCTCTCCTCTTGCAGTTGCTGTCGCCGACTATTGGTCGGGGCACATCCAAACAATAAAATATTAAAACCATCAACACCAAGAAGAATGTGTATCTTACCCGGTAGAGATCTACGTCGTCGGTTTGTACTGCGACGGACAGCGGACAGGATAGTCCATCCACTTGTACGCCCGTGTCCACCATACTGCAATTTAAAAAAACAATTAAATTACGTCATATTCGAGCTTCAAGCAACATTGTCAAGATGGTGATCTATTTTTTTTTCCTTTGATTCCTTTTTATCTCAACTAAAGGCAGCTACACAAACGCTAACGCAGCGTGCTCCGGAACATACCTCTCTCGTTTTAACAGCAGCCATCTCAATCATCCTCTCTCTGTCTATCTCTTTCCACGTAACATCTACTGAGACTAACGTAGTTTGTATTGTTGCATTGCTAAAGGGCACGGTACGCTCGCTGGTCGTACCAATCACCAATCTCGCTCTTACAACAGCTACCTCTATCTTCCCCTCTCTGTCTAGCTCTTTCTATACAAAATCTGCTGAGACTCACGTAGTGTGTATTGTCGCATTGCTAACGAGCACGGTACAAACGTTTGCAGGTAGCACTAGGGTACACCCATCACGCTCTAACAAGGGCTACCTCTATCTTCCCCTCTCTGTCTAGCTTTCAATATGAAACCCACTGAGACTCACGTAGTGTGTATTGTTGCATTGCTGACGGGAACAGTACAAACGCTTGCGCGTCGCGCCGGGCTATTCTTCTCTCGCTCTAGCAGCAGTTGTCTCTCTCTCTCCTCGCGTTGTCTCTCTTTCTCTTCTCTTTCGCGCCGCTCGCGCTCTGTCTGCTCTTTGGCTTCTTGATTCTTCTTGGCTTGCTGGAAAAGTAAAAAATAATAATAAACGCTGCAGCACTCAGCATTGCTACAGAATTTAGCAGTGTTACCAAAGCATTCAGTTGTCGCTATATTATTCATAACTGTTACTAAGATATTCATCTGTGTAAGTAGCCTGGAAGAAACATCTTCAAACAAAAAGGGAACATCTAAGAATGAAAGAAAGAAAGGCAGAAAGAAAGTTTATTTTTTAAGATAACATAACAAATCGTGCCTTTCCCCCGAAGGGGCTGGCAGAGGTGTAATACAACACCCACACTTCGCCGGACGATTTTCAGTCCCAAAATGTGACAAGGGGCGAGCCTGTCGCCATACAACGGGCTCCAGTCATGTAGCAGATGACATACAATACGCACATATAATATGTTCGCACAATGAACAATTGGTGCGTACCGTCGGCTGGGTTTGAACCCGCTCCCTTGGGCACAATCGCGCGAATAAATTATTTAAAAACATTAAGGCAATTGTACTATCTACAAGGTCACAAATTGTACTATCTACAAGGTCACAAATTGTACTATCTACAAGGTCACAAATTGTACTATCTACAAGGTCACAAATTGTACTATCTACAAGGTCACAAATTGTACTATCTACAAGGTCACAAATTGAACTATCTACAAGGTCACAAATATTGACACATAGCTCGTCACGCAGCACGGACATTAACATCATACAACGGATCCAAAATACCATACTAGAAACAATCAATCACGCAGAATCACGGAGGCGCGCTCAGACAGACAGACAGACATTTATTTGTGGCAAAAAACACGGAATATAGATTATATATACACACAGAATATAGAATAAACAAAAAAATAAAAAATAAACTAAGTAAACAGGTAAAAACAGTAGTTTGGCTTTTTGCCACAAACCAGCCGCAACTCAGCATGGTGCTGGTTGTGTCCAACCAGCGCTGGTCTTCCGTTGCGACCGGCAGGTGACGTCACGCACGAGCAAGAGCTACTAAGACTAAACTAAAACTAGAACTAAAATGTAACAACATAAACAAAAATTTTACAAAGAAAATTACTCAGATAGATAAATAATGAGGTAAGTAAGTATTCTGAAATTCGACTGACTATATAATAAAGTAAGTAAGTGTCGACTTATTGATGATTAGATGGCACTTGTATCATTTTTCATAAGTTCTTCGCCTTTTTGATGTTTAAACATAAATATTCTAAGTTTAAGCCTAAAACAGTTTAAATTTTGCAGGTTCCTAATGGTGGCGGAATGTTATTCCAACACTTCGACGCAGCGTAACGGAAGCTACCTCTAAAAGCAGCCGAACTGTGCTGCTGTGTTGTGAGCTGCGTCGAGCATTGGCGACTAGGGTTACGGCTCGACTTCCAGGACAACTTCTCGTACAGATAACTAGGAGATTTGTATTTCATGACGCCAAACATGAGACACGCCAAGTGAAGTTTACGGCAGTGCATCATTTTCAAAAGTTGATTCTTATTAAGAAACGGTGATACATGCTCAGCGTTCAGCTCCGCGCGGAGTATTGGGTTGTTTGGGGAGCTTGCACTTTTCTCAAAGCAGTATTCACTCGCATTATTATCCCTACAGTACTACTTGCATCATTCTCCCTACCGTATTCGTGCGTGACGTCACCTGCCGGTTCCAACGGGAGACCAGCGCCGGTTGTCTACAGCAGCCGGCATTATGCTGAGTTGGGACCGGTTTGTGGCAAAAACTTTGTTCTTTTTTTTTATAATTGTGTAATTTTTATTTTGTTTGTGTATGTTTTTGCTACAAATAAATATATGTCTATGTCTATGTCTATTCACTCGCATCATTCTCTCTATAGTATTCACTCGCATCATTCTGCCTACAATATTCACTTGCGTCATTCTCCCTAAAGTATTCACTCGCATCATTCTCCCTACAGTATTCACCCGCGTCATTCTCCCTGCAGCATTCACTTGTGCCCACTCACCTGATCCAAATACTGCCTGTACTGCGCCTGCCGTATCTTCCTGAGCGTGTTGCGCCGCCTCTCATACTCTCCCAGGCCGAGGAAAGCGTCTCCGGAACCGCGGTCAGCGTTCAGCTCCGCGCGGAGTATTGGGTTGTTTGGGGAGTATTCGCCGGCCTTCAGCATGACTGGGATGCCTATGTAGCGCTAGAATTTAAACAAATTAACAACTGTAGTTTATTTTAGTCCATAGCGTTTTAAAAAAGTAAGTTCGATAAATAGGCAAGTGGCTAGACCTAGGGGGCTGAGCTACCCACGTCCGTAGGAGTGTACTCTATTCTGATTCCCTACACGTGGTCCCCGGGTAGTGCTAACCGGGTAGCAAACTCTGGTGGGAGGCTTCGGCCGTGGCTAGTTACCACCCACCGGACCAAGCCATGCCGTGAAATGACCTAGTCGTGTTTCGGGATGTAGTCCGGTGTAACCGTTCCGAAGACGGGTCTGAGCAGTAGCGCACTTGTAGCGCCTCACTGCAACTGCCGTCTTTGTGCTTCTTTACTCTACAAATATTTAAGGCTAGAGTGAATAAGTACTTTATAGGTCGTCGTGCTCCATCTTAGACCACAACGTCGCTTAACATCAGGCGAGTTGGTGGTCAAACGCAGACTTATTCTACATAAAAAAAAAAAAAAAAAAAAAAAGTTTCGATGCATGCAATAATATACTATGCAATCTATTTGAAATAGGTCGATTTATTAGTTCGATCTTTTGCTGATCGATCCAATAAAAGAAAAATTAAGAGTCAAAGACCGCATACCGGACAGAAGGAAAACTGTAGTGTCAACGGCATGTTAATTGTCTTTCCAACTCATTAGCAACCAGTCACCGGCTCGTTGGAGATGGACAGCCATTATTGATTGGGTAACGATACGATTTGCATTGTTCCTCTACTTTGTTATAAGTTTTAATTTAATAGGTTTTTTTAAACAAGTTTTCAAATTATGTCGTTACAATAATACTATCATCAAAAGATTAGGTCGATGGTACCATGATATTGCATTCTCAGCGAACTTACGTCACTCACAGTGTCATCATAGTCACACTAATCACACTAATCCTTCCTACTAATATTAAAAACGCGAAAGTTTGTAAGAATGGATGTGTGTGTGTATGTTTGTTTCTCTTTCACGCAAAAACTTGAAATTTTATACAATAATTTGTACAATAAATAAATAATAATAAATAAATAAATTCGGGACACTTTCACACACGGTCGCCTGACCCCAAACTAAGCAAAGCTTGTACTATGGCTGTCAGAGACTGATATACATACTTAGATATTTTTAAATACATACTTAAATATATATTAACACCCGATATATAATATGGCTTACACATCTAAAACTAACGAGCCTTATAGAGCTAGAGTTGAACATTTGTAAAACTGTAATAGGTAGGTACATATTTTTTAAATCGGGGCGCAGCGAGTTATGACACACTTCCTACTAATCCTACCTACTAATATTATAAACGCGAAAGTTTGTAAGAATGGATGTATGGATGTTTGTTACTCTTTCACGCCAGAACGGCTGAACAGATCTGGATGAAATTTGGCACAGAGATAGATTATAGTCTAGAATAGCACATAGGATACTTTTTAACCGCGGGTGAAACCACGGGGCGCAGCTAGTAATATTATAAAGGCGAAAGTTTGTGAGTGTGTAAGTGTGTATCTGTGTAAATATGTATATTTTTTACTTCTTCACGCTCAAACGGATAGACGGATTTTGATGAAATTTGGTATGGAGGTAGCTTATACCCTAGTACTAGGGTACTGAAAAGGCCTTTTTTTATGCCGACAAAGTTAACGGTTACATGGAACTGCTTTATAAACTGGGTTATAAACCGGGTTTTTCCGAAGATGTAAATATATATTTTACTAGCTGCATCCCGCAGTTTCACCTGCCGAATACCCTAAGCCATAATGCCGGATACCCTAAGCTCAATTCCTAAGTGACAAAAATAAAACAGACACTATGACGTCACTAAACCGTCTACAGCATAAATATCAGGTAACATTAATATTTTTCCGATCACTGGAATTAAATTTTTATGCCGAACACGTGAAGGGCTCGGTAAAGGTTACTCAGGCCTGCCACAGAATAAAAACATGACAGAAATAAAATAGGCAGATGGACAATTCCTGAAAAGCAACAAAATCTACAAGTCCATATAGTCCAAGTTGCACCCACTCAAGTATAGGTTGGAGGAGACACGAAATCTACAAAGTTCCGGAGTCGGAGAATGTCAATTAAATCATGATCCAAAAAAAGGTCTAGCATTCCTGGAGCAAGTACGTAATGACGTCACTCGTCATCGTCATCCGTCTCTTTCGAACTATTTTAGTCCAGTGCAACTACGGAAATTAATGGAAAAAAAATAAAAATTATGTAGTTTGGGGATTATGAAGGATCGATAGGGGGGTGTATTCTGAGTATATATTCCAATTTGAGAGTCAGCTCAAGGTCATTTCGATGAAAACGCGTGTGAAAAAAAAAATGTAGAGTCCTTTTCTCTTCTAAATTAAATTCACTAACTTTTTTATCTGACACTTTTTTTTCATCAATACTTTTCAATTTATTGCTTCCGAAAGGCAAAAAATTTACTTTTTTTCCTCCCTTTTTTTATTTTTCGCCATTTTCTCCCCAACCTTTATTTTATTTCAACCAACAATTTTATTAAATTTTACCGATTTTCAAAGTGTAGATCTTTTAATTATGAACAATCTTTTTTCTTAATATTTTTCTGTAATGCCAATACCTTCAGAGTTATATATTACTTTACCGAGCGAAATCCGCGCCATTGTCACAAGTTTTAATCCTCACTCGATTAAAACTCGAATATTTCTATTTCAAAATGTTTTACTGCTGCACGAAGTGAAAATGGAAGATTGTTTTATATGCATTATTTTTAGATTCGATTTATTCGGTTATCTCTCTGTTCTTTTCTGGTCTGTATCTTCAATATTGATGTTTCGGTATTCCTGTATGTTTTCTTCTAGCTAGACATCAAAAATTCAATTATTACAATAGCAATCATAGGTCGAGGCATTTCGATAACATAGGTAGCCCGACTAGCTGCGCCCCTTGGATTCGTACGCTATCAAATCGTTTTTATTCAACTGCGCAAGAAGGAGGGTTATGTTTTTCGAGTGTTTGTATGTAAATATAAATTATGTGTATGTATGTATGTGGGTATGTATGTATGAGGTTTGTTTGGCACGTCCTACAGCCTAAGCAGCTTGATGGATTTCGACATGTGAAGTGTCATTTGAATCGTCTTAATAGTGGTACCTAGTGACATAGGGTAAATATTTTGCAGCCGGATGTTTTGTTTTTCTATGAATGATGTTATCTTTGTATTCGTTTCGTGTCCTGATATTTAGTCATATCTATACTAAAATTAATACTTGTAGTACGTTTCGAACAGAGACCTCACATATTTTCATAATATCGTCCGATTAAACTCGTATTTGAACATAAACCTCATTTTAAAGTAGCCACATGTTAAGCAATATGTGCAAAATTACATAAAGGTTGGATCAACGGTACCTAGTAGTACCTATTCAAGTTATGGTCGATACAAACAAATGCCGAGATGTCCCGAAGACTATGTACCTTGCTTAGCTCGGTCAATTTATATCTAAGTTTGTATGTAGGTATGGTTGCGCGCAAAATGTAAACCATAATTATAAGCACATTTAAATATTACATAACATAACGTCACGCCTTTCCCCCGAGGGGCTGGCAGAGGTGTAATACAACACCCACACTTAGCCGGACGATATTCAGTCCCAAATGTGATAGGGGGCGAGCCTGTCGCCATACACCGGGCTTCAGTCATGTAGCAGATGACACACAATACGCACTTATGTTCACATAAAGAAGAAATTGGTGCGTGCCGTCGGCTGGATTTAAACGCGCTTCCTCTGGCTTGAGGGGCGGGCCTTCTCCAACTAGGCTATCATCGCTTTGATTTAAATATTAGATAAGGTAAAAAATTGAACAAACATTCAAAGAAAGGAACCTGCTTACAAAATTTCAAGAGAATCGGTTGAGCAATGCAGCCTGTAGAGAAAGACAGCTGGACAGAATTCGAACAGAGATCCGGACATCCGAAAGCATTTTCGCCGAAGCTGAAGCATAGACGCTTCTCTCGCTAACGCTCGCTCGGACGATTATCGTATATCACTACATAGTATAAAACAAAGTCGCTTTCTCTGTCCCTATGTCCCTTTGTATGCTTAAATCTTTAAAAATACGCAACGGATTTTGATGCGGTTTTTTTTTTAATAGATAGAGTGATTCAAGAGGAAGGTTTATATGTCTAATAGCATCCATTAAATAGTGGAGAAATACTGTTATTTTTGAGGTTTCTAATGTGATGTCGTTAATTATAATTTTTTTTCCGCTTACAAACGCAGCACGCGAAAGTTTGTAAGAATGGATGGATGGTGGATGCATGGATGTTTGTTACTCTTTCACGCCAGAATTGCTGAATAGATCTGGCACCGAGATAGATATTTAGGATATATCTAGAATAGCTCATAGGATACTTTTTAACCACGGGTGAAACCGCGAGGCGCAGCTAGTGTATTATATTCTGGAGTCACCTGTCGCTCTAGATATCGTGTCTGGTGATCATTAATCACGTACAACGGCTAACAGTTCAATTAGTAGACTCGGCTATTATTCGCATATTTTCTACGATGAGCAAAAACATTGCCATATTCCGGTAGAGTAACTTCTCTGAGTTGAGTGTTCCGTAGGAAATTATATTTTACAAATTAGTACAAACTATGTTCAGTTGACTTGAGGAAACTGTAGAAAGCAATTTTCTAAGCAACTCGCAACTTAAAAAAGCTATTCTACTGGAAAATAGCTGTTTGTGTAAAAATTGGTTTTCTTTCCGTCACGCTATGGAACAGTACAGTTATCAGACTCATCAAATGCTATGCTACCACACTTGTTACCTAAATGTCAAACTAATTTTGGTCGGTTTTCTACGTTTTAGACTGCGCAAGAAGAAGGCAAGAAGGAGAGTTATGTTTTTCGAGTGTATGTATGTATGTTTGTGTGTATGTATGTGGGTATGTATGTATGAGGTTTCTTTGGCACTTCCTACAGCCTAAACAGCTTGATGGATTTCGACATGTGAGGTGTCATTTGAATTGTCTTTATAGTAAAAGTGACATAGGGTACAACATTTTGATTTCGGGTTTTTTTGTTTTTTTAAACAAACCGCTTCAGTTATGTTCAATAAATAGGGACATCAGTAAGCCTCACAAGTTATAACTGTATCAGAATATTAACACACCTAGAACTTAATATATGATTACGGTATATTATTGGGTTTAGTTATTAATCCAGTACTTCCAGCATTAAGGACAACCTAATCAAGTACCTCCAGCAACAATAAATTATCACCTTAGCCAAAATCGGCATGAACACATCATCATCATCTTTTCACTGCACGGACTCCTAAATCTATAGCACGCGACAATTATTTGTTCAATTTGTATCGGAGCGTCGTCAACGATTCACCTAGTCTAGTAGTTATTAAGTAAAACAGTAAGAGTTTGTTCAGACAGCACGGAAAAATCTTCGCGTCTTTTTGATGTCATTGAAAAATCAACCACATCACCAGTCTAAAATAGATCCAGGTAAGTATAAATAAAAAAAAAAAAAAACCCCCGACACCGATTTTCATCAAAGTCAAAGTCAAAATGTTTTTATTCAATTTGGGTATCAAAGATACACTTATGAACGTCAACAAATTTAGCTAAGCACACTCCCGACTAATTCACCTTTCGAACAAAAAAACTTAAATCATCAGTTCATCCGTTCGGGAGCTACGATGCCACAGACAGACATATACACACACACACACACACACACACACACACACACAGAGAGAGAGAGAGAGACACAGACACGACGCGACGCTGACTTCTCTGTTGATATTTTACGAGGTTTTGTATTTTAGCCAATGGTGATATGGTTCATTTGTCAATGACGTCAAAAAGTGCTCATTCGGTCTGAACTGACCCTAACGCTGCAGTAAATGATTGATTTGTTGTACTGTAATATTACGAGGTGTGGCAGAATGTGTTCTTATTAGTAATTAATGACTGTTAGTATTAGACAGACAGGTTTAATTAAGAGCGAAACCGATGGCTTAATACTAGCTTTAGAAATGGTGAGAGTGTAAGTGTGGATGGAAGATTCTTCACGATGCTTAGTGAAGCTTAATGACGCAACGATAGCCTAGTTGGAGAAGGCCTGCCTCTCAAGCCATTGGGAGCAGGTTCAAATTCAGCCGACGGCACGCACCAATTTGTACATTGTATGAATAAGTGCGTTTTGTATGTCATCTGCTACATGACTGGAGCCCGGTGTATGGCGACAGGCTCGCCCCTTGTCACATTTGGCACTGAATATCGTCCGACGAAGTGTGAGTATTGTATTACACCTTTGCCAGCCTTCTCGGAGGAAAGGCGTGACGATATGAGAGTGCAAGTGTGGATGGAAGATGCTTTGCGATGCTTAGTGGGATATTGATTCAAAAAGACTAGGCTGTGTGGATGACTTACTTTTAGGCAAAGTGAATTTTGCATAGGTATCGCGAGACGGTTAATTCGACATTTAATCTTCTTTTTACCAGACTGCCAAGAGAGTTATGTATTTCGCGCGTGTCTTGTACGTGTGCATATTTGTAAATTTATTTATTTTAGCTGCGCCCCGCACTTTCACCCGCGGTTAAAAAGTATCCTATGTGCTATTCTAGACTATAATCTATCTCTGTGCCAAATTTCATCCAGATCTGTTCAGTCGTTCTGGTGTGAAAGAGTAATAAACATCCATCCATGCATTCTTACAAACTTTCGCGTTTATAATATTAGTAGGACTAGCTGCGCCCCGCAGTTTCACCCGCGGTCCCACAGGAACGATAATTTTTTTCGGGATAACAGGTACCCTATGTCCTTTTCTGTACTCCAGACAACATGTATGCAAAATTTCAAGACGATCGGTTGAGTAGTTGAGACGTGAAAGCGTTACAAACAAACAAACTCACTTTCGCATTTATAATATTAGTTAGAATTAGGATCTCGTTTCTTCCAAGCGGCTAGATGGATTTCGACAGTAAAAGTATGGATATATTCGTCTTAAAGACGTACGAGTATATCCTTAGATATACCTATATATGTGTAGTCGGGTTTTTGATCAGACCCACTTCTTTTACAAAAAGTTCAAAATATTTGTATGTTAGGTAACGTATTTAACCAAAACCACTAATGCTTCGGCTACATTAGCGGCCTTCGGCGATATTTCGAGCTGTCGCGACAAGTGTAGCAAGTTAGTTAATCACTTGGCGATGTGTGGGGCGAATTTTCGCCCACGTCAATTCCGCAGAAAGGTTGACCGCTAATGTAGACAAAACATAGGCGATATCGGTTATCCGATAACGATGATTTTAGCGCGACAACGCAACACGAATTATCGCACGCTAATGTAGATGCAGCATAAAGGAGATATTACTTAGTATCTATGAGTAGGTGTCTAAATGCAGTCAATAAGAGTCTACACTTGTTAGAAAAGGGAAAATATCTTTAAAACGCATCACTTCATGCATGCCGATCAAGAAAAGAAAATAGCTAAAAAAAATTTTTTGTTTTACGTTGTAACTAGAAAAAATTATAGACGGCAGGACTTTAAAGGCGCGTGCTGCTAAACCATCAAGCTATAAACAACCGTGTTTTATTTAAATAAACACAAAACAACAATCCAAGGACACAAATACGTCCCTGAAATTTCAGCACCAAATACTCACAACTTAATTAGGACACGAAACACGCACGGGCAAAGTTTAAACGTTTTTGTTATCGTTCCAGAAGTTAAAACTGAGACCTGACTGTGACAAAGTTGTTCGCAAACTGAGCCACTAACAACGACTAAAGGTGGAGACCTTCGATCAATTATACCCTATATTGATGTGGGTATAATTGATCGAAGGTGGAGACATACACCGCGAGACATACGCCGAGAATTGCGAGAAACACCGGCTCTACCTCTACACTATTGCCGCGAACGCCCGCGAAAACGCTTACTCGCCGTTCGTATTGGCTGAAATTGCCGCTTTCGCAGCAATAATGCTATTACTACTAATATTATAAACTAGCTGCGCCCCGCGGTTTCACCCGCGGTTAAAAAGTATCCTATGTGCTATTCTAGACTATAATCTATCTCTGTACCAAATTTCATCCAGATCTGTTCAGCCGTTCTGGCGTGAAAGAGTTACAAACATCCATCCATCCATCCATCCATCCATACATGCAAACTTTCGCGTTTATAATATAAGTAGGAAGTAGGATGCGAAAAAAAGTTTGTAAGAATGGATGGATGGATGTTTGTTACTCTTTCACGCCAGAACGGCTGAACAGATCTGCATGACATTTGGCACAGAGATAGATTATAGTCTAGAATAGCACATAGGATACTTTTTAACCGCGGTAGAAAGAGCAGGGCGCAGCTAGTAGACAATGTGGGTGGATGGATGGCAAAATAGTTTGATTCGCACGTTTTACGCTTTGTGGGGAGGATACTTAGCGCTCACAGCACAGACTAAGGCATGCCTTCACTTGCTACGCCTCCAAATCGCGGCGCATGCTTCACAAGGTCTGTCCCCGCCTTAACGCGAATTTCGCCCGGACACGCGATGTCGACCTATTTCGACGTATTTCGTGATTTAAGTCCGCGAAAGGGAGTGTGACAAAACTAATGAAGCCTTAAAAATAATACCAATATAATATAGTAAGTATACTAACAGATATAGTTGGTGCTATAACCGACAGTTTGCCAATGGTATGGCTTGCCAATGAATACAAAAGCGGTACCCAACTTGGCTGAGGAACTTGGCAGGCGCTCATTGCATTATGAATCCAAATTTGGTGCAATGTTGCAGTATTAGCTAAGTATGATTAAAGATTAATTCAAAAACGATGACTGCAAAATTAGCTTATGGTACACCAGATTTAATAAACCTTAACGCTCTAGGCATAAAACCGAATTTAACGACACCTAGCACTCCCAAATCTTTGAAGCCATTCACGTGTTAGAAGGTCAAACAGGAGTACTTAAACAATCAACATATAATGCGACTGCTCTCTTTCTAAGTATTCGTATGAAAATAAACCAAGCAGAGAGTATTACAATCTAACTCAATTAACTAATGCATTGACTAAGTTCACTAAGTGCTTCAGTGAATCGATTTAAACGTTAGTGGTAACATAGATAGTAGATGAACATTATGAGAACCAATATGAAAATTGAAAAAAGGATACCTTCAAAAGCAAAAAGCTACATGGGAAAAGTACACAATAAGACAGCATTGCTTTTAAAGCATGATGTTGTGCTTAATCATTATGTTCATCGTATTTGCTTGACATGACATTGTGTAGGTTAAATGCTCATTTGCGTCATTGGCTTCAGTGTCGCCGGCGACATAGTGCCAGCGACACTGAAGGGAATTAGTGTTTTTCCACTTGCCGGCACGGCTCGGCCCGGCACGGCACGCCGTCGGTGGGATCAAGGGCACTGTGCTGGTGCTGTCGCTAGTAAGTAGAAAATCGTGCCATACTTTTTCATGCATCTATTTGTCCCTGTCTGCCGGGCTGTGCCGGGCCGGGCCTTCCCAGCGTGTGGAAAACCCCTAATGACGGAATGTTAGCTCAACGCTATCACACTCGATCGCTAGATACCTATGTAACAGAATCTACGTTCTAGTCTAGAGAGTGCCCTATTTTCCAGGCTGCTCCCTTCCTTCCGTTACAGCACGATATTATAGTAAAATATGCCATATCACCTTGTAACACAATACCGAGGAGCGGCCGCACGCACTGGGCGCGACTGGGCGGGCCGGGAAAACGGAGGTAATACCATTTAGGGTTTATTGGGTCTGGACAAGCGAGAAATATGATAATCATCGCGGTTTAGTTGGGCTTTGTCACGGCAGTTTATTTTGTTTTTTATTAACTAGAGTTGATGTACGAGTGTTGTGGGTTTGGTGTTTAGGAAGGTCGTTTGTAGACTTGGTGGTATTTGGAGAACTAGTCATTTGTAGACTAAACTGTGTTCAGGTGCCAAACGGCGTTTTTATGTGTGGAACATATCACGTTTGGCCAGCGACTGTGTTTATTTATTTAAAAGACCTTCAGAGGACACTACATTATATTTGTGTTAATTTAAATAGAAGGAATGATGAGGGTCCTAACATGGACCCTTGTGGAATACCCTCTAAGCTCTTAGTAAATTTTCACTTAGAATTGTGATCGTCATTGTTTAGTTGGGTCTGGTCATGGCAGTTTAATTTGTTTTTGTTAGCTAAAATTAAAATTGAGGGAGTGTTTCAGAAACACGAGTGTATCACGTGATACAGAAGGAATAATATTGCCCCAAATATTAGTCCTTGTTAAACACCCACACTTTAATAAAGTCTAGACTAGTGTGATATATTACGTTTTTCAGTAAACAAGTTTTGTAATGTTGTTGGTCTCTGAGGCCTCTACAGCGTTCCAGACTTTAGACAAACGCAGATTCCGTAGGGTCATAAGCTTAACATAAATTTAAACTTCCCAATCTGAAGGGCAAGACAAAATCCAACAAAGACAACTCAAAAGGCGTGACTGTTCGTCATTTAAAGTACATTAATAACCCTGTATTTCTACAACAAAAAGCTTTCTTGCTTCGCCCCGTAACCGGATATTGGCAATAAATAAGCCGCCTGAGGCAATTTGTATTCATGGTGACGTTTCAAGGGCTTTTGTTAATCTATTTGCTGAAAATATTCGCGTAAAAGCTGTTATTAAGTTCTTTATTGATGGCTACGTGTTTAGCACTAGCGTTCTTCGTTTTACGCACTATCCTGGAAGAGAGCCTGGAAGAGTTCGCTTCTAGTGAGGTCGCCAGTTGTTACACTATAATTTTGAGTTATTTTTTTTTTTTTTTTATGATACGTATTGATATTTTTGGTATGAACAATAAAGAGTTTAAGTATATAAGTACCTGGATGACCGAGCTTTGCTCGGTATTTATTTTTTTTTAATTGTGTTTTTTGGAAAATAAACAATTGATTTTAGTCTAACCTCAAAGCAAACACGCATTGACTTCGTGTTACTTAACAACGCCATCTGCTGTTGTGTCGTTAAAGCAATTAGTTGCTCACAAAAAATAGTATTATTATTCGCCAATAGATGTCAGGAAGAGTCATATTTTTCAGTTGAGACTACTCAAACGCCTCCTTTTTGTTATTTTTCTTCCAAGTTTATGTTTAAGTTGATTATCGATAAAACACGACATTTTCTAAAAATGATTCCTAGCTAGATCGATTTATCGCCCCCGAAACCCCCTATATACTAAATTGTATGAAAATCGTTGGAGCCGATTCCGAGATTCCAATTATGTATATACAAGAATTGCTCATTTAAAGATATAAGATAAGATTAATTATCTATCCCGCAGAGACCTTTACTTTTTCCGGAATAACAGAAGTCTATGTGGTTTGACAGGGTACCAAATTTTACTCAAATTCGTGGAGCCGTTTTCAAGTGTAAAGAAGTGACAAACGTACACAAACTATTATTACACTACGAGTAACTATTTGCACTAGCTAACTTTTGCATCTACACTATTATTATAAAGAGGCAAAATGTCTTAAGTGTCTATGAGACACGTAAGACTCTGCTTATAATCTCTGAAACAACTAATCCAATTTTACAAATTCTCTTACTAACAGATATTAAAGAGTGATACACAATCACAGAGCACCATAAGCTATGAGTATGATACGCAAATTAAGTTGCGACGGTGGCGAATGAGCTCTATAATCGACAGCTTCGACAAAAATGCTTTTGTATATCCGAATTCTGTCTGGATCTCTTCCTCCACAGGTCGCAGTTCTTAACCGATTCTTTTGAAGTTTTGTGAGTAGGTTCACGAGAATCGCTAGAGGAATGCAACCTGTGGCCCTATTCGGAGATTTGAGATTTTCATCTCACCTTTTTTCGTCCTTGTTTCTCTCGTTTGAAAAGTCATAGGTGTGAGAGTGACCACGATAAAATCTTATCTCATCTCACGCGCAGGAATAGCCCTCCTGTAGAGGAGGCCAGACGTCGGCCGCGAGGTCTACAACTCACAGAGCCACTAGTATTAGTGTGTTACGAAAATATCTAAAAGCTGAATTTGTCTTGACAAAGGAGCAGTTTAACTAAAGCAATTTTTTTTATGGACCATAAGTCGGCGTTTGACCACCAACTCGCCTGATGTTAAGCGACGTTGTGGTCTAAGATGGAGCACGACGACCTATAAGGTACTTATTCACTCTAGCCTTGAAGTTTTGTAGAGTGAAGAAGCACAAAAACGGCAGTTGAGTGAGGCGCTACAAGTGCACCACTGATCAGACCCGTCTTCGGAACGGTTACACCGGGCTACATCCCGAAACACGACTAGATCGTTTCACGGCATTAAGACAAAACAAATTAAGCATTAAGGCAATTAAGACAAAAAAGCTTGTTAAAATAAAATGAAATACTTACTCCACGAACTTCCATCAAACTGCAATTCTCGAATTAAACCGGTGCGTGTTACTCAGCCATTTCAATAGACTATAGAACATGCCTTAGTTAGATTGCGAAGACGTTCGCTGCTCGCATGACATAAGCAGGCATTACGTAGCGTCAAGGACGGCTGGAGCGTCCGTCAAATGTTATCAGATCGGTGTAAGGCGGGCTTTAGGAATTGGGCACAGAATGCAAGAACACAGAACACCGACAGCGGAAGACGGCATTTGTAACTGACTTCAAAACTGAGGGGATTTTCAATTTTTCAATTTTTTTTTATGTTTGGTATCATGATACTCTGTTGTTTAAAATAGGACTTCAATTATTTTTTTTTATAAAAGGATGTAGTTTCAGATTGGTTTCATTTTAACCGACTTCCTAAAAGGCGGAGATTTTCAATTTGACTGCTTTTTTTTTGTATGCTTGTTACGCGATTTCTCAGCCGATTGCGAATTGATTTTGATGTTCTTTTTTGCCTATCAAAATCCAGTTCTGTTATTTTAGTTTTTTTTTAAATGCATATTTTGTTAATCGAAATATGGCGTAGTTCTTAATGCTTTGTGATTTCCCAAAGCAGACTTTGAGCTTTATTAAATAAACCTCATTCGTTAAGTAGGTAGATTGAGTAAAGCCTTGGCCTTCTTGGGAGTTAATTCAAAGTTGAGTGTCCTAAACAAGAATCGAGTTATTTGGGTTTGTTAACTTTCCAAAGAATATTGACGTAAATCAATGATTAAGTTAATACAATTAAATAGAATTGAAAACAAAAATTATCAATCAAATTTTCGAATTATCAATCAGTAATTTAAAAAAAAAATGAAATGTGTGAAAGAGAAAGAGAGGGGTGCATTAAATAAAGATGTCACACAATGACCATGACGTCTCAATCGAAGCTAACACAATTCATAACGCACGTATAATTAAATACCAACACAAAACAATTAAACAATATTTTTCGCAATTTTCACTTTCTAACACACTTGAAAAATACGCCCTAAAAACTCTTGACAAATAGTCCAACTGCCCTCGATGGTCACTGAACTACCAGGCTGGCAGACAGGCGAGGCGTTTGCAATGAGTACGCGGCGGCAGACAGCTCGTGTTTTGAGCCAAAACACGCTACTGCCGCGGGGTTCGGAGCACGTCTGAAGGTTAGCTGTTAGCTGCTAAATGTAACTCCTACGTTATTCTGGCAGCCTAGTACTATGGGCCTAGTAATATGGGCGGAAAAGTAGCTAGAAAATATTAGCTTGTACTTCCTGTAATAAAATTGAAACAATTAGTTCCTTAATATTTTTAACTGACAGCCCAGAAGGAGGGAATGTTTTAAGAGACTTATGTACGTTTTTGTGATCTTGTGTGACCCAGTTCTACAGTCTAAATGGCTTGAACAATTTTGAATTGCAAAGTTTCCTGTCGTTAGATTCAGCTACATATTGCGACAGCGTACATTATGCAGTTCTATTTTTTATTTTATTTAAAAATCTGAGTACGTTCCTAATTTCTTATCTTTTCTACGTCTGTCTGTCCCTCTGTCTATCTGTATATCAGCTATCTCCTCCTAAACTAAGCAACGAATTTTGATGCGGTTTTCACCATCGATTAGATAACTTTTCACGGAAGACTAAAACTATTTTTATTTGTTTTATTAACGTCCGGGCGCTGTATGATACGGCCCCTCTGATTTGGTCAGAGTCAATTGGTAACATTTTTATGTTTCTTAATTAATATATTATGTATAATCTTCTTATATCAACTTATGTAGTTTGTCCAATATTTTCGTATGCTGTTATGGTTATATATATATCTTAGAACATACTAAATTACTTTAAACTAATTTGTTAAAACTATGTAATACTGGTGGGTAACAAATATAAGTAGACTAGCTGCGCCCCGCGGTTTCACCCGCGGTCCCATAGGAACCGTAATTTATTTGCTAAATAATTTTCTTTGCTATAAACCTCATGGAGCCCGAGACCTTTCCAACGAATGCAAAACCGTGGAAATCGGTTCCTGCGATCTGGAGTTATAGCGTCAGGAAGGAAAACCCGACTTATTTTTATATAGTAGATTTGTCTTTATCTAACCTTGTTTTACAATCGTTATAGGCATAATTTAGTTCTTTTTACTTTGCCATTCGACCTTCTGATAAATCTTGGCTTCGAGCATATTACCGAAGGTTGTGACTATTGTATATTCTGTGGCACGGTCGTCCTTGCCCGTCTGGTAGTTGGCAAACCGAAAAATATGGAGGAGTCTGGAATTACTTGGGTGACGTCATTATCGTCATATACGTCGACTTATCGAACGGATTAACTAGATAGCGGGGTCGATATGACGTCATAATGGACGAAGCCATGTTACTTGTGGTGAATTACCTAAATGGTTGGGTAGGTATCTACGTATGAAGAGAGAAGAACAAATATACTATGGTACGGACCAATCCTGAAAACACTTACGGTTTACCTGAAACGTCTAGGTAGTTATGTTTACTATTTACTCAATAGTAAAGACTTACAAAAATAAAAATATTCATACTATTATTTTTGTAGTTAATAGTGTACATTAAGAAGAGAGTTGAAATGAGATTTAAAAAAATGGGCAGTGATTGGGCCTGTCTGATGCCAACAGGCAGCTCATAATACGAGTATGTACCTATGGACTAATATTTATTCTGAACATAATATATTATTATGTAATGTGCAAATTGTGCATTTTGCATGTCTACTTTTTAATCTTGTACCTACCTCATAGCAATTTAAGCTAACTGCTAGAAAAGCAAAGAAATTAGCTTGAATCGTGTGTATTTAGCCTGAATGGCGTATAATTATTTAAATCGCTGCTTGTTCCAAGGGAAAACTACGTATGAGGTTGTCCGTCCAGTTAAGAGCCCAGCGCTTGACCGCCTCGCAATGTTAATGAAATGAAACTAAAGGGTCGGCCACATAACTTTTTTTTAAATGTTATAAAAAAACAAACTACTGAATTTTTCTCAAATTTCTTTTTTTATTTGAAAGTACAATCCTTCCGCAGATGATCTGCGACTATGCGGCGAATAATCTGCGGCTGAAAATGCGATCTTCAAAAACAGGGCGCAGAACATCGAGTGTAGCTTCGGCTGTGTGGCATGTAGTGTCCTGTTCGTGTGTCCCTCATCGTGTAGGCTACTGCATGGCCAGCCGAGGCAGCCGTTTAATGAAATTATTTTTCATTACTAACCGGAAGGATTGTACTTTCAAATAAAAAAAGAAATTTGAGAAAATATTCAGTAGTTTTTTTTTATAGCATTTAAAAAAAAAAAAGTTATGTGGGGGACCCTATATAATACTTTGTGATATAGGGTCAACTGCGGCAACTGCGTCTTTCGAGAATAACTGACAAACCCTTCACAAAGTAGGCATCTAACGCCATCTTGTACAGATTATAGCAACTAAAGATGTAGGTGACGACTAATTTGTGAAGGGTTTGTCAGTAATTCTCGAAAGACGCAATTGCCCCACAGACGTATTTGTTCCAAAGGTTGCCTGGAAGAAATCGCTTTAGGCGATAAGGCCGTCCTTGTACTGCCGAATGATATTTTATTGTTTAATTTGTTCTTTATGTTTGTTTTACTTTGTATTTTTGGTGTGCAATAAAGATGTATTGTATTGTATTAATTCTGCAGTTCTTGTAATAGGCTCAAAATATACACGGTCGGATGTTACATGGCGAAAGACGAGGATGCGGCGCGGACGCGATGAAGGCGTGAAAACTGTGAAACGTCGTGCCTGAGCCGCGTAGCTTGTGTGTATGATTCAAAATACGTCATTTTCATACATTTTAAATCAAATCAAATCAAATAATTTATTTTCCAAAACATGGGTTACAGATAGTTCTTATAAATAAAATTAGTTCGCCATAGTTTAACCGCTTGGTATGCTTGGTAGTAAAGTTTACAGAATACAGAAAAAATAATTATATTGGATTAATTTCAAAGTAAAAATATTATATAAAATCAATCAATGTCAGTGTCCTTCAAATATTCGTCAAAAGTAAATGAACAAGTTTTGAAGCAGCACCGCGCTGCACACTCACTTTACGTCCGGCCTGTATAATTCGGGTCTTAAGGCTCGGTCATACCACGATTATCTACCCACACACACGTTTACTTAGCTGCTTCATTTAGAGTTGAAAATCGTACTTCATATTTGATGGTAAAATGAGATCGGCGCCTAGAATTATTTTTTGGCCGTTTTTATTGGTATTTATCGTAATAAGAACACAAATAAGAATAAGTTACATAGTTAAATTTTAGAGAACTAATCTATTTAATAATAAAAAAAATTGTGTTATAATCGATGAAAATTTAGAGAACTACCCTAAACATTTTTTTTAAAGGCATTTTGTGTTTTTTAATTTTCTAAAATGAGAATGATTTTCAAAATTCTGCTTCGGTTAAACTGATTTTGGTTGCTTTTTCTACCAGCTATTTTATTGCACCTGATCATCACAATCCTTCATTTCAAACTAGGCGCAAACAAAATACTTGTTTTCGTTGATTTCGTGAATACCAGGCCTTAAATCAACTCGCCGAACTGCTGGCGAGCTGACCGCAGGAGCGCCGCACGACCGTTCCAACAACTAGCGATCTAAAAAGGACTTTATGCCACAAAGTACAAGATTGTTTTTAATTTGTATTTTATACCATACGAGGCAGAAGCGATCCAACGCTGAGCTTGTAAGTGGACGGAGTCCTTTAAGCACCCTGCTGTTTACGTTTAGAAGTTGAATGAAAACATGACCTAACATGAGATTTTATTTTTTGATACCGTTTTTGTTCGTACAAGTTAATTACCTATATGTATGTATAAACTGGCGACACCTAACAGTTATTTTTCGCAATTTCCTCCTTTTTCGCATTTTACTGAATTTAAAATAATAATGTCTTTTCCCATGTTATACCCTACTTTGTTCCTTTGTTGTTACCTATTTGTTCAGCCGTCATGCTTAGCCGTGAGAAGGCATACAGAAAGGACATAAAGATTATTAAAGATATTAGTTGACAAAAGGCAATGATGTAGAGGAAGTACCATGCTCGCCTTGAAGACACCGGCCCGTCACGGGTTTCCTAACAATTACAAAAGGAATTATACTGGATAATGTACTCATATCTTATACAATGAAAACACACTAGCCTTTTATGCGACTGGTGTTCTCTTCTATAAATGTTAGGAGCAACTTGATTAAGAGGGCCGCGACGCTCTGAAATTTCGTTGAATTCTTAGAATGTTGAAATCCGTTTTTATATGTTTCTCGTGGGCCCCACGAGAAACAAACAGCAGGAGGAACCGCGGGACGCAGGCACTTCCATACGTGAACTTAACCTTTTACTTCCTACGTACTATAAAATCATAGCATTCAGTAGCTATAGCTCATTCATCAATTTAGATTCTGCTACGGTGGTATTTACTAGCTTATGAATATTAATTTAAATTCATCGCGTTTTGTGTAGCTCTGACCCAGACTGAGCTAAAAGTGGGGCGTAAGACTCACATTTGAGTACTTACGGAGATAGGGATCTGACTATGATCGACAGTAACACGCCCTAGCTGAAATGGTAGCTGGGACTTTTAAAACCCTGACGCAAAAACGACGGGGTGTTACAAGTTTGACGTGTCTGTGTGTCTGTAGCATCGTAGCTCCCGAACGTATGAACCGATTTTGATTATTTTTTTGTTTGAAAGGTGAATTAGTCGGGAGTGTTCTTAGCTACATATGTACATATTGTTACGCCAGTAGCAGCCGATGATGTAACTATACGCTAATCTGTGGCGATGTTTGTTTACAACAGAACTATCGATAGGTAATGCAGATTGGATCATAGTAGCCGCTCGAGTCGCGCATTCCATTGTTAAAATCCGGTACAAAAGAAATCTTTCTGGAAAGGAATTATTGTGCACCGTTTTTATGATATTTTTATCTATTGAATGATAAATAGGGTGTTTACTTCAATCTTTTGTAATGTCCGAATGTTCTAGATTGAACGCGTGGCTCTTCGTGATAAACAACTTTTTGTGTGCTTGCGCTATTGTTTAATCGAATGTTCTGGATTTAAAATTGTATAAATACGCGGACGACCGACGACTCGGGAGTCAGTTTTGATTACGCGTTCAAAGTGCTAACATCGAAGTAATTGTACGAGTAGTGTTCAGAGTTCTATAGTGCAAGTGTCTAGTGTAGCGTGACAGTATTTGTGTTTGTGTATTTGGTGAATAAAGTTAATCTTCGGATACATCGACGTCTCATTCCTTTTATCCTAACCCCGTTCGTAACAATATGTTGGGTGAAAATCAGTGTCGGGCGGGATGTTTTAAATTTTAAATTTGTACTTGTTGGTAAATAATAAGCGGGGTATATGATGAGCACAATGTATAGCCACGCCGGATTTGGGACTAAGAAATTCTTGAGTCACCATGATTTGACTGCCTCGGTGGCTCAGTTGGTTGCGAACCTGCCTGCTGAGCTTGGGGGCGTGGGTTCGATTCCCACCTAGGTAGGTATTTGCTTGTTGCTCGAATTGTGTTTTTCATAACATAACATATCGTCACGCCTTTACCCCCAAGGGGCTGGCAGAGGTGTAATACAACACTCACACTTCGCCGGACAATATTCAGTCCCAAATGTGACAGGGGGCGAGCCTGTCGCCATACACCGGGCTTCAGTCATGTAGCAGATGACATACAATACGCACATATGTTTACACAATGAACGAAGTGGTGCGTGCCGTCGGCTGTGTGCGAACGCACTCCCTCTGGTTTGAGAGGCAGGCCTTCTTCCAACTAGGCTATCATCGCTTTTGTGTTTTAAAGCTTTAGAATCTTTCAGGCCGACCGACCACCTCCAACATGCTTTTGTTCGTCTTATATTTTCTTACCTAGTCTTTCAATCAGTTCCCAAGCCGCCCGAGAACACGTCAGCACGGCCTAACGTTCGAAACGATGGATTCGCGTGATCTATCATCAGGCCGGAATCCTCGGCAATTCGAATGTAGTTAGGTTAGCCCAAGTTTGATCAATATTCGGCAAAGCAGATAAGAGTTAAGTTGCATTCTGTGAAATCACGTCATCGGAACTGTAATATTAAACAAATTACGACAAAAATTACGCGTTACCTTGACCCGAAATATGGTGAAATTGGGACGATCGTATCACGTAAATTTTGAGGCAAAATGTAAAGTTTCAATAAAAGAGTTACGATTTCTCAGCTTTTTTTTTTAAACGTAATTATGTAATTATTATATAGAGAAGGTAAGTGTCATCACATTTACCTACTTTACAAATGTCACACACACCACCACACTAATATTATGCAAAAGTTTGGATGGATGGTGGGATGGATACACGGATGTTTGTTACACAATCACGCCATAACGGCGGAACTCTCATAATAGATCTCATAATCTGGAATATCTCATAGGCAACTTTTGAACAGCGGGTAACACCGCGTGGCGCAGCTAGTCGCGCATAAAGAACTACAAACACTAATACCTAGAACTAGTAGAATATTTTTTTGGCAACTTTTCCGTTTAGTCTTTAGAAGTTTCGATGACTAAATATGTGCCCTTCAGTTTCAATCCATCCATTTACCTTGACTTTGAATTTTGAAACCTATTGTCCAGTCATTAGAACACATTAATCACAGTAAGTACATTACATCCCATGACATGAATTCGTTTACGGCGATTCTCACACTGCTCCGCGCCTCTCGATGGTGCGTGGATCTGCTATTTTAACGTTATAACTCCTCCTTACTAAACAATGTTGTATCTCGAAATAGTTGTACAGTGTTTTTCTTTTTCTTTCTTTTACATTTTTGAACTTGATCGAAAAAGACAAAAGACTGTTTACATGGTTATTTGTAACTTACCAGAAACCTCTTAAGGGTTCATTATACTCATCAATATGAACAACTTTTACTATGGGGCGAACTCCGAAATCGCGAAAAAAAAATCAGCTGTTCCATACATTTTGTCAAAGGTGATTGAACTTTTTGTATGGAACAGCTGTTTTTTTTTTCGCGATTACAGGATTGGCTTCATAGTAAAAGTAGTTCGTACTGATGAGTACAATGAACCCTTAAGAGGTTTTTCATTAGGTACAAATAACCCTGTATTATTCCGAGGCTTTAAAATGTATATTGCTAAAGGGGTTAGTTTTTTGTCTTTTTCGATCAAATCAAAAATTTAAGAGATACAAGAAGACAAAACACTGTATAAGTGGATGTAACTCCAACGCTATACGTTTATTGACCGAACGAGCGTTAGGGAGCGAATTATCTCTGGTTCAGCTTCGACAAAGCGTTAGGGAGCGAATTGTCTCTGGTTCAGCTTCGACAAAGCGTTAGGGAGCGAATTGTCTCTGGTTCAGTTTCGACAAAGCGTTAGGGAGCGAATTGTCCCTGGTTCAGCTTCGACAAAGCGTTAGGGAGAGAATTGTCTCTGGTTCAGCTTCGACAAAAATGCTTTCGTACCTATGTTCATCTGGTAGGCAACGTTTCAGCTGTCCTCCTCTACAGGTCGCATTTTTTTACCGATCCTCGTGAATTTTTGTGAGCAGGTTCTATAATTAAATAGATTGTTTTTCTCGATTTCAGTTTGGGCATTTTTCAAAATGGCGGAGGTAGGGGGGTTACAAACCCGCGGTCTTTAGCTCACAGAGCTTACTAGTTAGTGAGGGGCTCAGGGGGGCAGCATTCTAAAAGGACGCTCAGTCATGAATCTCAATTTAAAATTAATCCAATTTGCTCGTTAAATTATCCAATTTGCAGTTGCTACCTAGCGTGCTAAAATTGGATGGTGTAATAGCAGTTAGACAGTTACCAATCAATGTTTCTTCTATTGTACGGGCATAGCCAAGCTAAGTTAGCATACTGCAAATTGGATAATAATGTGTAATAGTCGCTTCAGTTTGCAAATAAAGCAGGTACCGTACAACACACTGGCAAGGCAACCTCTAGCCACTCCGCGCGGGAATTTTTTCTTGTTCCGCGCACCGCAGCATCACGCCGCATGGCGCGGAGCAGTGTGACAACAGCCTAAATCATTTCGCGTGTTTTGCATAGCTCACGGTTATGCCTGGCTAAGTTAGAACAATCATGTTTTCCAGTACTTTAGAGACTATAAAAAACTGAGTACATCCGAGACGACCGCCATAAAAAAAATCACAACAATTGCTCTGATTAGACATGACAAATGATAAATTCGCGACAATTCGTGCCAATCCGGGAAGCGTGGGCTGCTCGGGCTTAGTTGATATGGCATTGGCAGTGGCGATATCAATCTACGAGAATTGCATGCTCTTTATAATGCTAGATGCATAGTCAAGTAGGTAAGTAGATTTACCAAACCCTAGTAATGTTTAAAAAAAAATCGTAGAAAGTACTCGATACAAAATTGTATGAGAGTCAAAGTCAAAGTCAAGTCAAAGTCAAAATGTTTTTATTCAATTTAGGTATCAAAGATACACTTATGAACGTCAAAGTTATTTAAATAGACTCGACCGCCTTGTTCGGACAAAAAGCCACTACTCAGAAGAACAGGCAAGAAACTGAGGGGCATTAAGAGAAACGGGAGAGCACCAGAGAATCGATTCTACTGACCATTTGTTTTTAAATTGTTCTTGACTTCAGACGAAAACTGTCAAATTGGTTTACTCCCAACGGCCACCACTGATGAAAACTACAGTCAAACCGATAGAACTCTAACATGAAAAAACTATTTTACACATTTTTTTTACACTGGAACTCAGTTTAACTAATAAATAATTAATAATAATATTTATGACCCGACGAGCCCCACTGGCGGCAGTTGGAACAAACATTAAAACTTAGTCTTAACGACCACCAATGGTGGCCGTTTTGGTGGTGGTCGTTGGGAGCAAGCCCTCGATTTGAGGCAATTCGCTAAATATTTAAATACAATTGTTTAGTAGAATCGAGGCCCAGGGGCCGCGTGTAGGCCAGACGGGGCCAAATGCCCCACTAAAATCAAACGGGGAGGGAACATCCCTTCAATTTTATTTGGTACTCCTAAGAAGCGACCAAAGCCCGCCATGGAGTAGGTACTTCCGCGAACCCTGGACTTCTGGAGCTCTCCTATCAGACGTAAAAAGGCTTCATAACTTTGTTACGCTATAGGTCAATATTGGAAATAATAACGGACGGAAAACTAGCGAGCAACCTTTTAGCGAGCGGAAATTTTCACTCATAATAAATTCATGCGGTTTTTACTCCGCTCGCTCACTCTTGCATCTACACTCTGAACTAATATTAAAAAATCGAAATTAAATCTGTCTGTGTTCTTAGGCTTTTCACGGCTTAGGATGACGGTATTTCACGAGTAAGATTTTTGGATACGATTTTCCAAATAAACGCGGACGAAGTCGAGTATAACAGCTGGTAATAAAAATATCGTCACGCCTTTCCCCCGAGGAGGCTGGCAAAGGTGTACCTAATACAACACCCACTCTTCGCCGGACAATATTCAGCCCCAAATGTGACAGGGGGCGAGCCTGTTGCCATACACCGGGCTCCAATCATGTAGCAAATGCCATACGCACATACCTATATGTTCACACAATGAACAAATTCGTGCGTGCCGTCGGCTGGGTTCGAACCCGCTCCCTCTGGCTTGAGAGGCGGTCTTTGTCCAACTAGGCTATCATCGCTCTTAATAATTAATTGATCGCTGTTAATAAATAAAGGTTTTTTGGCCCACGGCGATACTTGTACTCTTGTAGTGCATCGAGGCTTCACAATCGGCCGTGATCGGCGACCACACGATTAACGCCGCGAGCATACCTAGTAAATTCATAGAAAATGATCGACGATTACAGACGAGCACGACACGCAATCGTGCTCGTGCTTACGGGTAATCCTAACTATCCTAATCCTAACTAATATTATAAACGTGAAAGTTAATTTGTTCGTTTATTTGTTTGTTTGTAACTTGATCATCTTGAAATTTGCATACACGTTGTCGGGGGTACGGAGAAGGGTACTTTTTATCCCGAAAAAAAATTGCAGTACCTGTGGGAACGCGGGTGAAACCGCGGGGCGCAACTACTCGTCTATAATCGTCGATAGTGAAGAGTAACCATAACAGTCTATCTCCAAATTATAGTATTAATAGTAGTAGTAGTATTAGTGTAGTGTGGTACCGCGGCTACCCTTTTCTCCTTAAAAAGGTACCTACAATTGAGATTTCATTTACGTTCTTGCCTACTATTCTTGACGCGCGAGATGTTTTTTGGTCACACTTACTCTTATGACGTTTGAACCGAGAGAGAAAATGACAAAAGAATTTCTCATCTGGTAAGAAGACTTCTTTCTCTGGATTCATCTCTTTCCAAGCTTGTTGTTCACTTCAATGTATTTTTTCTTATCGATTGGTTGCCCCTAAAATATTAGGGGCTATCTAGGCCTTAGAGTAAGTCCTACAGCTACTATAAGCAGTCCTATAACAGTCCTACTATAAGCGTCATACAGAGGCCTGATGACGCTTATTATAGGTACTAGGGGTCTTATTGCAATAATGGTTGCATTTGTTGTCGACGCTGCGCGACCGCGAATCGTAACGCCGCGCAATAAGGTTCATGGTCGCGCGGCGTCGAAAACAAACCGTAACCATCATGGGAATAAGATGCCCCCGGCCAGACGTTAGGCGAGGTTGTGCGCGATATTTGGATTTTTGAATGTTTGTAACGAATTAACTCAAAAACTAGTGGTCCGATTTCAAAAAGTCTATTACCATTAAAAAGCTACATTTTAAGCTACAGAAGCCGCGGGTAAAAGAGCTAGCAAGTAATGTGACTAATACAAAAGTGAGTTTGTTTGTTCCTTTGTTCGTCTGTTTTTACGCAACCAATCACCATGACATTTTGCATACACGGCTAAGAAAAGGACATAAAATTCCGAAAAATATTGCAGTTCCTGTGGGACCAGGAGTGAAACCGCAGGGCGGAGCTAGAATGAAATGTATCAAAACAAGCGACGCGGCGCAGGCGCACGCTTCACAGTTTTTACGCCTTAACCGTGTCCGCGCCGCATCTTCGCCTTACGTCTGGCCTGTGTAATTAAAAAAATATATCAAACTTACCCGAATGTATCTCTCTAAGTCCGGTGGTATCCTTTCTTCAAGTTCATACAAGTCTTTAGCATCTTTCTCCTTCTGTGTTGACTCATTCTGCTGTTGGTCGCACAGGATTCTTCTTTCTTTCCAGCTTTCTGTAGGATTTTCTTTCAAATACACTCTTTTCTTTGGTCTCACTTGAATTTCTTTGCCATTCTCTTTGTTTTCTTCTGACTGTAAACCAAGTTACAAGATTATAAAATAAATAAGTAAGTAGTGATATTTAGAATATATAAACCTAATTAAATAAATAAAACTAAGAAAATATAACCTGTGACTTTGTTCGTGTTTATTCAGAAAATTGTATCCATAAATCTTTTTCATGAAATATTATACTTTAAATAATTATCAAATTTCATCTAGATTCGTTCAGTCATTAAAATCTCTGACAGATAGACAAACAAAGACACTTTCGATCTATAATATTAGCAAAGATGGATGAATTTGCACACCAGTCATGTGAGAAACAACCATAATTACAGGTAAAAGATGTTTTTAATCTGTAATTATGGTTGTTTCTAACATGACTGGTGTGCAAATTCGTCCATCTTTGCTAATATTATAGATTCGAAAGTATCTTTAGTAAGAATTTACAATTATGCATAGAATGCATACTATTCTCTTTTTTGCATCAACTTGAAAATACATATAAATACTGTACAACTATGTATCATACAAGTTGCATGTAACCACCCCCAGTTCCCAACATAAAGTCCTAGTTTGAAACCAATTAAGAACCTAGCCCAGAACTGTCTATTGTTAATTCATTACGAGTGGCGGAGCAATAAACTCTTAATGTCAAATCAATAGTTTTTATTTATGACCACTCAAACAGCTGTAGGAACAGCTGATCTGTGAGTGAGTGGTGCCCCTATCATATTTTATAGTCAAAATTGTAAATTTTTTAAATGATTACATAACTTATTGTTATGCCCTTCCCCTGAAGGGCCTGGCAGAGGTGTAACACAACACCCACACTTCGCCGGACGATACTCAGTCCCAAATATGACAGGGGGCGAGCCTGTCGCGATATACCGGGCTCCAGTCATGTAGCAGATGACATCCAATATGCACATATGTTCAAACAATGAACAAATTGGTGAGTGTCATCAGCTGGGTTGAACCCACTCCCTCTGGCTTGAGAGGTGGGCCTTCTCCCTACTAGGCTATCATCACTTTTTAAATTATTAGTGTGCAGCATTATACCTACAGTGGAATTAAGTGATGAAAACTTTTTTGATGTTGGTTAAAAATTAAAAAATAAAGCCCTAGATACAACACTCGAGATAATGATAGAAATAGATTCAGATTTGATATGTTCAGGAGCTACAATGTCATGTACCACTCTTGATTTTGAGCAATCACACTTGCGGATCCAGGGAGGTTTTTACAGAAAAGAATCTAATGCACCAATTATTTATTTTAGTACTTTTGTAAAAAAACCTAAACCAAAGTCATATTTACAATGACAAAGCTTACTTTCACCTAAGCCTAGCCCCCATAAACAAAATCCTCCTTCGCTGATTCGCCGCTGACCAACTGTTCCTGTCTGTACCAGTTAAAAAAAGCCTGTGTTTTGTTCATTCAGGGATTTGATTCTACTAAACCAATGGTTTTTTAAATAGTTAACGAATTGCCTACTTTTGACACTTTTGGAATACAAAAAGTGCCAATTTGAGGCAAATCATCATGAATTTTTTTTAATTGTTTCGAAGCATCGAGGGCCTGTGGGGCTATTCCTGCGCGTGAGATGAGATGAGGTTTTATCTTGGTCACTCTCACACCTATGACGTTTCGAACAAGAGCAACAAGGAGGAAAAAAGGTGAGATGAAAATCTCAAATCTCCAAATAGGGCCACTGGTTATAAAGTACCTCCATACAAAATTTCATACAAATTGGTTCATCCATTTCAGAGTGAAGGTGTAACAAACAATAACATATTCCTACCAACAAAAAAAATTACTGCATTGTAATATGAATAATATTATTTTAAAATACCATATTGCATTAAAAATTAAAACAGTTAATAAATATCAAGAAGAATTAAAAAGTTATTCACACTTTTTGATATTTAAAGTTTTTTTTTTAAATATGTGTGAACACTTTTCAAATTAAATTATTTTTACAAGTAGGTATTATGTTTACTCATAAATGAAAACGAGAATACTGTTAATAAAACACTTTTCTTGTAATACTATTTATAGCAGGGGTGGCCAACCGGTCGATCGCGATCGACTGGTCGATCGCGGCTATTAGTCCAGTCGATCGTGGCAAAGCAAAACACAAAGAAGTTTAATTTGCCTATAACAAACTTTTTACATTGAAAAATACGTAGAATAGACTACGCAACGTAATTGTCAACAGCTGCGCACAGTATTTTGTATAGTTTTTAAATTACCGGGTCGTTCTATGACGTTATTTATCCTTTCTCCCATGCAGGTAGCTCTCTTTTGTTTTCAGCATGCGAAAGACAAAAGTCTCGGAACATGTGGGACACAGGGATGGGGTGGGTGTCAAGCCAACTCGTCAGTTGACAAAAGTTACTAGCAGAGTTACGATCTCATGACTATCGAAATAAATCACGATTAGACTTAGCATCGCGCCACATACGCTATGGATAAATGGTTGAAGAGAAACGCTGAAGAAACTTCAAATAAAGAAAGAAATCCTTCATCCATAACTGAACTATACATACTGTTTTTTTTTACTTTCAAGAAGTATGTAATTGGTAGATCGCAGAGGATTTCGTCACTTAGTAGTAGATCTTCGGTCTAATCAAGTTGGCCACCCCTGATTTATAGGTACTGATCATAGTAAGACAGTGATGTAAAATTGCAGGGTGCAGCTATTGTTATGATATCTATATTTATTGCACACCACGCCGGTTGTCACTCAGGACGCGAGAGAACACTCGAAATAAAATAAATTAACATGATTTTATTACATAAATGTAAGTACTTACCAGCACTTTTCAGAGTACAGTGGATTTGTTTATAATATGCCGTGAAAACTAGGCGGTCGCGTGCAGCCGCATCGATAGGACGACGTTCATCTACTGACTACGCGAACGAGAAAATCAATAGGGTTCCTGCGAGCTAAGCAACAGGTTGAAAGCTGAAGTCTAGCTCTCAACTTTTGAATACAACTTATAATTAGTTTTAAAGTGCTTAAAAACTTACGTAAGAAATACTGGAAGGCTCTCCAATACCAAGCAACGTTTTCTCCTTCTCAATCTCACGCTTTTTCGATGCAATTAGCGTTTCTAAATCATCAGTTGATAACATTGTTTAAGATTTCACTTTTCGACGCTCGTTAGCAGGAACATTTGCGGCGGTGGTTCCCTCTGTTGTAGTTGATAGTGGTAACGAGTTTATGGAAGTTGTGGTTTATTATATACGAGAGATATACAAAATTAGGAAAAAATAAATAATTGCTCGAAAACAAAGCTGCGAAAACAAAAATCGTTTATCCTGAAAGAATTCAAAAATTGGTGACAGTTGTTAGTTGTGTGTTGACGTTATTGACACTTACTTGACAGCGATCCGAAATACACCAACAGTGTGCATGATGCCAAAAACACTGATTTTGGAACCTAAAAGATAATCATTTTTCAAACTGCACTTCATGTCAGCATCTACGCATATCAATATTTTTTTTATTGTTATTTTTATGGCTAGATTGTTTTGTTTTATTTCTCACTAATTCAGTTGCCGTTTAGGATTGGCGCTGTTGGTATTTTTAGGACCTTTTAAAAATAATATAAAAAAATATTTAAATGAACATTCAAAGCAGTCAATGTCAATTTCGTGTGTCAATACAATTGCTTAGTGTCAATACTATCGTCTGTCATGTCATGATGTCAATCATGTCAATGTCAGTCAATCTTAGTAAACAAGAGCGTTTTCGTGATCGATTTCGTATAATTTTTAAATTAGTGCTAGGTAATTACACTCTACTCTTCTCTATTTAAGTTGTAATGGCATAAGATTGTACCACTCAGTAGTTTTATACTATTTTCTACACGATAATATCTCAGTACATTCATAACGTATTTATTAATCTTTTAATTATTAACCTCAAAAACAAAGTCCGACGACGGGGCGAAATTAAGAAAGCTGGAAAATGGAAGCAGACTACGATAAGAAAATAGCCGAACTTAAGAGTAAAATTAAGGATTTTCCCGACTTTCCTAAAAAAGGGATATTATTCTGGTAAGCTCGTAGGTCCTACCTAGCTAATTCTTATCGTTATAGGAAATCACTTCCCTTATCTTCAATCACAGAATATGCCCTATTACATAGGTCCAGAAGGATAGTCTTCATACAAAACACGATTTCGAAACGTGTCAAATTTATTTTGGTACCTTAATAAAACCTTTTTTTCTATACGTGATGAACTTGCCATTAAAAAGAGGTTACCCGATTTTGTTGGGTAAATTAGATAACGATCAGAGTTTAAAAAAATCACGATACCAGAAAGTATTAGGCCAGCTTAGGCCAGAGCTAAACTACACACAAAGTCTTACCCAGATCCATTCATGACACTATACTACAAACTAATATTATAGATTGTATGCAAACCTTAACTAAAATCAGAGTAGGTAAAAGGTAAGAATTTAAGTAAAAATCAAGAGTACGAATTTGAGTTAAAATCAATAGTAATCCCTTTAATCTTATTTACACATAAATTTACACATTATCATTATTTACATCATACATTTAAGTTATTTTTTCGGCAATAAAATAACATTACATTTACATAAAAATAAAACTGACGCCTGCTTGTCACAATATTTTACTGTTACGTATCTTTCTTTCTTGCGAAGGTGCACAGAGCAAATTGTTGAAAGGCGACGAAGTTTCCACTAATTTTTATTTATACTTTGGCGAATTATTTTTGTCCACTGATCGGCTAAACTGGATCCATAGGAAACCTAAAGATAATTTATTGGGAAAATAAAAAAATACATTGTGGCAACACTTTTTTCAGCAACTTTTCGCTCTGTTGACATTAAGAATTATTTACAATTATTAGCTTTTTAAAGCACATAAAACTATATTTAAGACTTACGAATGATATGTGACGTTGCTATTTTTTACTGTTTTGGATATTCTGAAATTTCGGCATGAGTGGACTACACAGTTCACCATATTTATTGGTTAGTGGGGAGACGTAACCGCTACTGGATGACATCGAAGACTGACTAGTGAATTGGTTGACTTTCAATGGTTTGGTTTACTTTTTTTGGAATCATTATTTTTGACCGATTAGGGGTCTTTACTCTATGTCTATGTCTTCAATAAGTATTCTGTGTCTCTATTATTTATTCTGTACATTATCTTTAATTTTTCCAGGGACATATTCTCAGCCATATCAGACGGCACCACATGCCAGCTACTTCAAAGCTTACTAGTTCACACAGTTAAGACCAAGTTTCCCGGCGTAGAAGCAGTCATCGGGTTGGAGGCTCGTGGATTTCTGTTTGCCTTTTCTCTGGCTGCTGAGTTGGGGATAGCATGCATTCCTGTTAGGAAGAAAGGAAAGCTTCCTGGTGAAGTTTCGTCGATCAAATATGATTTGGAGTATGGATCGGTATGTATTTACATTGAAGATAAAAGTAGAATCAAGCTTTATTGATGTTGCTTGGAGTTTAGCTGCTCACAATAAAATAAATACATCCCTGAATAAGTCCAAAAGGTTATAAAATCTGTTACAAAGGGGTGGAGTAAAACTTAAAGTGAATGTTCTACCTACTTAAGTGTACTTACAATCTTTAGAGAAAAAAATATTAGAGTCATTGTCTTTGACTTGTCTATTTTTATATTTTAATACAAAATCCTAGGCTATCCCTAACTTCCTAATATTATAAATGCTAAAGTGAGTTTGTTTACTAATACTCTCAGATCTTAACTACTTAACTGATTATCATGAAATTTTGCATACGGATTGTCAGGGGTACAGAAAAATATGAAGTACTTACCTATCACCCCAAAACAAAATGGGTCCTTTGGGGGTGTGGGTACAGTTGCAGAGTGCAGCTAGTCATATCTTATATCTTTAAATGAGCAATTCTTGTATATATAAAATATATATAATTGGAATCTCGGAATCGGCTCCAACGATTTTCATACAATTTAGTATATAGGGGGTTTCGGGGGCGATAAATCGATCTAGCTAAGAATCATTTTTAGAAAATGTCATTTTATTCGTGTTTTATCGATAATCAACTTAAACATAAACTTGGAAGAAAAATAACAAAAAGGAGGCTTTTGAGTAGTCTCAACTGAAAAATATGACTCTTCCTGACATCTATTGGCGAATAATAATACTATTTTTTGTGAGCAACTAATTGCTTTAACGACACAACAGCAGAAGGCGTCGTTACGTAACACGAAGTCAATGAGTGTTTGCTTTGAGGTTAGACTAAAATCAATTGTTTATTTTCCAAAAAACACAATTAAAAAAAAAATACAGAGCAAAGCTCGGTCATCCAGGTACTAAAATATTATACAGCATACCCAGTAATACTACATCATTTTCTAACAGATTGTAGAATTATGATGGATAAATTGGTCCAAAAAAAAGTTTGGCCACAGGGTAGACAATAAAAAAAAGCATTACTCCAGCAAAATTCTACAACTTATGTCTACATGCGTCGGTGAGTCGGAGTGGAGTAGATATTTTAGCGTTAAACGAGACGTGGGTGCACGCCGGTGAGGAGGGGCGCGCCCCTGTTATACCGGGTTATACTCTGAGGCACACGCCGCGCCCGCGTGAGCTCCGCTTACGTGGAGGCGGCGTTGGCTTTTATATCAAGCGAGGAGTTAACGTTCGCACCTGGCGCCACCCGGTGGACCCACTGCACACTGCAGTTGAACAAATGTGGCTCACTGTGACTCTAAACGGAAGGAAGCTTTTGATTGGCACGGCATATCGACCGCGCTGGATAGGTGTCGATTTATTTTTTGATGCTATTACTGAATCTATCAGTTCCTATTCTCAGTACGATAATTTGATTTTCCTGGGCGATTTTAACATTAACTACTTAAATTCTAATGACAGTTTTACAATTAAATTCAAATCTTTTCTCTTATGCTTTAATTTGCAACAAGTGGTCACTCAACCTACACATTTCACTGATATTAGTCAAACTTTAATAGATGTTGTATGTACTGACTTGCGCACAAATAATATAGTTTTAGAACTTGTAGGGACTCTTACCGGTCACTGTCTAGTGGTGTGCGAGTTTAATATCAAAAGTTTAAAATCCATGCCTCGCATTATCACTCTCAGACCTAAGAAACAGATTTGTGAGGATAAGTTTAATAGTGATCTGCAGACTATAAATTGGGATCTTATAACCAATCTCACCGACGTTAACGAAATGCTGATGGCTTTCAATCGTTGTGTTCTAACTATTTTTGACCGTCATGCGCCAATAGTATCTTTTGTTACCAAAGATCGTTCCTACCCTTGGATTACAGATACTGTTAAAATGATGATGAAGTTGCGTGATAAGGCTGCCGCGGATTATCATAAAATTAAGTCAGAAGGGAAGAAAAATTATTATAAAAACTTAAAGTCAACCGTTACTAAAGCTCTTTTTTATGAGAAATCGGCATATTTTAGACATAATATAAATAATAACTTACGAAACCCTAAACAACTCTGGAATAATCTTAAAAAAAATTTATTACCTATTAAAAATACTGAGTTACCATCTACTTTTACAAATCCTAGCGTTATTAACAGTCACTTTTTAAATATACCGGGTATCTCAGTTAGTACAATCTCACACTTAACATATTTTGAATATCATAAATTTAGCGATGCAGTTTTCCACATCGAACCAATTAGTTTAGACCGTCTTATTAAAATTAATTAAAAGTTTAAAATCGAATGCTGTAGGTTGTGATGGGATTAGCCTGGACATGTTGATCATGACGTTCCCATACACAATTGATAGCATACAAACCCTTATAAACACTTCTATAGCCACTCAGTCTTTTCCCGATCTCTGGAAGCACGCAGTTGTACGGCCATTGCCAAAAATATCTAATCCGGTTGATTTAAAAGATCTTAGGCCAATTAGTATTTTACCTTGCTTATCAAAGATTATGGAAAAGGCTGTGTGCACACAGCTAACAGAATTCATAGAAAATAATAATATCCTGCCTGCAGTACAGTCGGGTTTTAGGAAAGGGCGCAGTACCACTACCGCTTTGCTTGATGTTACTGATAACATACTTAGCGCACAGGATAAAGGTATGTGTACAGTACTGGTTTTACTTGATTTTTCTCGTGCATTTGATTCTTTAAATATAAATCTGCTTCTTTCTAAACTCAGCTACTACGGTTTTGACTGCGAGGCTAAAAGATGGTTCAACAGTTTTTTGTCAAGACGTTCACAGTCTGTTATGATTAACCAAGCTGATGGCTCTTCGTTGTTATCAGATAAGTTAGCTGTGTATAGAGGCGTTCCACAGGGTTCTATTTTGGGGCCTATTCTTTTTTCTTTGTACTCTGCTGACGTTGCAAAGCATATTATAAGTTCTAATTATCATGTATACGCGGACGACATTCAGGTGTACATTTCGTGCAAACCCCAGGACATAGATTTAGCCATCCACAAACTTAATACAGATCTGATGAGTATAGCAGCATGGTCTGTGGATAACTGCTTGTTGTTAAACCCTAATAAAACTAAGTATATTATCTTTGGTACTAGACATCAACTAAGTAGTATTTGTGCAACCACAAACGTCACGCTCATGGGCGAACCCGTGGAGCGGGTATATGAAGCTCTAAACTTAGGCTTAATAATGGATTGTGAACTTCGGTATGAAAAGCACATAGCTAATTGCTTAAAAAATTGCTTTTATAAGTTAAAATTATTATACAAAATTCGACCTTTTTTGAAAGAAGACCTACGTATTCAATTAACTGAGTGTCTTATATTATCAAAACTTAACTATGTAGACACAGTTTTTGGTCCTAGGCTATTAGCTAAAACTAACAGTCTAATACAAAGGGTTCAGAATGCCTGTGCCCGTTTCTGTTTCGATATTCCGTTTAGGTCGCATGTGACCCCATTTCTAAACAAGCATAAACTGCTCAAAATGTTGCATCGCCGTAAACTGCACCTGGCATGTCTCATGTTTGGCGTCATTAATTACAAATCTCCGACTTATCTGTACGAGAAGTTGTCTTGGAAGTCTGGTAGGCAGCCCGCCCGCCAATGCTCGACGCAGCTCACAACACAGCGGCACAGTTCGGCCGCTTTTAGAGGTAGTTTCCGCTATGCTGCGTCGAAGTGTTGGAACAATATTCCACCGCCTATAAGGAACTTGCATTGTCTAAATAGTTTTAGATCAAAACTCAAGACATTACTTTATGAACACCAGAAGGGCGAGGAACACCTCAAACATGACACCAGTTGTTTGTGAATTTTTGTGGTTAATGTGTTTTTATTTTTTGTGTGTATAATATGTGATGTGATTATGATGTGTTAGTTATGTTCGTTTTGTATTATTTAAATTTTCAAGTTTGTTTGCGTCTGTTAGTGTTTAAGTAAGTCCTATTTTAATGTAATTAATGTAATTGATCTGTTTTTTATTATTTTTGCTTTGTATTTTTATTGTTTTTATTATTATATTTCGCGTCGTCCGTGCGTGACGTCACCTGCCGGTTCCAACGGAAGACCAGCGCCGGTTGTCCACAGCAGCCGGCATTATGCTGAGTTGGGACCGGTTTGTGGCAAAAACTTTGTTCTTTTTTTTATAATTGTGTAATTTTTATTTTGTTTGTGTATGTTTTTGCTACAAATAAATAAATATATGTCTATGTCTATGTCTATGACTTACAGAAATCGATTTATTTTAACTTGAAACATGAAATATGTATTACGTTACTAAAGCATTCCTTTCACAAGGTTTGTTAAATCACAACTACAATACAAAATATCTCCAAAACTGTGAGTTAGAATTTAGCGAGATTTAAATCTCGCTAAATTCTTATTATGCGAAAACTTATAAACCTTACCTAGTTACCTACAAGTTGGCTATAGTGTCAACCATGCGGGCGTTTGGACCAACATCCATTTATTTTTGCCCATTGTCCTTTAATCATAAAGATGTCTTATGATTTACAAACCACAATTTGTGATTTAAAATGCTGTACATTTTTTTTCGGAAAACTAACAAAAACATTCTAATCCACATCAATTAATACTTTGTTACTAAACTCTTTTCCAGGACATTCTCGAAATCCAAAAGAACACAATCCGGCCCGGCCTCAAATGCCTCATAGTCGACGATTTAATAGCAACTGGCGGCTCCATCAACGCAGCAGCTAAACTACTCCGAATATGCCAAGCTGAGGTTATTGGGTGCCTATTGGTGGTGGAGTTGGAAGGGTTGAAGGGACGGAGCAACATTCCTGAGGGTATAACTGTGCATTCCTTAATTAAGTATGATTAGTCAACAGTATCTATCAAAAGACCTTAGGCGAGGATGCGGCGTGGCGCGCGCAAGGTTCAGGTGCGGCGTGGAGTGCCACTTTAAAACTTGTTCATTCATAAAAATGTATGAAAGCAATGTGTCTTGAATTATACACTAGCTAGCGAGGCAGGCACACTGTTCCACCGTTTTTGCGCCTGAACTGTGTCTGCGCTGCCGCATCCTCGCCTTACGTCTATATACTTACGGCTGTATACTTAGCGCCTGGGTGGCATAAAGTGTGTCCAAACAGCAACTAGATTCACAACTTTCCATTATTCAATGGACTTGTATGGCAACTTTAGATTTATTTGGCTTTTTATTGCCATAGTTTTTTTTTATTTATTTGATAGCCATTTGCATGGTATTCCATTCTGTTCACCTAAACAATATCATGTAGGTAGTCAAAGTGGAATCTATAGTGTATGAACACCTGTGCACCAACTATGGAAGACCTGCCTAAGAGTAAGTCTCTACTGCTTCCTATCTTTCTATAGGTCTATAGTTTGGTCAGGTTGGGCTGCTTGTGCTAGTTTAAACGCAATACTGGGCACGACTAATAAACAGATCTTCTGACGCCAAGGCGGCTAGAACACTGAAAACCACAGTTAAGTGCACGCTACAATTGCGATGTAACGGTGCTGGTGCAATACATGGGCAGAAGCGGATTTTGCAAGCAAATTTTAATAAACTATGCACTAGATTGGAACCAGCTACCCAAACTATCGGCCGATAAAAAGTCGGCAGCCTGCAGAGACTCTTAAATGATAGAATAGACAATAGTACAGTCTTAAACAAAGTTACGGGAGGGGGCTCTGTAAATTTATACATGGACTGTCAAATCACACCACCGTTGACGCCTTAGCAGCTAAGTCAGCAGATGGTATTTTGACAGCTACAGGGCCTTAAAAATAATAATATTATCTAAAATAATGTAACGGGTTATAATAATATTATCATAAAGAAACAGTGCCTTTGATAATATTAATGTAAGATTTATTATCTAAGTAATTATAATAAAGTACATGTGGCGCTTCAGTTGGCTTCTCGGTAGGAAGTGTGCGGCACTCGGTTAGATTGGGCTTCGGTTAGAACACCATAAAAACTAAACTGGGTCTCGTGCAGAGGATAGGCCTGGACACACACAGAGTGCAACATCGCCGTTCAAAACATCAGTGTTTAACGGTAAAGTTGCACTTTAGGTGTGCTGCGACGTATCCTCTGAACGCGTGGAGCACGATTGTTAGACGATCAATAAACTGACGCTTGGATCCGACAAATTGACAATGTTGTTGTGATTATAGACAACATCTATGCTATTGACGATTTTGGGAAACAGGCCGGTGTGTCCTTCTACGCAACGCGCTGCGCTGCAACGCGCTGTGCTGTTACGCGCTGCGCTGGTACGCACTGCACTGTAAAGTTCTGGACATCTGCCATTTGTATTTAAAATAAATATGGAAAATCGCTGTCACAGCGTTAGCATTTCTGACTTTTCTGATAAAGGAACACGAAACAGTTGTATTTTCGGACTAGATCTGTAATTTTTTCTTCCGCAGCCATTTTTGTATTAAAAAACAACCTACGGTTTTCCTTTTGTTCGGTGACGCGCAGCGCTGCACGTCTACGCTCGTAGTCGTCCGCGGTGTGACATCGACTAGAGAAAGTCATTACAACATCATCAAGGCACTTCGCGCTTGTGACGTTGCCAGACCGCCTGCTGCGTTCACTCGCTCGGTTTGTCTTTGCGTGACACACGGTGACGCGCGTAGCTGTGCAGCGCTGCACAGCATCATGCGTTCGATGTGTCATGACCCATACTATTTCATACATTACAACGTCATAAGCAATTCTGTGATGTGCTGCGATGAATGCGGTTAGACCCGCGCTTAAACGTCAGTTTATCGTTCGAATAAGAACCGTACTTCCACTGCGGATCTCTTGCTTGCTCCCGAAGAGCCAACTCACAGATCTCTAGTGAAAACGCAGCCCCAATAAGGCGGAATAGGAAAAGGCCAACTACTCTTCTCTTAATCCATATGGCATAACCCAAAGGAAACACATTTGATCAACTGATACCTGTGTGGAGTAGAATGAGGGAGCCACTGTCCTATTACCTAACCAGAACTGAAATCATACTATATAATCCATCTATAAAACATTTTTGGGTCCATGATTTTTCCGAATCTACAAATACTTGTAGGTAAATTGGTTGATGGCCTGTTGCGGTGGCTAGCAGGTACAGGGGTTAGATAGAAAAATAGAAAGTGTAATAAGCCGAAAGGAGCTTATTGTACTTATCATTCTAAAAAATCGAGCTAATAAAATCCAAAAGGCCAACTAACCAATCGGAAAAAAAGCTATTATTATTTTTAAAAATATTGACGATTATCAAAATGTATAAAACAGCAGATTTTTTGGCTATTCAAGATTAGTCCCATTGTACATGTTGCCCATAATAATAAGGAAGTACAATGACTCCTTATCGGCTTAGTTAACCAATCTGTATAACCCTGTAAGTTTGCTAAATAAGATGTGTAAGTACCTATACTGTATAATGTATATAAAATTTGTTATTCATGGGAAATGATAGAGCAGCTCAATTTTGTATTGTGTATAATTAATACATATATTTTTTAATAATTATTATCACAAGACAATCATCATTCCAACATTTTATACTGTTTTTGATTTGTTTTAAGTTTATTGTTGAAGAAAAAAATAAATATTGTTTCTATTAACATGAATTTCATTTATCCGATATTTCATTCAATAAATAATGCTTATTTTATAATACTTGTTAATACTATTCTGTATTATAGTAAACTCAAATAACTTCGCGGATACCATAATATAAGAGAAAAATATTTATACTTAAAACAGAAGTCATTGAACTTACGGCCTAGTGTTTCCTAATACCGAAAACGACTTTCTGGCCCAATTCTTTGGAGATGCTGTCAAAATTCTGTTGGACCATTTTTTCGTGGGTTTTCTCAGTTGTAGTTGAAGATGTGGCGTCAGAATTTTCAGTAGATGTAGTAGGGGACGAAATTTTGACATCCAAATCTTTCAAAGAAGCAGGTGTGGATACTGCTGGTCCATTACCTTGAGTTTTGTGGTCGTCGAAAGGCAATTCCTCTTTTGCGAGAATGGCTGGGACAATGGGTCCATTAACTTTCAAAGCACCGTCCGTGGTCACTTCAGTCGTTGATTTCACATTGGCTTCTGTCGATTGCTGGTTTACGTTGTCGGTTTTTTCTGTCACGAATTTTACGATAGGGTCGGGATGCTCAGTGTTTCTATATTTCCTAGGCACATCTGAGGCTGGTGGAGTGGGGCCCACTGAGTTTTCTGTGACCTTAGGAGTTACGTTTAAAACACTGTCTTTGTTTTCTGGTTTAGCGGAATTGTTTAGGTCGATGTCCTGTGTCAGGACGCCAGGATGTTGAACGTCATTGAATAAAGGACGCTGAATGTTCCCTTGTACTGCGTAGACTACGACGTTAAAGTCGAATCCTCGGAAAACAGTCGGAGATTTCAGCTCAATGGTGACGTTCTGGTGTCCTTCTCCGCCTTCGATGATTCTAGCTTCGCCGTCCTTGTCTGGCCTCTGGTCTGTCACAACGACATTGCTAATGATCTCCGGCTCGGTTACGTTGACGGTTATTTGCTGCGATTGTCTCCATATAGCTGGGCTAGCCTGTATTGTCTCATTGAAGACTATTCTGCCATGGTCTGAACCCACTTGGAGATCGCTGCAGCTCACCCCACTAACTGCCAAAGCAACTAAAACTGCCGCTCTTACGGTGTTCATGATTGATGCTTCAAAACTGAATGACGATGGTTGCGACGTGCCGAGCTTTTATATGGAGCAAGGAGTTAAGGAAAAAATTAAATGAAGTCATACAAGAATGAGCTGTTTAAGATGACGTCCGAGTTTCCTACAGGAAAACCAATGTTGATATGTCTATTATGATGTAGCCGGGTACAGTCAACAACTGGTTTAATTAATAGACCCCTTATACGTAGTGCCTAGGCAAGTGTCTTAGCCATGACTAGCGATAGTAAAATTATAAAAGGTACATTTTTGATGTTTAGTTCGCGGTTCTTTTTTTTCTCCACGACGCAAAAGTGAAGGTAGGTAATATGCGTTTGGAGTTATTTGGTGTTTTTTTTTGTATGTATTACCATTTCTAAGCTACTTTATTGAATTTGTTGTCACTATCTTGTTGACACCATATTGCTACTATATTGTTTTTGTAAATAAGTTTACTTGTTGTGGTTCTTACTCGTAACTATGTATAACGTAAAATCGTTCAGGCTTTGGATTTAAAAATTCTAGTAACGCGGTACTTTAACGTTTATTTCTAGTTAATTTTTTGTTTGAGTTGAAGTTCTCCGTCGATTTATTAAAGCTTGATCAATGGCCGTGATATAGCGACATATTTATTTGACTGACTTCTAAATATGACAGGTTTCATTACAATTTTAAGTTTCTAGTAAGTTAAATACACTTGTCATTAGCCTAAGTAATTTTCCATGTTACAAAGCGACTCACAAAGTTATTTCCCACGAAGTAGCTTTTGTCCACACCTGTACAACGTACGTGAATAATCTAAAAGTATAATCTAAGCTCGTTTTGAATGACAACAATGTTTTGACGCTTAAATTCGGTATTTCCGAGAAAAATTGACCCTGAGAATATCTTCAAGGATATCTAGAGCATGTTTATAGATAACTTGTTTCCATTGACTAAGCTTATTTTGTGAAGGCAATTTCTAGACGAAGCAAGGTCGTAGCGGAGCATTGAACGAAATTAAAGGTTACTGACCAGTTGAGTCGCAGTATTAGGTATTCTGATTTGTTTATAGACCAAGCCAACATTAGCGAGCAAAGCGTCTATGCTTCAGCTATGCGAAAATGCTTTCGTATGTCAGAATTTTGTCCGGATCTCTGTCGCAGTCGTTTTACTTATTCAAATTCCCAAAAATTGACTCGGCAATTTTTTTTTATAAATATTGAACCTGCTCGCAAAATTTTAAGAGATCGGTCGAGGAATGCTACCTGTGGCCCTATTCGGAGATTTGAAATTCTCATCTCACCTTTTTTCATCCTCGTTGCTGTCGTTTGAAACGTCATAGGTGAGAGAGTGACCAAGATAAAATCTCATCTCATCTCACGTGTAGGAATAGCCCCCCTGTAGAGCCGCGAGGTCTGTAGTAGAGCCTAGTCTAGTCTAGCCTAGTCAGAGACTAGTCGTATTAAGTAGGAGCCACTATCGGATACTAAACAGGGGCTGTACCTAATTTTACTATGTAAGTCAATTTAGAGGAGAGGAGAGGGGTAGGTTGTGTTCTACAAATTACCCAATTATGGGTTTACTTAGATGAACTGTAAGTACACATAGTTGTTTAAATGACCTCATATCTACATACTACTAATCATTTCAGTATTTATGTAGCCTAAATAATATCATTCAGGGAAAATGTAAATGGGACATGATGTAAACACTTATTGTTATTGGAATAAGTAGATGGCTATTGTAAAACTTTCCTGAAGTCAGTCCCTATTTTTATCAAAACCAACTTTTCCATTCGCTCAGGGCCGACCAAACTAATCATCAGCCCCAAATCTTGAGTAAATTTGGGTGCTATTTCGGATCTTTTGCCCCTCCTCTTAGGGTCAAAATTGCACATGGGTCGGTTTTTCACCTCGGGAATCGTCCATTAATCATGTGAGGGTCAGGGGGGGGGGAGGGGATTTAATCACAAAATATTACAAGATAGGTGGTAGTTAGTGAGATAATAATATATATTTATTTTTTCGTTCAACGTTTAGTATTCTGATTTTTTTAGGAATTTTTTTTTCCAAAAAATTACTTGATTTTGGGTAGTAGGGAGTGGGGTGTAGCCTTAAGCCTTACCAAGTCGGGAGGGGGATTTAAAAAGTCGCCTAGAACATACGAGTATCGAGACATTTCTACAGTGAAATCTTGAACACTTGCGAATCCAGCCAAATGCTAACAAATGGGGCGCGTGCCCCGAAATGCACCACGATATCCAGGCCTGTTAGAAATTTGATGACTTTTAGTATAAACAAAACTGCAAGTTTATTTCTCAGTTTCCTGTTGACTTGCCCTTGTTACCGCTAATTGGGTATCTTTTTCATAGAACGACATGCACTGAGCAGGTCGCGCCGTGATTCACTGGCGAAATTAGTTTGACCGTGACTCTTAATTAAGCAATGTTTCCTTTTAAAGACAAATAAGTAGCAAAATGTACAATATTCCAACTGCAAGGTTCATCGCCAATGACAATTAATCAAGTTCATAATAAACGGCATTTTTTAGTTTTTAAAGTCTTTTTGGTCTGTTAGGCTGTCGCGATGACAGCCTAGTTGGGGAAGGCCTGCCTCAAGCCAGAGGGAGCGAGTTCGAACCCAGCCGACGGCACGCACTAATTGTTTCATTTTGTGAACATTATGTGCGTATTGTATGTCATCTGCTACATGACTGGAGCCCGGTGTATAAAGACAGGCTCGCCCCCTGTCACATTTGGGACTGAATATCGTCCAACGAAGTGTGGGTGTTCTATTACACCTCTGCCAGCCCCCTCTCTGGGGAAAGGCGTGACGATATGTATGCATGTAAAGTTGGTCTGAATGTCCATTGGCAACCAGCACGATGTGTCAGACACATGTGTGACAGATCCGTCGCGGGTCACACGTGAACGAGATTGGCACAGAAGGAGCACAGACACAAGGGGACCGAAGACCTATACCCAGCAGCGCTAGGATGTGCCGAAGGCAAATTGTTACCAACGTCATCATGGATCTGGACAATGGATCTACTGAGATTGATCCCCTTATCCCCGCTTAGATGTGACGAAACTAGTATACGGATATGTTTGTCTCTTTCTCGTAGGATAAAAACTGTGGAAAGACGAATTGTCTCCGGTGCTAGTTGCTCCAGTGGGAAGATACAGGATAATAATTATTTACAGACAGATAGACTGAGTAACTTTCCATTTTAATATATTGGTGTGGATACTTGGGAAAGTTTAGATGGATGTAGATGGATGGATGTCAGTTACTCAATCACGCTAGAACCGTTGAACGAATTTGTATGAAATTTGGCACTGAGATGGTCTGACTATAGTCTGGAATACTATAGTCGGTCTACTTTTCAACCGCGGATAAGATCGCGAGGCGCAGCTAGTTGTAATGTGCAATGAGTAGGTAGACGTGTAAGGAGCTCATTTCGACTTTGTACGCCTATTCTGTGTAAACCTTTACTCTAGCTACGTAGGTCTACCTACACCTTAGACACAGGTAGGTAGGTACAAAAGGCATTTGAGTCAATACTAAGTACCTAGATCAGTATGTCTATACTCTTTGAAATCCACTGATTCACCTCTGAATGAGTCTAAATTTCATACCTAAAGCGAATTAATTACAATCAAACAAAGATGCGTCATCAAAACAATAACAAAATCACAGCCTGCCTAGCCACCTACCTATAAAAGACAAAGACCTCATTAAACCAATATCCTTATATAACTCAAATAGAGTTTAAATTCCGATGAACTTACATCTTCCCTGTTCAAGTAGGTACAGTGAGAAAACTGAGTAACATATTCCACCCAATTTAATTTCGAATAATAATCCTTCCCCGAATCGAACACATTTCTAGAATCTCTTAAGTAAGTGTCCTGTACAGTAAATCTACTGTGAGCAGTAGTCTGGCTTAGAACACGGGCACTTCTCCTTCATCTTCAGACCTTTGTACATTTGCTTCATGAAGGGGTGGAGATCTTCGGAGAAGAAAGGCCTGAAAGACACATTAGGAGTTGCTGAAGCAATCATCTGAAGCTCCGCACTAGCAAGTCAAACGTCTTTTTTCAATTGGGTATCGAGAACACACTTATGAACGTCAAAGTCACAAAAATTACTCCCACCTTGTTCTAAAAAACACCAACTATACTCAGAAAAACAGGCAAGAAACTGAGGGGCACCCAGATCCAGAAGAGAAGGGGGCTAAGGGCTAAAGCCCCCCTCTCTTATAGTATCTAATTTGACACTCCACAATATTCGAAAATGTCTAAATGAATGAGTAGGTAAGTAGTCGAAAATGTATGAGGGCGAGATTTCCGCACTTCGACTTCTTTGATGGAAAGTTCAACTTTCCGGGCGAGATTCTTGAACTTTGCATTAAAGTGGAATTAAAATTCTGTGAATGACACCCTGAATCAAAGAAAATAATAAATACATCGAGTAATACTGTGTGTGATTCATTGGGAACGCACCAACGTGGTCCCGGATTTTTTTGGGGTTTCACAACAATTAACGTACCTAGTTAGTAGTAGTTAATTAGTTAGTTTCGTGGAGTCCTCGTGACCCTAGACTAGATCGCGTGGGTTAGGTACCTACCTATATTTAATAGAGGAAGTGCAGAATGAAAATTCCACTCTCTATGACAGAATAATTCTTCAAACAAAGGTTAATTCCAAACACAAGTTGACTAACCGACACAGCATGCTTTGCATTTCTTTTTGATACTCTTCAGCGGCTAACTTGGCCTTCTTCAGCTGTTGTAACTCTTCTTGTCTCGCTCTCTCCTGGAATTAAAAGAGTTTATCTTGAATTCGCGAATTTAAAAACGATTTTGATGAATTATGAGCCTACACCAAAATTATTTAAATCCGAGATAGAAATCTTGTTAGGAACTGAGTAGGTATCTTACCACATCACCTGTACCTAACAACATTCAATGATTCTAAAGGGAGTATGTCCACTAAAGTGGAGAAGAGCATAGCAGAGCTCAGCGGTGGATGAATTGACCAATCATAATGGTCGAAATCTCCGCTTCTCTCAATATGATTGGTCAATTCATGCTTCGCATATCTCCGCTCCGCCTCAATGGAAACGCGGCCTAAGCATCTCGTTGATGACACGTTTCCAGATGGAAACTTGGGTTGGAAAACAAATCACAAATAAGTACTCAGCTCTAACAGCTAATATAACTCAACCTCCTTGATAAACGTCGCACGTACGCTACATGACGCCGCGTGGCGTATCACGTAGTAGCTAGAGCTACTGTGCGTTAAACATTATATAACTACTGTAGACTGTAGGTATCAGCACCCTTACAATGAGTTTTGATAGGCAAAGTCTCTACACTGAGTTTTGAACTTTTGATAGTTATGTAGGATATGTTAAGATATAGTCATGTTATCTATACTTTTTTCGTTTGCGTTTGGTTCCAATCTCCATACATTTCAATAAAGCGCACCTGGCGGAAACTAGGTTAAAATGCATGGAGTCAAACTCGTGGAAAGCCCCCAGAGTGCTCGCAGCATAGCGCAACCAACTTTTCGTTATCAAATATTGGTCATCAACATTTGGAAACGTTGCTAAATTGCGGTGTAGATGCTATACTTATTAGCGATCACCGAGGGTTCCGAATTTGCGACGCTCTGAACTTTCCACAAAAAATGCGCTTGTCAGATTTCTTGAAAACCATTTGTAAGATTTTGATGATATTTGGCATACGTACAACTAAATGAAGTAATCTCCGCCCCTATGTTCTTGGTTTAAAAAGAAACACGTCTTCAAAAGAAAATAGAGCTATGAAAAATAACGGCAAGGGATCACTTTTGACTGATTTATTTAATAGATAGACAAAGCATAATATAATACAACTTAGCTAATACAATGGCTATCTATAACAATGAATAGAGAAGTGCAAAAGTCATAAAAAAAATTGTAAATGCACTTTGTCACTCTGTTAATAACTTTAGAGGCTCGTCATTATCTTTACTTCTTCTCTTCGCTGGTTGTCTTCTTCTAGACGAAATGGCAATAGAAAACCTTTAGCCAACGCAAAAAGAGCTACTACTGTAAAACTGTTCCTACAGAAAAACTGTCTCAGGAGACAATATTTATTTTCATTTATTTTTAGCAGGACCCTATACGAGATTTGAGATTTTCGTCTCACTTTTTTTCGTCCTTGTTGCTCTCGTTTGAAACGTCATAGGTGTGAGAGTGACCAAGATAAAATCTCATCTCATCTCACGCGCAGGAATAGCCCCCCTATTGCTGGGCAAAGGTCTTCCTACCCGTCTTCCAGATTGCCCGAAACATAAAATAGATTCTTGGTATTTGATTAGCATTTATGAATTTTATTATAACACCACCCACACTTCGCCGGATGATATGTGATAGACAAATAAGATTTTTAAAAAAATGTACAGTAGTACTTACCTAATACCTACCTACCAATATCAGTTATAGGTAAAGTACCTATTAGAACTCTGAAAACGCTTCTTCAACATCCTACCTTCAGCGTCTTGTTATACTCGATTTGTTCCAGCAGGTTTTGCTCGTGTTTCTTCCTGGCCTTAGCGTCTTCCAAATCCTTTAGCTGGTGCAGTTCCTCCAGTTGGTTGAACACCTGTCGCTGGTATTCGTCTTCTTCATCTAACTTCTTCTTCAGGTTCTCGCGAGCGTCGGCCCGTTCTTTTATCTGGTCTATCATGGCTTGGCGGACATCCTGGTGGAAGAAACCATTGTTGTTTTAATTGTGAATTAGCCCGCATCGTACTCATGCATTATTTTATAACCTATTTTGTAAAATCCCTTGTCTTCTTACCCGATTAATAAAATCCCTGGTCTACTCACCTAATTGATCAAATCATTTGTCTACTTAGATACCTGGTTGGTATAATCACTTGTTTACTCTACTTACCTGGTTGATATAATCTCTTGCCAACTTGCCCGATGGGTAGAATCCCTTTTCCACTTACTCGATAAGTAGAATCTCTTGTCTACTTATACTTACCCTGTTGGTCTTCTGCGACCACAGCAGGTAGTTGCACCGCCGCTCGTCAGTCTTGCGCTGTATCTTCTGGCTATCTTCTCGCACTGTACGCTCGCTCTCCTGCTCACGTTGAGCCAGCTCCTTCTTTAATTCTACCATTTTTTTGTTGCATACGGTGAGATCTTCCTGTAAAGAAAAGATCGAGGATATAAAACTCTTACTGCCGATACAGGCAAAATCAGTGTTTCAATCAGAGTGCTGAAAATCATTTGCTTTTTATTAATTTAAAAAATATCGACATGACAAGGTTCCCTAAGTATGTGTTGATCTACGGTATAACACGCTTTTTCCATTATTTCCATTCTTATTTTAGGATTTAGGATCCTATATACACATACATTCCCTCTGCATTCAAAAACATTAGCATATAATAGTAAAGTATAATAAACTTATTAAGCATTTTAATTTATTCAATAAAAACGGGGAAGAAATAAAGTATTCTTTAATTTTTAATTTATTTGTTAATCATCATCACCATCATTTTGCCCGGAAGATATCCACTGCTGGACATAGGCCTCCCCTAATGATCTCCACAACGACCGGTCTTGCGCAGCTCGCATCCACTAGTTTCCCGGACTCTCACAAGGACCCTTACCATGGGTTTTGACAGTTACGAAAACTTTTTTCGTTTTCGTTTAGCTCCATATATTTCAATAAAGCGCAACTGGCGGAAACGTTAAGGAACTAGGTTAAATGTATGGATCTAAACAAAAACACGGTCTATCTTGCGGAAGGTCTTCCCACGCTGCGCTGGTTTAATTACTTACCGCTTTCTTAATGATCAGTTTGGCTTTAGCTTTCTCTTCAGCCAGGCCCTGGCCCGCGAGCGAGTCCCAAGTCTTCTCGATCAGCTTGGCTTCGTCGTCCAGTTTCTTCACGTTGGCTTTCCGTTCTTCAATCATTTCTTTTCTCTCGCGCATGGTCTCCATTCGCTTCTCAGCCCTCTTGCGTTCGGCTGGAGGAAAAGTTTCTTAGAGAATAGCATGAGAAAAGACACTCTTTACACACCTTTTTGAATTCACCTTTTCTTTAGTCTAAATAAATTTTACCTCAAGCCTCTTTCAATGTAAAAAAGCTCAACCAAAGTTGAAGCCAGTGAATCGATGATCCCCTTCCCTCCGATATCAATACCCATAAGGTAACAATACAATGGCAAAATGCTTATGGCCCCGGGGCCTTATGAAATGAACTTATGAGCATTACGCATACATCACTTGATCATTTTCATCGTTCCGTACTATTATTACCTTATTGTTATTTATGCCGCTATATTTTTATATCATTTAGTTATAAGTAGGGACTAGGTATAACTTTCGCATGTCCACTCTCGTCACGCTCACATTTTGTGTCTACTTCTTAATTTCTTACATAATAACGAGCACCTACCATCTTCTTCCTTCAAGTTATCACTCTCCCAAATGGACCTGAACCGTTTAGTCTCCTCTATCAGCATCTCTTTCTCTCGTTGCTTCCGAAGGCGTAACTGCTCTACATCGTAGTCGGAGTACTTCTTATTCTCCATGTCTTTGCGGTAACGCTCGATGGCGTCGTATTCCATTCGTGCTTTCTATAAGTTATAGAGAGTTGATTAAAAGCTTAATTATGCCCTTATTTATAAAAAACATTATCTAAAGAGGCGTTCGTAGCTCTACCGAGCAACGTCGATCCTTCTGTTTTGTGGAATTTGAGCCTCTTACTCGTAGCTCTTAACTCTACAAAATAGAAGGGTTGACGTGGTGGAAGTACGTAGAAAGCAACGCGCGGTGTGCCGGGACTAAATGCAGGGAACTCCATGAGGGACCGAGGTAAACGCGAAGAGTGGTGCGGCGAGAAAGCCCGCAAAGCGCGTAGTGGCGTCGTCGTGGGAATCGAACGTTGTGGGACTAAATTATTTGAGACTGTGCCCACAATGGTTCAAAATCGTTTTAACATTATCTACATACCTACATCACATGTTAGTAGATAAATTTACCTTAATTAACTAACTAATATAACTATACATACAAAAGGGCAGCAAGCTTACCAAAGCATCGCTCTCCTTCATTGCGACTTCATGCCACATCTTGTCGAACTCTTTTTCAGCCATCTTGCGAGCTTGCTTCTCCCTGATCTGATACTGCTGGATTTGGGCCGCCTCCATCGCGCGTATTTTGTAAATGCACGGTAGAACGTGCACGCATTTTGAGCTGGAGAGAAATAACACAATTTAACGGTCTGAAAGAATGAATGGAAACATCGTTTAATTTACGAACCAAGTAAATAACTTTGATTCTGAATCAAGCAACTTGTATTTTAGACGTTTGCAGTATGTTGTAAAAGTATTCTGCGGGCCTACCATGACATTTTATTGCAATGTTACGTGTTATGTTTAATTGTGTAGTTACGTTTTGTTTTCGACGCTGTGCAACCACGAACCGTATTGCCGCGCAATAAGGTGTATGTTCGCGCAGCGTCGAAAACAAAACGTAATCATCATGGCAATAAGACGCATGGTAAGTGGCCCTATTCGGAGATTTGAGATTTTCATCTCACTTTTTTCGTCCTTGTTGCTCTCGTTTGAAACGTCATAGGTGTGAAAGTGACCAAAATAAAATCTCATCTCATCTCACGCGTAGGAATAGCCCCACAGAAAATATCTGGAATTGTAGGAATAGGGGTTGTTGAGACATGCGCGGTCTCCGTTCGAGGTAATCTACTAGTTGTAAAAGAGAGGTTTTAGAAGAGTGAAATACTAACAGCGGTGTGTCTTTAAATCTTTCTTCGTGCTCCTTCTTCCGCTTCGCCAAGAGAAACTTGAGTCGTTCCTGTTTCTCCTGCCACACCTGCTCCATGCCAGCCTGCGTTTGCACCACAAACTTGCGTATGTTTTCCTTTTCTTCTGACGCGAATAGTTCTGTTAGCCTAAAGGAAAACAGCACTTAACCTATAGCCACGGCAGGCTTGAAAACCCTGAAGGGTCTGCTACGCGATAGACAAAGAACTGCGTCCCCAACAGAGGTGACCTTGCTGGTCGGCGATAGGCGACAAATAGAGCTCGAATTTTGTTGTAAATTGCTTTCCACGCTGCTGGAAACGGAGGTTAACTACCAAATTTTAGAAGTGTCTCCCTGTAAATGACTTTTCAGTAAATATATTAAATTTACTATTCTGTTATTGGAAGGTCGTTGGTTGACCTAAAATGTAAAAATAAATAAATGAACAAATTAAGTCGCCTCTGTCGGGATGCTGTTGTCAATCGTGTAACAGGCCCATGATGGATGGTCCGGCGGGTCATGGACGACCAACGAGAGAGAAAGAGATAAACAATATTTTTTATTATTGTCCTGTTAAGATTCGTTATGGGTTTTGTAAATCTAAGATCAGCCATCAAAATCTATGAGTACCAGGGGTATTCAGAAGTGGAAGATCCATGATTTAGATATATGAAAGGCTTACTCAAATGTTGGGTCACTAAATAATAATAAATAATAAAAGATATACAGGTAAAGAAGGCTTAATAAAAAGGTACATAAGTACCTTATTACGTACCTTTTTATTAAAAAAATACCTTTAATAGTAGTAATCTTTTATTAAAAGTAGGTACCTTTTGCGCTTTTCGTTGAGATCGCGCTCATAGGATTTCAGGCAGAGATCTACACGACGAGCAACGTTGTTTATCAGGGACCTGTAAAATTTTCATACTAACTTAGCTTGGTGACGACTCCTAATTATATGTGACAAGGATGATAAGTAATTGTAATGACGACCCTGCTAGCCTAGTCCGAGTTCGGCTATTTTATAAGCAGGAGGTCCCGGGTTCAAGTCCCGGCCAGGCAGATATTTGAAATTAAATATTTTTTTCTGGGTTTGGGTGTTTTAGTTGTCCATGAATTTGTGTGTTCCATTACATCCTCAACACAGATTTCACCGGAGCTATGAGAGTGAAACGTTACAAAAAAAGTTAGGTAAATAAAAAAACATACTTGCGATCGCAGGATTTGAAAAAGTCGCTGATCTGCTGATCCTTGAGCGTCTTCAGGTTGTTCTCCTCGCCCTTCCTTATTTCTTCCTCCTGGGCGCGCAGACGCTTCACATACTTCACGTAGCGGAAAGTTGAGTCTAGAACTCGAGATACCTGGGAACAAAGACCTAATCAAATGGACACTTTTAGGTACCTACCGCGTAAGTACCCCATGACGGGGGGAAGCAAACTCCTCTAACCTCTTATGCCGAGGCCGAAGATTGAAGGAAGAGGGTGACCGAGAAGTTTGCTTTTCGATTAACAAACCACACACGTACCAACAGGGGTGACCTTGGTCCGCGACTGTCACGACTTGGCTTGGACTTGGGTGTAGGTCTCGTTTGCTACCTTTCACACGGCAGTAAACCACCAAAGTTACCTTTATTGGGACGGGTTTGTCGACCGTGTAGCAGGCCCAGAAATTGGTGCCCCCTCCCCCCCAGTCTGGGCTCTGGCAACAACTATAACACGTAAGTACCCAGCTCAATGAGCAGAACCTCAGAATAGAGAAAGGGACAGTAACTTACATAATAACATTCCGGTACCCCTTGTGGTCCGGGACCATCGATAGGTATTTTATGCATCGGCGCTTGCTTAGGGACGTTACATGCCATGATTGTCGATCTTGTATACTTTTTTATTAAACAACAAATTATTACAAAACACCGAGTAAGCAATAAAAAAAAATTAAGCGAATGCTTAAAATTATTTATTTATTTCTTGGTGTAAAGATGACTAAACAAGATTTTTTGTGACCAAAGAAAACAACAAAGAGTATGGATGACAACGTTTGCAACAATAATAACACAGATAAAGGTAACTTCACCACCCTGCCTTGCAGTCCGCCGTGCAGGACTACGAAGCAGGATGTAGCTCACACACCACCCTGCCTAGCATCCTGTACGTAGGTAGTTGCCAGACGCGATGTACTGCGACAATATTCTCCATACTGCATGAAGAGGCAGTCTTGCACAGCGGACTGCGAGGCAAGACAGTGAATGGTTACCTTTACAAAATTATGTCTATGGACAATAAAAGACATCAAGCTGACATACGATTTGTAGAGTTTCTATTGGCTAATTAAAGAAGGTAAGTACCTACCTAGTACTACACGTTATAATTAACTAACTGTGCTCCGCGGTTTCACCCGTGGTCCCACAAGAACCGTTTATTTTTTCGGGATAAAAAGTACCCTATGTCCTTTTCTGTACCCCAGACAACATGTGTGCAAAAGTTCAAGACAATTGGTTGAGTAGTTGAGACGTTAAAGCGTTGCAAACAAACAAACAAAAAACGAACAAACTCACTTTCGCATTTATAATATTAGTTAGGATAGGTAGGACTTCGGTTTTTACAAAATCCCGTTGTTGAAGCTATGATGTAGTTTTAATGTTACCGAGATTTTTCCAATCCGACAATAATTTTAATTATTGGACACATTTGTTTTCTGAGCATCTCTCTCACCATGAGATTCCTAGCATTATTTAAAGTTTCTGACTGAAGGACGCAGTGTCCATTGTCAAGAATAATATAGAAACTTTTTTTCATGCTCTTGAGACTAAAAAGAGAGTGATTTTGAGGGTAAACTTAGAACATAGTAAAATGACCATGATAAAGTTTTTGTGGTACTGAAGATCTACGTTTTACGCAGCATTGCGTTAATTTTTTGTCAATGATCCATTGTAACGTGCGCCGAGCCATTTTGGATGTTCAAGAATCATGGAAGTGCACGATGAAATCTCGTATAACTCGCTGGAAAACTGCTCTTACAGATATTTACAGCAGTTGGCGAAGTCTATGAACCTGCCTTCTAACGTAAAAGTAAGAATTCCGTATTTTATTATGTACTTTCATTGTGTTTTGCAGATAAAGTTCGCCGGCATTATTGCGGCATTCCAAAACACTGCCTTCCTTGTTTCCAATTCTTGAGTCTACTTACATAGGTACTTTTACATCAAATAGTGAAAAATTTCACTTAAGTATTTGTTGGTAAAGTTGAATTAATATTGGGGGCTCATGCTCGGTGCTTGGTTTGTGAATAACAAGACATAGCTATTTCATGTTTTGAAATCAATGCTAAAATATATATATATATTTTTTTTTATATTTCAGAAAGTGTACTTACTAGAAATGATAGTAGCTAAAAAGTACCAGAGCCCTGAACAGTTAGAGTCCATCATCACTCGCATTAGGGAGGAGCGCAAACAGACAGCCAAACCACGGAAAACAAATGCACGGAAGAAGAAACGAGTACAGGTACAAATTTTACTTAAAATTAAGAGACTTATATTGGCACACCATTTTCCCGAAAAGGCTGGTAGAAGTGTGTTACAACACACTTTGGTGGACGATATGCAGTCCCCAATGTGAAAGGGGGCGAGCCTGTTGCCATACACCAGACTTATTTATGTTTGAATGTTGTTCATGTATGTTTTGCTGGATTCTAAGCACTATTAACCTACCTCTTCACTCTTCGGCAAACGCACAATGGCCCAATCAAGTGGCTAAGCGGAAAACGACCTGCTAATCAAACAAACACTCCTCGGCAAATGTGACCTAAGCTCTTGATCCTCTCCTCCATGGGTCTCTGTGTGCATAAAATAAGTGATATTAGTTTAAGTAACTTAAATGCATAGTTTGGTAAACAGAATCAACACTTCAAAGGGGAGACACTCCTATTTTTTTAATAATTGATAGGCTTGCACTCAACTGCCATCTCGCCTGATCAATTTGGATAGATATAGAAATAAATAAATAATAAATGCATTCTGAGACACTAACTCTTTCAATTTACATTGCAGGGTACCGAAATATCATCAACAAGCAACCATTCGCCTCCCATTTGCTCAACACCAACTTACTGCCACCTGTCAAGCCAAACCATCAATAAAAACAGCATAGTGAATCCAGGCATTACAAAAAAAACCATTGAAAGTGACCGGGTACTGCGCAGTTTTAACAACAAAGTGCGACGGAACACTAAATACAGTATTATGAACATTAATAATACTGTTGCGAGTGTTGTTAAGTCTCAAAATAGTGTGAGCCAAGAGGTGCAAGAAAGGCAATATGAGTGGAATATGAAACTACAAAGATACAGGTACAGATACAGGTTACAGATACACATTTTCTCTGAATGTAGATACAGCTTTGAAACTTAGCTCAAACTACTAGCTTAGTTGCAAGCAAGTTTCTGTCTTATAAGCAGGTGGTTCTTGATTCGAATCCTGGCCAGACAGGTTTTTCAATGATGTATTTAACTGAATATTTGTTTTGGATCTAGTTTGTTGTTTTGTTCATGTCTTTGTGTGCGTTCCATGAGGTCCAGGACAGGACGGCTACTGGGGCTATGATTGTAAACAGTGGTGGATACAGGATTTTTGGCTTAGGTTAGGGTAACTTTTACCAGGGCTTTTACTTTAACTTTTTTAATTTTTAATTTTTCGAATATCAAAGAGTGTCAATTAGATTAATTAGGCTTGAGCCGTAAAACCCCGGTCTCTAGATCTGCTAGTGATTAAAAATCATTATTTATATGTACTAACTAGCTGTGCCCCGCGGTTTCACCCGCGGTTAAAAAGTATCCTATGTGCTATTCTAGACTATAATCTATCTCTGTGCCAAATTTCATCCAGATCTGTTCAGCCGTTCTGGCGTGAAAGAGTAACAAACATCCATCCATCCACATACACACTTTCGCGTTTATAATATTAGTAGGATATAATAAAGAGGGAACATTTGTGAGTTTGTTTAACGGGTAATCTCCAAAACTACTGAACCGATTCTATAAACTCTTTCACTGCTACAAAGCAACATATTATCCATGTCATTGCCATTGAGTGCCATTGGCTATGAAATGCAAGCGAAGCTACGGGCTAAAACCTAGTGGCTTGTAATAGCAAAATTGACAACACACTATTATTAGTGCATTGCCTTACCAACCAAAAAAGGAAAAAAAAATAGAGAATTATGTTATCATTTATTTATTAATTATAGGCGAGCAGCCTAGGGCTGATGTGCCTACAGCACACTGTGTTTAATTAAAATTGTTCCAAATTTACCAAAAGTTCGCACAAATATTGTTTTTATCCATATTTAAATGTTTGTTAGAGACATTTGCTTTCAGTGCAACCAGCCATCAAGCCGGTTCTTAAATGCATACTAATAACATTTTAACCCTTAATTAGTATTAACTCTGCGTCTAAGAATGTAACATGGTATTATCTTCTGCAAGAGGGCCTAAAATTAGCTAATTTAAAGCAGAATTTTGAAATACATTTTCATACTTTTCAGGCCAGTTAGAGTAGCCGATTGTGTGGTACAGCGTCAACAGTCGCTCAATGCCGATTATATGCTGCCTCAGCCCAGACAGATCTTTGTGGATGTAAATCAAATTCACAGAGACATAGACAGTGGAGAGAGACAGTTGGTGCCTGTCGCAAGGAGCTCGGTAAGTTAAATTAATCAATTTTAATGTAACTAAATAAGTTCAAGGCTAAAACTCCCGCGTACTTCCGGTCACATTTATTGTCTGTATTTAAACAATTAAATTGTATTGAAAAGTGTGAGTGGTAGCTTGCGATGTACTTGACACATTAGTGGCGGATCCAGGATCTTGGTTTGGAGGAAGGGTATAGCATAGCTGACAGCATAGCATAGCCGAGGGTTAATTATATCAAGGGAGGTATGAAAGAGGAGGGGTTCTGTGTGTAATAAGATCACGTTCGCTCATATTAATTTATTTTACTTAATTCACTTCACTTTTAATCAATCAATCAATCAATATTGTCAATATTACAAATAAAATGAACCAATTATTAAATTACGTATTTAACAAATCTTTCCAATCAACATAATTACTTCACTTTCAATGAAAATAAATGCTCAAAGTTCGGTCCGCACTGACAGCGCTCGCAAGGGAATGAGCTCTGGCGACCGCGCCGGTTACTTTTATAGGCGGCGCGTGGTGGGAAGCTGTCGACCGGTCGGTGTGAGTCACGCGGCAAGTGGCCTGTTGTTTGCGCATTGCGGTTGCGCCGATAGGTATACACAAAAGTATTAAAAAAGTAGACATCTTAGACTATTTGTAAACTATTTCTGAAGAGACCTCAGATCAACTAGAATATCAGATGGCGCACGGCGTATGATGTAGGTGAAGCCACTTCTTGTTATATGTGTGCTGTGGAAGTGTTGCCATGAAAAAAAAATTACCCTGAGTATTGTAGTTTTCCAACGTATGTATCCGCATTCCACTGAATTCATGTAATAGTTCCCAGGTTAATTAATCAAATGTTTGCCAAATATCAATTGCCAAAAAATCATCATCATACCCTAATCATAATACCTAAACTGGACGACAGTTTTGAAATAAAGATTTTTTTAAATTATTCAACGGAAGGCAATATAGTAGACTTAGTATTAGGGTTCTGGTAGCACCCCTTGAGTATGGAACCATAATACGTAATCAGAAAAAAAAAAATATACGCGTTGAATTGAAAACAACTTTTCGTTGGTAAAAAATTAAAACTTACCCAGGGGGGCTATTCCTGCGCGTGAGATGAGATGAGATTTTATCTTGGTCACTCTCACACTTATGTCGTTTCAAACGAGAGCAACAAGGAGGAAAAAAAGTGAGATGAAAATTTCAAATCTCCGAATAGACCCCCTGATGGGATACGCAGTCCTTTTCAGACGGCGAAGGCCAAGCTTGGTCAGGTAAAAGTCTCTTTCATTAAAATGGTCTGAAAAGACAACATCTCTTTTTGATGGTTGCCATTTTTGATCATTTCGACTTTTTTGTATGGCAACCACCCATTCTTTTAATGTCGCTTTTTCAATCTTAATTGGGAACCTAAAAAAGTCTTAGGATTTAAAATAATATTTTGGAGAAAAAAATGCGATTATGACAACACTGCACAACATTCCACAAATTCATGTAATGTCATTGTCAAGTCCTAAAATGGCATTATGGACTTTGTATCCAGTTGCCAATAAAATAAAAAAAAGCACTACGTAAATATAGGTATCCGAAATTATAACCTAAAACAATGCTGTTTACACAGATCTAGGATGTAAAAGATCGACAGTGACAATTCGATAGTGATACAAAAAAACATTTGCGCATGCGTGAGTAAATTAGTGTTGTGAAAAGTACTTATTAATTTATCGATTGACCAAAAATGGTCCTCCGGGTGCTTGTCGATAAATATAATATTTCGCATACCAATTGAGTTGTTTTTTGTTCCAAGTATAACACCGCTGCTGAGCTAAAATGAATATTAATCACTAAACGGGTGTTAAGCTAGGCGGAAGAGTTAGATATCAGTGTCACCATGTATCTAAATTAACATAAGAAAAGTAAATAATAAGATCAATATAATACTATCCTAGTAATTCGCTTCGAATTCTGACCCTTGACCAAATTTACTCGTATATGGATTAGGATAAGTAATAATACTTATCTCATTGGTTTTGTACATTTATTTATAATTTACATATATATTATTTAATTTAATTAAATATAATTAAATTAGACTTGGATGTAAGACACCCAAAATGTGTAAATTGAATTAAAAATGATGATCAGAAATTGAAGGTACATACTTATATATAATACGAAAATGGTTTACGCCTCATCATTTAGTACAAACTCGGAAGAATGTCAATTTACTTTTGATGGCATTGATTCAAAAATGTATGCTTTGTTTATGTATTGCACCCATCGCCTACCTAATGAACTTTGATAAAAACTATCGATAATAATGACGTCATCTTTTTATCCATCTCTAGTGAAAATCGAGCGTAAACTAACTAATATTTTAATGCTGAATTTCATCACCAATTCTGCTTTCATCTAGGAAATATAGATGTTACGAAGAAACGACAACAACATACCGCTGGTAAATCGGTTTTTGGAACCAATTTATGTTATGTTTTAGACAAAATTTAGACAAAAACATCACAATGGAATTTTCATATTTACCCATGAAACGACAAATTTTGTGGGTTACATCTTGGATTCACATCACAATTGCTAAACTCACAAGATGACATAACTGCATTTAGTTACAATTGCTCTCTTTTGAGTCTATTTATAATTATTTTAGTAAAAATATAAATCATAGGAATTTTCGCGTGTTCCCAGGTGGCGCGCTGTCATTAATGACAAAAGAATTATTGACTAACATTTTATTTGTAGGCGACCTCTTTCTCTCTTGTGGAGTTTACATTTCGATGGAGACTTCTCTGTCCCACGCTTCGTTGGTCTTTTGCGAAGCAAAAAAAATCTTAGGTCTGTGGCTGTTTACTATATAATGAGATGTTACTAACAATACTTACACATTTCTTTTTCACTTTCGTGTAGTTAGTGCAGTGTTTCACAGCACATGACGGCATCGTTCCAGAATTTTTTTGTATGTTCTCAGCGTGACGTCCAGGTTAGTACTGACGAAGCGAGTAGCGTAGTTTTTATGTCAATGTGTGAGTGTTGTGTACATATACGACAGTAGCGTAGTTTTTGGATGGTTCTTGGCTTCACCTAAATCAAACGCCGTGCGCCATCTGATATTCTAGTTGATCTGAGGAAGAGACGGTATTCAAAACCACCTTAATGTAAATGTAAACAACTAATACTTCTAATAATCCAAACCATGTACAATATGTAGGCAATTTTAGGATGAATCGAATGGACACCAATGAAAAACACAACGAGATCCGTCCTCTTCCGTGGTCCAGCAAAAAGTGCCGGTTGGACGGGGCGGGCGACTCAGGCGCTACTCCTTCATTCCTTACGCTACATTCTTTCATTCATTCATTCGCTACATTCTTTTGACAGTTCGCTCGCAAAACGTCACACTGCAGACCATAGACTGCATTCTTTTGTATGTGTTGCTAACATAATATTGTGGAGTGTGAAAACTTTTGCTGCTGCTTACAGGGCAGGGCCCCCACCTAAGGGGCTTACTCTTAGGTGGGAGCCCTGCCCTGAATCTGCTACTGCCCAACATCTTTACCAATTATAAAATCGAAAGTAACTCTGTCTGTCTGTCTGTTTGTAGGTTTTCATGGCCAAACATATCTTGATAAAATTTGATAAATGTTGCAGGATGTCATAAGGAAGGTTTTTGTATACTTTTTTCTGAGTAAATCAATCTTTTTGTAATTAAATTATGTGAATTGATAAAAAAAATACGCGCCGCTTATCAGATGCGTCAGACAAAATCAGAGAACAGTACGTAGTTGGTATCAAAATAGCAACTGACAACTAAAATTAAAACTTCGTTCAAAACCAGCCAGTATTTTTTTTTTAATGTTGGACTCTGATCTCTTTGGTAACGGATTATTATTAGTAATTTGATAACTAGATAAAGTGTATACGAGGAGGTTTCATGGATACTATTTTCTGAATAAACGCGAATGAAGTTGCGGGTAACAGCGAGTTTTTAATACATATCTTTGACAGTACATACATTTCAGTTATTTTAAAGTCAGCGCCCTGAAATGTGTATTTCAGAGCGCCTCAGCCGTACGCGAACGTCGATTGAGCGGCATATATCCACTGGAGCAAAAGCAGTCATACTACCAACCACTGCCCGGCGTCGGGTTCCGTCGCCAGGACGGCAGAATCTCCAAAATCAACGCTGTAATACAAAAGCCGATCAGGAACCCCGAAAGTATGATAAAGAACAAAATGACGCAGACAACTGTTCAAAGAAGGTTGATACAAAAGCCTATAGTCGTTTCTCTGAAGAATGCGCTACGACCCAAGCTGGCAACGGTACAAGACGTTGTCAACTACAAAATAGATGGGCATTTCAGTAACTCATCAACCGAGTCTGCCAGAGAAAGCAGCACAGATAGAGAAATCGTCACAATGACAAGCAAAAGCTTCCAAGAGAGCTTTGAGAGTACAACTTTCAGGGAAAAGAGAGACAGGCTGATGAAAGCCAGGGATTACTCAGTTGAAAACCGAATTCGAGCAGAAATCACTAAAGCTAAGAAAAAGTATGTTGATAACATGTATGTCATAGAGAATCAAACTAGGCGTACAGATACTAACATGTACGCCACAGCAAATCAAAATAGGCGTACAGATAACAACATGTACCTTACAGCTAATCAAAAAAGGCTTACAGATACCAACATGTACGTCACAGGAAATCAAAATAGGCGTACAGATACCAACATGTATGTCACAGGAAATCAAAATAGGCGTACAGATACCAACATGTACGTCACAGGAAATCAAAACAGGTGTACAGATACCAACATATACGCCACAGCAAATCAGAATAGGCGTACAGATAACATATACAGCACTGTAAACCAGGCTAGACGTCCAATAAACAAAATGCAAGTAACAGATAATCAGCCTCAGCGCTCGGAAACACCTTACGCCATAGAAAATCAAACTAGGCGTACAGATAACATGTATGCCACAGATAATCAAGCTAGGAACGTAGAAGCCAGAGTTTATGTCATTGACAACGCAAACCGACCCGTCCGTTTAGCTAACCAAAACCGCGCAGTAGATAAACAATTGCAGCTCAAAACGTATGCTAAAAAGCCAAATAGGCCCACAAATGAGAAAATATGCTCTGTAAACAAAATCAAAAACAGTGATTACATCATTGTCATAACCAAAGAACAGGCTATTAACAAAGCAAACGGAACTTTGAACCCTAACAATGCTAAAGAAAGTCTAATTTACATCGAGAACAAACCAGAAAATGCCATCGAAATGAATCAAGATTCCGTGGCAAACGTAAATACAGATAACATAGATAGAAATGAGACGGATTATCCGAATATGTCAGCATTGACAGATGTCTACTCTGAAAATCGAGCTGAAGTGATCTCTGAAGCCTCCGCTGAGGCAAGCGGTCCAACTGTGTACTATCACAAGAAAATACGAGCGGAACAAGTCAGGACTCAGAGGTATCTTTTGAAGTTAATTTTAGACTTGTATGTTTTTTTTTATAGTTATAGCTATTGAAATTAGTGGTTATGTGAGTTGTGGACGCGGCCGACATCTGTCTTCCTCTACAGGTCGCATTTCTCAAACAAAATTTAATTATATTAGTGGTTAAATGCAGCTAAATTTATTTAATTATTTTTCGCTATTTACTCAATTTGATTTTATTTACTTCTTTAATATAAGCTAATTTTATTATGTTGATTATCGTAAGCGCGCAAGTACAACTTTTTTTTACTGTATAAAATTCTAGCACCGAATCCCAAGATACCGGCTGTGCCGAGTTTGGGGTTCACAGGTCTTACTAAATGTTTTTGTAAATTTATTAGCTTAAATAAATATTTTATGATTTTTTTTTGAGTCACGTGAAATTTTGTGAGCAGGTTCAATTTTTTTTTTGTGAGTCATTGTTTAGAATTTTTTCATTTAATTTTTGGAAACCTCACAAAATTACAAGAAAATCGATTAAGAAATGCGATCTGTAGAGGAAGACAGAGATCCGGACAGAATTCGGACATACGAAAGCATTTTTGTCGAAGCTGAAGCATAGACGTTTCGTTCGCTAACGCTCGCTCGGTCGACGAGACTTTATTATGGTGTTCCAAGATAGGTAATGCAATTAAAGATGTTGCATCGTCATGCCATTCCCCCGAGGGGGCTGGCAGAGGTGTAATACAACACCCACACTTCGCCGGACGATAGTCAGTCGCAAAAGTGATAGTGGGTGATCCTGTCGCCGTAACCGGGCTCCAGTTATGTAGCAGATGACATTAAATACGGCTGGGATCGAACCCACTCCCTCTGGCTTGAGTTCAAAGTAGGCAAGCCTTCTCCAACTAAGCTATCATCTCTTTTTGATAAACTTGAGTTCAATATAGCGTTTTGTTCCCAATATATTTATTAATAACTTAGTACCTTAAAATGCTTACTTATAAAGTTAAGGCCTAATGTTTGTACTAAATTTTACTCTTTGAACAATTTTCCAGACTTTCCATGTCTTTGGAGCAACCAGCCCCCGCTGTAAACACTCTCCCACACATCAGCGAGGTGTTCAGTAAGTTCAATGAGCCTCGCTTCAAACAATACATGGAACCACTCTACATAGACTGTGGGGATGATACCAAAAATACAGGTAACTTATTTTACTATACATAAATGTATTAAACTACCCTCAACTCATTGTCAACGGATTACTTTGATTTCATATTCTTATTTTAAATTTTAAATCCATACTATTACTAATATTATAAAATCGAAAATAGCTCTATCTGCTCTACAGTTGACTGCCTCGGTGGCTCAGTTGGTAGTGAACCTGCCTTCTGAGCTAGCGGGCGTGGGTTCGATTCACACATAGGGCAAACATTCATGTGATGAATATTTGTGTTTGTTCTATTTGTGTTAATTATCTATTTAGGTATGTATTTAAAATATGTATTATGTTTATCAGTCTCTTGCCGTCGTAGTACAAGCATAGTACAAGCTTTGTTTAGTTTGGGGTCAGACGACCGTGTGTGCAAGTGACCCGAATATCTTAATATATATAAATCTCGTGTCACAATGTTTGTCCTCAATGAACTCCTAAACCACTTAAGCGATTATAATAAAATTCGCACACCATGTGCAGTTCGATCCAACTTGAGAGATAGGATAGTTTAAATATAGTACCTGGATGACCGAGCTTTGCTCGGTATTTTTTTTTTTTTAATTGTGTTTTTTGGAAAATAAACAATTGATTTTAGTCTAACCTCAAAGCAAACACTCATTGACTTCGTGTTACTTAACAACGCCATCTACTGTTGTGTCGTTAAAGCAATTAGTTGCTCACAAAAAATAGTATTATTATTCGCCAATAGATGTCAGGAAGAGTCATATTTTTCAGTTGAGACTACTCAAACGCCTCCTTTTTGTTATTTTTCTTCCAAGTTGATTATCGATAAAACACGAATAAAATTACATTTTCTAAAAATGATTCCTAGCTAGATCGATTTATCGCCCCCGAAACCCCCTATAGACTAAATTGTATGAAAATCGTTGGAGCCGATTCCGAGATTCCAATTATATGTATATCTTATCTTAATATATATAAATCTCGTGTCACAATGTTTGTCCTCAATGAACTCCTAAACCACTTAACCGATTATAATAAAATTCGCACACCATGTGCAGTTCGATCCAACTTGAGAGATAGGATACTTTTTAACCGCGTGTGAAACCGCGGAGCGCAGCTAGTATATATATATATACAAGAATTGCTCATTTAAAGATATAAGATAAATGTATTAAACTACCCTCAACTCATTGTCAACGGATTACTTTGATTTCATATTCTTATTTTAAATTTTAAATCCATACTATTACTAATATTATAAAATCGAAAGTAGCTCTATCTGACTCTATCTGCTCTACAGTTGACTGCCTCAGTGGCTCAGTTGGTAGTGAACCTGCCTTCTGAGCTAGCGGGCGTGGGTTCGATTCACACATAGGGCAAACATTCATGTGATGAATATTTGTGTTTGTTCTATTTGTGTTAATTATCTATTTAGGTATGTATTTAAAATATGTATTATGTTTATCAGTCTCTTGCCGTCGTAGTACAAGCATAGTACAAGCTTTGTTTAGTTTGGGGTCAGACGACCGTGTGTGCAAGTGACCCGAATATCTTCATATATATAAATCTCGTGTCACAATGTTTGTCCTCAATGAACTCCTAAACCACTTAAGCGATTATAATAAAATTCGCACACCATGTGCAGTTCGATCCAACTTGAGAGATAGGGTAGTTTAAATATATATATATATATATATATAAATAATAAACGCGAACGAAGTCGCGGGGTGACAGCTAGTTATATATGTATTATACTACCCCTTAATTTGTTGTCAACGGGTTACTCTAATTTCAAATTATTATTTTAACGGGTTTGGTATTACTTCAGACTTTATGATATTAGTATGGATGGATAGTATAAATAAATCCATACTAATATTATATATATATGAAATCGAAAGTAGCTCTGTCTGTCTGTCTTCCTGTTTCTAGGCTTTTCATGGCTAAACGGCAGAAAGGAATCTTGATAAAATTTGATAATTAGTTAGTGTTTTATGGGGTCTTTGGGTACAATTTTCTGAATATACGCGAACGAAGTCGCGGGTAACAGCTAGTGCTACTAATATTATAAACGCGAAAGTTTATGAGAATGGATGGATGGATGTTTGTTAGTCTTTCACGCCAGAACGGTTGAACAGATCTGGGTGAAGTTTGGCGCACAGACAGTTTATAGTCTAGAATAGCACATAGGATACTTGTTAACCGCGGGTGAAACCTCGGGGCGCAGCTAGTAATGTATATATTTTCTATTTTCCAGTAAATAGTACCGGCAGCGGTCTGCTAGAAACGCTATACAACTACACGGCTCCGGACCTCGAACAGCCCTTGAATTTCCACCACGTGATCTCAACCACTAACACGAAATGTGTCTTTGCTACACACACTACGACTACTGCGTGAGTATCTATCATCATCATCATCATCAGCCGAGTCTATCGGACTGCATTTCCACTGAGGCGGAAATTCCCCCTTAACCTGACGCGTGAGAGATCTGTGGTGTTATTCACTCATTCGGAAACGTTTCCATTCGGATTCTAAAAATTTTTTACTCAAATTATTCGAATCTCAGTCCTATTTCATAAGTGTTTAAACGTGATTCATTCTTTCGATCGCATTTATACCCGATTTCCTATTCCAACATTTATAAAAGAAGATTCGAGCAATTTTAGTTTGAAATTTGTTGGATCTGATCGGAAACTTTTCCGAATGATTTTGAAAAGCACCGGTCACTTTCTTTGCTATGACTTTTCAAACGAGAGAGACAAAGACCAGAAAATGTCTCGGAGGAATAGTGAGTGGAGTGGAGCGGCGCATAATTGACCAATCACAAGGCTTTTACTGAAGTGGAGCGAGTGTAGCTTTGTGATTGGTTAATTGTGTCCCGCTCCGCTCCGCCTCAGTGGAAATGCAACCTAAAATATGCTGATATGTGACCACTCCAAACGATTTTCGGTTTTCAAGTAGTATACTTAACATCGAAAATCGAAGATCGATAGAGTGAGAGTAAGGATTAGCGCCAATTTAAAAAAGAAACTTGGAGCTAGTGTAGAATCCGGGGGTGTTCAAGAGTAAAGTGAATAGGTATCTAGGCAAGCGTGTTACACCTTCGATTACGTCAACGCTTCCCATCAGGCTAGTCAGAGGTCAAACGCATGCCTAGTGTTTTGGTAAAAAAAAAAAGATTTAAAAAATAGTGTACTTAAAATAGTAAAACTCTAAAACACTGCTAAAACTACAAGAAAGTAAGCATACTTTCCTTATTCTAGCTAGCTTGACCTTCACTTGCTTTTGGTTTGATTTTTTGTGTGCTGACCCAAAATCCATATGCTACTACATTTATGATTTTAACTTTTGTGGTGTGTAAAGAATCATCTATCTGTATTAACAGCCAAATGCCAATACATAAAAGTTATCTTCAGTCACTTACATTACATTACATTATACAGCATGTTACAAAAACCCTGTTGTTCATTTAAGGGCATGTTTACACACTTATAAGTATTCGAACAGTTTTCAATTATATTAAAAAAATTGCGTTCTAAAACCGGTCTCAATAACTCTCGCTATTTTTAACGTGCAATTTTTTTTTGGTATTTTTTCATGAATAAGTGTGTGTACATGCCCTTCATTTATACAACAGGGGTTTTGTAACACGCTGTATATAGGCTACTTTTTAATTACGGATGTCACCGCGGGTTGCAGCTAGTGTACTATACTTTCTCACTGGTGAATTGGGGAACGGCTTTTCACCATTTCTTGCCTCCCTGCACACCCTCGCTTGCTTGTTGCACCGCTTGTCTGGCTTCGTTTTCAGTGTTGCGCGCATGCCATCGACCGGACACGATCAATATGATAACTGTGAGTTTACGCTTTCACATTTTTTTGATATCACCCCGGCTTTACATTCTCTGATGCAGCCCAAAAAAGTGCTACTCTGTAAACTAATTAAAAAAAAGTGCAAACAACAAACCATATTGTCAATGGCTATGGTAAGAATACAGGGTTATAGGTATATATAGGTAGGTACCAAAACCTCTTAACGGTTCATTGTACTCATCAATATGAACAACTTTTACTATAAAGCCAATCCTGAAATCGCGAAAGAAAAACAGCTGTTCCATACAAACAGTTCATTGGCCTGAGACAAAATGTATGGAACAGCTATTTTTTTTCGCGATTTCAGAGCTCGCCCCAAAAGTTGTACATATGGATGAGTACCTACAATGAACCCTTAAGAGGTTTTTGGTAAGTTACATATAACCATGTATACCTACCAGGAGTGATCGCAAGTCGCTAATTGCAAAAAGGTAGCGAAATTTACAAAGGTATTTTGTTTTTATTTTTTGTTTTGCGTTTCTAAACTGTCTCTATTATAATAAATTGGGCTGTCTCGCCGAGAGTGTATAGCCGAGGTTACATTTCTTGATGGAATACCCCATGGTATAATAATATACTCGCTAGGTATAGTATTCCGGTCACGTGGTCAACACGTAGTGACGTCAATCGATGCTTAAGCAAGACCGAAATAAGTCATTTACAAATAGTTCGAAAGAGACGGATGACGAGTGACGTCATTACGTGTTTGCTCCCGGAATGCTTGACCTTGTTTTTTTTTGGATCATTGGATATGGATACCCATTGTCTTTGAATAAATAAATAATGTTTTACACTCTTAGCTCTCCACTAGGTTTCCCTGTGTGGGGGATGTTTTACACACATACAAGTAACTGTTTACACACAGACAAGTAACATCCAGACCCAAAACAGATACTTAAATTCATCATTTTATTACCTTTGATTTCACGGCTAGTTCAGATGATTATTATTCCGATCCGACCAATCAGTGAACCCTATTCACTTATTGTGTAGCAAGTCGCCGGATTTGACCAATAAATAAATAAATAAATAAATTCGGGACACTTCCACACACGGTCGCCTGACCCCAAACTAAGCAAAGCTTGTACTATGGCTGCCAGGGACTGATATACATACTTAGATATTTTTAAATACATACTTAAAACCAATATACCAATATACTAATGATAGAAATTACTGGTTTAACTGACCTTAAAAACAATATGCACTGTGGTCTCCGATCGGAAAGTATGTATGAAGACTGCGGGTGAAAAAAAAACGCATTTTCCTTCTTCATGAGTATTTTCCAGTAAAAGTACTTTTCCTATCTTTGAGAGAAAGAGACCAGGTTGAGTTGTCTAAAGTATTGTCTACGAGCTGTAATATTAGCCCCTAGCCAGACAGAAAAGACTCGAGACGAGGACGAGGCACTGTTCGAGCCATGGAACCTTCACATAAAACGAGAAGCGTCACGTCCGCGGTCCGACTGCGTCTAAATAAATAAATAAATAAATAAAATAAGTAGCAGATGACATTAAATACGCACAAACGTTCACACAATTGCGCCCCGCCTTCTTTATAATAATATGTGTTTCGTCGCGTCTCTTCTATACTTTTAGCTAAACTCGTCCGTGTCTCGTAATCGTCTTACGTCTTTTCTGTCTGTCTTGAAGCCTGGTCTGGTTTAATGTAACTTTTTTGCAGTGTCGATGCGGGATAATCAACACAAGCAGGATTACAAAGACGTGACGTGTGACGAAGGTAAGGCGATTGATGGTGGTTGGAGCCGATTGACGCTGGTTAGAGTCGATTGACGCCGGTTGGAGTCAATTGACGCTGGTTGGAGTCAATTGACGCTGGTTAGAGTCGATTAACGCCGGTTGGAGTCAATTGACGCTGGTTGGAATCAATTGACGCTGGTTGGAGTCGATTCTAAAAATGATGTCTAGACTTTGACTTTTTTATTCACAATTTTCTCACAAATATGTTTATGTTGAATGTCGAAACTTAAGGCTCGGTGCAAACGGGCCACCGACCGCAGCCACTGGTGGCTATCGCGCGCTACCGCCACATTTGCAACAATGGCTGAAGTGTGCGACAACTACCGGTGTTCAGAAGCCGGCACATTTCATTAACCGCTCTTCGCTGCGTATAACACAGCCTACAGCGACAACAGCGACAGCTGCGATACCCGCCACTGTCGCGCTATATGTTGTAGCGACAGCTACAGCTGTCGCTTAGCTGTCGCTACAACATATAGCGCGACAGTGGCGGGTATCGGCTTCTTGTGTGGCCCGCAGCGACCACAAGTAGCGAGTCGCGGATACTACTGTAGAGAGTGGCCGCCACCGGCTCACGTCTATTACAATAAAGTCAGTGTCGCTGGCAACCCGTGGCTGCGGTTGGTAGTCCGTTTGCGCCTCGCCTGAATCCAATTTAAGTTGCAAATGAATCATTGAAGATAGTTTTTAACCGACATCCAAAAAGGAGGAAGTTCTCAATTCGACTGTATGTTTTTTTTGTATGTATGTTACGCGATTTCTCCGCCGATTTTAATGATTCTTTTTTTGTTTGCTAGATCATACTTTAGAGGTGGACCCATATACATTTTATTATACATTTATCTTCTCAGTTTCTTGCCTGTTCTTCTGAGTAGAGGCTCTTTATCCGAACAAGGCGGTCGAGTCTATGTAAATAAACTTTGACGTTCTTAAGTGTATCCTTGACACACAAATTGAATAAAAAAAATTGTTTTTTGTAATCGGTCAAGCAGTTATTAAAATATCAACGAAAGACTGAAAAATGTTTACATGGATGACGCCTCGAAGTCGGTTTTTAAGGGTTGCTTCTTAAAATTAATTTCGTTAGCAGTATTTCGACGTTCCCCGGGTTCGAGCCTGTCCTCGGTCCCGTCCGAGCTCGGCGAGGCCAGCTCGCAGGCTGGTGGAGCGGAGAAGATCGAAGATGTACTGGAGCTCATCAGCCAGGACGGGGTATGTTGGTTGGTTGTCTACTCACACATACGTTTACGTAACCTGCTTTATTTAGTTTTTTTTTATTATTATTATTAGTAACGTATTATTACAACTACAGCTTAAACTAAACATGCCCTTAAAACCAATGCGGTTTGTCTAGGACAAACAGTTCTCACACTTAATTAGCTTAAATATGCCATATTATGGCTAAATATCTTATATCTTTAAATGAGCAATTCTTGTATTTATACAATTGGAATCTCGGAATCGGCTCCAACGATTTTCATACAATTTAGTATATGGGGGGTTTCGGGGGCGATAAATCGATCTAGCTAGGAATCATTTTTAGAAGATTTTATTTTATTCGTGTTTTATCGATATTCAACTTAAACATAAACTTGGAAGAAAAATAACAAAAAGGAGGCGTTTGAGTAGTCTCAACTGAAAAATATGACTCTTCCTGAAATCTATTGGCGAATAATAATACTATTTTTGTGAGCAACTATTTGCTTTAACGACACAACAGCAGATGGCGTTGTTAAGTAACACGAAGTCAATGAGTGTTTGCTTTGAGGTTAGACTAAAATCAATTGTTTATTTATGTTATTTGTGTCTTCTTAATGCACGTGTTCACTTAAAAATGCCTAAACGATCTTGAAAAAAAACGCTTTTTTTCTAATATAAGATTAAACTAATTGCACTCATGATTTTTTTCTTTAAAAAACCAGTTCATATTTTTTTATTATTCTATCGGTAAGATCGAAAAATATTATTCATATTTCATCATTTTATTAGTAATTCGTACTTAAATATAATTTCCAAAAAACACAATTTAAAAAAAGTAAACCGAGCAAAGCTCGGTCATCCAGGTACTAAATACTTAAAGAAACAATGATTAGATCGTACATCGCGCGCGCGCTCGTTGAAAATCGTAAATCATATTTGATGGTAAAATGAGATCGGTGCCTAGATTTTTTTTTGCCGTTTTATTGGTATTTATCGTAATAGGAACACAAAAAGAATAAGTTGCTCGGTTAAACTTTAGAGAACTAATCTGTAATAATCGAAAAAAAATGTGGTGTAAAATATATTACAACAAATCCTACTAATATTATAAACGCGAAAGTTAGTAAGAATGGATGGATGGATGGATGTTTGTTACTCTTTCACGCCAGAACGGCTGAACAGATCTGAATGAAAATTGGCACAGAGATAGATTATAGTCTAGAATAGCACATAGGATACTTTTTAACCGCGGGTGAAACCGCGGGGCGCAGCTAGTATAAATCTAATGCAAAAAAAATAGCGATGATAGCCTAATTTGAGAAGGCTCGCCTGTCAAGCCAGTGGAAGCGGGTTCGAACCCAGCCGACGGCACGCACCAATTTGTTCATTGTGTATACAAATGTATGTCATCTTCTACATGACTGGAGCCCGGTGTACGGCGACAGGCTCGCCCCCTGTTGGCCTCCGCTCCACATTTGGGACTGAATATCGTCCGGCGAAGTGTGGGTGTTGTATTAAACCTCTGCCAGCCCCTTTGGGGCAAAGGCGTGGCAATATGTTGTAATGTAAAAAAAATTAAGAATTGCTGAATAGAAATTAAAATTGAAAAAAAAATTAGATAAATTTTATTATCATAAGCATTAGGTAAAAAAAATAAATTGTTTTTTTCTTTCTGTATCTTGTAATAATTTTAGTGTTTCTCTATATTTAATCTATATTCTTTTTACCAGGATTACATGGAGCGAATAGGTATGGACGTCCGAATGCCGTGCATTCTGTGCGACTGGGCTGGACCCAAGAGCATTCTGGAGTACCACATCGGACAAGTGAGCTTACTTACCTATCTAGGTTCAACTGGGGCAAATGTGTCTGTGGGGCAATTGCGTCTTTCGAGAATGACTTACAAGCCCTTCACAAATTAGGCGGCTCCTACATCTTTCTTTAGGGGGCTGAGCTACCCACGTCCGTAGGAGTGTACTCTATTCTGATTCCCTACACGTGGTCCCCTGGTAGTGCTAACCGGGTACCAACTCTGGTGGGAGGCTTCGGCCGTGGCTAGTTACCACCCACCGGACCAAGCCATGCCGTGAAATGACCTAGTCGTGTTTCGGGATGTAGTCCGGTGTAACCGTTCCGAAGACGGGTCTGAGCAGTAGCGCTCTTGTAGCGTCTCACTCAACTGCCGTCTTTGTACTTCTTCACTCTAGTAAACTTCAAGGCTAGAGTGAATAAGTACCTTATAGGTCGTCGTGCTCCATCTTAGACCACAACGTCGCTTAACATCAGGCGAGTTGGTGGTCAAACGTCGACCTATTCTACATAAAAAAATATTCTATCTTTAGTTGCAATAATCTGTACTAGATGGCGTTAGTTGCTAATTTGTGAAGGGTTTGTCAGTAATTCTCGAAAGACGCATTTGCCCCAGTTGACCCTATATCTATACTAGCTGTTACCCCGCGACTTCGTTCGCGTTTATTATTTATATATAAATATGTGAGCTATCCTATCTGTTAAGTTAGATCGAACTGCACACGGTGTGCAAATTTGATTGAAATCGGTTAAGTAGTTTAGGAGTCTTTAGCGGACAAACAACGTGACACGTAATTAATAAATATGAAGATAAATCGATGTTTTGAGCCGAGTTGGCCGAGTGGGATGGACCGCGCCTTCCGATCCGGAGGTTGTGGGTTCGATCCTGGTCGTGGACCAAATAACTTTTCTCTTGTAAGAGAAGTTTGTGTGCATTTAAGTTTGACACGTGCAGCCCTAGCATATGCAAGGCATACGACAATATGTCGACTCTTTTTATAGAGACAGACGTATGTTAACAAATAGCTTTGTCACGTTCTCAAAAAAAAAAACGAGAGCCTCCTCCTTTTTGGAAGTCGGTAAAAGATGTCGGTAATAGTGACGTGCTGTAATTCCCCAGGAGCACGCGTGCGCCGTGGTGCCGCGCGCCGTGGGCTCGTGGCGGTGCTCCGTCTCACTCGCACGCGGTGCGCGCGCGCATCTGCTCTCCTCCCTCGCCGGAAGCGTGTACGTGCTGAGCGGCGCGCGCGCAGGCGACCGCGCCCGCTTTCACATCACGGTCAGTCCTCTCTCACTCGCTCACCGCCCTCGCTCCCTCCTCCGTCCCGCTCGCACGTGGCGCGCGCGCAGGCGACCGCGCCCGCTTTCACATCACGGTCAGTCCTCTCTCACTCGCTCACCGCCCTCGCTCCCTCCTCCGTCCCGCTCGCACGCGGCGCGCGCGCAGGCGACCGCGCCCGCTTTCACATCACGGTCAGTCCTCTCTCACTCGCTCACCGCCCTCGCTCCCTCCTCCGTCCCGCTCGCACGCGGCGCGCGCGCAGGCGACCGCGCCCGCTTTCACATCACGGTCAGTCCTCTCTCACTCGCTCACCGCCCTCGCTCCCTCCTCCGTCCCGCTCGCACGCGGCGCGCGCGCAGGCGACCGCGCCCGCTTTCACATCACGGTCAGTCCTCTCTCACTCGCTCACCGCCCTCGCTCCCTCCTCCGTCCCGCTCGCACGCGGCGCGCGCGCAGGCGACCGCGCCCGCTTTCACATCACGGTCAGTCCTCTCTCACTCGCTCACCGCCCTCGCTCCCTCCTCCGTCCCGCTCGCACGCGGCGCGCGCGCAGGCGACCGCGCCCGCTTTCACATCACGGTCAGTCCTCTCTCACTCGCTCACCGCCCTCGCTCCCTCCTCCGTCCCGCTCGCACGCGGCGCGCGCGCAGGCGACCGCGCCCGCTTTCACATCACGGTCAGTCCTCTCTCACTCGCTCACCGCCCTCGCTCCCTCCTCCGTCCCGCTCGCACGCGGCGCGCGCGCAGGCGACCGCGCCCGCGCTCACATCACTCACTTTTGACTGATTTATTCAATAGATAGACAAAGCAAATCAAAAATTCCATTACATAGGGAGGTTGTCTACATCATTAGCTGTTAAACGAATCCATAATACAAGGGAAATTCTGAGTTATTTAAGAATGATTACAGAAGTGCAAAAGTCATAAAAGAATTGAAATTGCACTTTGTCACTCTGTAGGTAACTTTAGAGGCTCGTCAGTATCATTACTCGCTCTCTTCGCTCGTCTTCTTCTTCTAGACGAAATGGCGATAGAATACCTTATGCCAATGCAAAGTTAGTCTAGGTCGCATAGGTCGAAGTTAGTTAGGTCGCCGGACTCTTAAAATAGTGGCTCTTCTTCAGAACAAGGCGGTCGAGTCTATTACACAACTTTGACGTTCACAAATGTATCTTTGATACCCAATTGAATAAAAACATTTTGACTTTGACTTTGAATTACAACATAGCTAATACATAATTGTAATACATAATTTTCAGATGCTACCAAAAGACGAAGACTTCGAATACTTACCGAAGTATGGCCGCCTCACGATCTACAACAAGATAACAGGAGAGCCTCACACTTGGGAAGGCATCATACAAGACCTCGATTCGACCGACGAGAACGAAACGAGGGGGCTGGACGTTGAACTTCACAGTCTGGGCTTGTTGCCAAATAGTGCCAAGTTGAAATCGGTAAACGAGGAATCCACTTTCAGAGCGATTGTGGGACAAATGTGTTTGGACGATATTGAGATTGAGATTCATGTACAGATCTTTGAGTGAAATAACTGTATTTTTTCCCTTTAACCCACCTTACTATTAAACGTTGTGTAGCCTCAGAACAGTTATACATTGCTCCGTCTTTTTCTTTCTTTTAAATTTTTAACGCTATCGAGAAAGACAAAACAAGCAAACCCCTAAGCAATAAACACTGTATAGACTCGGAATACCAATACAGTGTTTTGCCTTTATCGATCTAGTTGAAAAAATTGAAAGAATGAAAAAGACAAAACACTAAATTACTATTCTGAGGCTATACTACGTTTATTGCTTAGGGGGTAAATAACTGTTTAGATGCTTTACAACATATTTTAGTAAGCGGGTACCTCTTATACTTTTTCCGGTATCTCATACTAAATTCAACAACAGCCCCAATTCTCAATGATATTAGTAGACTTACTAAAATATAGCTGTCTCTGTTATTGCTCACTATTAGACAAGGACGATAAATTTAGTAAGTTGGATAAGTCAATTAAGCCTTGAGAATTAGGCCTATAACTAATACTTAATTACTTATACTCGGTATAAACATTATTTCGTAGTTTCCGTTTAAGACTGTTGAATTTGAAGTGTTTTTTTTCGTGTACCAAAACCAGTGATCTTATAGAAATTATCTTAGGATTAAGGGCAAAATGTTGTATGAACCTTCAAGGTTTTATAAGTGTTATATGTTATACGAGTGTAACTATATAACTATAAACTATAAAACTGTATAACTATATTATATTTGTTACTCTTTGAAACTAGATATTGATCGGATCAATTAGTCAAATTTAGGTAGTATTTTGAAGACTGTTTTTGGAGACTGAAACTTAGAGAAAACAAAAAGATCTCGTCAAAAATTAAACGTTAAGTTTTTCCTATAAGATTTTTAAAGTTAATTAAGTTTTTGAGACTATTTTTAGAGACTGAAACTTAAAGTAAACAAATAGATCTCGTCAAAAATTAAACATTAAGTTTTCCCTATAAGATTTATTTTTTTCAAATAAGTTTTTGAGACTATTTTTAGAGACTGAGACTTTTTGCTAAACTGAAACTTACATAGTATCTAAGAGCGTTCCTAGACGGGCAATATTTTTGCAATACTGGCCCTTTAATACTGGCAACATTGCAGACTGTAGCCCGGCCACCATCAGCCATGCTAGAAATGTATGAACATGGCCACACTCAAAATTTTGTCGCAATATTGCCGAGCCAAAATTACAGTAAAAATATGGCCTGTCTAGGAGCGCCCTAACAGATTGATCTCGTCTTAAAGTTAAGGATACTGTTTTAGTTTTAAACTAACAAGCATATAATAACCACTTTTGCTAGATTTAACCGGTTCTAATAAACTGGATTTAACCGGTTTAAACCAGTTGGCGGTTAAAGTTTTAAAAACTTGTTACTTCGTAGTTTATGTATTTTTGTTAAAGTTTTTTTTCTACTTTTACTAGAGTTAAGAACAAAATACTGTTCTCTCATATATTATGTGCTATTTTCTAGTTACTTTTAAAGAAAGTATTGTGTATTTACAGAGTTTTGAATCACAACACAGTTTTTTTTTAATAACTTTCGTCTGTGCTTATAGAATAACCTTATTACTTGTATACTGTTTTAATATCGAAAGTATGCTGATACTTTCGATCCAAAGTTACCAATTTGTTTTTTTTAATAATTGTTTTTGTATAAAATATGAACCTTATTCAAAAACGTTCGATATCCAAATATTTTCGGAAATATTGATCTGTTAATTTTTTTCGCAAATAATTGTCGATTATAATATTAGTACGTTTTTGAAAAACTTCCTTAGATTTGTGTTCACTGAATTTTTACAAGGCGATTTACATTTTTCTATTATACTTTTTTTTAGTTTTTAAAACAATTGGTTAAAAATTGAATCGTCTTGTCATGTTTTGGCGTGTAACTTTGGTTTCATTGTGTCACATTGTGTATGACATTATTTTCTTCTTAAATATTTTACTGGTTGAAAATACAATACAAGATCGACCAATTTGTACTAGATATTACTGCGACAAGGTTCGCTGCGATCAGTTTTTTTTTGAACGCCCACTTGTGTTGGTAACAATAGACTAATCCGATTGTCTTCTTAACTCTTTAGTCTACTTGCTTTGATAAAGTTTTTGTTGTGTTTTTTGTGTATTTACACCGGTTTCTTATCATGTAGACGTTTCAAACAAACGTTTAGTGCGAGAGGGCTGGATACTGAATGGTCATTGGTCCATTCGAAGTAACGAGGTCTTTGGTGGCTCGTCATTGTTGGATATCATGTTTATAGGCGCTTTGGCGCCAATGTGTTGTGTAAGAGTATTTTCGCACATATTCGAAGGTCTATGAGATAAGAAGTCGTTGTTTTTGTTTACTTTTGTTAATTTGTTTTTTTTTTCTACTTGTTTCCATATTTTCTAATCGCCATATTTTTTTTGTTCTAATACTATGTTGAAGTAAAAGTTTCTTTTTGACATGTTCCAAAAAAAAAAAAACAAAGTCTAGCATTCAGTTAACACATAATGACGTCATTGTATTCCATCTCTTTTGAACTTGGTGTGTATGACTTTGGTCTTGCTTAAGCATCGATTGATGTCACTACGTGTTCCTTAATGCTATATCTGGCGGAGTATATTATTATACAATGCTTTGTGATTAAAATTATGTTGATTTTTTTATTGTTGATTGTTTGATTATAAAGGTTTGGCTATGATCTAGCAATAACCTCTTTTGTTTAGTTTTACCTAGTTTTTAGAAAACCTCTATGGTGGTAACTTTTTCATGTTCTCAGACAAAATCAGTGTCGTTTTGAAGAAAGAAATTTCGTAAATCGTTTATTTTGCAAGGTTGATTTTTTAGATTTTTGTATTAAAGCTTTGTTCATTATTTTTGTCGTTTCAATTATACCAAAGAATACCCTAGTTGTTGTTTCCTCAAGAAAGAAATCAGATGATGAGGCTTGCACAAATCGCATTGGCTTTCATTCGATTCTATTTCTACGATCGCCAATGTTCGAACGTTGCTGCTGATTGGACAAAATACGAGATATATAAATGTCTCGTGTTCTCATTGTTAACTCATCCAATCAGCGGAAATGTAATCGCTTGAAACCGACTGTAGCTTGTCTAGGGTCAGGGGGGCTATTCCTGCGCGTGAGATGAGATGAGGTTTTATCTTGGTCAGTCTCACACCTATGACGTTTCAAACGAGAGCAACAAGGACGAAAAAACGCGAGATGAAAATCTCAAATCTCCGAATGGAGTCACAGGAGGGCTATATTCTTACGGAGTGAAATTCAATCTCACCATTTTCATCCTCGTTGCTCTCGTTTGAATAGTCACCTTACTGGTCTCCCAGGATCTGATCACGTTTACTAGCAAGCAATTGTGATCGTACCATCCCGCTCACATCATATGTCATGTGCATAAGTGAGATGACAATCAAGGGTGACAGTTACTGTCATATTATATTTAATATCCATGATCCAAAAAAATGGTCTAGCGTTCAGGGAGCAAACACGTGTGACGTCACTCGTCATTGCTGGGTTCCGTCAGTAAAAAAAATAGATAAAGATAGGTTAAATCGCATAATTTATTTTTATACATCTTATTTTAATTAAACTCTTGTGTTTTAAGTACTAGAGTATAATTCAGATTGATCATATTAGAGGTAGTTGAGTTCTTGATTCTTCTGTCTCGATTTTCCTTCTGAACGGATGAACGGGATTCGTACTGAAATATATAGAAATTATTAAGGTGGTGACCCAAGCAAGGTGAGGCAATGTGGAATGTTGAACAATTTTGTGGGCGACTTTGCCCTGAAAAATCAATAAAATATTCAACATTAGGAAACACGATAAGGGACTAAATACACTTATTCAGCTCAACAAAAAGAAAGAAAGCGCTCAGGGGGGCTATTCCTGTGCGTGAGATGAGATGAGATTTTATCTTGGTCACTCTCACACCTATGACGTTTCAAACGAGAGCAACAAGGACGAGAATAGGTGAGATGAAAATCTCAAATCTCCGAATAGGGTCCCAGCATAAACAACCATTCGGAAACGTTTCCGTTCCTCCGGATTCCAAAAAAAAAACAACAATTTTTTTTTAAATCTCAGTCCGTTTTCGTTTTTTAACATAATTCAAACTTCCGATGGGATTTATACTTGATTCTCTATTTCAGAATTTATAAAATTTGTAACAAACATGACATGAAATTTGTAAAAGTAGAGATGCAAACGATTTAAGTTGTAAAAGTAGAGATGTAAAAAATTTAAGCAATTTGTGGAATCCGATCGGAAACGTTTCCGAATGATTGTGATTAGCACCGCTGGAGATGAACGGTGCGAGGATGTGTAGTAGACAAAAAATCTAATAATAGAATCACTTCAATTATCATATATTTAATTATTCTTAAGACACGCTAGCAGTAAACATATTACACATTCATTGTATTAAGCTACAAATACTACTTAAATACATGGAGCTGATATGAACACCCTGGAAAGGCGTACACAGGATTCGCACAATTCAGTGCTTATACAACTATTATTTAAAAAAAAACTTGAAGCATAGAAATATCTTAAATAAAAATAATAAAATAAAAATAAAATAAAAATCTTAAATAAATTCTTCAGAGTTATTCTATTGGTACATTTTTTCTCGCTAACGTCCTCGTACCGCTCATCTGGTGGAAGGGGTGCAAACCGAAATCTAAGCTACCTAACTTATTTTAGCTTAGCTCGCATAGCTGAAGCATTTACCCATACTTGCTAGCTTAGTTTTTCGTTAAGTTTGCGTTTGCAAACAAGTATCGAAAACTGCGTCAGCAATTGTGGAGCTAAAACACACCATTCACCATCCTGCCTTGCAGTACTGCTTGCAGGATGTTGCTCGCACATCATCCTGCCTAGCATCCTGCACGTACCTCCTGCCCGTCGTTGCCGGACGCGATGCAAGCGACAAAATCACCATCCTGCATGAAGCGGCAATGACATACTGGATGTTAGGCAGGGTATTTTTTCTTTTTTTTTTGGCTTCGCGCGACTGACGCTACTTATGTTAGCTTCCTACACCTTTGGTTAGACGGTCTAAGGCTTCCTATATAGCTTTCGATCTACGTGGAAAAGAGGTTACCTTTCTCGTGCGACCTCTTTCTGCTTGAGCGTGTTTTCTACCGCTTCCCTGAACGTAATGGCCTTCTTCGTAAATGGCCTGTCCTTTATTTCTGTGTTGGTTAACTCTGCTTCCTGAAATGAACGAGGAATTAAATGTATGGCTTTACGCCGGCTCCACGCGGTGGCCCCAACTAAGTAAAATAGGTTAAAGACTAGAAAAGGTGAGTAATAATGCGAGCAACTTTTTGGCGAGAGAGAGTTTTTAGCGAAAACCGAAAAGGTAGCGTAGTAATTTCTAAAACTTATGATTCTTTGAGTGTCATAATGGTAGATTGTTCAACCTAAATCGGTTAATCTCGTATCACAACTAGTAGTGCCAAGGGGAAGTCACGAACAATAAAATCATAGGTTAAATCATTAGGTAATAGCTGCTGGTTTCACCCGCAGTTAAAAAGTCCTATCCTATTTGCTATTCTAGACTACAATCTATCTCTGTGCCAAATTTCGTAATGACCTGTTCAGCCGTCCTGACGTGAAAGAGTAACAAACCATCCATTCATCCATTCTTGCAAACTTTCGCGTTTATAATATTAGTTGGAAGTAGGATGTCTGTGAACTTAGCCATTAAAGTGTTTTTCTTACCAAATGCCGTTGGTTATCTCTGATTTGCTTGGTCAAGTTGTTCCTATACTCTATCTGCGTTCTGAGCTCGTCTCTTGCGCTGTCAAGTCTTCGCCTTAAAAACAATAATTCGCATTATTGACCGAGTGAGCGTTTGCGAGCGAAGCGTCTATGCTTCAGCTACGACAAACATTCTTACGATGTCCGAATTCTGTCCGAATGATCTCTATCTTCCTCTATAGGTCGCATTTCTTAACTGATTCTTTTGAAATTTTGTGTGTAGGTTCAATGAATAGTATTTTTTTCTAGTTAGTTTTTGTAAAATTAAAAAAAATTGAAGAGATATGATATTTTTAAAAAAAGAGACACTTTCATACATACATACATACATACATAAACATCACCGGGCTCCGGTTTTATGTATAGCCGCAGATGACATTAAATACGCACATAATATGTTCACACAATAAACAAATTGGTGCGTGCCGTCGGCTGGGATCGGACCCGCTTCCTCTGGCTTGAGAGGTGAGCCTTCTCCGACTAGGCTATCATCGATGACAGAAAGACAGACACGCGGAAAACAACTTTGTTTTAAACTATGTACAGAAGAAGTGGTAAACAAGCAGACGAGCCACCTGATGGTAAGAAACAACCGTTGCCTATTGATGCTTGGAACACCTTAGTAGCATTCATCTCTAAAGCTATACGTACAATTAGGCATAGTTTAGGCATTTTTACCTTAGTTCGTCATGTGCTGTCCTTTTCACTCTCTCCATGCGCGTGCGTCGCTCCTGCTTTGTCAGTTCAAGCTCGATGTTTCTGTTCTGTATGTGTTTTTTGTATTCTTTGGCTGCTTGCTAGAATAAGAAAGAGAATTTGTTGATTGCCACACTAGAACTACAAAAAAATCATTTTTTTGAACCATCGACCTCAAATTTTTTTGCTACGGTGGACGCTTATGATTTAAACATTAAAGATTCCTAAATATGGTTTCATTCGTCTTAGAGTTCTATCACCTAGCGATTTGCGAGCGATTTGAAAGCGAGGCGATTGCGCGGCGTGCGTGCTTAATACTTACTACGTTGCAGCAGTTGATATTATAATTTAGGCGTCATCGCCGTGCACGTGTTGCGAGCTCGGTGATCGAGCAATCGCCTTGCTTTAAAATCGCTCGCAGTCAATCTCAAATTTAGCTTTCTAAGTTTTAAAAAAGATATGCTTAGTTTAAAAATCGTTATACATAACGATAAAGGACATGTCCTTTATTAGTAGATTATGAGTTAAGCAGTGCAGCAGCGAGGCAGTCATAATATAACACCCAAGCGAGGCGAGGGAGCTATGTAAAGTCCTGAGTGAAGCGAGGGGTTCAAGCCGCCCAAGACTAAAACACTGCTTTATCCCTGAGGTGAATACTCTACTTTTCACACCTGCGAGGCAATACAAAAGGAAATGAGAGAATATGTTCAAAAATTTATGTTTTATTTTTATGTTTTCAAAACCGTTTTTTAGAGTTTTGGTGGAAACCAAAAAGGAGGCGTCGTCGTGACTTTGTAGGTGCCTACTTATATTATTTTCTAAAACTTGTGATTCTTCAAGTGCTATAATGGAATAATGTTGGATTATTCAATTTTATCGGTTCGTTTTAACGTACACGAGTGTGGGCAAATGTTACAAACATTGCGAAACACCAAAAATGAGGACAAAAGAACAATTTTTTTTTTAAATTCCATGCATCTGCGTTCTTTTTTCGTGGTGGCCAGTTCGATTTTCGAATAACTCGTCCCTTTGCTGAGTTTTTACTCAATGTTAACCTTTTTGCTCGAAAACTCCCGTGGGAGTTTCATTAACTGTCCACGTGACATGTAATTGGTGAATGTCGAGCAGGTGGTGTGAAAACTGAGTTTATGTCACTGTCAGTACTAGGTATAGGTGGGGGCGATGGCCAATATTTCAATGTTATCGTCTACCCATGTTCTCCCCTTGCGATAGGGACGTTTACTAGGTTGTAGGTTTTTTTAGCCTGCCTTGCATTTAGTCATAAACAATGTGTTATTTTTTTCAAATAGTTGAAAAGTCACCTCTTTACAAGTTCTCTTCTCCATCTCCATCTCCCTTACACGTTGATCTGCTCTCTCTTCATCAGCTCGTTTCCACTCCTGCGCTATCCTATCTGCTTCTTCCTCTAACGCAGACGCCTGTCTCCTTTCACGGTTGTGGTACTCTACAAAGATCTGCTTCTCCATTTGGAGATTTCTCTGAAAATAGAAGAACAGACAGGTTTTGGTGTCATTCTCCAGGTCATTTTGATTGCTTTTAATAATAATCATAAAACGACATTAAAACATATACGATGCAGCTACTTTTTACTTTAAATTGAAAAATGAAAAAAATAACGTACTTAAGTATTTTTTTTTTGACGTTTAATGTACAGATTTAGCACTGATTTTTTTTTTCATTAGTAGACCCATCGATTGAGATTTTTTTAGGTATGCTCTACACAATATTTTACATAGAAAGTTACAGTTTTATGTAACTAAAGTGTCAGAAAAAATATCTCTAAAAATAGCCGCTGTTTTAATGGCGGCTACTACAAAATGGGAGAGTTGGTGGGGTCCTCAAATCATTCCCTCAATAGGGGGTGATTTGTTGATGAAATTGATAGATGGATAGATAAACTCTTTATTGTTCACACCACAAATAACAAAACAACAAGAGAAAAATTATAGTAAAACTTATTAAATAGTGTAACAACTGGCGGCCTTATCACTAAAAGCGATCTCTTCCAGGCAACCTTATACTACTGTTTATATACTGTTTTATACGCATTTCAAATAACGCTAGTTCAAACCTAATCACACTGTAAGTACATATGTAAATATTTACATATGTAAATAAGGTCAAAAAGTATACACTATTATTTGTCACTTTGAAAAGGTCTATCTTCCCAAATGGTTGTCAAATAAAAAAAAATAATCCTGCTTCATTACTAGAGACTATTTTCTCGTTATTTGCTAACCGTATGAAAACTCACCATTTGAATCCTATTTCTCTCTCGTTCCAACTGCAACTCTTCAAGCGCTGTTCGTATAGTGGCATTGTCTATCTCTCTCGCTTTCATCTTCTCGTGTCTAAGTCGGGACATTTTCATTTCGTGACCCTCAATGAAGTTTGTTTTATTTGTCTTCTGTTGGTCTTTCTTTCTTTTTATTGCTACAAATTTCAAAACAACTTTTAAAAACCTACAGAATAAATCACCGAATCAATAAAGCAAACCATATCCTTTTTCCAAAAATGTAGTGGTTTCCATCAAAGAAATAGGTTTTTATACGCAACCAGTTAGCAAAAACCTATTGAACAGAAACTTAAAATGCGACTTCCAACAAGGTTGCGTTAAATGTTTAACGCTCTTGGGGAGGGGGAATAGAAAGAGACAAAGCGAGAGTGATGCGGTGAGAGAGGTGCGTGGCACTCGAACGCATGCGCGTAGTAAGAAAGATACACATAAGTTTCACTTCTTCCGCGCGAAGGAACTCCACGCACTTTTTTTTTTAAATTTAAGCATGTACAAAAAGGCTACCATAATAAAACAATCATTACCAACTAAGTCGCAATTGACATAATTATAATAAACTAGCTGCGCCCCGCGGTTTTACCCGCGCTTAAAAGGTATCCTATGTGCTATTCTAAACTATAATCTATCTCTGTGCCAAATTTCTACCAGATCTGTTCAGCCGTTCTGGCGTGAAAGAGTAACAAACACCCATCTTTCCATCTATCCATCCATTCGTACAAACTTTCGCGTTTATAATATCAGTAGGATAGATTAATATGTAAGTATATTTCATGTGTTCGTAATAACATTATTTACCATCGTAATGGTCTTGCTCCATCTTCTTTCTCATTCTTTCCAATCTTCTGTTCTCTCTCTCCCTCTCTTCGTTGATTGCCTCTTGTCTCTTTCTGTTGGCACTGGCTATTTGTTGGTCGTATGCTCTGCGCCGGTCTAGCATCTCTTGCTGTCTTCTATACGCTTCTGCTCTTTCTTGCTGTTCCTAGAAATAGAAGGCAAGATTTTTATGAACTAAAAAGTGATTAGATATCGTTTCTGATTTCAAATAAAGAAATAACAATTTTTTATACTGAATATTATGTATCTTATAAATATTTTTTACAACATATTTAGATATTTTTTTTTAAAAAAAAACCCGGCTGCTAAATACACATCCATGTCACATGTCACATCCACAGTGGATGTGACATAGGGTAGGTTATCATCGAGAATACAGAATTCTACTGGTGTATTTATTTATTAGGTGTATTTTACAATGTGGATTGCCACATTGTAAAATACACCTAATAAATTTATTAATTATCAATAATAATTATTAATAATAATTTTAATGATTAATAAGTAAATCTAATAACCTTGAACCTAACCTTAGATTAATACTTGACAACTAACCCTACAGTAGAGGGCTACCTGTTGTCTCCTAAATACACACAACTAAAGTCACGGTCTCCGGAGTCCGTGAAGTGTAATTTTTAAATAAAAAAAAGTTATAAATTCTACTTGCCTTTTCCCGAACTTCTTCTATGAGAACTTGATGCCACATCATGTCGATGGTGTGATCTTCTTGTTCTATGTTCCTCTTTTCCAACATCTGGAGCTTCTGCATGTCCTTTAGCCGCTTCTCGTCTTCTTTTGTGCACATCATGCCTTTTGCCCTAAAAAAAGATGAAATAATGAGAAAACAATACTCCTAGTCAAGTACGCACTGAGTTGCTTTCCACGAACTATATTTTTTTTTATAACTTCTTAGAATTTTTAGCTCTAGAATGGTACTAAAGTAGTTTTTTACCGACTTTATAAACTAAAGTCTATTCGAGAGTTTTACATAAACATAACATGTTTTTAGATTTATTTAAAGAAATTAAAAGCGATTTAATGACTCTAAAATGGAGATTTACTATATCTTACTCAATAAGCACCCCATCGCATCTGATTAATTAGACGTTTAAATTTTATTCAAATTTGACTATGATATAGTTTACGAAAGCACGCCATAAAATTTCCATAAAATGCTTTATTGAAGACATTAAATTTAATAAAGTTTAATCGTTTAGTGTTTCATCGAGAAATTCTACTAATACGAGTACCTACTTCATATTATAAACGCGAAAGTTTGGAAGAATGATGTTGGATGTTTGTTACTCTTTCACGCCAGAACGGCAGAACAGATCGGGATGAAATTTGGCACAGAGATAGATTATAGTCTAAAATAGCACATAAGGCTACTTTATAACCGCGGGTGAAACCGCGGGGCGCAGCTATTAGATAAATAATTTTCAAATTGTTTGCAAAAGGTTTGTTTGAACAATAAAAACTTATTGGAAGCTTTTTATAAGTACTAGTTACAAGAAGAAGCAAGCATGGATGGGTACATACACTTTCTCCTTTTCCAAAGCTTTTAAACAAGCATTTAACTTCTCATTTTCGATCTTTTCAAAGAATTCTTTGGTTTTCTTTTTCTTCTCTTCACAATACCCACACGCTTCCCTCTCCCGTTTCCTTCTCAGTTCTTCTTCGTATCCTTCTTGTTCTTCCTCTAGAAGGAGCTTGAGGCGTTTTCTTCTTTGTCAAAGCTTTAACTCTTCTTCATCCAGCAGTTGCTTAACTTTTTCTGATGCCCTGTTTTCAATGAATCTGAAAAAAGATTTGTTAATTTATCTATTGGCTAAAGCTAATAGATATGTCGCCTTGTCAAGTTTAGATTGGAATTGGCATGAATAATTTAGGACATTCTATTTAGATGACATATGGTCTAAAATTGTGAAAGCTGTATACTGATGCACTCATGTCTAGGTTGTGATTTCCAGGTATGCATGCTCAAGTTTGCATACTTTTGGAGGATAATTGAGGAGATACCCTGTTGGTATAATAATATACTCCGCCAGGTATAGCACTCCGGTCACGTGGGCAACACGTAGTGACGTGAATCGATGATTAAGCAAGACCGAAATATGTCATTTACAAATAGTTCGAAAGAGACGGACGACTATGACGAGTGACGTCATTACGTGTCTGCTCCCGGAATGCTAAAACTTGTTTTATTTTGATCATACTCGGTTGTATTGGAGTACCTACTGCTTGAGAAAAAAAGCAAGGACTAGCGTTCTGAGAGTTGACATGCAACAACGTCACCTGTTATTGCCTCTCTCGAACTTGTTGTAAATTACTTATTAGCTATGTCCACACTGTGCCTTTTTTTGTTCATTAAGGGCATGCGTCATAGCGCAGTCAACAGCGCACATGAGGCATGCCCCTAACGCATGCGCGATGACAGTTCTCTTGGTTCTCTTATTTCTGGAATTTCTTATGACCAAGTAAGCCGCACTTATTCCACCAAGTAAAATATTCTCATCACACATGTTTCCTAAAGCTGACAGAAACTACGACTGAACTAAATGACCATATTGACGTTGCGTTCGTTTACGCATTCAACTATTGAAAGCGCCAAACGGAAGATGAATAAAAGGTGAAGACGAAAATTGAAGATGAAAAGGCACAGTGTGGACATAGCTATTCTGGTCTTGTTTGGGTCTTGCTGCATCGATTGACGTAAGTGCCTACCCATGTGACCTTTACCGTCTCGGAACGCTAAACCCGACGGATTATATTATTACACCATGGAGTATATGGGTTATGTAAGATTGCACCCTTTCTATGGCCTGCTTCTGGAATTCGGAACTTCTAGCCTGCGATTGTTCGATGCTTCCTACCTTTGTAAATGTACAGCATCATAATCGACGACGTCAGCCAGTTTCTTCATAGCCTCTACATTCACTGACGACTTCATTTCTAATCTCTGCCGTTCCTGAAAACAAAGAAAAAAACAAAGATAAGAAAGAATTTTCGCCAATTTGAGCGTAATTACGTTACGCGTTGATACGTAAAATCATCATAACATATCACTACGCCTATCCCCAAAGGGGCTGGCAGAGGTGTATTTAACACCCACATTTTGCTGGACGAAATTCAGTCCCAAATGTGACCGGGAGAGAGTCTGTTGCCATACACCGGGCTCCAGGCATGTAGCAGATGACATTAAATACGCACATTATGTTCACATAATGAACAAATTAGTGCGTGCCTTCGGCTGGGATAGAACCCGCTCCCTCTCTACTAGGCTATAATCGCTTTCCATCATCGTCACCATCATGTATAGCTTTTTAGATATCTTTGTCTTATCTGTAGATTGCTGTCGTTAAATTACTTTGATATTAATTATACTCGTGTCGTTGTATCGTTACATTTATCTTTATGTCCGTCCACCCTCATGAGTTTTCCAAAATTAGACTAAACGAACGTTCGATCGATGTCTCACCTAATGGAAACCAGATGCAGTTGAGAGAGAGCGAGATTGTCATAACTTTACCAGAGGCGTAAAAAACTCACGAGGATCTACTGAAAGGCCATGTTATTTAACTTAGTACAGAGATGGTGGTATTGGAACTAGGTCACGTTGTCAAATACCATAAATATTATTTAAGCCGTTTTGTTAAAAGATAAGATGGTACAAATAAAGGATACATTAAATTCGTACTTACTATCCAGAACTGTGATGGATGGCCAAAATAAACTGCTTGCTTGTTCTTCAAATTTGTAAGTCCCATTCTTGAAGCAAATCTTTTGGGTGCGGTTCCTTTTAAACTGATTTACACTGTGCGTAGACTGTCTAATCTAAGACTGTGCAATCTAACAACACTGTACTGCAAAAAAGATACTAATTAGAACTAACGTAGGTACATATTTGGTCAACACAGAATTTTCCTTCTACATAAGTTCTTCTTCCCTAAGTGTAAGATACTTATAAAAACTTACGTAGATACATCTATGGTTAACACAGAATTTCCTTCTAAGTTCGTAGAGACAATGAGATTAAGACAAAGTTTTCCTTAATACATATAAACAATGAGAATAATTAGAAACTCAACGTCTAGCAATCGAAGATAATTACGCTAATTGGTAAGGGATAGAATAGAAATAAATAATAAAATACAAAGTACAAGAGACGTTCGCTACCCACGGAGTGTAACGACTAGTGTATTGATCCAACTTGTTGCTGAGACAACCTGGAGGGCGGAGAGCTGGGTTACTATCGTGTAAGGGGATCTAAAGTACTTATCGAAAAACAGTGTGTAGGTTGGTACCATTAATATCATGGTTGCCGCCAGGATTACTTTTAGGGAGGTGCAGCCACTTCAACACGAAATGATATTTATTCTATCTGTCTATTAAAATCAATTTGCGAGTGTGTTTCCTACGAATTCCAAAACGGTTGGAACAGTTTTGATGAAACTTTCAGGCAATCTTCTCTTTCTCACAGGGTGTTCAATTGCACCCCTTGCAGCTTGCTGCCGGCGTCAAAAAATTCAATATAAATGTAGATTACTAATATAACTAATTAAATTAATACCAGCTGCGCCCGGCAGTGTGACCCGCAGTTAAAAAGTAGCCTTTGCGCTATTCCAGACTTAAATCTATATCTGTGCTAAATTTCATCTAGATCCGTTCAGCCGTTCTGACGTGATTGGGTGACTAACAATCATCTATCTAAACTTTCGGATTTAAAATATTGGTGTGATATTAGAGAACCTAGAAACTTTTTCCGTGTAATTGGTTGGTAACCATCATCTCTAGCTGTTTATGCACTATTTGTATAGTCAAGTAGATTGTATTGTAATTATAAACGACGTTTAATAAAAGACCAATGCTGAATTAGAATAAAAACGGGATGTTTCATAAGAAAATACTTTTCAAATGTAAAGGTAGTTACTTAGGCATAATTTTTATATTGCCCATTTTTGGCGGTTTCGCTTTCCATAAAATGTTCTAATTCACCAAACACCCTACACAGTCTTGCCCCCGCCTTGTCACGTCCTCCAGCCACTCTCCGCAACCCACTGAGTGCTCGTAATCATAAAATTTTACAACCCTTAATTTATCTTTGGAAATTAAATTTTAGCCGCATCGGCAGCGGGCTTCCGTATTGATTGGACCGGGTTAGCCACGAGGTTATGTACGAGATGCAGGTAAAGGTGGATAAAGGAGTTGTAACACTGGATGCGTTCTGCACCGTAGGACGCAGAACGTTCCATTTCCTTACAATGTATTGACCTTGTGACGACCTATTGACATTGTGAGGAAACCGTCCAGTCCTAAAATTCACAATTAGTAGAGCCAAAGTAGTGGATGGCTCAATTTCCCTCGATGTAGCTATCGAAGTCCCTGCAGTGGGACTTAAAAGACTGTAGGGATAATCTAACCATGCAAGCACAAGCAAGAGATCGTAAGGATCTGTAAGGCAGGTGGTTAAGAGAGGACGTAGAAATCGCTGACCGGTTGTCCCGACCGCTAAACGATGTTGGCAGCGTTCGCTTTGATCGTACCGCAGCAGGACTAACAACGCATCCAGTGTGACAAATTCTTAAACGTATATTGACATCCACCTTTACCTTTTGACCAATTATTTTGACTTATACTAATTCGAGATGGGAGCGATAAAGTGTTCGGACTGAACCTTCTCGCCAGTGTCTTCCTCTATTTAAATTTTACCTCTTAAATGAGTCCTTGCTCGCACGGTTCAGGGGTGTTGAGGTCAGGCGTCAAACGGGAGCGAGGGAGGAGCGCGCGCAGGGCTTGCCATCAGCTTCTTACTCGCTCTTCTTTGACACTTTACCTCCGCGTCGCTTTACCGCGCGGGCGAGGGCTCATTTGAAAGGTAGCATTACAGTATTTTCGTGAGGACACGGAAAGAATGCGATTCGCGGGGTGTTCTATATAACAGACATATCGTCACGCCTTTCCCCCGAAGAAGCTGGCAGAGGTGTACAACGCCCATACTTCATCAGTCCTAAGTGTGACAGAAGGCGAGCTTGTCGCCATACACCGGGCTCCAGTTATGTAGCAGATGACATATAATACGCACATATGTTCAAGGAACAAATTGGTGCGTGCCGACGGCTGGGTCCGAATCCGCTCTCTCTTGAGACGACCGTAAAGCTAAGACGGAACGGAATGTTAGCTTTAACTTCGAACTAAAACATAGCTAATTGGAAAATCCTTACCACGCTGTTTTCAATTTAAATATTAATTAACATTGTTGTAGGTAGATCTAAGTATTATATTACTATGTGGGTAGAACTAGATGTAATAAAACCAGTTGTCTTTATACCAGCACTCAAGGAGGTTTCATTTAGCTGTTTACCTAACACTACATGGTGTCAGGTGTGTTTAATCATTGTGATTTAGTCGAGAACAGTATAAATAGTGGTGATTTGATCGAGATAACATGTCCGTGAAACCGGAGACAACTCAAGCGATGTCAAAAGATGTGATGTACACTGCGCTGCAACAGCCGGCCGCCATGAGTGAGGAAGGCAACGTGGCTACAAATTGGCGTGAATGGAAATCGTCATTTGATTATTATTTGATAGCTACTGGCAAGGAGAATGCAGCGTCCAGGGAGAAGTGTGCGTTATTCCTGCACGTCATTGGAAAATACGGTCGAGAGATTTTTGAAGAATTAGATTTGGGTGATAAAGGAAAAAATGATTATAAGGAATTAGTATCTAAATTCACACTTCACTGTGATCCGACTCGGAATATAAACTATGAGCGGCATTTATTTTTCGAAACTTTTCAACGAGACGACAGTTTCGATAAATTTCTGAGTGCGCTTAAACTGCGGAGTAAATCGTGCGAGTTTGGAGAATTACGTAGCAGTCTCATACTCACACAGATCATCAGAGGCATCAAGGATTCTAGCATGCGGGAGCGGATGTTAGCAAAAACTAAGCTGGACCTAGAGGAGGCAGTGACGTGGTGTCGTGCAGTGGAAACCGCAGGCCGACAGGCGGAGAAGTGCGCAGAGACAAGCAAAGCAGCAGGCGCCGGTGGGAGCGAAGCCGCTGAGTCGATGCTCGCGCTGGAGGCCGTGCGAGCGGGCGCCGCGCCGCGACCTTGGGGCCGCGGCGGGCGCGCCGTCGCCGCCCGTCAGCCGCAGAGAGTACAGCAGAATTACCGCGGTGGCAACTCGGCTGTTTCGTGTAGTTATTGTGGTCGTAAACACGGCATCAATGGTCAGTGCTCGGCACGTCAAGTGAAGTGTTATAAATGTGAACGGGTCGGTCATTTCGCGAGAATGTGTCGTGCTAAATTTGTAGGTGAGCTGGAGGACGTGGAGGACTATCAGGAGGACGGTGACGAGATATGTGAGTCGTTGTTGTGTAGCTTATCTATTGAAGAGATCGGCGGACATACAGAATCTTGGTTTGAAGACGTAATAGTTGATGATGTAAAAATTAATTTTAAGTTAGACAGCGGAGCGGAGGCTTCTGTCATGTCTTTAAACACATTTAGAGAGGCAGGATTTTCTGATAACATATTACAGAAAAGTAAATGTACATTACGGGAAGTGAGTAAAACGAAGCTACCTGTAGTAGGTTATTTTGAACCCGTTTTAAGTCATAGTAACATGCGAAGTCGTCAAAAGGTCTATGTTCTGAATTTAAGTTGCAACAATTTACTAGGCATTAGAGCTTGCCAAGAACTTAAATTGATTATGCGTAATGGTAAAAAAGTATGCCAAATCTCAGAATTTCAAATTGAGGAATCTGTTTTTGAAGGAATAGGGTGTTTGCCAAATGTTTATAAAATTGAAGTTGACAAAACTGTACGACCTGTAGTAAATGCCTCGAGAAAAGTTGCGATGAAAATTAGGCCTCGATTGAAATTTGAATTAAATAAGTTAGAAAGTTTAGGCATTATTGTAAAAGAAGACTCGCCAACCGATTGGGTATCGAATATTGTAGTAGTCGAGAAACCTGATAAGCTTCGAATTTGCTTGGATCCTTATCACTTAAACAAAGCCGTACGCCGTTGTCATTTTCAACTACCTACGTTAGAAGAGATAACGGGTAACCTCTCGGGGGCAAAGGTATTTTCAAAACTAGACGCAAAAAATGGGTTTTGGATGCTGAGGTTGGATGAAGAGAGTTCTAAACTCTGTACATTTTCTACTCCGTACGGTAGATTTCGATGGCTTCGAATGCCATTTGGGATAAATTGCGCACCGGAAATATTTCACAATGAAATGTACAAGATATTTTCTATGCCAGGAGTGGAGGTCTTTGCTGATGATGTTTTGGTATGGGGATGCAATAAAAAACAACACGACGACAGGCTTAAGGAGGTCATTAGGAGGGCGGTCGAATATGGCGTTAAGTTCAACAAGCAGAAGTGTGTATTTCGGGCTCCGGAAGTAAATTTTTTGGGCCATAAGTTAAACGGTTCGGGCATTAGTCCAATGTCCAGTCGTGTGAGCGCAATCAATAATATTCCAAAACCGATCGATAAAAAACAATTAGAGCGTTTTATGGGAATGGTTAATTATTTAGCAAGATTTATACCAAATTATTCAACGATGGCCGCACCATTGAGAACGTTACTAAAAAAGGATATCGAGTTTGAATGGTTACGTATTCATGACGAGGCATTTGAGGAATTAAAAAAGGCGATAAGTATGGCTCCCGTATTGCGTTATTACTCCCCACAGGAACCTGTGACCCTCTGTGTGGACGCGAGTAGTCAAGGGCTGGGGGCGTGTCTCTTACAAGGAGGAAGGCCTGTCGCATATGCAGCGCGTACTCTTACGCCTACTGAGACGAGGTGGGCTCAAATCGAAAAAGAAATGCTCGCCATTTATTTTGGATGTGTTAGGTTTTATCAATATATTTATGGTCACAGCGAAATTACGGTGGAGAGTGATCACAAACCACTCGAAACAATTTTCCGAAAAGCGTTGAACGAAACACCGCCGAGGTTGCAACGTATGTTGTTAAAATTACAGGAGCATCGTTTAAATGTAGTTTTTAAGCCGGGTAGGTTCATGCATATAGCGGACGCGTTATCGCGAGCGGCGGTCGAGACGGGCGTGCGCGCGGAATGCTGCGAGAATGACGTCACCGTTCATGTGAATGCAATGTATGAGAGTATGGATGCTACGAATGAAAAATTAGAAAGGATAAAGACAGAGACGCGAAAAGATGACGTGCTGTCGGCGGTTATAAAATACTATTATGAGGGATGGCCGAATGATAAGAATCAGGTGATGTCGACGGCTCGTCCCTATTGGACTTTCAGGCATGAGCTACATGAGATCAACGGGATCTTATTTCATAATAATCAAGTAGTGATTCCGAGCACGTTGCGGAAGGAAATGTTAAGTCGCATACATGAAGGGCATTTAGGAATAGAAAAATGCAAAAAACGTGCTCGAGAGGCCATTTTTTGGCCTGGAATGGGAGTTCAGATCGAGGAGTGTGTGCAGCGCTGTGAGACATGCCAGCGACACCGCGCCGCGCCGCCGCGTGAGCCCCTCGCGCCCCACTCCATTCCGCAGCTACCATGGGACACGCTAGCAGCCGATATCTTTGAATTAAATAAACTTCAGTACCTACTGGTTGTCGACTATTACTCAAAGTTCGTGGAGGTTGTTCATTTACCTAATATGAAGAGTGAAACGGTGATTGCTAAAATGAAAGGAATGTTTTCTCGTTTTGGAATACCGAGAAAATTAGTTACAGATAACGCGAAATTATTTACATCGGCGGAATTCAAAGAATTTGCTAAAAAATGGGAATTCATACATATGACCAGTTCACCCTTGTATCCGCGCTCGAACGGACTGGCAGAAAGGAATGTGCAGACTGTTAAGCGTTTGCTAAAGAAAGCGACTGAAGATAAAACGGAGTGGCAGTTAGCTTTGCTTAATTTCAGGAATACTCCCATCACAGGTGAAGAATATTCCCCGGCACAATTGTTAATGGGTAGGTCGCTTAATACTAGGCTGCCGGTCGCTCCGCGATTGTTAATACCTAAAGTCATAGAACCAAAACATGTCCGCGCTGTGCGACAGGATAAAACAGAAAAGATTAAGCGGTACTACGATAGGGGCACTAGGTCTTTATCCACCTTATCTCCAGGGGAAGAAGTCCGCGTGAAAGATGGTAAAGTGTGGAATAAGGCTATGATTATTAATAAGGCTGATGGGGATCGCTCGTACTGGGTGAAAGTGGACAACGGTGGTACTTATCGTAGGAATAGATCTCATATTCTAAAACCTAGCACTAGAACTAATGAGCCTAAACGCGTCTCATCAGGTAAATACGACTATATACTAGATAATAATAATACTGAACCACAGAATACCCCGCCGGTAGACGAGTCAGTCCAGCCGCAAGTACGGCTTATCATTCCAACTAGGCAGGAGGATCTCACAGCCACGGAAGCGGCTGCGTCCGCAACACCTAGCCCTAAAGTAACTCGTAGTGGCAGAGTGGTCAGACCTCCACAAAAGTTTATATTCCAATAGATAGATGTCATTAAGTACTTATATTCTCAGGCTACGTTATACACATTTTTGTATACCTACATGAAAATGTACATATATTTATGTCAAATAACTAAGGGTTATAAATCCCTTACTCTATTACTCAAAGTGGATTATTATGTGTTTCTAACCCACTTACATTGTGTTTTAGTATTAAGTGTTGGCTACCTTGTTTGAGCTCAAATACTTGTCTGAGTTTTCTCAACTCTCAATTTATTTACCGACCTACTTAGTTATGTTCTTAATTTTACTCATTGAGAGAGGGGAAATAAATTAGTATAATATATTTGTATATACCTAATACAAATGTATTTGTATTGGGTATACGAAAACTGTTTGTTTACTTTAATTAATTTAGAGAGGAGGGAGATGTTGTAGGTAGATCTAAGTATTATATTACTATGTGGGTAGAACTAGATGTAATAAAACCAGTTGTCTTTATACCAGCACTCAAGGAGGTTTCATTTAGCTGTTTACCTAACACTACAAACATAATAAATGACTACCTTAACCTCTACTACTCAACATATTTTTTTAATGTTTTTAGCCGAGACTGTCCTATGACAAGAAAAAGATCTCCTTTTCTTCAGTCCGTTATTATCTTTCTCTAACATCAAAAGTACTCTATTTAGATAAATTAAATCAGACTAATGGAATTAATTTCACCCACTAATTGAATTAGTTTAATCAATTAACCTTAAATCAAATAATTTCACGTTAAAATGACCCCATGCGGTTAATTAATAACGGCCACTCGTCTATTTAATCTATTTAATTAAGTCCCCACTAAATCACTCTCCCCACTCGGAGATTATTCACATTTCCCCACTGAATGCATTTTCACGATAGTTTAGTTTTAGGTAGGGAGATAGTGCTTGATTTTCTTATTCGTGGAAGTTTCGGTTGCCCCTACAATTATGTTTAAAATTGTAACTTATATTTATTTTTAACCCCGATGCAAAACCGACGGGATGTTATAAGTTTGATGTGTCTCTCTCTGTGTGTGTTCGAGTGTCTCTGTGTGTGTGTGTGTGTGTGTGTATGTGTGTGTCTGTGGCATCGTAGCTTCCGTACGGATGTACCGATTTTTTAATTTTTTTTTGAAAGGTGATTTAGTTGAAGTGTCTGAGAAGTCGAAGTTCTTAGTTATGTTTGATATGAATCGGTGCCGGTTTTTAAAATTTTTAATTTTTACTTGTTTAAATAACGTAGGTATTCTTTATAATTTGGTTCATAAAATTGTTTCGTAATTATGTTCAAAGATTATCATAATTTCATGAAGAAATATAGAATGTAGGCATAATATAATCGATCGACATTAAATTGACTAAGCGAAGCGAGCTCTTGGACATCTCGTCATTTGTTTGTCCATCGAGAACTTGAGTAGCGTTTATCAAGTCTTGCAAAACGAGCTTCAGTAAATAAACCGTCCAGTGTCTCTCACGTGCCCGGTCATTCGACACCTCTGGTCGCCCGCTATTAGCTAAATTACAACTAATGTGGCCAGTAAATCTGTCTGCACACCCTGTAATAGGGGAGCGACTAATGTGTACCTTATGTGCTAAGAAATAAGAGTGCAACATTTGCATTTAAATCTGAAAGAAGTGCAAATGTTAACCTTATGTAGAGGGAACAAGAACGCGGTCTGTTTCTATCTATGTACCTACAAGTTCATAAGAGTGCAATATTAACATGTGAATCCTAATGAAGTGCGAATGTGAACTGTATTTAGAGGGAGTAAGAGTGCGGTTTGTATGTATCTCTCTTTTTAGTAAGTACTATTCTTAGGTTAGGTACCTCATAAAGGGTGCGCTGCGAAGATTAGAAATAAGTAACTAATTAGCAACGTGTAAGTATGTGTGATTAAACAGTTAGAGGTTGTTTTATAGAGAAATACGAGAATGATATGTATTGTAACTAGTTTTAAGGCGATTATTCTACTGCTCCGACAAACTGGGATAGGTATTTCGGTAAAACGTAAAACGCGTTCTCGCGCACTGTAGCGTGGCTGACCAGTGTGATATTCACCTAATAATAACAAGGTATAATTGCTCGTCCAGGTTCAACCCACGATGTTCAGTATCGTCGACCCAACGAGCTGGAGGTCGACCAACGCATGCCTTAAGGTTAGGTGGCTATCGAATTCGTCTGGTAAATAATATCCTACTAATATTATAAACGCGAAAGTTTGTATGGATGGATGGATGAATGGATGTTTGTTACTCTTTCACGCCAGAACGACTGAACAGATCTGGATGAAATTTGGCACAGAGATAGATTATAGTCTAGAATAGCACATAGTATACTTTTTATCCGCGGGTGAAACCGCGGGGTGCAGCTAGTATGGTAATCTTATATCTTTAAATGAGCAATTCTTGTATATATATATATATATATAATTGGAATCTCGGAATCGGCTCCAACGATTTTCATACAATTTAGTATATAGGGGGTTTCAGGGGCGATAAATCGATCTAGCTAGGAATCATTTTTAGAAAATATCATTTTATTCGTGTTTTATCGATAATCAACTTGAACATAAACTTGGAAGAAAAATAACAAAAAGGAGGCGTTGACTCTTCCTGACATCTATTGGCGAATAATAATACTATTTTTTGTGAGCAACTAATTGCTTTAACGACACAACAGCAGATGGCGTTGTTAAGTAACACGAAGTCAATGAGTGTTTGCTTTGAGGTTGGACTAAAATCAAAGGTACTACATAATATAATATGAAAAAGTGAGTCTTTGTTCATTTTCTTTGTTTCTTTGTAACGCTTTCACGTCTGAACTACTCAACCGATCGTCTTAAAATTTTGCATACATGTTGTTTAGGGTACAGAAAAGGACATAGGGTACTTTTTATCCCGGAAAAATCAACGGTTCCTGTGGGACCGTGGGTGAACCCACGGGTCGCAGCTAGTAAATATAATACGAGTAATATAGGTACTCCGCAGGTATAGCGTTCCGAGACGTCGAACGACAACGAATACCCTTATTCGTCGTCGTTCGACGTCACGTGGGTGACACGCAGTGACGTCACTCGATGCAAGACCGGAATAAGCGAGTTCGAGAGAGACGATGACGAGTAACATCATCAGGTGGAAACTCTTGGAACGCGAGACATAGTTTTTTTTCGCTCAGACGACGTTGAGAATTTGTCGCAGTTTCAGATTTTTCGCAAACGTTATTAAAAACCGGTCAAGTGCGAGTCGGACTTGCGCACGAAGGGTTCCGTAGCATTATCTAATAAAAACGGCAAAATCATGCGAGCGGTGCGAACCGTGGTAAAAAAAACTACTCTACTTTATTGAAAGCTAGCTGCGCCCTGCAGTTGAAAAGCTACAAAATTTCGTATTTAAATTTTGTCAAAATCCATCCATTCGTTTAAGCTAAAAGAATTCACAAGCAAACACACATACACACACACACAAACTTCCAGGAAGTAGGATTTCTGAAAGTTCCCAAAATCCGATCGTAATCCTGAAAAGGAAATCAAATCAAACAGATTACAAATTTCAGATTACAAATGCATACTATTGATTAAAAATAAAAAAGATTACAAAAATTAATTAAAATTAAAGTTAATAAAAAATAAATTGAAAATAAAATAAACAGATGAAGGTCAAACCTTTTTATGAAAAGAGCAAAAACTCAACTCTGATATCTGGTTAAACGGTCACCCTACACGTTACATATGTAATGGTTAGTATATAAAACCAGCCCGTTCTCAGATGTTGATAAACATGGTACGAGTATAATAATATACTCTGCCAGGTTTCATTCCGGTCAAGTGGGCAACACATAGTGACGTCAAACAATGCTAGAGCAAGACCGAAATAAGTCATTTACCATTAGTTCGAAAGAGACGGATGATGATGACGTGTGACGTCATTGCGTGTTTGCTCCCGGAATGGAACCTTGTTTTTTTATCATGGCTACATACATAGTGATTAATACCAGCCCGTTCTCAGATGGTGATAAATGAAGTCTTCATATAAACGGCGCGCGGAAGAAACTTAGCTAAAATGTATTATACCTACATATTACCCGTTATAAATGGCGCCTCCAGTAACGGCAGGCGAAATGGTGGAATTTTTAATTTAGCAAGCTTTTTCTAAAGACAATAACTTCGCGTAATGTTTCTGGATGGAGCGATATTGTACTGGTGGGGTCGGAAGTGTAGAGTTTCTTTTTTGAAGTAAATTTGAATGAATTTAGTCAGTTAACAGTTAGTACATATTATACTTAATTTTTTCGATTCCTAAACTTGTGTTCAGTCAAACTGTTCCTACTCTGATCAATAAAACAATTTTTATTTCTACAAAATCGATTTTGTGTCAATCTGGCTTTTAAAAACTGAAACTATTAAGTAGGTATTGGTATACTTAACACAACATATCGTCACACCTTTCCCCTGAAGGGGCTGGCAGAGGTGTAATACAACACCCACACTTCGCCGGACGATCAGTCCCAAATGTGACAGAGGCGAACCTGTCGCCAACATCAGGCTCCAGTCATGAAGCAGATGACATACAATACTCACATATGTTCACACAATGAACGAATTGGTGCGTGCCGTCGGCTGGGTTTGAACCCGCTCCCTCTGGCTTGAGAGGCGGGCCTTCTCCAACTAAGCTATCATCGCTTTTTGCTAATACACTTCTTAACAAGTTTTTATTCCGATTTCGACTCTAAACCCATACAAAACCTTTTAATTTTTCCCAATAAATAGCATTACAAAATTGATATCAAAACGCTAATGTCTTAAAACTTTAGACTTCAATGCTCAGTATACGCATTGTCAGGATCTCAAGACCATTTTCTTATCCCAGTCCTCTTTTAATTATAAGTAAGTAGTAAGATTAACACCATACACTGAAGACGGAAGATCCTGGCCGGGCGCCAACATCATTAATGAGTTGCTTCGAGTTTGAGCTTCAACAGCTTAAACTAGACTGCTTACAGTTGCCTCGCCAACTTGTTGGTCGAAAAACAGCTGCGAAAGGCGAGTTGTTTGTTTCAAAATTTGCGTTTTGATTTAGGTATTTACTTATAGGTTCTTATTTTTCCGGTTGGTTGGCCTTGACGGGGATGGCTCGAGAAACAGATGGAATAGGACAATTTTTGTGGGTTGAAAAAGCAATTTGAAATTTATGTTTTATACTAGCTGCGCCCCGCGGTGTTACCCGCAGTTAAAAAGTAATATTACAGTTGGATAAATGTTAGTTTATAGAGCTAGCTAGTTTACGCGAGCGATTTGATCAGAGCTCAGCTTGCGTTTACTTCATGGGCGGTAATTTGCGTGATATATTAGTGACACCGCGCCTACGACCACCCTCATCACATTCATGACTCGTTCATGTTTGCGACTTACTCAAACAAACAACCGAGGTAGCAAACTCTGGTGGGAGGCTTCAGCCGTGGCTAGTTACCACCTACTTACAGCTAGTTTCATAGCCATTGGTTATCGTGAAATGATCTAGTCGTGTTTCGGGATGTGGTCCGGTGTAACCGTTCCGAAGACGGGTCTGAGCGGTAGCGCTCTTGTAGCGCCTCACTCAACTGCCGTCTTTGTACTTCTTCACTACAGAACTTCAAGGCTAGAGTGAATAAGTACCTTATAGGTCGTCGTGCTCCATCTTAGACCACAACGTCGCTTAACATCATCAGGCGAGATATTCTACTTAAAAATTAAAACTTCTCAAATCTTTACAATACAATATACCTTTATTGCACACCAAAAACTACATGAAAATCTTAAAAACTATACTTAATACATTTTTCGCGCGGCAGTACAAGGGCGACCTTATCTTATCTTATCTTTGATGCGTAATCTGATGCCGTTGCACAATTATTGGTGCATCCAAGTTGAAACAGCAACAAACCAATACACTCACACTCAAACGGTCAGGCTTTGGATGGGTGACCGCGGGTCGCGTTTTCAACTGAGCGCTGCCATGGCTCGGATGAGGTACTCGGTCTATCTGTTAGTCACTGGTTAAATGTAAAGTACCTGGATGACAGAGCTTTGCTCTGTATTTTTTTTTATCGTGTTTTTTGGAAAATAAACAATTGATTTTAGTCTAACCTCAAAGCAAACACTCATTGACTTCGTGTTACTTAACAACGCCATCTGCTGTTGTGTCGTTAAAGCAATTAGTTGCTCACAAAAAATAGTATTATTATTCGCCAATAGATGTCAGGAAGAGTCATATTTTCAGTTGAGACTACTCAAACGCCGCCTTTTTGTTATTTTTCTTCCAAGTATGTTTAAGTTGATTATCGATAAAACACGAATAAAATGACATTTTCTAAAAATGATTCCTAGCTAGATCGATTTATCGCCCCCGAAACCCCCTTATTTACTAAATTGTATGAAAATCGTTGGAGCCGATTCCGAGATTCCAATTATATATATACAAGAATTACTCATTTAAAGATATAAGATATAGGGAATCACGCGGTTGTTACTTCTTTTGATTCGAACACTACACGTGCACAGGTCGATATTACTAGTCCAATGTACCTATGTAGTTCAATGTTTTTGGTTAAGAGTTCCGCGATGCTCTGAATGTATACAAAACGCGCTTGTCAAATTTCTTAGAAAACCATTTAATAATAATAATAATAAATTCAGGACACTTCCACACACGGTCGCCTGACCCCAAACTAAGCAAAGCTTGTACTATGGGTGCCAGAGACTGATATACATACATAGATATTTTTAAATACATACATAAATAGATATTTACACCCAGACATAGAACAAAGTGGTTATAGTGAAATTTAGCATGTGCAAATTGTACAATTAAATAAACTAAATCTCCACCCTTATGTTTGTTATGGTCCTTGGTTTTTTTCAATTGTTCTCAAGAGGTCTATGAAAAATTCCGCATTTGTAAGAGTACTTCACTATTGATTGATTTATCAAAAAGCAAAGAAAATCAAAAATTCCTTTAAATCCCTTTATCCCTTTACATATCCCTATGCACACAGCCTCCCGGCTGTCTACATCATTATCTTTAAAATTAATCCATAATACACGCAAAATTTTAGTTATTTAAGAACGATTAGAGAAGTGCAAAAGTCATAAAAAATATTGAAATTGCAGTTTATCACTCTGTAGATAACTTTAGAGGCTCGTCAGTCTCTTTACTTGCTCTCTTCGCTTGTCGTCTTCTTCCAGACGAAATGGCAATAGAAAACCTTTAACCAACGCGAAGTTAGTCTAAAGTGGTCGCCAGACTCTTAATATAGTCATGATTAGCTGCAATATGAATCATCGTTAAGGCTGCAGCACTACAAATGCAGTCCGTGTGCATTCTGGTCGGATTTGCGAGAACCAGTGTAGTATGAAATTTTATGAAAGACGGCAAACCGAAAGCAGTCGTCGTCCTGTCAGTTTATCGTAGTCAACGATCAGTCCGGACTCGTTGACAACGATAAACTGACAGAACGAACAACGGACTGCAACTGTATATGGTGTGTTTCAGCTCTACCTCTCAATCTAAAACACCTCCGCGCTCGTCAGTACCGTACTTTTCATCACCGGCCTTTGTCTAAGCACAAAGGGTACAATCCGTATCGCAGACAGCTCTTACCTAGCTACATATCTACATAGACTACATACATACACGTCTAGTTTAGATACATACATACACATATTTTGTAACAGATATCTAGTATGAGTAATAAGTAGAGCATGTACAAATCTGCGGTGAGCGTAGGCTCCGTAGCATCCACGTAGCTGTTCTCTACGAGCTGTAGCAGTGTGCTACGACGACGGTAGTGTCCATTAGAAAACGTTGTTTCTACGAGTATGATTGTAAATAACGAACTTACATATTTATACATCTACACCTCGGCACCTCCATACTTCAGGACTTATTATTGCTTGGCTTAGAATAACTACTAGTTATATACGGTATATACGGTAGGTTTAAGACGCGGTCATAGTACGATTATCTGCCCACACACACGTTTACTTAAGCCGCTACATTTAGAGTTGAAAATCGTATTTCATTTTTGATGATAAAATGAGATCGGCACCTAGAATTACATTCTTTTGCCGTTTTTAATGGTATTAAATTATTGAGAACACAAATTAGAATAATTTACTCGGTTAAACTTTAGAGAACTAATCTGGCTGATTAATAATCGAAAATTTAGAGAATTATGCTAAAAACAGTTTTTTTGAGAAGATACTTTTTGTGATTTTTTTATTTCCTAAATGTGATGAATGATTTTCAAAATTCTACTTCGGTGAAACTACCAGCTTATTTTTTTGCACCTGATCATTTTTTTATTTTATTTTATTTATTAAACAACATTCACAGCCCTTAAAAAACAAAATACAACAGTAACAAACTAAACTTACAGCCAATAAAGAATGTATATTATATTATTGAATTAAATAATATGTTTAGTCGTGTGTGTGTGTGTGTGTGTGAGACAGAGAGTGTGTGAGTGTGTGTGTGTGTGTGTGTGTGTATGTGAGACAGAGAGAGTGTGTGTGTGGATGTGTAAAAGTGTGAGAGTGGGATATATGAATATGATTATAATTATGAAATGTCTGTGCCATGGATTAATTTGGTTATATCAAGTTTAAAAGCTCCTTTTTTTAAGTGAAAGATATCGGTATAGTTACAAAATTTTAGGTTATAGGTTCTATGTAGACGATTAATTATTGAATTTTGTGCATAGTTGGTACAGTTTGTGCGACAGCAATTAATTTTATATTTCTAGTTCGTTTTTGAGGTGCACGAAAGCTGAGAATACTACTGATCAGGGCAGGGCAATCAATGCACCCGTTACACAAGCCGTGCAGAAATACCATGTCTAAGATCATGCGTCTGTTCTCAAGGCTAGTTAGATGGTGGTACTTACATGAATCTTCATAACTCAGCATGTATGTACGTGCCCTGTAGTTGAGATGTTTTATAAATTTGTATTGAATGTTCTCAATATCTCTTATGTATGTAATGTAAGAGGGGTTCCATATCGTACTACAGTATTCCAAAATGCTTCGAACATATGAGTAATACAGTAGTTTAATACACTTTGCGTCCGAGAAAGGTTTACAGACTCGCATGATAAAACCAAGGCTTTTATATGATTTTTTAATAATAGCTTCAATATGTTCAGAATAAGTTAATTTGGAGTCAAGTAAAATTCCTAAGTCACGCACTGTTTGGACCTTTGATATGCTGACTCTAGAAAGCTGATAGTCGAATAAAATAGTATTTCTTTTACGCGTGAATGAGACATAGTGACACTTACCAACATTAACGCCTACTCGGTTGTCAGAATAGTAGTCACTAAGACGATTAAGATCAGCCTGTAGCTTAATGCAGTCAGATTGATTATTTATTTTCATAAATATTTTCATGTCATCTGCATACATAAGAAATTTAGCATTATGAATACATTTACCTACATCATATAGATAGCACGCATAGAGTAACGGATAAGATTCGAACCATCTTAGGAGGTTACCCCGAATACCTCGAATACCTATCATGACAATTCTTCATATCAAACAGGCGCAAACAAAATACTCGATTTCTTGTAATACCGGGCCTTAAGTGTTTTTCTCCTAAAAGCTGGACAATTGGTCGATTGTTAAAATCTGTTCTGTTCAAAAATAAATCATTTATCAAAAGTAACGATAAGACAGTAGATGATAGTAGATGACAGTAGAGTCATAGGGTACTGTTTCTGAAACCAATTGAACAGCTTACTTTTGGAGTGTAATTGGTTTGTAGTTCTACATATTTATTTATCAGTATCGTAATACTCTATTGAAAGCGCCAGATGGAAAAAAATCTAATTAATTAATACTGATAAGTTAATCTTTTCTATAATTTTCCACTTCAAGCGTATGACTTCTCGATGGAAGGGATTAGCAGATAATTTTATGAAAAAGCTTCCTTAATCAACCGCTTATGCATTTATTAGGAACAAGCAGCTGGTTTTTACCAGCTGCTTAAAAGCCTCGGTGAGAGCATTTCAAGTCGAGCGCGACTTTCAGTAATGAAGAACACGAAGAAGAAGCAGAAGAAGAAGAAAAATAACAAGAAGCATTCATTAATAATTCAAGAGCGTTGCTCTTGCCGGTGAAGTAATGTCCAAGTTGTTCCTGCGAGTGTGTTTTTATGAAATAATTACTTCAAATCTATTTATTTGATAATAAAAATTGTAATATTTTGCGTTTTATAGAAATTGTGGGATATCTCGAGCATTCATGCTCACTATCGAAGGCACGTTCTTGCGGCGGCGTCGTGTGTCGGGTCGTTCTCTTCCCTCAAATCTGGTTGAGGAGAGCGATGGCTGGCACATGCGTCATACTGGTGATCGGGTGCTGCTTGCGGGTCGCTGGTCTGCTCGTGGTGTACTCACAATGCAATAAGTATAACCTTTAACCTAACCTTAGATTAAGACTTAATAACTAATCACCCTCTACCTGTATTCCTCTTAAATAATAATTAAGATTTATGTTAGCAAAGGTCACGGTTCCCGGAGTCCGTGGATTCTAATTTTTAAATAAAAAGTCCATTTAATGGTAATCTACACTACTTAGAATATTATAAAGAGGAAAGATTTCTGCAGTAAAGTGAAGATATGTTTGTAACGAATAAACTCAATAACTGCTGGTCCGATTTCAATAATTCTTTCACCATTAGAAAGCTACATTATCCCTGAGTGACATAGGCTATGAAACGCGAGCGAGAAACTACGGGAAAAAAGCTAATCGGAACTTTATACTCGTATAAATGTGAAAATGAGTTTTTCCGTTTATTACTCATTTCGTTACAGAAAAGAATATTTGATACATTTTTTCCCGAAAAAAAAAACGGTTTCTGCGGAACCGCAGGTGAAACCGCGGGGCAGCACATATAGCTGATTAATATAAATGATAATTAGTTCGAATAATGTTCTAGAAGAATAAATAACTTTGACGTCACTTTCACCTTCTGCTATGAAATTAAATCTGCTTTCTCTTTCGTTTGTTCTATGTTCTCCTCAGTCTTTCCCGTTCTCTCTTTACTATTTCCTTCCCTCTATGTCGGTCGATCTTCATTAGTTTATGCATAAGATGGTCGAAATTCACAAGAAAGCCTGAAGATAACCTGCTTACGCTGGCCACTTTTTATCATTTTATCTCCGAGAAACTGAGCGTCCTAATTTGTGCTCAAGTAATAAGCTATTAGGGTGCTTTATGGCTTCCTTGTAAAAACCTTCATTCAGAGGAATGAAGGTTATTTCCCAGTTTTACAGTTATTGGGCGAGCCAGTTGCGTCGGCTGTAAAACCACTGTCATCACAATATGACGGTTAAGGCGTAGGCGCAGATAGATCTAATTAGCAAAAAATATATACGAGTATATCGTCACGCCTTTCCCCCGAGGGTACTTGCAGAGGTGTAATACAACACCCACACTTCCCCGCACGATATTCAGTACTAAATGTGACAGGGGGCAAGCCTGTTGCTATACACCGGGCTTCAGTTATGTAGCAGATAACATGCAATAGGCACATATGTTCACACAATGAGAAATTGGTGCGTGCCGTCGGCTGAGTTCAAACCAGCTCTCTCTGGCTTGAGAGGCGGGTCTTCTCTAACTAGGCTATCATCGCCTAATCGTTCTTTTCCCCTTTGAAAATTTCCGCGATTTGCAAATCGAAACTTCAACAGCTCCAATATCACAGTAAAATACGGTACCATCAGTAACTGTAGTAAATTAGGCAATAAACGTGAGTAAAATAAATAAATACATCTGTCACCTGCACCTGTGGGAATGGTCAAATCGATAAGGAGCGACCAAGGAAGACGTATCAAGATCAAGACGGTTTGAAAAAAGGTCAGTGACATCTAATAGCCATGATGGTTATATTTTGTTTTCGACGCTGCGCTACCATGGACCTTATTGCGCGGCGATACGACTCGCGGTCGCTCAGCGTCGAAGACAAAACGTAACCATCGTGGCATTATCTCATAGTAGGCTCCCAGGTTAGGAGTACCCGTAACCGAGGATCATGCATGAAGGGACTCATGGAAGTAGAAGAAGCGAAAGATGTGAGCCAGGATCGTAGCAAGTAGAGAGTGGTCTCTGCCTACCCCTACGGGAAAAGGCGTGACTATATATGTATGTATGTCATGTACGTCACCTGCACCATGCTACATTAAATAGAGTATCATAATTCTTCGTGTCTTTAGTACTAGACATTTTAAGTTGTTGAATCTTCGCATGGTCTTAACCGAAGCCTACTAAGAATTCTTAGTAGTCTTAACTGAAGTCTACTAAGAATTCTTAGTAGACTTCACTTAAGACCATATGAAGCAACAACAACAAGCCAAACAGACACCAAGCACTTAGCCTATCTCATAAACATTAACATCACTTTACATTAAATTGAATACAATTTACATAAAAAGCTCTAATAAAAGAAATACTCGTAAAATTAATGACAGTATACCATATTAATGAGAGAGCTTAAAAATGCTTTCTCGCATTCAATTTGAAACATCAATTTGGTCCCGAAACGAACAATACGACCTTAAGGTAATGACACAGTAAAGGCAGAGAGACCAATTCAGGTTTTTTCGCCGACTGCCCAAGAAGGAGATTTTTTTAGATTTTTTTAAATAAATTTATCCTCGTTGTTTTACTCACTATTTTACAACAGGAGCCCTATTCATACTACTAATTTTTATTGCCTCCATTTTGGAGAATATGCACAGGAACTATACGAGCTGATGCCGTCATCTGACTTCCGCCACAGGTCATCGAGGCAGACATTCCATCGATATGTAGTCAGCTTTAATAAAGCCCGCACGAAGCGCTTTCAAAACTCCTTCCTAATCAGAACTGCCACACTTCCTGCCTCGGTGTTCCCCAGCAATATATACAACCTGGGTCTCTTCAAGACAAGAGTGAATAGGCATCTCATGGGCAAGCGTGATCCATCTTAGACCGCATCGTCACTTTCCATCAGGTGTGTTATGGTTAAACGTGGGACCATTCAAACATAAAAAAAAATATATTTTTTGTTCATTGTCTCTATCGTTTTAAAAGTGGGAGTGAGAGTTACCAACAAACATCTCGAGGCGCCAAGAATGGCAGCCAGGGCTAACATGAGCCGTGGACAAATTATCTTTCCACAGTTTTTATCCCGCAAAAGGAGACAAACATATCCTTAATCTAGCTTTGTTACATCTAAGCACTAATAAAAACGGTGAAAAGATATTTTCACCGTTTTTCGACAATTGACTGCTCGGTGGCTCAGTTGGTAGTGAACCTGCCTTCTGAGCTTGAGGGCGTGGGTTCGATTCCCACCTAGGGTAAACATTTGTGTTTGTTCTATGTCTGGGTGTTCAATATCTATTTAAGTATGTATTTAAAAATATATATGTACGTATACCAGTCTCTGGCAATCATAGTACAAGCTTTGCTTAGTTTCGGGGCAGGCGACCGTGTGTGGAAAAGTCCCGAATTTATTTATTTATTTAATTTGTTTCTGGCCCTTAATAGCTCTGCACGAGATGTTTATTTTACTAAGATGAATTGTAGTAGGTAGGTATATTCGTAAATTCAGGTATTAAATCAAATCAAATATAATTTATTGCATCGAATTACATAATAATATTTGCAATTATCACTACTCTATTTTGTCACGAAAATGATGAGGTTTGTACATCAAATAAATTTAAAATAAAGAAACTTAAAAAAAAGCTTTTATTACGCTAAAAATAATAAACAAACTTTTCCCTTTAAAACTTTTACTTTCAACATATTTATTAATACATATTTGGGTACCCAACAGCTAAAACTTAAACTAATAAAATATAAACTAATATTTTATAACGTCATGACACAATTTATATGATTTAAAATCTTGTCGCGGAAGGAATAAAATTATTAAAAAATAAATTCAGAAACTTAGGAAAATAAGCCATTTTCATTCAAAACACTTGATTCGTTAACGCGTAACAAAAATACACACACACATTTTTTTTTACTTTACTCAGTCGTACGTGAGTAATTCCCGTATCATGAAATCATAAATAGATAGCCCGCGAATAAGTCAGTGCTTTTTTAACCTCCGACGCAAAAACGACGGGGTGTTATAAGTTTGACGTTTGTGTGTGTGTGTGTGTGTGTGTGTGTGTGTGTCTGTCTGTGGCATCGTAGCTCTCGAACTGATGAACCGATTTTCATTTTGTTTTATTTTTTGTTTGAAAGGTGAATTAGTTGGGGGTGTTCTTAAATATGTTTGATGAAAACCGGTGTTGATGAAAACTGATGTATTAAAAAAAAAAAGATTTATGCTTGTTAATTTTAGTGTGATATAATTAATACTAAGGCTGTATAAGAAGTCTTCCAGCAGCTTTTAAGCTCTGACATCAGCTCTGGGACTAGCTACTTCGTCGATATTGACACCTACTTAATACTTGCTTATTTTAATCCAAACTAATATTATAAATGCAAAAGTGAGTTTGTTTGTGTGTTTGTTTGTAACGCTTTCACGTCTCAACTACTCAAACGATAGTCTTGAAATTTTGCATACACGTTGTCGGGGGTACAGTAAAGGACATAAGTACTTTTTATTCCGAAAAACTAATGGTTCCTATGGAAGCGTGAGGCACAGCTAGTCTGATAAACAGTACATTGCCTTAATAGCCTAAACTGAAAAATGTTTTTTAATGCAAGGACTCGTTAGATTCGTCTTAACCTACACAACTCCAAGTTACCCCTCTAGTAATTTAATATCCACTGTGTCCACCTCTAGAGCGCATGCGTACGCTACCCCGGGACAAAGTGTCATGGCCCCCAGTCCGCGTATCGACGCCCTAGCTCGTCGCGCGTATCCAACTCCCTCCCCACAATATCCGATTCATCTACTAAAACACCACAAAAATCACAAACAATCCAGTGATCTAGTGCTCTGTTAAAGTTTAGTGAACGAAACGCTAAAAACTGGTTCCGAAGCGCTGCGCACCGGATTTTTCTGGATACAGCCGCCGCAATCCGGTAAGTGGGAATGCGTTCATTAGATCTATGATAAGGTGTTCCATTAAAGATGTTTTATGTGTGTGTGAATGTGTGTGTAAGGTAAAATAAATGTTACCGTCTATTCGAAGCCAGGTATTGTTTACACGGCTTATCGATTGTTAAAGTTTTCGTGAGCGCTAGGTCGGGGCGGAATTTTCATGGAACGCCGCACATTAATGGGATTTAATAATGGGGTATTATTATTGGTGTATTTAATTAGAAGCCGTTAGGGGTCGGACGTGATCTTAAAACGGCTTCTAGGCTTCCGTTGAGATTTGATAACCTGTTTTGGGTTTTATGAAAGGGCAGTAATGTGCAAAATGCATTATCGGTGATGCTGCTTACCGAGAAAACAGTGAAGTGTAACTTTAAAGACGAGTGAATTCGTGTTTTACCAACCATGAGTAATTGAGTGTGTTTAATAATAAGTTTTTTTAATTATATCATAATCCTAAAGCGGACAAATAGAGTGGTTATCTAATAACATTAAGACTACGCGTGTAAAGTAAGTATTTAATATATAATTTTTTAGGTCTTGTTTGGCAAAAACTAACCGCAAAGGACAACTAAATGACTTAATTTTAGAGCAATTTTAGATCTTTTAGTCCTCATCACTAAAATAAACAAGTACGAACTCTGAAATTCTGAAAGGTGTCTTGTGTTCGCCATAGAAGACCTACATTTTCTTAATTTCTGATTTTAAAAACAAAATTTTTAAGGTTTATTTTTGGTAATGATGCAACTCTATGTATGTCTCTACTACCCCTTGCGTTGTTAGTGTCGATATTTTTTTAATCGACTGAGCAAGCATATAGCACGCAATACAGCAATAAAGCAAGCAAGATAGTAAGCGAAGCGTCTATGCTTCAGCTTTCAGACAGACAGACAGACAGACGTTTGCAGACAAACACTTTCATATGTCCTACTAGCTGCGCCCCGCGGTTTCACCCACGGTTAAAAAGTATCCTATGTGCTATTCTAGACCATAATCTATCTCTGTGCCAAATTTCATCCAGATCTGTTGAGCCGTTCTGGCGTGAAAGAGTAACAAACATCCATCCTTCCATCCATCCATTCTTACAAACTTTCGCGTTTATAATATTAGTAGGATTTCTGTCAGGATCTCTGTGCGGATATTAAAAAAATAATAATCATGTCTCCGCCATTTTAAAAAATTCCAAAAGTTGCCTCGACAAAAAACTGTATAATTATCGAATCTGCTCACAAAATTTCACGAGAAATGGTTCAGGAATACGACCGTAGAATCGGTTCAGGAATGTAGAGGAAGACAAACGTAGGCCGCGAGATCTACAGCTCACAGGCCACTACTTGACTACAGGAAAATCAGCGCTGGGAAGACATTTTCAGCATTCTAACTGAGCATTGACCTATTTTGACGTACTGGACACTACAGTGACAGCACTGTTTTCGTTAATTTGTGTATAAGTATTGTCACCGTATTTGTACTGTCTTGTGTTAAATATTCATTTAAATTATATTTATTTTTGGTTATTTATTTAAGTACTTATTAATTAATATTACTTATTATCTTTTAAATTTTAATTTAGTTTTATGTACACCACCTACCCTTTTCGTATTTCTGTAAGTTCCTGTCCATCCAAAGGTTACCTGGAAGAAATCGCTTTAGGCGATAAGGTCGCCCTTGTACTGCCGAAAAATGTATTTTAGTTTTTAAGAGTTTCATGTAGTTTTTGGTGTGCAATAAAGATATATTGTATTGTATTGTGTGTCAAAATAATTGTATCTTTCTTCTTTCTTTCTTTCTTTCAATTTATAACAATATTCCAAATTATTTAAAATGTTAAATGGACTCGATTTCAAAAATTCATTGACTGAATGGCTTCACCATAACTGTTTTATAGCATTAAGGAATTTATACATTTTTCCGTTAAATTAAAATTGTGAGAAGAAATAATTTACAACATTAAATATTTGCACGTCTGCATGCAGACAGAATACATTATACCTACTACAATAATTTTAAGACCTTTATATGTGAATGTATTAAGCAAATAAACGATTTGATTTGATTCTTTGGAAAATAACTAACAACGTAAAAAAATCTAACTATAGATAACTGAAGAATTGTCGAAGACAGATTGTAGAATAACTGTTCCCCGCGATTTCGTTCTTCATTTAGTAAACCCACCATTACTGGTGGTTTAGTAATAAAACCCACCATTACTGGTGGGTTTACTAAAACCCACCAGTATTGGTTTTTCTTACGAAAAACAGTAATCCTGATCTAAGATCCGTTCCATCGTGAAAACGCTACAAACGGACAAACAGAGATACTGAGTTACTTTTTACTAACTTGAGGTAGGTACTAGCTGCGCCCCGCTGTTTCATCTGCGACTAAAAGTCACTTACGTGTTATTCCAGACTACAATCTATCTGTGTGCCAAATTTTATCCAACTAAGTTCAGTCGTTCTAGCGTGATTGAGTAACAAACATCTATCTATCCATCCAAACTTTCGCATTTATCATATTAGAGTATTTATAGTGAAGTGTGATTAAGTCAAGTTAGGAAAGTCTTAATTAAATCACACTTCACGCTTTATAGGTATATTATCCTTAACAATTATAAAATCGAAAATAACTCTGTCTGTCTGTCTGTTTGTAGGCTTTTCACGGCTAAACGGTTGAATGGATTTTGATAACATTAGATAAATGGTTACAGAATATCACAAGGAAGGTGCTTGGATGCTTTTTGATGAATATATAAATCTTTTTGTCATGAAATTCTGTAAATTAATAAAAAATAACGCGCCGCTTATCAAATGCGTCAGACAACATCACACATTAGTACGTAGTTGGTACTAAAATAACAACTGACAATGAAAATTAAAACTCCGCTCAAAACCAGCCAGTATTTTTTTTTAATGTTGGACTCTGATCTCTTTGGTTTATAAATTAGTTACAGTATATCACGAGGAAGGTTTATGAATACTATTTTCTGTATAAACGCGAACGAAGTTCCGGACAACAGCTAGTATTAGATATTTGGATGAAATAAACGCATAAAGAATACATTTGTTCCAGAATTCAATCCATGACACCAATTGTACCAGTTTTTTCATTAAAACCGTGAAAAGTCGTGTAATTCCAATAAAAAAGAGGTAAAAAGTACACGAGTGAACGCGAGAGGGAACGGCTTACGATAAAAAAACTTCAAAGGCTTGATAGCTCGCCGAGAGGAACGACTAATGTTATTTTTCCACCTAAAAGACGAAAATATCGAACATTTTTTAAACATGAAAGGATGGGTATTTGGTGAGCTCAGATATGACTGAAAGTTCTAGGAAAAGTTTGAGTTAGATTTTGAGATTGGCTTGGTTGAGTTGGTTTGAAGTGAACAAATACGCCCACTAAGAAATTTTTTGTAATTTTTTTTGGTCTGTCCAACAGATTCTAAGAAGAAGCATGTTATGAAATAGATAACTACTTCTACTTGAATCCGTTCTATAATTACTGTACACGTACAGGGTTGTTACAAAAGGGTGTACTAAGCCGAGAGAGGGTTATTATATTCATGATTGTGAACACCTTTTACTATGGAGCAATCCCGCAGATTGCGAAAAAATAATTTGAACAGCAAATTATTTTTTTGTTTCATGTCAAAAGTTAATTATCGTCGACAAAATATGTGGAAGTCCAGTTCTTTGTTCTTAATTACAGTGTTACCTTTTAGTAAAAATTGTTCCACATGGCGAGTATAATAACCCCCTTTTGGCTTAGTACATCCTTTCCTGATAGCAATGTATAAGTGTACATAGATTGGAACCGTCAGACACCGTCGCAATCTGCCGCCCCAAATGTCTCCTAAAACCTTTACTGCCTAAAAGCTTTCTAGAAAAATGGGCTTTTCTTAGAGATATACAATACTTAGCTGTCTCTTCTTTTGTCGTAGAGATATACTTTTGCCTTAAACAGGGAGTTACGAAAACTGTTGGATGATTGATGGGCAGGTACACACACTTATAAATATTCATGCAAAAATACCATAATAATTAAATTTTCATAAAAAAAAGCGATGGCAGCCTAGTTCGGAGAAGGTCCGCCTCTCAAGCCAGACGGAGCGGGTTCGAACCCAGCCGACGGCACGCACCTGTTTATTCATTGTGTGAACATATGTGCGTATTGTATGTCATCTGCTACATGACTGAAGCCCGGCTTCAGTCATGTAGCAGCGACAGGCTCGCCCCCTGCCACATTTGAGACTGAATATCGTGCGGCGAAATGTGGGTGTTGTATTACACCTCTGCCAGCCCCCTCGGGGGAAAGGCGTGACGAAATGTTATGCAAAAATACCAAAAAAATGCACGTTAATAGCAAGAGTTATGTCCGGTTTAGGAACGCAAGGAAAAATGGAAAAATTTAAAGAAATGTTAACATACTCGTATCTGTATCATTGTTGGTGGCTTTTATTCTAAAAAAGTAGCGGCACGACGCGAATAGATTACAAATAAAACCGACGCGATTAGTGTCTGCGTTCACGCTTTTAGGAGGGCGGAGCGCGATGTGTCAATATTTAGTTTAAAGTAACATAAATACATCCTCCAGTCGATACTGGATGCACACCTCGCGGATTCAACAGGGTTTTTGTAACACCCTGTATATCTAGAACAAAAATAACTTTGTTTTGTCTAGACATTTGCCTACCCATATGTTCTAAAAACTTTATAACTGTAGATACATTGTTTTTATAGGCACGTTTTATCTTTTTTACGTAATACCTAGACATGTCTACTATGCTACGCCGTAGCAGTTGCTACGAAACTGCACGAACGTGATCGTATGTTACAGATATTATGTAATTTATTTTCTTCGTGATATTTTGTTTTGTCTACAAAACAAATATTTATAACACTGTATCTATATTAAGTTTATAACAAGGCTCTGTGAGTTGTAGACCTCGTGGCCGACGTTTGTTCTCCTGTACAGGTCGCATTCCTCTACCGATTTTCGTGAAATTTTGTGAGCAGGTTCGATAATTGTACAGAATTTTCTTTCCAGATTCTGTTTTCGGATTTTTTTCTAAATTGCGGTAGACTTGCGACCTGTAGAGAAAGACAAAGATCCGGACAGAATTCATAAATACGAAAGCAATTTTGTCGAAGCCGAAGCTTCGACAAAATTGCTTCGCACGCATTCGCTCGCTTGGGCAATTAATTGCTTCAGTCATGTAGCAGATGACATACAATAAGCACATATATTCACACAATGAACAAGTTGGTGAGTGCCATCGGCTGGGTTTAAACCCGCTTCCTCTGGCTCGAGAGGCGGGCCTTCTCCAACTAGGCCATCATCGCTTCAATGTTTGTCGTTACAATGCAACAAAAAAACGGTTCGTGTCCGATTTATCAGATATAATACAGATTTCTGCGAAGTTTCACTAATTTTGAACTAGCTGTGCCCCGCAGTTTTACCCGCAGCCCCACAAGAATCGTTAATTTTGGGAAAAAAAGTACCCTATATCCTTTTCTGTACGTCTGACAACGTTTATGCAAAATTTGGTTATGATCGGTTGAGTAGTTAAGGCGTGAAAGCGTAAGAAACAAACATAGGTTTTAGGTAATTTTTTGTGAGGTTTCACTTATCTGGAATTCAGTTAAAAAGAGTCAAGGCCAAGTCGGAAGAAAATACCTTTTTCGAGCGAATATGGCGATCGCTACATATCTCTGCTCTTCCCACTCAATTTCTGAGCAATTCTGGTTTACAGCATATTTTATGCGACCAGCAGTAAAATATCTTTGGTACGAATTGTCTGCAATAAATTCTACCTGTGGTGAATGGGACGTAGAAGGTTTAGACTAGCAAGTTCCTCAATTTATTTGCAAGCGCGACTTGCTAGAGCCGAAATTTTCGAATTTTGGGAAGATTTTTAGTTGGGAGAAGACCCGCCTCTCAAGCCAGAGGGAGGGGGTTCGAAACCAGCCGACGGCACGCACCAATTTGTTCATTGTGTGAGCATATGTGCGTATTGTATGTCATCTGCTACACGTTTGGAGCCCGGTGTATGGCGGCAGGCTCGCCCCCTGTCACACTTTGGACTGAATATCGTCCGGTATCAAAGTGTGGGTGTTGTCTGCCAGCTCCTTCGGGGGAAAGGCGTGACGATAAGATTTTTGGAATTATAGAGGCTTACACGCACAAGTTTTACCTCACTTTTAACTGTGCGTACTTAACGTGTGGTAACGACACGATAATTTCGATTTGAAATGAGATTTCGATTTTCGATTCGACTTGATTTCGCGCTAGCGCGACGTTTAATTTTACCAACCTCACGCGCGGTGTTCCGTGTGCAAGCCTGGCCTGTGCAGTTAAAAGTGTGGTGAAGCTCGTGCGTGTGGTAAGCCTGCTATGCTCTCTCTTTACTTACAAGCTTAGCTTCCGACCACGTCGCAATGGTTTAAATGAAAAATAAACTTGCTACTTTGTTTTTTAGATCGTCTTTTTTTAGAGTTGCTCGTGGCAGCTGAGCGAGTCGATCTAAAAAGGACTTTGTATCACAAAGTATAAGTTCAATTTCATTTATACCGTTGTAAGGCGGCGAGCGTTGAGCTAGTCGAGTAAGGTGATGAGGTAAGGTGAGGTGTCAAACAGGTATTCTTTCGCGGGTACAGTTAAATACAAAAATGATTAATATTTTACTAAAAACTACGACTAAAACAAATGAATAGCTTCAGTCAATCAGGCCGCCCTAAAAGCGTGACGTGGCCTTTTATGGCTGTTTCATCAATACATTGCACTGATTTATCTCCGGTCAGGCAAAACTGAAGGTTAAACTTCTCGTGCATAGCCTTTGTAGCATCTGAAAAAAAGTACTGTGGCTCAGACGTGTGTTACATTTTTAAATTCCAATTTTAAAAATGTACACTCTTACTAAAGTTTGCATAATATTGTTAAGCTCAAACAAAATACCTATCATTGAAGTATATTTAATCAAGTTTTATAATCACCAGCTGAAAGTTTATAGAAGTGTATTTAGCTTGGAAACAATGTATTTATAATATTTCTTGGCACCTCTAGGACTAAATTACACTAGATGTGTGCAATGTATTAATGTTTAATTGTAATAAAGATATTTTTAAAACAAAAAAAAAAAAACTGTGGCTCAGACGGACATGTAATTTTTTTTGCGAACCCCTAATAGACTAACACTTTCGTTGTTACCTGTATACCTGTATTTAAAACAGACCGTGCGAGCCCATCGCATGTTTCCACAGCTCTAATTGTAAACATGGCTGCCTTTGTGGAATTTTTACAAAGGCTGTATTCACCAGTTTCACCGTTTTACCCCATAAATATGTATGTATTTGATGTTTTGTTTCCCGCGTGTGGTTGCCCTAACAAAAGGTTAGCCGTAAATATAAAATACTGAGAAGGGCGTTGGTATTTATGCGAACCTTGACATATTCCCTTTCCATTTAATAGAGAGGTAACTTAATTATATTTTCCTGAAATGTGAGATTTGTTTTAAAATAGGTACACGTAAAAACTTTTACTGATCTTTCGAGTATTTTTTTCGTCTATAAATAAAATCTACTTTACGTATTTTTACACGACCACGAGGCATGGATTCTAGGTATTTCTGCTACGAATGTATGTTAGGTATGTATAATTTAGATATTCTGTAGAAGTTCCTCTTCGATTCTAAATCACAATAAGTTCATTTAGTGCTGAAGTAAAGCCAACACACATTGCGTGTTATCGGTTTTTGACCACTTTACCATATTCGATATCTCAATCTCGTCGGTATTTTTTTTCCAAAAAAATCTGAAACCTATGTGACAACTCCTGATTTAGAAAAAAATAATATTTTTTTCTTTCTTCTTCTAATTAACTTTTCTTCTTTCTTCTTTTAATTAAAAAAAAATACAATACAATACAATATTACTTTATTGCACACCAAAAACTACATGAAAATCTTAAAAACTAAAATACATTTTTCGGCAGTACAAGGGTGACATTATCGCCTAAAGCGATTTCTTCCAGGTAACCTTTGGATGGACAGGAACTTATGGAAATACGAAAACATACATTACATAAACCACATACACATACATACATTGTGTACTTACTATTAAGTTCATTATAATAATACAGTTATACGAATTATAATTTGGTTAGCACTCACAAAACAATGCTTTGCAGAAATGTTAATGTTATGTGTATTGTCGTCCACTAGAGCAAGGGCGTGAAAATCGTAAGATGAAATACAACTGTGTTTAGCTGAACAGTCTCCGACTTATGTCGGTGGATCAAAAGCTGAACATAAAATTAAAAAAAAATAACCCCTGATTATTAATTAATATTAATTGTAATTGTTAATTTAATTATATTAGTGGTTGAATGCAGCTAAATCTATTTAATTATTTTTCGTTCTTTACTAAAGAAAAAAAAAAAATATTCTTATTTACTTCTTTAATATGAGCTAACTTTATAATGTTGATTATAGTAAGCGCGCAAGTACAACTTTTTTTTCTGTTTAAAATTCTAGCACCGAACCCCAAGAAACCGGCTGTGCCGAGTTTGGGGTTCACAGGTCTTACTAAATGTTTTTGTAAATTTATTAACTTAAATAAACATTTTGATTTAATTTGATTTGATTTGATTAGTACATTCACCTTCAATTTAATTTATACTTATACCTTTATGCATTTTTTTTCTGTATCGCCCAACCTAACCTGATAGTATAAATGTGAAAGTGTGTTTTGTTCGACAGTTTGTTACGCTACTCAAACGCTCATCATACAATTTTGCATAGACATTGTCAGGGGTACAGAAAAGGACACAATGTACTTTTCCTCCTAAACAAATTAACAGTTCCCATGGGACCACGGCCGAAACCGCAGGACGAAGCTAGTTTTCATTTATAAAGCTGGTTATTCCCGGACTTATTGTCAAAGTTTCGTATCCGCGACCTTTCCTTGACATTTAGAAGTTATTCGGTTTCTCTCGCAGTCCACAATAGATTATCTCGTCGTTTTCTTGGTAACCTAAAGATAGTCACGACACTGGCTACACTTTCTTAATTGAGTAGAAATTGGACAGAGATATAATACTTGAGCTGCGATACCGGGAAAAAACTAGTAAAAAGTATGAAAACGTTTAAAAGTAGAGAAAGTATGAAAGGACTGAACGGCCCCATCGCTAGAAGCGAGCATCATTGTATAAGGCAGAGTATTCTGTTTTATAATGGGTAGAGTCAACTGGGGCAAATGCGTCAGTGGGGCAATTGCATCTTTCGAGAGTTACTGACAAACCATTCTCAAATTACCTTTATAAAAAATACCTTATAAATTAATTAACGCCATATAGCGCAGATTATTGTAGCTAAAGATAGAAAAAAAATTGTAGATGGCACCTAATTTGTGAAGGTTTTGTCAGTAATTCTCGAAAGACGCAATTGCCCCACAGACACATTTGCCCCAGTTGACCTACTAAAAACGCTCTCAGAGAACTTAGACAGCAGACTTTTAGGGCCACTTGCAAAAGCTCGGGTTATCTTTTTCCCTCGGAGTTAACAGCTCATTAGAGGTTAAACTGATAAATTGTCTTGCAGGTCAGATTCTAACTCATGGTGGCATTAGTTAGAATCTGACCTTGAATTAGCACAATATTAGTCAAAGTGTTAATTGCGCATTAAGGTGAATGTTACATGAGTTCACGAGAACTTCAAAATTATAATTTACGTATCTCATAGGTCATAAGTTATTTCAATATTGTGTGAAGTGGGCTGGATTATTGTTTAATATTTAAGTTTATATTTTTTAAATATTCTTCGAATGTAAGTATAATAAATAATCCCCCTGTCACATTTGGGACTGGATATCGTTCAGAAAAGTGTGGGTATACACCTCTGCCAGCGCCTTCGGGGGACGATAGGTGTGAGATGTGACGATATGTTAGCTCTGAGTTAATGAGTCTAGTATGAGTTAACCCTGTGTATAATAACTTAACTGCGTATCTTTTGCAATTGGGCCTTTAGACTAACTTCGCATTGGCTTAAGGTTTTCGATAGCCATTTCGTCTAGAAGAAGAAGACGAGCGAAGAGAGCAAGTAAAGATACTAACGAGCCTTTAGAGTTGACAGAGTGACAAAGTGCATTTTTTTATGACTTTTGCAATTCTCTAATCATTCTTAAATAACTAAGAATTTCCCTTGTATTATGTATTCATTTAAAAGCTAATGATGTAGACAACCTCCCTATGTAAAGGGATTTTTGATTTGCTTTGTCTATCTATTGAATAAATCAGTTAAAAGTGACCCCTTACAAATGCGGATATTTTTCATTGCTCTATTTTCGCTTGAGAACGTTTTTAAAAAAAAAAACCAAGAACATACGTGCAGAGATATTGTTAATTGTATTGTACATGCTAAATTTCATCATAATCTGACAAACGGTTTTCTAGAAATTTGAGAAGCGCGTTTGTATGGAAATTTCAGAGCGTCGCGGGACTCTTAAGCCGATTTTGATTTTGACATAACCCAACATCTAACCGAACACTCAGCAAGTATAAGTTGTAAGCTCGTGCAATATTCATTAAACATGGCGACAGAAACTTTAAACTGTATTTATGATACTTCCGTGTGTAAAGTGTGTCTATTCGTGACACTTCCGTAATGTGAAGTGAGACACGATGCCAGAGATTACTCGGGGACTTGCGGTTGTGGTTTAGGGTTCTGTCTTATATACATACATATCTGTATATTTTATACGTTCGTGTCGCTAGCGGATCCATGGCCCAATTCGGAGATTTAAGATTTTCATCTCTCTTTTTTTCGTCCTTGTTGCTCTCGTTTGAGACGTCATAGGTGTGAGAGTGACCAAGATAAAATCTCATCTCGTCTCACGCGCAGGAATAGCCCCCCCCCAGGGGGCTAAGGGGCTGAAGCCCCTGCCCCCAAAATATCTAAGCCACCAAGCCGCAATAGTCCGAAAATGTCTGTTTTTTTGTAAGTTTTTTTACCAACCTTAATCAGGAATGTAAAAGCAAGCTACTAAGCTAAGTATAGATGACGTAGCTGAGGGTAACCTATAAAAGTTATCATCAGCTTCGTAATCTAAATCAAAATCTTACATACCTTGATAAAACTTACTTTCATCTGCCTTCAGTGCTGAGGGGCGTGGGTTCGATTCCCACCTAGGACAAACATTCATGTGATGAACATTTGTTTTTGTTCTATGTGTTAATTATCTATTTAAGTTTCTATTTAAAAATATATATGTATGTATATCAGTCTCTGGCTGCCATAGTACAAGCTTTGCTTAGATTGGGGTCAGACGACCGTGTGTGCAAGTGTCCCGAATATTATTACCTGAGTCAAGCAATTTCAAAAGCCCACGGACGGCCTAGGAACTTTGACATCAAGGCTAGCCACTCGACCTACAGGGACTTACTTACCTAAGTCAAGCCCCCCTAAGCTAAAATCCTGGATCCGCCAAAATATTTACAATACTAATTGTATCTCTTTGTAACAGTTGGTAGGACAATAAAACCTTGCCGAAGCAACCTTATTTCTCTCTCGGACGACACAGGGTTGCCAATATCAGACAAGGTCAGTCGACTTAAATTACAGCGAGCGAGTTTACTTTGACAAAGCAGTTACTCATATTTAATAAAACTTGGGCTCAAAGAGTTGTACGAGCAAGGTACTTAATTTTTTATGGATCAAAAGTTAATACTTACTTTAAGAATAAGTTGGCTTCGTAGATATATAAAAGAGGTTCAAACTTTTTATATTATTTCGGTTTCATATTAATGTAATATTTATACACACGAAAAATGTTATTTATGGTGCAAGGTGATGGAGCACCATTTTTAAACGTTAGCGGGCAATAATAATAGCTATTTTTATGTAAAACTAGCTGCGCCCCACGGTTTAACCCGCGGTTAAAAAGTATTATATGTGTACTATAATCTATTTCTGTGGCAAATTTCATCCAGATCTGTTCAGCCGTTCTGGCGTGAAAGAGTAACAAACATCCATCCACTTACAAACTTTCGCGTTTATAATATTAGTACGACTAGTGACCCACCCTGGCTTCACACGGTACCTAAAAGTCTTCTATGAAAAATTATCTAACTAATGGCGAAAATCGTATCAAAATCCATTAATTTAGCGGATATACAGACAGACGCGGAAAGCAACTAGGTTTTATACTATGCGTAGAGAAGGTAGAGAAGAAAAGATAAAGATGGACAAGAGATGCTACTTAATGTTTTACTGTTGCAAAGTGTTGCTCAACAAATAGTAGCTTCTGTCTGTTCCGTCTTTAGTCTTCAGTCGGCTAAAAAAATGGGTAAATTTTCCAATCAGAAATTGCTTTGTCCCAGCATCGCAGACTCCAACATGTCTCCCCAATCTGTCATCGTGGGCTAAACTTTTGATGAGGGTATTTCAGAACTCGTGTGATTTTTCGATAAAAAAAACATTTCTGAAGCTTTTTTCGGGTTTATATAAAGTTTTTGATACTTTGGATTTGTTGACAAAAAGGTCAAAGTGTTTTTTGGGATTGTGATATTGCTCTCTAAAACATTGATATTGCTCGTTTTGTACAAAACGGCAAGTTATGGTCCGCGTGTTGACCCGCTGTCCTGTAAATAGGAAACGTATTTTTTTCGGAATGCAAAGCTCTTTCCATTCATGTCGTTGAAATCTTTTGAGACGAAATTAATCGAGTTTAAGGAGGCGGTTCTCAATTCGTAGGAATATTTAATTGATAGCGTAAAGAAGTAACAAACACATCCACTCACGTACAGGCTTTTTCATTTATATTATTAGTGTGAATTCAAAAGCGTTTGTGCAGAACCGACTAGGAGTAGAGGCACCGCACCGGTGATAGCGATGCAGCGCCTGGAGTCAACTGTCCGTGAGACTTATTTCAAGTCTTACTTACTACGGGTTCCAGCAAAACACAAGCACTACTCTCGCCTGAGTTCCGGCCAAAAGGGCTAGTGTTCCGGCGCTACTGGGAGGCCGCACAGGGAGCAAAAGCCCAGAAGACATAGTTCATTTTATTAATTTCATTTATATGTATGTTAGTCTGTAAGGTATTTATTTTCTATGGGCATCTGTAACTCTGTAACATGAGCATTGTATGCAAGTTCTATTGCCTGAAATAAATGGGTTATTATTATTATTATTATTATAAAAGCGATGGCAGCCTAGTTGAGAGAAGGCCCGCCTCTCAAGGCAGAGGGAACGGGTTCGAACCCAGCCGACGGCACGCACCAATTTGTTCATTGTGTGAGCAAATTTGCGTATTGTATGTCATATGCTACATGACTGGAGCCCGGTGTCAGCCCGGTGGGCTCGCCCCCTGTCACATTTGGGACTAAGAATCGTCCGGCGAAGTGTGGGTGTTGTATTACACCTGTGCCAGCCCTCTCGGGGGAAAGGCGTGGCGATATGTTATGTAAATGTTATGTGAATTGTTAAAAATGTCAAGTGAAAAGTAACCCATCGCCACTGGTCTCTTCGAAAATTCTCATTTAAAATGGGCCAAAGTCACGAAAACTTTCGTTGAAAACTGAAAGCCCATTCAAAATTAAAAGCTTTTAAAAGTTTACATCTAAATTTAATAATCGTCTATAATTTGTGGTCATTTGGCGAACCAAAAGGCTTTGCTAATAGCTCCCAATTTCAGATTCGGTTGAATCAGATTTTAATATAATTGCACCCTTTAATTTCGACGATTATTGAGGGGTATTCTAGTATATTCATTCATTCGTTCATTCATCCATTTGAATAGCTCGATAATCTTTTCATATTCACTCAAACCGAAATTTTAGATAATGCTTTTGTACTAAAAATTCCCGGAAACTGATTACTAACACAAATTTCACACATGGTCAGTCTTTTTGTCAGACAGCAATTTGTAAAGTCAGCAGTCAACTTTACTAACAGGCAAGGTAAAACAGACAAGGCAAGACATTTTAGAAAATTATAAATACTATATATATATTATAATATAGATTTGGGAAAAGGAAGAAGGGTGCTGTATGTAAATTCAGCATTTTTGCTTTAGTTTCTTTTACACAGCTAGGCTAGCTAGCAGGCAAGGTAAAGCAGACAAGACAAGATTAAAAAAAAAATTCAATACAGATGATTTGAGTAAAGGAGTTCCTACCGGATTCGCCACTGCTTTTCTGCAGCAAATCGACATAATTAGTAATACGATCACATAGGGAAGCCTTTTTTCATTCATCAAGTGGCAGCCCTACAAGTGCTCAATCTTACCCTTTGCAAGTCGATGTATGCTAGTGACAGAACAGGGTTGCCACTTGTAAGAGATTACCACAAACGTATTCAAATGAGAGGGAACGATTACCATAATACAGAGATGTTCGAGGCATTAGGGCCTGATGTGCGTAGTTAGCATTTTAGATCGAGGGACTTGGTATTTGAGACGTTAATGCGGATGTTCGAACCAACTGAGCTGTCTATAGAGTTGAGCGGAGCCACCATCGTTTTTTCCATGAAGAGTTCTAAGTTGGTCCATATAAAGACGTAGAAGGACATTAACGGCTTTGAAACAGATCGGTATTTATCATTATTACAGTCTTTTATTTTCTTCCCATCTGACTTTTGATCTGACTTTTCTTCCCACTGCAGGGACACGGACCTACCCTACATCGAGGGTACCTATTTAACCTACTCTACCTTAAACGGATATTGCAATTACGCAAAATAAATTATAATCTAAACATTACCACGTTATATGCTCAGATCAACCTAGAGGATAACATGGCGCACGGCGTATGATTTAGGTGAAGCCAAAAACCATCCAAAAACTACGCTTCTGTCGTATATGTACACAACACTCACACATTGTCGCAAAAAACTACGCTACTTGCTTGGTCATTCTTACCTCGACATTATACACATTGGTTTAAGGTATAATTTCGTGTGCATAAATATACACAGTGCATTATAAAAGTGTGGCCAGGACTACATTTTGAGGTCCTTTTTAAAAACTGTGCATTTTTTTTACAAGTCAATTTTAAAAAGGTAGTAACATTAAATTCTTATAAATATGTGCAGTTTTAGAATATTCAATCTACTAAGGTTATTTGGAAATATATACGGAAATGGCTAACGTAGAGTTTGGGAATTAACATTAGTTTTTGTGCAATCGTAAATGTTTTTCATGGCAACATTACCACGCACACAAGTTTAAAAAGAAGTGGCTTCAGCGAGATATAACGCAGTGTTTCATGTTTTCCACTAGGTTGATCTGAGGACAATTTTGCCAATTTTCGGTTTAACATTTTTTCGAAAGCTTTCATGCGATCAACACTAGGACTAACAACTAAGTAAATACACCCCAACAGGAAAAGAAAGCTTCCTATCTCACTCAAGTGTCACTCAATCGATAAACTCGAGAGAATAAAAACACGACATGACGGCATGAATTTGTCACCTCATGTACTCTGATGTCAGGGGTTGAACCCCTGTCCATCTCATGTTACGGAAGTCGATCGATAGCCGGCTGAGGAAGTGGTTTTACCAGGTAGCGATTGATGACTACATCAAGGGAACCCATTGAGGGCAGGGGGCCTACTAGACATCCTATTGCCATGATGGTTAGTCAAAGTCAAAGTCAAAATGTTTTAATTCAATTGGGTAGCAAAGATACACTTATGAAAATTCAATGCGGAAGTTTCGATGGATGTCTAGATCCTAGATCCGGTGGCTTAGTTGGTAGTGAACCTGCCTTTTGAGCTTGGGGACGTGGGTTCGATTGCCACAGGGCTGGCAGGAGGTTTAATACAACACCCATACTTTGCCGGACGATATTCAGTCCCAAATGTGACAGGGGGCGAGTCTGTCGCTATACACCGGGCTCCAGTCATGTAGCAGATGACAAACAATACACACATATGTATGTTCACACAATGAAAAAATTGGTGCGTGCCGTCGGCTGGGTTTGAACCCGCTCTCTCTGGCTTGTGAGGCAGGCCATATCCAACTGGGCTATCATAAACGGCTGCTTGATGTTTGTTAATTCGTTACTATTTTATATTTAACAACGATGGTTTTGGAGTCTATTTTCCTATTAAAACGCGTACAAAATCGTAAGTAACAGCGTAGAATTTACGTGAGAGTTTATATTACTACAGTACCAAAATATGATAACAATGACACAGCTTCTAAAAACCTAATGGAAATGTCACAAGTCAACGCGTAGCAAAGCTTATACCAGGAAGGAAAGGCGCGAGTAATAGATTGATAACAACCTGTCAGAAATGGGACCTAAACCCGTTCACGCGTAAATTCTAGCTGGCGTGAAATCTAGATGGATGACAGGCGCCTCTGCCTCAGATATACGTATTTTGTCGGAGGGATTTACCATATATGTAAAACATTATAGGTCGGTAGGGATATATGTCTGAAAGGACGGAGCGACGGAAGGACGGACGGTCGTTTACCGAGCAGTGGGACAATTCTGGTAGGAAATAAACAAATATTAAGGGTCCGGCGACCACTTTAGACTAAGTTCGCATTGGCTAAAGGTTTGAAGAAAGACGACGAGCTAAGAGAGTAAGTAAAGAAACCGACGAGCCTCCAAAGTTATTTACAGAGTGACAAAGTGCAATTTCAATCATTTTTAAGATTTTTGCAATACTTTAATTATTTTTAAAAACTAAAAATTTCTCGTGTATTAGGGATTAATTTAAAAGCTAATAATGTAGACAACCTCCCTATGTAAAGGAATTTTTGATTTTCTTTGTCGATATAATAAGTAAATCAGTCAAAAATGACCCCTTTTAAATGCGGATATTTTTCATAGCTCTATTTTCTTTTGAGGGCGTTTTTAAACCAAAAACCAAGAACATAGGGGCGGAGATATAGTTTATTCAATTGGACATGCCAAATTTCATCATAGTCCGACAAATAGTTTCCAAGAAATATGACGAGCGCGTTTGTATGGAAAATTCAGAGCGTCGCGGGACCCTTAACATGCGTACAAGATAATATAATGGCTAGGGAGTCATAGGACATTTCCTGTTAACTCCCTGAAAAACAGAATCACTTTAAAACTTTGATAAATGGTGTGTCTAGAATAAGATGGACTGAAAAAAAAAATTGCATGCGTCGAAAAAAATAGCCGTACAAAGTTAGCCCATTAAATAATAAAAATGATGACGCAATACTAGTGTGAGACGTACCTGTCGAGTATATTATTACGATAAAATTGGCCTGTCACTTATCGTTAAGACGTGGTCATACCACGTCTATCATTTATCATTTTTTACCCACGCGCACGTTTAATGCCGCTTCATTTAGAGTTGAAAATCGTAAATTATATTTGAAGGTAAAATGAGATCGGCGCATAAAAATGCATTCATAAAAATTTTTATGAATATGTTTAAAAATAACAAGAATGATATAGGAATAATAAAATGTGTTGTACGAATAATCGCTAAAAATTTAGAGAACTACGCTCAAACAGTTTTTTTAGAAAATATTTTTGTGATTTTTGTTTTTACAAAATAGAATGATTTTTAAAATTCCGCTTTGGTTAAATTGATTTTGGTTGTTTTTTCTACCAGCTGTATTTTTTTGCACCTGATCATCACAATTCTTCATATCAAACTACTTAGGTGGAAACAAAATACTTCTTTTCGTTGATTTCGTGTAATACCGGGCCTTAATCAACAGTACAAAACTCTCTAGTTACATGTACTCATAGTCTAAAACATTATAAATGCGAAAGTTCGCGAGTGAGTTCCCCAACACCACACCACAGACTAAATAACACTTGCCTCTTAACTTATGCCCAGCCATAGGTACATTAAAACTTCACCAAGCCCTCCAAAGATCTTCAAACAAAGGGGCAGCCACCGGCGACGTACAATCCCCGTTCACCCCATTGTACGAAAGAAAGGACGCGAGGGGCCGCTTCCTTCAACTACTAAAATGAGTAGGAAATAGCAGAGGTACAGCTTCTCAGCGCAAAAAAGAATAAGCAAAACTGTAGTTCAACACATGCACATTCAACAGATGTGTGTTTTTTTTTATGTAGAATAGGTCGGCGTTTGACCACCAACTCGCCTGATGTTAAGCGACATTGTGGTCTAAGATGGAGCACGAGGACCTATAAGGTACTTATTCACTCTAGCCTTGAAGTTGTAGAGTGAAGAAGTACAAAGACGGCAGTTGAGTGAGGCGCTACAACTGCGCTACTGCTCAGACCCGTCTTCGGAACGGTTACACCGGACTACATCCCGAAACACGACTAGGTAATTTCACGGCATGGCTTGGTCCGGTGGGTGGTAACTAGCCACGGCCGAAGCCTCCCACCAGAGTTTGCTACCTGGTTAGCACTACCCGGGGACCACGTGTAGGAAATCAGAATAGAGTACACTCCTACGGACGTGGGTAGCTCAGCCCCCTCATGTATGCGTGATGTAGCTGCGAACGCTGCACGCCGCGCCGATTGTGGCACTTGTGTAGCTCATCGCCGGATCTACCTACCCCCTGAAATCAGCCTCGTAGCCTCTTTTACGTAACATTGTTAGTCCTCTGACTCTGTCTGGCTCGGTTCTCAGACTGGCTGTGCAGTCACAGAAATTTACCCAGGACTTCTCGATTCCATACAAGTTTTTTTTTTTTTTTTAATTCTTGTAAAAATAATTTAGGGATTTTTGCCAATACTGGCATGCTAATCCCATCATACCCTAAACTTATACACTTCAACGAAATAGAAAAAAAAAAAAAACTTAAAAGAGGACCTCGCCGCGCCCACGCAGTGACGATCGGCGGAGACGATCACCGATGCCGAATAGATCAGCGCTCAGGAGCTCGCAGACCAAATCTCGATCTCAAAATCCTTGTTGGGCGTATTATCCATTGTTCATGCCAAAAAATCTATTAAGTAAATCTCCTTCAGTAAAAAAATTAATTACAAAATACTTCATTTCTGAAAACAACAATTTTGCTATCCTTGCAATTTTTTTTATCAAACTGTACACTCGAAAATATAATTTCTTTAATTTTTTGCCAAACCTTTTTCCACTCTTTTGTCTTACAACCTTTTTCTTCCGTAATTTTTCGGGTTTTGGCTGATTCCACATAGGCTGCGTTATCCATGTCCTTGCCTGTTTCCGGCTCTGTTTGTAAGACTTTTCCATACAAGTCAGACGCGCTACCAAATAAGCTAGCAGCGTGATCAATACGCGAGTATTGTCAGTTAGACAGGGGGCATATTTTAGTGCACCCAACTTAAAAAAATAGATAAAGGAGATATAGGTACTTCTTTGCTGGCCCAGGATAGAAAGAAGTAGGTAAAATTGGGGAAGACTTTTGCCCAGAAGTAATACAACCAAAGTTATTTTAAAAAATACCTGCTTGGGTATGTCTTAACCGGTTTTGTACTACTGTCGTTGGTTTGGTATTATTATTGTTGCTGTTGTTATCGACTGAGAGAGCGTTAGCCAGCAAAGCGTCTCTGCTTCAGCTTCGACAAAAATGCTTCCGTATGTCCGATTTCTGTCCGGATCTCTTCCTTCGCCTACCGTTCTTCCGTCTACCTTTACAGGTTGCATTTCTTAACCGATTGTCTTGAAATTTTGTGAGTAAGTTCGATACTTGCTCACAACATTTTACGAGAATCGGTGGAGGAATGCGATTTGTAGAGGACAGACGCCGGCCGCGAGGTCTCCAGCTTACAAAGCCACTACTTTTATTTTTACCAAGAAAGCTGTTTATCTGTAGATTGTCTACTCGCCACGTCTGACTACGGGGGATGAAAAATTGCGCTATATTCGATTTACGGTCGCTCCATTTTTGTTTTATTTAATACTGGACATTCCGGAGGTTGGCTGACTGCGCGGCATGCCGCTATTTGTTCCCGGATATGCGGAGTATGCCAAGATCAATGTGGCTTGAAGAAATGCAGGCTATACTCATAAATAAGGCATAGCATAGCATGACATGTGGGATATTGCTTGGAACTATAATATGGTATGACATAGTTTTAGTTTTTTTTTTAGTAAATTGGACTCCGAAGGATCATGAGTTTTGTTAAGTATCTTCATTATTCTTATTATATCATTTAAATTATCTTACTATATCATTTATATTCTTATTATTTCATATTATATCTAACGCATTACACTTTCTTACCCATCTAACTCCTAACGTTAAAAAATTACAAAATACGATTGTAATAATTGAATAATTTATGTGTTAATTATATTATGTGTAGTTTAGTGTCCAAATGATGTAGAATTGCAAATATAGTGCAAACAACTGAAAGGGTACTAGCTACCACAACACAGGGTATCCTACCGTGGTAGCTAGGGACTATCGAACACTGTACAACATTTTTTCGTGTCAAATAAATTTTATATTTATATTAGTATTTAAGGGGAATAGAGGTAGAGCGGGGTTAGTTGTCAAGTCTTAATCTAAGGTTAGGTTAAAGGTTATCAGATTTAAAAATTAAAGAAATCAGACATCAGAATTTATTAATAACTCCTGCAGTTACACGTCACAGTTGAATATTTATAATTAAAAAAATGAATGTCAGAACAATATAAGAACAATAATAATAATTGATAATTATGTCAAATATAAAAAAAAAACATTAAGTCATGTACAGTTGAGTATTGTAACAAATAATTCTGCCTACAAACTGCTACGCAGATTGGCAAAGTTGTTTACAAAGATAAATTAATAAAAAAAAATGTATTGGCTTTAATTATGTATTATTGTACAAAATAATAATAAAAATCTCTTATTTTAAAAAAGCTTTAATGTCATAAAACATATTTTCAAAGTTTTTGTTTCTAAGTTTCGTTTAGAATTCAATATGGATGGATAAAGGAAATCTGGCATAAAACTATTTACTTAAGTGTTAAAAATTTCTAATGATAAGTACCCTGTGTTGGAGAAGCCATTTAACACAAAGCCAAACATAACTAACAGTTAAAAGACCCAAAGCAGATATTTACATTAGTATTTCACTTTTTCAATTTCTACTTAGTGATATTTTTATCTTCAAATAAATTGAAAATGTGCAAAATAAATAGATGGTTCTGGGACCTTATTTTAAAAGCCTAAGTGCAATCCAGGGTATAATCAACCTCCATACAAACACACACATACAAACAAACTTCCGCCTTTACATAAAGGAGTAAGGAATGAAGTAGGATAACAAAAATAAAGTAGGATGACTGTGGTCATAAGCGTACCCAAATTTTTTAGGGCTGAGGCAGACGTAAATAATTTTACTAAGGGTGGAATAGAAATAATTAATGTAGGGTCTACTGGGGCTATTGCATCTTTCGAGAATTACTGACAAACCTTTCACAAATTAAGCAAATAACGCCTTCTTGTACAGATTATCGCAACTAAAGATTGAAAAACGTACATTTTGAAGTTCGAGTTAGGGATTTAGGCAGGGTTTGGGAGATGCCCGAGATTGTCGCAACGTGGGTACGCCCTATTATTTATTCATTGCTAATATTACATATCTTATATCTTTAAATGAGCAATTCTTGTATATATATATATATATATAATTGGAATCTCGGAATCGGCTCCAACGATTTTCATACAATTTAGTATATATGGGGTTTCGGGGGCGATAAATCGATCTAGCTAGGAATCATTTTTATAAAATGTAATTTTTTTCGTGTTTTATCGATAATCAATCTCAACTGAAAAATATGACTCTTCCTGACATCTATTGGCGAACAATAATACAATTTTTTGTGAGCAACTACGAGTAATTGCTTTAACGACACAACAGCAGATGGCGTTGTTAAGTAACACGAAGTCAATGAGTGTTTGCTTTGAGGTTAGACTAAAATCAATTGTTTATTATCCAAAAAACACAATTAAAAAATAAAAAAAAAATACCGAGCAAAGCCATCCAGGTACTTCTTCACTTAAACTAGTAAGTTACATTAAGCGTGCTAGTGTGTACTCGTAACTAGACACAGTCAAGTTACATATTATCACAGGCGTATAAAAAATGTTGTAAAAATGTGAAACAAATGCATTATGGTATGCATACGTATATGTAGTAAGCCAGCAAAAAAACCAGCGAGAATAGTGCCAAAGACACGTCAGATAAGCTCTATTTCGTATCACGCCACAGAGCTAGCAAAATATTTGGCTCGCGTAGCGCATAACTTTGCATTTTAACTTTGGAGCCGCGCCGCTGCGTTGGTGTTATACTTGGGCTGCTAGCTTGTAGAAGTTATAGGCATGGAATAATATATCCTGCAAGTTCCAATTAGATAGGAAAGTTTGGTTGTGTTGTTCAGTGCCGAATTAAACGAGCGCGGGGCCCGTAGCCAATGTTAAGGGGCCCTTGAGTACTTGGTATCCTACCAAAACACCCCATTTCCCCTGACAGTTTTGTGGTGTTGCCAATGTATGGTCAACGCTTTTTTCCTCTATTTTGGGAAATTTGGAGTCACGTGTCTACTTTGAGCATAGTTATTTGGAGAAGTGCTTTTTTAGTTTTGTTTTTCACGCGAGGCCCGTAGCAGCTAATCCGGCACTGATACCACATCTTAATAAATTTCATTCAAAAAACTACGTTTAATAAAGTTTAAATATGCGGGGCCCCTTTTACGCGGGGCCCGTAGCAATTGCTACTCTTGCTATGTGGTTAATCCGGCACTGGCTGTGTTTGAAATAGAGCATTTTTTTTTATTACTTTATAGACTTGCGTTTGGCCGCCAACATGCCTGATGATAAGCAGTGATGCGGCCTACGATGGAGCACGCTTGCCTAGAAGAAACCGATTCACTCGAGACTTGAAGACACCCAGATTATAAGTGTCAGGGAACACACACTCTGGCAGAATATTCCACACTCTAGCGGTCCGTATGAGAAATGAGGATCCAAAGCGTTTCGCGCGTGTTGTAGGTATGTCGACCATAAAACGATGCCGCTTTTGTACTCTTGGTTGTTTTATAGAAGAACGGGCTAGGGAGAATAAGGTAATGCAAACCAGATGCACACTCCCCGAAATGTATCCAAGCAGATGCTGCTTGCACTCGGTATCCATAGTTTCGCAAAAATGTATCCGAGCAGATGCTGCTTGCACTCGGTATCCATAGTTTCGTAAATGTATCCGAGCAGATGCTGCTTGCACTCGGTATCCATAGTTTCATGTCATCAGTGTGATAAACGACCGAGCGAGCGTCAGCGAGGTGTTGCTGCTTCAGCTTCGTCAAAAATGCTTTTGTTAGTCCGTCCGGCGTCTGTCCAGCTGTGCTTCTCTACAGGTCGCGTTTCTCAACCGATTCTTGTGATTTTTTTGTGAACAGGTTTGAAAATAAATATATAAATAAATTCGGGACATTTCCACACACGGTCGCCTGATCCCAAACTAAGCAAAGTTTGTACTATGGCTGCCAGAGACTGTTAAACATACTATAATTTTAAATACATACTTAAATAGATATTTAACATCCAGACATAGAACAAACACAATTTAACACAAATGTTCACCGCATAAATGTTTGCCCTAGCTGGGAATCGAACCCACGCCCCCAAGCTCAGAAGGTAGGTTCACTACCAACTGAGCCACCGAGGCAGTCATGTATGTCAAAATTATGTAGAGTTTTTTTTTTTGTAGAGTTTGTGTTGATCGGAAGGCGCAGGCGCGGAAATAACAACACAGCGGTTCGCTAACAAGTAGTGTAATCGACTGACGGGACGCGCCGGTCGCAGCCGTGCGCGCATCTACCTATATGTATAACTAACATCCCTCCACCTTAATCTATGAAATATAACATGAATCAACCTTAGTGTGTATAGGTATAAAGTAGTATACTAAAGGAATCGTTTATAATCTATTCTTTTGCGCGAACGCGCTAATTGGGCCGGCGTAGCCGGGCTAGAAGATGCAGGAACCGGCTGGCGTGTCGGACCCGATTGTGGCTCTGAAACTGCCCCTGCAGGCATAGGTGCTTCTGGGATATCCAGTGCGGGTGGCGCCGATGCAGGCGCGGCACTCGGCGAAGGCGATGATGCGTCGATCGGCGAAAGCGCAGATGCAGTAACCGGCGAAAGCGGCAGCGTGGCGAGTGGCGCAGGCGTGACCGGGCGCTCTGGCAATACCACCACTGGCAGCACCGAAGACTGGCCTCTGTCGCAAACAGGCGTGACGTGGTTTCTTGAACTGCAGCTCTCAGGCTTATCATGCTCCATAAGCCACTTCTCCCCTTTGAGCTTCAGGAGTTGATTAGTGTGTTTTTTTACTAAGGAATCTGTGTCACAAATTTTCACTAAATATAATGTCTTTCCCAGCCGTTTCACAATATACGCTTTTACCCAGTTCGGTTTTTGATTCTTGTACACTCTCACTAGTACGACTTCTTTGTCGCAGAAAATCACATTGCGTTTACCGCCGTAGGACCTAGACTGCAAGCACTGTTTTTCTTTCACTAACGCGTCGAGTGTAGCATCACGTGACGACGGTGTACGGAGATCAATAAGATCTAATCTACATCTCAATTTATGACCGAACACTAACTCGGCAGGTGATTTGTTTGTAGTACTATGAATTGAATTTCTATAATTAAATAAAAATTCGTTTAACTTTACATTTAAATCACGCTGGCTAGTGCCGGTTGATATAATATTTTTGATTGCTCTTTTTACGATTTTTACGAAACTCTCTGCCTGCCCGTTGCTGATTGGGTTATAAGTCGGGGATGTCACATGCTCGATACCATTCCTGCTACAGAACAGTTTAAATTCATCGGAGACGTATGAGGTGCCATTGTCCGAGACTATGGTATGAAATAGACCAAATCTTGACATTACTTCACATAGCTTATCGATAACGACTCGAGTACTGTAACCAGACGAAACGTCGAAACATTCGACCCACTTAGAGTAGGCATCTACGACAATTAGATAAGTTCGGTTGTTAATTGGACCTAAAAAATCTATGTGAACACGATACCACGGCTGCGGCGGGTAAGGCCAGGGCGCGAGAGGTGCGCGGGGCGGGGCGGGTCGTGCTCTCGCGCAAATATTACACTCTGCAACATACTCATCTATGTCCGCTGACATCCGCGGCCACCAAAATCTAGACCTAGATTCACACTTCATTTTATATGAGCCTAAATGCCCCGAATGAAGCTCGCTCAGCAATTGACTTCGACAGGACGACGGAATTACCATTTTATGACCTCTAAGTAACAATGACCTTTCGACTGACAGTTCCTGACTACAAGATCGAAAAGGTTTTAACCTATCATCACATAGTTTAGAGGGCCAACCTTTAATAACATATTCGCATACTTGCGAAAGCACCGGGTCCGACTTGGTCGCTACTTCTATCTTACTTAAACTTACTAGTTCTTCAGCGGTTTGACCGAACACAAAATTCATATATGTCGCTTTATCTATGTATTGGTCGTCAATTTCAGTTGATTGACCACTTGTTGATCTACTTAAAAAATCTGCTGCATTCAAAGCGCTCGACACATATTCGATTTCGAAGTTATATGAATTTAGGTAAATCGCGTACCGCTGCAACCTGTTTGCCGTGACCTCCGGTACTCCTTTATCTGGACTAAAAATTGATAAGAGCGGCTTATGATCGGTTCTAAGAATAAACGGTATAGAACGGCCGTATAAATATTGATGAAACTTGCGAACACCAAATATGATAGCCGTAGCCTCTTTTTGAATTTGGCTATAGCTTCGCTCGGCTTTCGAAAGAGAACGGGACGCATACGAAATTGGCCTTTCGATGCCATTTTCTATCTGAGATAAAATCGCTCCTAAACCTGTAGGCGATGCATCAACAGTCAGGATGACCTTGGCGTTGGGGTTAAAGTGAGCCAGAGTTTCCTCAGAGGAAAGTACCTTTTTCACATAAGTGACTGCAAAATCGTGTTTTTCGGACCAATGCCACGATATATCTTTCTGCAATAACCCGTGCAACGGGCTTAATATTGAGGACGCATTCTTGACAAAATTACGGTAATAATTTACTAGTCCTAGAAATGATTTTAATTCTGAAACACTGGTTGGAGTTCTAGCATTCAGAATCGCGTTTACTTTATCCGGACTCTTGTGAAGGCCGTGTTTGTCGATAACAAAGCCTAAGTATGACACCGAATCTTGAAAAAGAAAACATTTTTCTTTTTGGAGCACTAGCCCGGCGTCTTGCAGCCTTGAAAACACTTCTTCTAATCTCTTTTTATGAAGAATGTCCGTACTAGCAGTTATCAAAATGTCGTCTTGGAAAATATGAACGCCGTCTATGCCCGACAAGATAGTTTCCATTGTTTTTTGAAATATTGCCGCCGCACAAGATAAACCATATACTAAACGAGTGAATTTATACAAGCCCTTGTGAGTGTTGATGCATGTGAGCATTTGAGACCCCCCCTCTAATTTGAGCTGTGCATAGGCCTGAGAAAGATCTAGCTTGGAAAACTTTTGTCCACCGTGAAGCTGCGCAAACAACTCTTCTATACGCGGCAGTGGGTATTTATCAATAATCAGCTGTTTATTGAGAGTGACCGAGAAGTCTGCACACAGGCGAATGCTCCCGTCGTGCTTTAACACAGGAACTACAGGGCTGGCATATTCGGAAAAACTGACCGGCACTAATATACCTACACTAACGAGCCGATTTATTTCTCGTTCTACCGCGTCGCGGAGTGCGAACGGTACAGGTCTAGCTTTATAAAATATAGGCCTAGCACCCTCCTTTGGAGTCAATTTGACTTCAGTATTCCGATAACAACCGAGATTATCTGAAAATAAGTGGGGATACTTTTGTATGTACTCATTAACCGAACTACAGGAGTTTACCATCGAAATTTGCAAATTAAACTTGGAGAAAAAATCACGCCCCAACAAGGGCACTCCCCCCGTCTCCGCTACATACACATTTATATCGTTAACCTTTGAACCGTACATCACCGACACCTTAAAATAACCTAAAACTTGGATAGTGCTTCCATTATAGGCGCTTAATAATAACTTGCTAGGGTTAAGTTGATGGTTTGTGAAATGTTTACTATACAAATCTCGCGAGATAATCGTGATGGGTGAGCCACAGTCAAGTTCAAAGTTTACACTGAGACCATCAACAAGAACGGATTCGAGCATGGGTTCCCCGTTCACCGTTTTAATATTTGCTAAAATGAGCTCACCGTCATCGTCGTTCGGTACCTCACCGTCATCATTGTTGCTACATTCGACGAAATTATGTTTGACGCACTTATTAGGACACACTCGTTTTAAGTGACCTACAACACCGCACACTGAACACTTGTACTTGACGAACTTGCACGTCGAAATTTCATGCCCTCGAAAACCACAGGCAGTGCAGCGCAGCGAAAGATCCCGAGAACGCGGCGATGTAGCTTTATTGTCCCGGGCTGGAGACTGCGTTGGCGCGGCCGCCATCTTGAGTAGCGAAGTCGTGGCGATTGGCTTGGCGCCTGTTTGAGCTCCTAGCCTGGCACAGCGAATAGCTTCAGCTGTTCGTATCGCCTCAGTCAGCGTCAGTTTCGACATTTCTTTCGTGAACAGCTTGTCCCTCTCTGGGCCCGGTGACATACCAAGCACGAACCGGTCACGTAATACTTCAGTCAGCATCGTGGCCGGAAAATCGCATTCAGCCGCGAGACTTCTCACTCGAGCTGCCCATTCCGTCAGGGTTTCATTTTCACGTTGAGTCGATGCGTGAAATAGGTACCTTTCCGCGAACCCGCAACGTACTGGCTTAAAATGGCTATCTAATAATTCGACGAGCTGCTCGTAAGTCAGCGTTGTAATGTTGGCCGGAAGCGCTAAATCCCGAACCAATTTGTAGGTGTTTTCCGCTAAGCTGCTCACTAGTATAGCTCTTCGCTTAACCTGCACCTTTTCGCCGACATCGATATCATTTGCGAGGAACCACTGCTCTAATCTGTCCTTATAAATCATCCAGTCTTGAACTTCATGGTTAAAGGTGCTCAAGGTCCCCACAGTTACCTTTGCCATAGCCATAGTACGCAATCAAAAGTAGTACTAAACAGAAACAAGCACTAAACGCGTGTAAGGAACGTTCTCGTCGCCATTTGTTGATCGGAAGGCGCAGGCGCGGAAATAACAACACAGCGGTTCGCTAACAAGTAGTGTCATCGACTGACGGGACGCGCCGGTCGCAGCCGTGCGCGCATCTACCTATATGTATAACTAACAGTTTGAAACGTTTTTAAAATGGCGTAGATATTTTTTACGTTTTCGCGAAGTTTCCAGCTCACAGAACTACAAACTATGCCACACGTATTACAAATGTGAAAGTTTGTGAGTTTATTTGTTAGTGCAGTTTGTTTGTTAGGCCTCGTTCAGGGAGACGAAAGGCTTTGCGCGGCGTGAAGCGTCGCGTCGCGCGTGCTCATAAATGATTATGCTAATATTTGAGAGCGTTCAGGTCCATAAACATCATTTATGTCGTGATATAACAACATATTCCGCAACACGTAGTGACGTCAATCGATGCTTAAGCGATACTGAAATAGGTAATTTACAAAAAGTTCGAAAGCGACAGAGAGCATGACGTCATTACGTGTTTGACGATTGCTAGACCTTGTTTTTTTTGGATCATAGCCTTTCGTCTCTCTAAAAGAGGCATCACTGCGTAACACACTCCTGTGTTGATACTTTCTAAATTCTCGTCAAACGATGAGATCCTTATTGTTCTCTTGAGTTGAGCCTCACCAGACTACAGTCCATCCCTGCGTCAAATGTCATTCAGTAGAATCATTCAAGTTACATTCAACAGATCCGTTTCGCCGTTCTGGCGTGATTAAGTAACAGACATCTATCCATCTAAAATTTCGCATCCTTATATCTTTAATATATATAAATTACGTGTCACGTTGTTTGTCTGATTTAGACTCCTAAACTACTTAACCGATTTCAATGAAATTTGCACACCGTGTGCAGTTCGATCTAACTTAACAGATAGGATAGCTCACATATATTAATATATAAATAATAAACGCGAACGAAGTCGCGAGTGACAGCTAGTATATATACATATATACTGATTATAAAATCGAAAGTAACTCTGTCTGTTTGTCTGTAGGCTTTTCACGGCTAAAGGGCTGAACGTATTTGGATGAAATTTGATAAATATGTAGTTACAAAATGTCACAAGGAAGGTTTTTAAATACTTTTTCTGAATAAATACATCTTTTTGTCATGAATTTCGGTATTTTCATGAAAAATAACGCGCCGCTTACCAAATGCGTCAGACATCATCACAGAATAGTACGTAGTTGGTACTACAAAAACAACTGACAACTAAAATTACAACTCCGCTCAAAACCAGTCAGTATTTTTTTTATGTTGGATTCAGATCACTTTGGTAACGGATTATTATTCATCACAAGCTGCGCCCCGCGGTTTCACTCGCGGTTAAAAAGCATCCTATGTGCTATTCTAGACTATAATCTATCTCTGTGCCAAATTTCATTCAGTTCTGTTCAGCTGTTCTGACGTGGAAGAGTAACAAACATCCATCCATTCTTACAAACTTTCGCGTTTATAATATTAGTAGGAAGTAGGATAGGATTTGATAATTTGATAATTAGTTACAGTATATCACGAGAATGGTTTGGATATTATTTTTCTGAATACGCGCACGCGAAGTTGCGGGTAACAGCTAGTTTACAATATTAGTGTGAATTGTGATGTATGTACCTACATTGTTATTATTTTCGTTATTCAGCAGGGTTCGATAACTTGGTTTATCTAAACTACACCTATATTCAAAACCATCTTCGCTCTACTCCCAATTTTTCAAACAAAGACGTCCCTATTTGATCGAACCGCTATTCTGTTTAATAACTTCATAAAGACCCTGAATATGGACAATGGGTTAAGCAAAAATCGGTAATTGATGCCACAGGGGGTCCATAAAGATACCTGACCCGACCTTCCTACCCTCATGACGCTGGGCATATCTCCACACTTATCAAAAGATCGGGTAAGATGTCCCATCTTAGGGTGCTCCTAAACGGGCCATATTTTTAACCGACTTCAAAACAGGAAGAGGTTCTCAATTCGACTGTACGTTGTTTTTTTGTAGCGACGATAGCCTAGTTGGAGAAGACCCGCCTCTCAAGCCAGAGGGAGCGGGTTCGAACCCAGCCGACGGCACGCACCAATTTGTTCGTTGTGTGAACATTTGTGCGTATTGTATGTGCTATATGACTGGAGCCCGGTGTATAGTGACAGGCTAGCCCCTGTCACAATTAGTACTGAATATCGTCCGGCGAAGTGTAGGTGTATTATTACAGCTCTACCAGCCCCCTCAGGGGAAAGACGTGACGATATGTGACGATATGTTACGCGTTGTTTCTCCCAAAAATGAATCGATTTTGACGCTTCTTTTTTTGTTTGGTAGATCATACATATCAGATATAGAGGTGGTATATATAATTTATAATATTTTTTTATATTTATAACGAATATAATATAATTTTTAACGAAATCGGTCTAGCGGTTTTTTCTTAATTTGAACAAAAAGCCATTTTTTTACATAATCCTATTTAGTTGACAGGAAGTCGGCTATTTCAACTTTGCTTTTTCTATGTTATAACTGCAATACTGGTCCGGTAATACAGGCAATATTGCCGGCTGTACCCCGGCCATTATCAGCCATGCTACTCAGATCAACCTAGAGAATAAGATGGCGCACGGCGTATGATTTAAATGAAGCCAAAAACCATCCAAAATATGCTACTGTCGTATAGGTACACAACACTCATTGACGCAAAAAAACTACGCTACTCGCTTGGTCATTCTTACCTCGACATTATGTACATTGGTTTATGATATAATTTCGTGTACTTAAATATACATAGTGCATTATAAAAGTGTGGCCAGGACTACATTTTGAGGTTCTTTTTAAAAACTGTGCAGTTTATTTACAAGTCTATATTGAAAAAGCCGTAATATTGAACTCTTACAAATATATGCAGTTTTAAAATATTAAATCTATTCCGGTTGCATATTGGAACACAAAATGGCTAATGTAGAGTTTGGGAATTAATATTAGTTTTCATGCAATTGTAAATGTTTTTCATGGCAACATTACACACATTGAAAAAGAAGTGGCTTCAGCGAGATATAGCGCAAGATTACCTTTGAGTACGGTCCCTAAAAACTAAACCACTTATACTTTGAACTAAAACTTTTAAAACAAGGAAAATATATATAATTTAAAAAGTTTGATTTTACTAAACGAATTGTTTTAAAATTGTTAATGAATTGCTTCAAATTGACACATTTTATGTGCCAAAAGTAACAAAAGTATGCAATTTGTTAACAATTTAAAAACAATTGCCTTAGTAGAACCGAGACCCTGGGAAGACTAGTATTTCTTCTGTGTCTTAGGCCCCTATTCTTAGCGTAAGATATTTTCTTGTCATTGTCTCTCTCGTTTGTAAAGTCATAGGAGTGAGTGACAAAGATAACATCTCACGCGTTAAGGGGCTGGCCCACTTCGGCGCACGTTTGACACGGCCATGCGGTGCATTTTAGTTGCTTGGGTTCGTTGGTTTGAAAACGTGGGCCTACGTTTCCACTGCAGCGTACACTATACACAAATATGACCATGTACAACTGTAGCGCAGCACAGTTTTAAATCATTTGCTAGACGTCGTTTCCCGTAGTGGAGCTTTCGTGTACCTCATGCGCAGCGTGCATGGCGTGGAGATGCGTGGGTGGCTTATTCGGGCAAGCCACGCTTGTAGCAATGACGTCATGAATCTCATATTCAGCGTATAGTGTCAGTGGGTTGCGGTGGATACTACGACATACATTTTCTTGCAAAGTGAAGCTAGACACACGTGCATAGCCTCTCCGTGCGCCGCGGTGGGCCAGCGCCTTAGGATAGGGGGCTGGTCCCGAGCCAGTCTCACCCACTGCCTTCCTACCTCCCATTCTACGAAACCACAAAACTAACATAACTTATAACGATATTTGCACGTGCATTCGAGAACAAAACCTTTATAACCTCCCCGCTTATTACAAAATCTACAAAGGGAAAATTTCATGAAAGCACCAACTAAACGCGGCTACCTTTTTACTCTGAATTTACGCATTGGCTTGGTATTCTATAGCCTTTGCGTCTAGAAGAAGAAGACTAGTGAAGAGAGCGAGTAATGATACTGGCGAGCCTCTAAAGTTACCTACATAGTGACAAAGTCCAATTTCAATTTTTTTAATGACTTTTGTACTTCTGTAATTATTCTGAAATAACTAAGAATTTCCCTTGTATTATGGATTTTTATAAAAGCTAGTAGTGTAGACCACCTCCCTACGTAAAGGAATTTTTGATTTGCTTTGTTTACCTATTGAATAAATCAGTCAAAAGTGACCCCTTACAAATGCGGATATTTTTCATAGCTCTATTTTCTCTTGAGGAGGTTTTTTAAAAAAAACCAAGAACATAATAATAATGGTGGAGATATAGTTCACTTAATTATATTACATCATAATCTGACTAATGGTTTCCAAGAAATTTGAGAAGCGCGTTTGTATGGAAATTTCAGAGCGTCGCGGAACTCTTAATATCTGCTTATAAATAGCTAATACTAAACTTCACGAACTGAGCTTTGACTTAAAAACACGTACTGACTCTTCACGAACCTGTGGTCCAATACTGAAAACGGAGTTACTAGTAATTTATCTGTGGTCCGGTCTGAAAATGGCGTACTAACTAGTAATTTATCTGTGGTCCGGCCTGAAAATTGAGTACTAACTCGTAATTAATCTGCGGTCGGCTATTGAAACGTAACGCCGAGAGAGGCGTGTGTGGTTAGGATGGGAGGAATCAGGTCAGTGAAGTGTTCTCATGTTAAATTGGTGGTTTGGGCTAATATTACCTAGCTACAGTATTTATTTAAATTCCCGATTTTTTTTTATATTTTTTTATTACATAATAAATAGGCTTGCGTTTGGCCGCCAACATGCCTGATGATAAGCAGTGATGCGGCCTACGATGGAGCACGCTTGCCTAGAAGAAACCGATTCACTCGAGACTTGAAGACACCCAGATTATAAGTGTCAGGGAACACACAGTCTGGCAGAGTATTCCACACTCTAGCGGTCCGTATGAGAAATGAGGAACCAAAGCGTTTCGTGCGTGTTGTAGGTATGTCAACCATAAAACGATGCCGCTTTTTCGTACTCTTGGTTGTTTTATAGAAGAACGGGCTAGGGAGAATAAGGTCATGCAAACCAGATGCACACTCAGCGAAATGTATCCGATAAAAAACCGATAGACTAGCAACCTTGCGCCGATGATCCAAACTTTGAAGTTTGGCCTGGACAAGGGAGTCGTTGCCAATGAGCTTCTTCGCACGTTTCTCGATGGACTCCAACGCCTCGAGCTGGTACTTGGCCGATCCATCCCAAAGGTGCGAACAGTACTCCATGCACGACCGAACCTGTGCCTTATAATTAATGAAAGCAACTGTTCCGGCGTGAAGTACCGTCGCACCTTCGAGAGGACACCCAGCTTTTTAGCAGCTAATTGAGCCTTAGCCTCAATATAGGTTATTTTGGCGGGAACCGAAAATGTGGCGTTGTGTATTAGTTATATTATTTTTAATTATAAAAACTTGTGATTCTTTGAGTGTTAAAGTGTAATAATTGGATTGTTAACCTTTATCGGTTCGTGAACGCGCACGAGTGTAGGTAAATGATACCAACATTGCGAAATGAGACATTTCGTGTTCTCTACAAAACTTCACTTAAAGTTTCAGTAAAGTATCCATCACTTTACTGGAATGGGGAGAGGGGAAGAATTCATCATCGTCATAATCACCTCATCATCATCATCATCCCATCATCTGTGAAAACGAATGATTAGTTACTAGACACTGGCAAATACACATGACGTGTGACGCCAAATTCCCCCCTGAATAGGGGAGAAAAAAAACCGACAAACGACGGGGTGTTATAAGTTTGACGTGTGTATGTGTGTGTGGCATCATAGCTCCCGAACGGATTAACCGATTTAGTTTCTTTTTTTTAATGAGAATTAGTTATATTCTTAGTTATGTTTGATAAAAATCGGTGTCAGGGATTTTTAATTTTTTAATTTGTACTTGGTACAAGCTAGAGGCTTATTGCGTTGTGTTCACTGAATTTGCAGAACATAATTACTAACCCCTCTCTACCTGTATTCCCCTTAAATTATAATGATATATGTACCAGTTGACAAAAGTCACGGTCCCCGGAGTCCGTGAAGTGTAATTTCGCAAATAAAAAAAAAATAAAAAAACATATATTACTTACTATATTTTTTAACTGACAAGTGTGTATGACAACCGCAATGCAGCGCTAACCAGAGTTTCCAAGAGGTAGAAAATAATATTAACTTATCCTAACGCAAAAGTAATTCGTGCCCATGATCCAAAAAAAAAACAAGGTCTAGCATTCCGGGAGCAAACACGTAATGACGTCACTCGTCATCGTCATCCGTCTCTTTCGAACTATTTGTAAATGACTTAGTTCGGTCTTGCTTTAAGCATCGATGACGTCACTACGTGTCGCCCACGTGACCGGAATGCTATACCTGGCGGAGCATATTATAATACCATGTCCTCGCTTATGAATACCATGGATGCGAGCATGGACATCTAAACTGATGTTTTAAATCGACTAATTAGGTAATTATCATACAAATTTGTCGATTTAGCCAATTTGAACATAACATAATAAATCGTCACGCCTTGCCCCCGAAGGGGCTGGCAGAGTTGTATAACGCCCACACTTCGCCGGACGATATTCAATCCCAAATATGACAGGGGCGAGCCTGTCGCCAAACACCGGGCTCCAGTCATGTAGCAGAATACAATACAACATACAATCCGCACATAATAATGTTCACACAATGAACAAATTGGTGCGTGCCGTCGGCTGGGTTAGAACCCGCTCCCTCTGGCTTGAGATGCGGGCCTTCTCCAACTAGGCTATCATCGCTCAAATATATTTAAATATAAATAAATATATTTTAGTGCGACACCGTTGCAAACATGCCTATTTTCTGGGGGTGTGCATCTGGGCTTATAGAGTAGCTTGTCTAAGCCTCCACGTGTACTTCCGGCAATATTTCGCAACTTTGAATCCGTTCCGTCCCGGGACCATAAATACGAATTAGCCTGGCTCCGGCCCTGGCCCACCGTTCATATGTTTACTACGGAATAGATGTCTTGGGAATGTTTTACATGGCATTTTGTTACGGCTATAGGGTATTTGTTTATTACCGGCTAGCATGTAAAAAGTAAAAGTTAAAGTAAAAAAGCCTTTATTTCAATTACACTTAATTTCAATTAATCTTATATCTTTAAATGAGCAATTCTTGTATATATATATAATTGGAATCTCGGAATCGGCTCCAACGATTTTCATACAATTTAGTATATAGGGGGTTTCGGGGGCGATAAATCGATCTAGCTAGGAATCATTTTTAGAAAATGTCATTTTATTCGTGTTTTATCGATAATCAACTTAAACATAAACTTGGAAGAAAAATAAGAAAAAGGAGGCGTTTGAGTAGTCTTAACTGAAAAATATGACTCTTCCTGACATCTATTGGCGAATAATAATATAATTTTTTGTGAGCAACTAATTGCTTTAACGACACAACAGCAGATGGCGTTGTTAAGTAACACGAAGTCAATGAGTGTTTGCTTTGAGGTTAGACTAAAATCAAAGGTATGAAATAAGTACTACATATAATATGAAATAAGTACTACATATAATATGAAAAAGTGAGTCTTTGTTCATTTTCTTTGTTTCTTTGTATCGCTTTCACGTCTGAACTACTCAACCGATCATCTTAAAATTTTGCATACATGTTGTTTAGGGTACAGAAAAGGACATAGGGTACTTTTTATCCCGGAAAAATCAGCGGTTCCTGTGGGACCGTGGGTGAAACCACGCGTCGCAGCTAGTTAAATATTATCGATAAATAGTTTAGATAAACAACTAGTTTTATTTTCCTCATATTCGAAATTAAAAGTAGAGTGCTTAACACGGGTAAAAGAATCAATTCCTACTCGGACTATAGCCTCTAAATACCTCGGGAATTGATCCTTTCGACCCTCGATTAACAATCTACTATTCCTTCCTTGATTCGATTTTCACTGAAGGACCAAGTTTTAGAGAACAAGAAAGAATAAGAAAAACGTCCTAGAACCCTATTTACATTTCACCTTATTAATCAATTGATAGACGGTAGAGTGCAGGCTATTTTATAAACCGATCACTATGCCCCTTATCGCCATCAAATTCCATAAACAACGTAAGAGTATTGCATTTCCCTGGGAACTTAAGGTGCTTATCAATGGACATAAATCCAGCGATGGACAGTTTCATTGCCATCCGATACCCCATCCACGTTGATGTAAGTGATGTTACGATAGGGTGTTGGTGTGTGTGTGTGTGTGTGTGTGTAACTGTGTGGACTAGGTATTTAGTATTTTTTATCCGACTTCCAAAAAGGAGGAGGTTCATAATACGACTGTTTTGGTTTTTTGAATGTACATATATTTCGCGATTATTCAATTGTGAATCGATTTTAATGATTATTTTTTTGTTTTGTAGATCGTACTTTAGAGATGGTCCTATATAAATTACTTACATACATACAAACATTCGAAAAACATAACCCTCCTTCTTGCGCAGTCGGGTAATTTCAACACACTACGAACGTATTCCCGCGCGGGACATTTCATTTCGCCCCGCGTTCCTTATCCTGAGGTCCCGGACACCATCCTCGCGAGCGCGAAGCAGTAACAAAATCCCTTTAGCCATCGTTATAATAATTTACTTCGTATAGCATTTCGCACTATGTGTTAGCTCCCGGAATGCTAGACCTTGTTTTCTTAGATCATGCCTTTGGTTACTGTTCAAAAGTCATCAAAGTCAAAATATTTTTATTCAATTTAGGTATCAAAAATCTCAGAATAATAACTAAAGCAATTATTAATCTAAGTCAAAGATACACTTATGAACGTCAAAGTTATTTAAATTGACTCGACCGCCTTGTTCGGAAAAAAGCCTCTACTCAGAAGAACAGGCAAGAAACTGAGGGGCATTATTTTTTCAAATAATAAATTAATTACAGTCTCACAAATTTTGGCTTACAACTAGGTAATATCTATAAATACTAGTGGCTACTTGGCGGAAGTGGAAGGCTCCAGACATCTTTATCTTCTAAATAATTCTTAACCTTATAATATCCTCTTTTCATTAATGTAGTTTTTACATGTGATTTGAATTTTCCCTCGGTGAGCCCTGTTATATTTTTCGGGATTCATCATCCTACTAATACTCGTATTATAAACGCGAAAGTTTGTATGTATGGATGGATGGATGCATGTTTGTTACTCTTTCACGCCAGAACGGCTGAACAGATCTGGATGAAATTTGGCACAGAGATAGATTATAGTCTAGAATAGCACATAGGATACTTTTTAACCGCGGGTGAAACCGCGGGAAGCAGCTAGTAGAATCTATAAGTATTGCAATTTCCACCCTCTCCGACTATCATGGAGTACCAAGCTACTCCAGTTTATCGACGCGGGAGATAGTAATATTTTTATTTCGGTGATATAGTTTTACGTGCACTCCGTGGCTAAAATATTGGATTCATAGAACGTGTGAAGCTTTTACTGTTTTTTTTTATTCACAGCAGCCAGCAAAACCACAGACATGTCATAGTTTTTTTTTTGCTCTCCTATCCAGGGTAATTTGGCATCGCACGTCTTGTGCGTTTGTCAGTGTCAAGTTATATATAGCATTTGACAGATGATGGCGTGATGATGATGAGGTGATGATGACGATGATGATAGCCTTCCCTTTCCCCATTTCAGTAAAGTGATGGATACTTTACTGAAACTTTAAGTGGAGTTTTGTAGAGAACACGAAAAGTCACGTTTCGCAATGTTCGTATCATTTGCCCACACTCGTGCACGTTAACGAACCGATAAAGGTTAATAACCCACCGTTATTACACTTTAAACTCGAAGAATCACAAAATTTAGAAAATAATACAAAATTATAATACAATACAAAAACTCTTTATTGACACCAAATACAAATAAATCTAAACTAAAAACTCAAAAATAAAGGCGCAATGGGCGGTATTATCGCTTAAGAGCGATCTCTTCCAGACAACCTTTGGATGGAATAAAAACATTATGATTGAGCATGATGAGGCGGTGGTGTGTGCTAAAGAAAAACTACGACAACATGTGCGAGATTTTAATCTCAAATGTTTTATTTTAAAGACAGATGTAACACATGTAAGATAAAAATTATTTCGACTTAATATGCGAATAATTTGTTGTCTATGCGTTATGAAGGGTCTACTGGGGCAATTGCGTCTTTCGAGAACTACTGACAAACCCTTCATAAATTAGGCGCCACCTACATATTTTTTCTACCTTTAGTTGCAATAATCTGTACAAGATGGTCTTAGTTGCCTAATTTGTGAAGGGTTAGTTAGTAATTCTCGAAAGACTGCCGTTTGTCCCAGTTGACCCTATGTAGCGAGTGGCTACATCCTTAATACTAATTCAGGTTATAAGATAAGCGCATAATAATAATTATTGATTATAGATAGATAGATAGATAAACTCTTTATTGTTCACACCACAGATAACAAAACAACAAGAGAAAAATAATGATAAAACTTATTAAATAGTGTAACAACTGGCGGCCTTATCACTAAAAGCGATCTCTTCCAGGCAACCTTAGGATGGAGAGGATACGACAAATGAGTATGGAACAGGGTGTGCAAAAACATAACAAAAATAAACATAAGATTGATACAAAGAAACAACAACAAAACATCGAGTATTATACCTATACACATAGATAAACTATTTAAATAAAACTTACATAAAAGTACATCATACTAATACAATACATTCTAGTACTTAAAATACCTATAGTTAATAAAATATACTAATTATTACATACATATATCACTAAATACATATAATTATTACATACATACAACACTGGTAAATAAAACAATCAAGGCAATTTTGATAAATACAGCTTTTTTACGGCGTCCTTAAAAATATCAAGTGAAGGAGCATGTCTAATATCGACGGGCAGCTTGTTCCACAGTTGGACTGCCTGAAATGCAAACGACTTACCATAGAACATTTTACATTGAACAGTGGGAGTTTTTAGCGAAAGTGTATATTTAGATCTAAGAGGATATAATAGACTAACAATACCTAGGCTACTTTTTAACCGCGGGCGACACCGCGTGTCACAGTTAGTAGTAAAATAAATCCGTAATTCTAAGTCTGTATTAATTTAAAAACCCAGTCTATCAAAAATATTGAACAGTTTTTTTCATTTAAAAATTACACTTCACGGACTCCGGGGACCGTGACCTTTGTTAACATAAATCTTAATTATTATTTAAGGGGAATCAAAGTCAAAGTCAAAAGTCAAAATGTTTTTATTCAATTTAGGTATCAAAGATACACTTATGAACGTCAAAGTTATTTAAATTGACTCGACCGCCTTGTTCGGACAAAAAGCCTCTACTCAGAAGAACAGGCAAGAAACTGAGGGGCATTATTTTTTCAAATAATAAATAAATTACAGTCTCACAAATTTTGGCTTACAACTAGGTAATATCTATAAATACTAGTGGCCACTTGGCGGAAGTGGAAGGCTCCAGACATCTTTATCTTCTATATAATTCTTAACCTTATAATATCCTCTTTTCATTAATGTAGTTTTTACATGCGATTTGAATTTTCCCTCGGTGAGCCCTGTTATATTTTTCGGGATTTTATTGTAAAAACGAATGCAGTTGCATAAAATTTTTTTTAACTTAGTCAGTCTAAATCTCGGTACAGCTATCCTATCCTTATTTCTAGTGTTTTAATTGTGATAGTCACAGTTCAATGTAAATTTACTCGTATGTAGATTTTTGCGAACGTGCATAATATTTTCAAAGATATACAAAGAAAAGGTAAAGTTAATAAATTTATTTCTTTAAATAAATCTCTCAATGATTCACGGGGACCCATTCCGTAGATAGCGCGGACCGCTCGCTTTTGCAAAATAGAATACAGGTAGAGAGGGTTAGTTTATTAAGTCTGTATCTAAGGTTAGGTTAAAGATTATCAGATTTACTCATTACATTGTGAGTACACCACGAGCAGACCAGCGACCCGCAAGCAGCACCCGATCACGAGTATGACGCATGTGCCAGCCATCGCTCTCCTTAACCATATTTGAGGGAAGAGAACGACCCGACACATGACGCCGCCGCAAGAAGGCGCCTTCGATAGTGAGCATGAATGCTCGAGATATTCCCACGTTTGTCATATTCAACAGATAAAGTAAAGTAAATTAAAGTAAAAATTTATTTAACATTGGATTAGTTTACATCAGATTAACAAGAAAAAAAGATATTTATAATCTCTGACTCGTGGTTTTCATCATTCATTTGGATTTCCATTAAATAAAAAATAAAGCCACAAATTTAAATACATACTACTTAGTTGAACTTTCATTCTGCTAATCAAAATACGTTTCAATCAGCTCGTTTCACGCTGGAATCCAATCCCAGTCTTTTTGATTACCACAAACAAAAACAAAGCAGCTGTTACGCGCCAAATTACAGAAGCGCAATCCGGCCAATGACAGCTAATTGTGAACCATTCAGGATTTACGCCAACGGACGCGGCCGGGCGTTGATTGGCTATAAATTTAAAGCGAGCGCGTTGATTGGTGGCTTCAATCTGTTCTTTTGTTGCTTCAGTGGTTGCATCGTGGCTTTCGGTTGTATGGCTGAAAAGGATGCCTATAGGTGGGTAGTTTTAACTCCTCTTAATCAACGTGTAAACGGTTAAAATGGCGCTAACTGTCGTCAAACTAGAAAAAGCGTTGTTTCACCCTTAACGTATGTTAACAAGTACCATTGTTAGAAAAAAAAGAAAATAGTGCGTGGATTCCCTCCGCGCGGAAGAAGTGATACTTCTGTGTATCTTTCTTTCTCTCTCCCTCTTGCGTTGGAATATTGGACGTTACTCGTTGCTAACGCTCGCGCTGGCCTGTAGCAGATATACTACGCGCATGCGTTCGAATGCCTCGCATTCACTCTCGCTCTGTCTCTTTCTATTTCTCCCCAGGTGCGTTAAACGTTAAACGCAACCTTGTTGGAAGTCGCATTAGAAGTTTCAATTTAAAAAAAAAAACCCGGCTGCAAAATGTTGTACTCTATGTCACTCCCACTATCAAGACGATTCAAATTACACCTCACATGTCCAAATCCATCAAGCTGTTTAGGCTGTAAGGCGTGCCACAGAAACCTCAAACATACATACACTCGAATAACATAATCCTCATTCGCGCCAAAAAGTACTAAAACTTGAAACTACCCATATAACTTTGACAACCAATTTTTATGTGATGAAACAACGCTTTGTGTTTAGACGTTAAACATTATACCGGGTCGTGTGTCGGATCGTTCTCTTCCCTCAAATATTATTATGGTTGAGGAGAGCGATGGCTGGCACATGCGTCATACTCGTGATCGGGTGCTGCTTGCGGGTCGCTGGTCTGCTCGTGGTGTACTCACAATGTAAAAAGTAAATCTGATAACCTTTAACCTTATGATAAAGACTTAATAACTAGCCCCCCTCTACCTGTATTCCCCTTAAATAATAATTTAGATTTTAGTTAACAAAGGTCACGGTCCTCGAAGTCCGTGGAGTGTACATTTTTAAATAATAAAAAAAAACGTTATACCTTCTACGTAATCGTTATTACTTGACGAAAACAAGTGTATTACGTTAACCAACGATCTGAAACAACCCGCTCTAAGTATCGAGCTATTCGTTTTTAGCTATACGGTAGCCTACAGTCTAGGCGCGGTGTTATCAGCGGTCGAAAATGCCTACGAAAAATCAAATGTATCTACGTGCTGTTCCAGACTATAATCTATCTCTGTGCGAAATTTCATTCAGATCCGTTCAGCCGTTCTGGCATGATTGAGTAACAAACATCTATCCATCCATCCATACTTTCCTATTATAATATTAGTGTGATAACCACTCTATCTAGAGCCAAGACGACGCCAAAGCACATAATACTATTAATAACATAATAATAACAAGTAATACATATTATTAAAGTATAACAAAAACCCGGCTGCAAAATGTTGTTTCCTATGTCACTTCCTCTATCAAGACGTTTCAAATGACACCTCACATGTCGAAATCCATCAAGCTGTTTATGCTGTAGGGCGTGCCATAGAAACCTCATACATACATACATACATATACACACTAGCTGCGCCCAGCGGTTTCACCCGCGGTTAAAAAGTATCCTATGTGTTATTCTAGACTATAATCTATCTCTGTGCCAAATTTCATCCAGATCTGTTCAGCCGTTCTGGCGTGAAAGAGGAACAAACATCCATCCATCCATCCATCCATACAAACTTTCGCGTTTATAATATTAGTAGGATAGGATACATACACTCGAAAAACACAACCCTCCTTGCGCAGTCGGGTAAAATTGGTCACATCTATCCTGTCACAAAATTAAAATAGTGGCTCTGTGAGTCAGGTCTACAGACCTCGCGGCCGACGTCTGTACTCCTCGACAGGTCGCATTCTTCAACTGATTCTCGTTAAATTTTGTAAGCCGGTTAAGAAATTATACCATTTTTTTTTTGCCGAGTCAGTTTTTAGAATCATATCCGTTGATTGAATCAGGCGTTACTTTGCGGAAGTTCATCTTCAAACTTGTTACTTGGACAATATCTAGTGTAATTCCGCTTTAACGTCGCATTAAGCATATCCGTTAATTTTAAAAAAAACTAGGTAGGTATTGGTGCAATACCTACCTAGATTTTTTTTTTTTAATACAAGAGATTTTTTTTTAAACACAAAATTTCAAGAGAATCGGTTAAGAAATGCGATCTGTAGGAGAAAACAGAGATCCAGATAGAAATCCAGACAGAATTCGGATTTATGATAGCATTTAAGTCAAAGCTCGATAACACTCACTCGGTCGAAAACACGTTCGAAATTCTTGATAAAATAAAAAAGAAGAGTCCCGAAAATCACTTAAAGTGTGAAATTATTCACTTCCCAAGAAAGTTACAATTCCAAATCCCAAAATATCCCTTTCAAATAAAAGTTGATTAAAGAGTTTCCCTCATTAACATACTAAACGAGGCATTGTTCCCATTGTTTTATTTTCAAATAGAAGGTTCGAGAGTGGTTGGGAATCTGGCCACGTCCCGCTGGCGTGGCAAGCCTTCAAGGCTTCTTCAAGGGCTCCAGATTCTTGTTAAGATTATAATTGTATGGGTACATGAAACCTATTTTGGCGTAACCAATGTTTTCGTCTCGATGATAGCTTCCATGGGATTTGAATTTTCCCTCAGTGAGCCCTTTTTTTTTTGGGGTGGGTAAACATCAAATGACTTCTCCCGCTCTGGGCTGAGCGGGAGGGCGTGTCAGACTTGTACTGACCAAAACCCACCCGTGTTCCTTCCATTGCCTGTGTGCCATGGCCACGATATCCCTTTCGAACAACTCGCAACCCTGGCAGGCATTGGCTAACGGACCCCGTCAGTTGGTGCTGACGTCTCTTTGTGGCCGGAAATCGCTTTGTGACTCCCGACGCCCTGGGCGTCTCCTGCGGCGACTAAGGGCGTGAGGGCGTGAGCCCTGATATATTTTTCGGGATTTTATTGAAAAAACGATAAAAATGAGTCTACCACCTTACTCGAAAAAAGAGCCACTACCCAGAAGAACAGGCAAGGCACTGAGGGCCATATTTTTCAATACCTTATTTTGGTATGAACCAGATTTTGTTTTGACGAAATGATTTCAGTGTTGGTTCCTTTAAAAGTTGTCATAATGAAGAGTACGACGACATATCATACATAACATAACATATCGTACACCTTTCCCCCGAGGGGGCTGTCAGAGGTGTGGGGTGCTGTAGTACTACAGCACCCACACTTCGCTGGACAATATTCAGTCCCAAATGTGACAGGGGGTGAGACTGTCACCATACACCGGGCTCCAGTCGTGTGGCAGATGACATACAATACGCACATACGTTCGCACAACGAAAAATTGGTGCGTGCCGTCAGCTGGGTTCGAACCCGCTCCCTCTGGCTTGAAAAGCGGGCCTTCTCCAACTTGGCTATCATCGCTTCATAAAATAAGTGGAGTACAATTCTTAAGTACCGCATAAATACGGGCAATCTCTTGTAAGTTATCTCAAGATATTCTTTTACTAGTGAGCTTGTGCCAGATAAATAAGTGCACTGAATATGGAGCAAGATAATAACTTCTTTTACACAGACAAGTAATAAAAATCCTCTTTACAAGATACGTACGTAGAGATTAAATGTAGCATGAATGAAACTACTTTTCTTCGACTTCAAAAGAGCAGTGGCCCTATTCGGAGATTTGAAATTTTCATTTCACCTTTTTTCGTCCTTGTTGCTCTAGTTTGAAACGTCATAGGTGTGAGAGTAACCGAGATAAAATCTCATCTCATCTCACGCGTAGGAATAGCCCTCCAGGATGTTTTCAATTCGATTGTGTTTTTATAAATGTTTGTTTCCATCGTAACTCCGTCATTTATTAACCGTTTACTTAGAAACTATTTTTCTTCGACTTCAAAGAAGGTAGAGGTTTTCAATTTGGTTGTATTTTTCTATGTTTGTTACCTCGTGTTAGCTATTACTTTAATTATGTGGGTAAATTCTCTGAAATATCATCGAGAATGGATGAAGTTTTTTGAAAAAGACAGAGGTCGACACCGCGCGAGGAGGCGGCAGTCTTCAGGCGTTCTGGCCATTGAGCGGGTTACGGCCGGCTGGATATTGAGAGATAATGTTGTAAACATGAGAGCATGAAACTAGCAAGAACTGTATTTTCTTTTACGCGTAACTCGGTCTTATAAATTGATTTCAAAAAATCTTTTTTTAAAGAATATACCTACTTTTACAGATTGGGGCATGTCCCAACGGATCACGTGAATCCAGTCACGCCCCATCGGCTCACGTGGACCCGTTTAAATCAAAATCCAGTCCAGTGGCCCTATTCGGAGATTTAAGATTCTCATCTCACCTTTTTTCATCCTTGTTGCTCTCGTTTCAAACGTCATAGGTGCGACAGTGACCAAGATAAAATCTCATCTCATCTCACGTGTAGGAATAGCCCCCCTGATGACGGAAGTCGGTTTTTTTAGATGGTGGAATACTAGCTGCGCCCCGCGGTTTCACCTGTGGTACCACAGGAAGCGTTAGTTTCTTCAGGACAAAAATTATCTTATATCCTTTTCTGTGCCCCTGACAACGTGTATGCAACATTTCGTTATAATCGGTTGAATAGCGATGATAGCTGAGTTGCGGAAGGCTCTCCTCTCAAGCCAGAGGGAGCTGGTTCGCACCCAGCCGAAGCCACGCACCAATTTGTTCATAGTGTGAACATATGTGCGTATTTATCATCTGCTACATACGCAACTGGAGCCCGATGTATGACGACAGGCTGGACCCCTGTCACATTTGGGACTGAATATCGTCCGGCAAAGTGTGGGTGTTGTCATATACCTCTACCAGCCTCTTACGGGGAAAGGCGTGACCATATGAAATGTTAAGTTATGGCTGAATAGTTAAGGCGTGAAATCGCAACAAACAAACGAACAAACTCATTTTTACTGTTTTGGTATGTTAGTTAGGATTAGGGACTGGACGCATTTGAAAACGTTCGATTATGGAAGTTTCAAGTTTCAAGCACACACAAGGTTCTATGAATATTTCTTGGTACAATGCTTACTGAAGATACAGAAGGTAAGTGAAGCCAGGATGCGGCGATGGAAAAAATCCACCAACAATCACTTCATTTACACAGCGAAGTGACTCTATTGGTGGAAATTATCTTCCTTACACATCCTCCGGCTTCACTCGTGGTGAAATGATAGCCTTAGTACCAAGAACTAGATACCAATACCATTGTTTCACAGCTAGTTTCGTGTTACTAGAAAATAACAACGCGCTAGTTGCCGAGCGGATTATATTCAGCGGAGGCCGGGTAGGGCTGTCAGTTACCGCACGACTCTATTTGTGGAGTGGTCTGTTGTTAGTTCATTTAGAGAGCTAAAGTTGAATCTGCAGACATACTACAGGGAATAGAGGATTTGGTCCTGCATAATTCTACCCAAGTTATTTTTTTCCACAAATAGGTGCAGTATGACATAATGAACCTAAAAACACAAAATACTTACAAATAAGGCGGGTGCAAGTGCCGCCATTTTGTGAAAAACCGTTTGGGCCTGTATCTCCGTAACCGTGCACTTGAGGCCCATAATTATAAGGACCTTTATTATAGATAATTAAATTTCCTATCTTTTTTGTTCCATAATTTTTTTCGTATCACTTACCGTTCACGATTTATGATTATTACTTTTTGTTTATTGACTTTTTTTACTGATATCTCTTCTAATAATTGTTCAAACAATAAATTGCTAATAGCTAAACTTTTAAATCAATAAATTTAGAAAATAAAAATTAATTAAAATAATTAAATAAATAATTAATTAATGAAATAATTTTATTAAATTAAATTAATTAATTTAAAAATTATGAAACAAAAAAAATAGAAAATTTAATTATCTATAATAAAGGTCCTTATAATTATGGGCCGAATATCTTAATATATATAAATATATATTAAGATATTCGGGACACTTGCACACACGGTCACCTGACCCCAGACTAAGCAAAGCTTGTACTATGGCTGCCAGACTGATATACATACTTAGATATTTTTAAATACATCCTTAAATATAGATGTCTACACCCAGACATAGAACAAACACAAATATTCATCACATAAATGTTTGCCCTAGATGGAAATCGAACCCACGCCCCCAAGCTCAGAAGGCAGGTTCATGGGTTCACTAGCAACTGAGCCATCGAAGCAGTCATATTGTTATCCCATAATTATACCTATGGATGTATTGTACTGTCAATGGTTGTACAGCGCTTTGTTTTATACCTACTGTATTGGACGTCTGTGTTTTATACAAACTGTCATTGGCTCTGCACCATTGCCGCGAACGTTCGCAAAATCGCCTATTCACCGCGCCGTACCTATTGGTCAGAAAAACGGAAAGACTTCGCGGGCGTTCGTTGACTTCGTAGCTACGTGGTACGGGCATAAGGTATTTCGGTAGGAACGCGGACCCGCACACCGTTGCAAAGCAGGGTGAGAATTACCATTGGCCCTATTCGGAGATTTAAGATTTTCATCTCACTTTTTTTCGTCCTTGTTGCTCTCGTTTGAAACGTCATAGGTGTGAGAGTGATCAAGATAAAATCTCATCTCATCTCACGCGCAGGAATAGCCCCCCATATAGAAGCCTACAATTCGAGATATTTTCTGTGGCCCTATTCGGAGATTTGAGATTTTCATCTCAATTTTATTCGTCTTTGTTGCTCTCGTTTAAAACGTCATAGGTGTGAGAGTGACCAAGATAAAATCTCATCTCATCTCACGCGCAGGAATAGCCCCCCTGGTCTTTGTCTCTATCGTTTGAAAAGCCATAGGAGTGAAATTGACCAGCGGTGCTAGTCACAATCCCAAGGATCCCACGGATCCCACAAAATTCATACTCAAATCGTTCGAATCTCAGTATACTTTTACAAATTTTAGAACAGAAAATCGAGTATAAATCCGACCGGAAGAATGAATCACGTTTAAAAACTTATGAAAACGGACTGAGGTTCGAATAATTTGAGTTCAAAATGTTTGAAATCCGAACGGAAACGTTTCTCTAATGATTGTGAATACCTATGTATGCTGATCTCATCTCGAGCGTCAAGAATAGGGGCCAATCGTTACATACCAAACTCTTAAGGGTCCTGCGACGCTATGAAATTTTCATACAAACGCGCTTGTAAAATTTATTGGAAACCATTTGTCAGATTATGATGCAATTTAGCATGCTCAATTAAATGAACCATATCTCCCTCTCTCTATCTGTGTACTTGGTTTTTTTATAAAACAACATCAAGGTAAAATAGAACTATAAAATATATCCGCATTTGTAAGGGGTCACTTTTGACTGTTTATTCAATAGATAGATAAAGCAAATCACAAATCCCTTTACATAGGATGGTTGTCTACATCATTAGCTTTACACTATTGCTCCTACACTAAAGTCCGCGAACGCCCATGAAAGCGCTTATTCACCGTTCAAACGGTTACGCGGGCGTTAGCGGCAATAATGTGGATCGAGCTTTAGTTTATTGATTTGGTTAATTTAGAATTTCGTTGGTTCTATTGGTAGGTAAATGACACGCCTATTGACTCGTTGAATATTATATTTCACAATTGATAAAGTTTTGTTAACTACTTTCGCTTCTGTATCCCGGTGCCAGCCCTGTCCTTGTTAACCTACGTACGTAGGTATTGTTTATGAGTTTCCAACAAAATGGCCGCAAAACAGTTATTAGCATTAACTTGTAGCTACGATCCTATAATGTACTATATCAAATGCTAGAATGAATTAACTGCGGGATATGAAATCAGACCCGAAAATTATGAGCAAAAAGGTGACACGTTTAGGTAGAATCATGGAAGTACGCGTTAGGGTTTAGCTCTTCATATTTTCACTTATGCAAAGGACTGGGATGAGGGGAGTAAATGCGGAGTCATGGGCGTACCCAGGGGGGGCAGGGGAGGGCAGCTGCCCCCCCTTGCAAATCTCGCAGAACATGTATGAACTCCCCTAATTACTAATTAAAGTGTAAACGAGTTATGCTCTAACTTTTAAATAAACCGACACTGACAAAATGCACGATGCAATAGGGAACTCGCATCAAAATTTTAATGACAAATTAGGTTAATGATTCACTTAAGAATATAGTAAAATGTACTACTGTGACAGGATTGTAAAATTTTATTTATTTAACTACCTATAAAACAGGATCATTTGCGGGTGTTTGCCCTACACACTACACTACATACATCTAATGACTCATGTAGGTGTGTTGTGTAGTGTGTATGACAAAAAGCCGCGGACGATCCGACCTAAAAAATCGGACTTGCCCCCTCCTACGCCAGAAGCTGGGTACGCCCATGTGCGGAGTGATTATTTAGTATTGTTTTTTTCCGCTAACAGCTACCGCCAAACAATACATATAACTAACAAATATTTATTTCCCTAGGTAATTACTATTGTGGCAACACCATACCAGAGACAAGACACCGCCGGATCTCTCTTCTCTATGGTGTTGTCACTACAAGCTCACTGCATTTTTACTGTTGATTCTACGAGCAGAATTTTTGGGACCTCAATTGTATTATATAAATAATGTCGGCACTAAGTTAGAATATAACTGGGCTAATTAAAGTACACCAGCCAAGAGAACAAGAAAGTGTTTCACTAAGGGAACTTGCCCGCCCGCCAAGCGGCGGTCGTCCTTCCTTTACTATGTTATAGTGGATCTGAAAAGATCGCAACGAAATTATCAACATAGGAAAGTTGACGGCGTATCTAAAGCAGGCCAACAAAAGACGAATTACGCATTTTTGACGCAACTTTTGCGACTGACTCGTATCTTTACATATTTTCATTTCATATAGCCTAGCGCCTACTGCCTATCTATTAGCTATACACACCGAAATTTCCTGTCATTGAAAACAAGAGCACTAAATTACTAATCGGAATCAATTCCAGTCATTGACTATCAAAAGAGCTAAACTACAAATCGGAATCGGAAGAAGAAAAAGTCGGAACCAGAATTCCGTGTCCCGAAAGTTGATTCATCCAACATATAAAATATAGAGATAGGATTGCATAGTTCGGGGCTCGGAGCGACGTGATTAATGAAGCGCTTTTAATGAACCTGGCTTCAGAGAAGTTTCGCTGAGAAATGGTCAGTTCGGTCCTGTAAAATATAATGCGAGATTATGACTGATGAATTTAACCCGCGGTGAAAGGACGACGTTTTGGAGTCTTTTTGCGCCAACCATAGATTAAAAATATATGCAACGTGACGTTGCCAGTGTTTTGGGAAGTTTACTTGCAGATAAAGAACGAAAGATTCTTTAATCTTTCGTTCTTTATCTGCAAGTAAACTTAAACTTAAACTTACTTCTGCAAGTAATTAAAGTTTGCTAGCTGTTTGCTATGTGCTATTCTAGACTATAATCTATCTTTGTGCCAAATTTCATCCTGTTCAGCCGTTCTGGCGTGAAAGAGTAACAAACATCCATCCATCAATCCATCCACCCATTCATACAACCTTTCTCGTTTATAATATTAGTAGGATTTTGAAACACACATTCCTTCTTAGCAACAATCGTTATATTGCGTCAGAATAGTTTCTCAGTGTTTTGTCTTCTTTTTTCTTTTAAATTTTAACGCTGTTGATAACGACAAAAGACTGTGTAGCTTTTCCCAGGCTATACCACGTTTATTGCTTAAGGGATTATGTTTAAATAAATACAATTAATAATACAAGTAACCAAAGAATTATTCAAAAATAAAGTTTTTATGAAATCTATAGATTACATAAATACTTTACTAATAGGTACCTAATCATTATGTGCTCCAAAAAGACTCTACCTCAGCATATGCTGTTACGTTATTTATATGCTAATTATGTAGGCCGCAGCCCAAGGATCCAAGAAAACCAAATTTAAAACTATAATTATTTAATTAAGTAAAAATGAAATTACAACTAGGTACGTAAGCGATTGCAGCCGATGTTAGGAATACAATGTCCGATGGAGTCATCGGTTAAACATCAGGAAGGAGGTGAGAACAAAAGGTTGTGAAACTCGCGAGATTTGGAGCATCGAAGCGCTGACTTGAAGAATGTGGTGGCCGGCGGTCTGAGAAGCGGTGATGTACTCGTATCTCGATGACGTAACATGCTACGTTTTTATTTGTAAACGTCGTACGTCCCGCTGTTTCACCCGCGGTCCCACAGGAACCGCTGATTGTTTCGGGATGCAAATTACCCTAAGCCCTATACTGCATCCCTGACAACGTGTATGCAAAATTTTATGATGATCAGTTGAGCAGTATAGGCGTGAAAGCGTATAAGCGAACAAACAAAGTACCTCATTTTCGCATTTAAGTACAATATTAAGTTGGGATATTTTATTTTTCTAATAACATTTAAAATGCGAACTTCGTTAAGCATACTAGATCTTTGACTAAGGATACATCCTTAGTGGACGATCCAGGGGCAATAAGGAAAAATTTAACTAAAGACATGAGAGAGATCATGGTATAATACCTACTACCCTAGGTATAGGGTAGGCAGTGACGTCAATCGATGCGAAATAAGTCATTTATATATTTATTTTTTAGCTCGAAAGAGACAGATGACGATGACGTCATTATGTGTTTGCTGAATGCTAGACCTTGTTTTTTTGGATCATGAGAGAGATGACATTTTAGACGATGTCAAAGGTAGAGCAATTTGGGATACATAACATAGACGGATAGAGAGAGAAAGATTATACATAGGCGTTTGTTTTTTTCTACAATTCGAGGAATTTGGCCCCGCACTGCTTGTGCATTGGCCAATGTCAAGTAAATTAGGTATGTATTCTTTGTTGTAATTATAATCAAATGATAGCGACGGTAGTCAGTCGACGACGACGACGCGACGGATGGTCGTCGGTTTCTTGCCTGGGGCCCTATTCGGAGATTTGAAATTTTCATCTCACTTTTTTTCCTCCTTGTTGCTCTCGTTTGAAACGTCATAAGTGTGAGAGTGACCAAGATAAAATCTCATCTCATCTCACGCTCAGGAATAGCCCCCCTGTTCTTCTGAGTAGCGGCTCCGTTTCCGAACACAGCGGTCGATTCTATTATAAAACTTTGACGTTTATAAGTGTATCTTTGATACCCAATTGAATAAAAACATTTTTACTTTGACTTTGATAAGTCAATCCAGTATTAATGTAATGTAGTAATGATTGAAGTGATGGATACTTTACTGAAAATTTAAGTGTATTTTTAAGAGAACACAAAAAATCGAGTTTAGCGAAAAAAGTTAAAAAATCTACAATTCATATCACACTTTAACACCAAGAATCACAAGTTATAGAAAATTATACAAAATCACGATTTGTATAATAACAATTTATAAATAACAATATATTGTGTAACCTTTTCGATTTCCCTCCAAAACTATGCGATTGTAATGAATTAATGAGGAGGTGTTTGTTATTTCTTTACGTTGAAAAGGCTGCACGAATTTGGGTGAAACTTTGCATGGAAATCGAACGTGAGTGGTACTGTACCTAACTAGGAACACGCCTTAAATTAACCTCCAAACCAAAAATAACATTAGTTACGACATGTAACCCCAAAGTGGGCAATTCCCGCCATAAATCATGGCTCCGTTTCCGATGCGCCGGAAGCGGAAGTAGTCACATCGCCGGATATGACGCGCGCAGCTGACAGTTAATATCCGCCAGCATGTAGCAGCGAAATGTACAGTTTAACTGGAACGTATCGGGTATGAAGTTAGGGTTTATTGCAGAAATGTCAGACGAGGGTGATATTGGGACTTTTTAACAAAAAAAATCCCATTTGACTGACTTTTACACTTCTCTAATCATTCTTATATAACTAAGAATTTCCCACGTATTATAATTTCATTTAAAAGCTAATGTAGTGTGTCTACTACATTCACATGCAAAGTAATTGTGATTTGCTTTGTCTATCTATCTAGTATAAATACATCAGTCAAAAATGACCCCTTAAAATGCGAATATTTTTCATAGCTATATTTTCTTTTGAGGAAATTCTTAAAAAAAAACATAGGAAAGGAGATATAATTCATTAATTGTACACGCCAAATTTAATCGCAACATCACGAATAGTTTTCAAGAAATTCGACATCCATTCATTCCGGTTAGCTGCTAGAAGTGGTCGTACAAAATGAAAGTGAATTATTATGTTATGCTACTTTGGCACTTTTAGTATACTAGAAAAAACCTCTGTGGGCTAAAAACTACGACTAACTAAAGGCAAATATTTACATATATACAAATTAATAGCTTCAGTCAATCAGGCCGCCCTGAACGCGTGACGTGGCCTTATAAGGCTGTTTCATCAATACATTGCACGGATTAATGTCCGGTCAGGCAAAACTGAAGGTAAAACTTCAGTAAAGAAAAAAAAAGGTAAAGAATCGGTTATAACATGCAACTTCTAGAGGAAGACAGATAGAATTTCGGATGTACGAAAGCATTTTTGTCGAAGATGGCATTAGCTTTGCCTAATTTGTGAAGTGTTTGTCAGTAATTCTCAAAAGACGCAATTGCCCCACAGACTCATTTGCCCATGTTGACCCTAAAGATATCTGAAGTCAAGACTGTAAAATTCTAATTCGTATTAGAAATGTAAGTTTAGTAAAAATAATATTCGTTAATTTCAAGCACTGGTTATTAAATCATACAGACTAACGTACATATTAAATTATAATAAAAAAGGAATTTAAATATTTTGGCTGTAATAAATAATTGAATATGTGAGTTTGTTTGTTTATTTCATTTTCACGCCTCAACTACTCTATCAATCATCATGAAATTTTGTAGACACGTTGTCAGGGGTACAGAAAAAAATTGAGGGTACATTTCATCTCGAAAAAAAATGCAGTTCCTGTGGGAATGCGGGTGAAACTGCGAGGCACAGTTAATACTTATATAGAGGTTCATATGCCGATTCAAACTTTATGGCCGCTGTGAAGTTAGGCGCGAAACGCTGCGCAGTAACAAAAACGAAGGGATAAGAAAGGGGAAAGGATATGCGCGGGCGACAGAGAGGCAAGACGCCACCATGATCCAAAAAACAAGGTCTAGCATTCCGGGACACACAATGACGTCACTCGTTATAATCATCAGTCTCATTCGAACTATTTGTAAATGACTTAAGTCGGTCTTGCGTAAGCATCGATTGACGTCACTACGTGTTGCTCACGTGACCGGAATGCTATACCTGGGGGAGTATTTTATTATACCATGGACGAAGCGAAGTCTCGCTTGCGGCGCATTTCAAGCCGCCATTAAGTTTGAATCAGTCTGTACCTACCTACCTAAGTGAAAAAGTCTAAAATCAATGAAGTTTGAGCTAGGTACTGAAAGCCTATGTTACCTACTTCAATACGCTTTAAATTTTCACAGCACGTAACGTGACCTGCCAGTTAAAATGTCGAAGAATCCTATCCTACTAATGTTATAAACGCGAAAGTTCGTAAGAATGGATAGATGGATGGATGGATGTTTGTTATTCACGCAAGAACGGCTAAACATCTGGATGAAATTTGGCACAGAGATAGATTATAGTCTAGAATAGCACATAGGATACTTTTTAACCGCGGGTGAAACCGCACGGCGCAGCGAGTTTTAAATAAAAATGTTAGCACAAACTTTACATTTTTATGCATCTCGTAAACTGCTTATTCTAATTTCATATTCGGTCGGGGCTATTCTTTGTTTAGTTATTCAAGTTTAGCACGAAGTAGAGTTTAGTATGCACTGGATTTACATTTTTATTAAAACCTTTTGTTGTACGCTAGCGGGGTTAGGTATATTTGTTGGAAAATGTCGGTGTCGCTGACGTAACCGTGACAAGCTAATCTGTTTTCTAATTACTGTAATAGGTTTTAACTTTTAATAGTTAATTATATTTAACTATTACAATGTAACAGGATAATTAATGGTGGTACATTTGTGGTTCAGCGTTAACCTATTTTTAGTTAGTTTTAGGTTTTTAATGTTTTAGGTACAATAGTACAGGTTACATCATCATTAAAAGAGGTGTGATAAAACGCAAGCCTAATTTTGAGTTGTTGATGAGTCGGAGAGAAATATTCGGATACCTTGTCCGAATTAACACTTTTTAAATTTTAATATATTTGCTGACGATTTGAACACCATCATTGACGGAGCGAGCCTTAGCAAGCGAAGCGTCTTTGCTTCAGATTTGACAAAAATGTTTTCGTAAGTCCGACTGTCTCGCGTATCGAACTTGTTCACAAAACACGAGAATCGGTTCAGAAATGCGACCTGTAGAGGAAGACAGCCGGACAGACGCGGGCCGCGAGGTCTTCAGCTCACCGAGCCAATAGTTATAATGTACTTAGTCTGATGGAAAAAATAATACTTACGTCGAAAAAGAGCGTTACCAAAACTGGCTCATTCCTCCAAAAGAATGTATTTTTCTATTTTACTTGACAGCCAGAAAAAAGAGTAAAGTTTCTCGGGTGTATCCTAAGTTTCGCTAAGGTGCAATTTAAAAAGTCCATGGATATATTGAGTTATAGTAATATACATTAAATTACTTATTAAATAAAATGCAGAAAGTACGAATATTTGCGTAAGAAATTAAATACCATGTGAATTTTGAATTTAAATATGTCAATAACTCGAAACGTAATTACGCTCGTACTTTGTACTGTGATTCTATTATTTTTTGATTTCAAACTATATTTTTTATGTTTTGAAATTTCTTGTGTGAACAATAATGTGTGACTGCCTCGGTGGCTCAGTTGGTAGTGAACCTGCCTTCTGAGCTTGGGGGCGTGGGTTCGATTCCCACCTAGGGCAAACATTTATGCGATGAACATTTGTGTTTGTTCTATGTCTGGGTGTTAATATGTATTTAAGTATGTATTTAAAAATATCTAAGTATGTATATCAGTCTCTGGCAGCCATAGTACAAGCTTTGCTTAGTTTGGGGTCAGGCGACCGTGTGTGGAAGTGTCCCGAATTTATTATTATTATTATTATAATAAAGGGAGATGTGGCTGTCTATCTAGTTCTCAGATCAACCTAGAGGAAAAGATGGAACACTGCGTGATATCTCGCTGAAGCCACTTCTTTTTACTTATGCGCGTGGTAATGTTGCCATTAAAACACAGCTTTATCACTACTGACAATACAGTACCTACTATCTACAGTCCGAATTAAAAAACCACAATGTGGGAAAAGCACGTCAGTTTCCATAGTATAAAAAAACTAGTCCATCCACTTATTCGGTCGTTTGAAGTTTCTTTTCCCAGTCTTTCATCGAAGTCTTGATAGGTTCTCTACCTCACTTGCCTCGGTTATAGATTAAATAATAGTTATTACGAAGCCTGTTCACCTATACTATTATTTATTCTGTGTCAGTCCGTGTCGTTGACCCCGGTCGGTCACATTGCCCGCCCTAGCAGTTGTAAGATTTCCCACAGCGAGGGCAGCTCACCACAGATTATGCCCTATAGATTCCACTCTGAAGTTGGTCGAAACGCACCACGCATCGGTCAATATGTAACTATGACGTATATTTAAAAAACAAAAATAACCCCCAACACCGCCTAAACATAGCTAAGAACACTCACTATTTAAACAAAAAAAAAAAACAAAATCAAAATCGGTTTATATCCGTTCGGAAGCTACGATGCCACAGACACACATACACACACCTATACTCACACACACGTACACACATACACGCAAACAGAGACAGACACGTCAAACTTATATTTAAAAAAACACCCTGTCGCTTTTGCGTTGGGGGTTAAAAACTCAATTTTATTGGTTACTAGCAACCCGTACCGGTTTCGCACGGTACCTATAAACTTTCCGTGAAAAATTACCTAGCTGACGGTGAAGACCACTTAAAAATCCGTTATGTGGTTTAGCAGGAGTTCGCGGAATACAGACAGAAAGAGGGATAGACGCGAAGCGCAACTTTGTCAAAAACGAATATAGTTTACGTAACCATCACAACTCATACTAAGTGTACTGAGGCAAAGTGTGTGTGTTTGTTTGCTACTTCTTCACGTTGAAGCGAAAAGACTAATTTTGATTAAATTTGGCGTGGACGTAGTTGAATTAACATATACGCTACTTTGTAAACGATTAACATCGCGAGGCGCAGCTAGTTGGCTATATCAGAAAATGAAACTTTTTCTAGTTTATCTAGTTTCCACAACCTACGCTTTTTTCCGTTGGTTTTTTTTTCAGAAATAAATCTCGCGTCTATTTAAGTTAATCTGCGGTCGACAATAACGCCTGATTATGGGGAATGTTATATTTATTGCTAATGGATTTACATTGTTACACGTGCTTTTGTTGGTATGATTTGAGGTGAGTAATTTTGAGAAAATTATTGTGGAGAAACACCCTAATTTTTATTTTCCTACTTAGCTTAGAGAGGTGGAAAAATTAATGGGTTTATAGCACAATAATGTTTCAAATCTGAAGCTCTTCTTTCACTGGTCGATATCATATCAGTGTGTCTGGGTTTTTAAATGACATCACATTGTCGTTTATGTTATTATTCGCAAGATGTCCTGATGTTGTAAAACGACCAATTGGTTATTCATGTTATTATGTGCGAAAATTTGTAAGCAAAATGCGTACGTTTGCTACTTCTTCATGCTGAAAAGGCTTTACGGTTTTCACTGAAATTTGGAATCATAATAGTTAATACCTGGATTAACATGTAGGCTTTTAGCTTGGTTTTTATAGCGAAAAAAAACGGATAACGGATGAAATTGCGCAGCTGTTTCCTGGCAGGATAGCTGAATCTGAAAAGCTGCTTGTTCCACATTTTATACATGTATGTACTCGTATATCTATAAGTACTTAAATGTCTAGAAAGAGTTCCGTACTGTTTATAAACGAAAAGTGACAGGCCAACTTTTTCGTACTAGTGTGCGTGACAGGTGCGTTTTTTACTAGAGTTGCGTCGTACATTTTGTTCATTTATGATCTTACAGTTGGTTGTTTTTTTTGGAAATGTTATTTCGGCCATCTAGACATAATATATCATTTTTTTTATTTTTTTTATTTCTCATTACACCTATTCTTACAGGATCAAAGATGTATGTATATGTTGCAGCCATAACTTGTAACCGATCAATTGCCCCAATTTTCGAAGTCAAATGTGCATTTTGCCGGGTTGCGTTCAGGGATACATGACCAGTTTTTGCGTTGTTTTTCGCACTCGCCATAATGTACAGAACGATCAAGTCGTTTCATAACTTCACTATTTAGTACTGAAGGGCTATTCTTGATACGACCGATGACTGTCTATTTCGGATATTATTTACCAAAGTCTACCTTCACTTTCAGAGGATTAAAAACGGACGGCCCTTTCCAGAATCGAGGCTATACCAATTGGAATGGTCGAAAATCGATATGTTTTTCAATGGAATCGATATTGGGTACGACTAATGGAAGGAGAGTTTGCTTAGGGTTGTCGTTTTAGGACTGAGTTCATTGAGTCTCGGCATATCGAATATGGGGAGATTTTATCAAAAATATACCTACAGAGGAAGATGTATTGCTCATTGCCATATTGCTTCCCGCAAGAGGTAATAATGTCAATATTCGTGTTAAACTATAAAACTTTTCTTCCTGAAGCTAAAAATTATAACTTTTCCTAAATTAGGGGTTCCGCCACGCTCTGAAAATTTGTCAAATTATAATGAAATTTAGCATGTACAATTAAATAAACTAAATCTCCACCTCTATGTTCTTGGTTTTTTAAAAAAAACGTCCTCAAGAGAAAATAGAGCTATGCAAATTATTCGCATTTGTAAGGGGTCACTTTTGACTGATTGATTTAACAGATAGACACAGCAAATCAAAAATCCTTTTAGATAGGGCGGTTGCCTACATCAGTAGCTTTTAAATTAATCCTTAATAATCCATAGGAGTTTTTTATTTGTTATTTAAGAATGATTAGAGAAATGCAAAAGTCATAAAAATATTGAAATTGCACTTTATCACTCTGTAGATAACTTTAGAAGCTCGTCAGTAACTTTACTTGCTCTCTTCGCTCGTCGTCTTCTTCTAGACGAAATGGCAATAGAAAACCTTTAGCCAATGCGAAGTTAGAGTTAAGAATTAAGAGGTCGCTGGACCCTTAAGTTATAGTTTGCAAGCCGATAATATATGACATTGGTTAGTGGAAGAATAACAAATTAATCTTCCTCCAACTCTTAACCTCGTCAAATGGGGTCGGTACACTACGAACGCTACCAGTGTCTTAATTTTTTCACTGTCTTCATACTTACTATAAAGATTTAGCTCAGGTTTTACGGCGCCTGTCGCCTGTTGCCTGACACCAACCCTTTTAGGGAATAAATAAATTATTACTAATAAATTGTTACTTCAGTGTCATCTATAGGGTTATTTTAAGCCACTGAAGTACAGAGTAGATTATTATTATTATTAGCATGGCAAAGGCCTCTCTTCCCTTCTTGCATTCCCCTCTATTTTCTGCAACCCGGGTCCAACTCTTCAAATAAGAGTCGAGTTCATCCCTCCATCTCCTTCTGTACCGTCCAGAGAGTCGTTTGCCGTCTCGTGGGTACCACGGTGTCGTGATTTTGGCCCAGCAATCTTTGCATACAACATTTGACATACGGCTAACATGGCCTGCCCAGTCCCACTTTATAAATAACATAACATTTCGTCACGCTTTTCCCCCGAGGGGGCTGGCAGAGGTGTGATACAACACCCACACTTCGCGGGACGATATTCAATCCCAAATGTGACAGGGGGCGAGCCTGTCGCCATACGAATACATCGGGCTCCAGTCATGTAGCACATATGTGCAATACGAACATATGTTCACACAATGAACAAATTGGTGCGTGCCACCAATGTGTCTGGGTTAGGACCCACTCCCTCTGGCTTGAGAGGGGGGCCTCCTCCCAACTAGGCTTCCATCGCCTTAAATAATTTATAAATAATAACCACTTAAATTTTATACGAAGATGAAGGTGACAGAAATAGAGTAAGAAGGTGTCAGACAGGTGAAATTTTAGCAGCTACTCGGGAGTCGGGACTCTTTTTAGTAATTTGGGTCATAATGCCGTCATTTTAAATAATAAAACATGACGTGACATAAAAAACTGGTCACAAAAAAATCTTCAAGCTCCTGCCTTTGCCAGGTAAAAAGCAATAAATAATTTACCTCGAACCATGGAGGTAAATATTTAGAGATGGACATCTGAAAATTACAATTGCATTTTGGCATGTCTGATCTTATAATATTATTTGAAATAGACAAGTTAAAAGGTGGGAATAAAATAAAATGGTGGATCTTTGTATCCGATAATCAATTTAGATTTTATTTTTGAACTAGCTGCGCCCGGCGATGTTACCTGCGGTAAAAAGTAGCCAATGTGTTAATCCTGGGTATAAGCTACCTCCATACCAAATTTTACTAAAATCCGTCCACCTGTTTGAGCGTGAAAAAGTACCTAACAAACATATACACACTAATAACGCATTTATATACTAAGGCCCGTATGCTAAAACGACGCTCAGTCATGAATCTCGATACATAAAAACAGAATATTAAATCGAGATTCAAGACTGTTTCAAGACTGCGTTGTTTCGGCATACGGGCCTGAGACACTCAGTTTTCGCCTACAATATGTACAATATGAGTGTGAAGTGTGACAGTGTAATGAGGTACGTCTTTTTACGTTTGGTACTTGTAGAATTGGTGTTATCCGATGAAATTAATATAAACTGCGTTGTATTGTAGCGTGCCTATATGTAAAATGAGCGTGTGTAGGTTCGCTATTAGGCATGACATAATTCACATAGCACACGTCTTTCCACTAGCGTGGCACATCTACAAGTTCTACAACGGAGTTCATGATGGCAGCGGCATGCAGGAAGGCTATTCTTACAAGTGGAGTTTTTTTTTTAATTGTCTTCGTTTCAAACGTCATAGAAGTAAAAGTGACCAAACAACATATCGCGTGTCAAGAACAGGGGCCAGTTTTGCTTTATGCATACCGTTTGAATGTATGTATTTGAAATGTCCAAATGCCTTATCCTTGCGAAGTAACGTATATCAATGGTCAACACTCTAACACATTCTCTCAATTTCCATACTACTTTATATATTTTATACGTCTACACAACCCTCGTATTAAGCCCTGAAGATAGGTTGTAAAAAAAGGTCGGATAGCCGATCACTTAGGACGAAGCTCGGGGCTATTTCTATAATTTACTGAGAATCTAAATAAGTCTAGACTCTAGAGCTTAGCCTTTCAGCCAATACTGTTCGTCCTGTATTATTTTACACGAGTGTAATGTGGGTAACCCTTGACATAAGCAGGGTGTTTTTGTGAGCTTTTGTCGTAGGAAATGAACACAGCAAACAAAGGGTCTTTTGACCTAGAATAAATATGATTATCTGCTTATTCTAGACAGCGCTATTATGCCAATGGTTATTGCTTTGCGCAAATGTGGTTAAACTCAAGTCTTTTTAGATAAAAAGTTATAAAACACAAATGCAGTGAAAATAAAATAACGTTTCATCATCATTCCATTTATTATTGGTTACCACTGACAGTTTTTTAACATTTTCTGTATTTTGTATTTGTTTTTTGTAACATGATGTTGATTGGAAAATATAAAGCTGATAATTCTAACGTAAATCTTACGCAAACTAAATCTTACAGCTACGTCATACTTCTAAATCTTATAAGTTGGCGTGGAAAAAGCAGCACAAAACAAACACGTATAAGTCTTAGAATCGAATAGCCCGAATAAAAACGGTCGGTCTACTACGAAGTCCTTTCCCAAGATGGGGTCCAGTCCGGTCTCGGGGTCTCGGCCCCAGTTCTTGAGGTTTGAGGGGACGATGTTGCTGACCTCCTGTATCGGAGCCCTGACGCCGGTCGAGTCGAAGGTGACGGTGGTGCGCTGGATGAAGCTGCTGGGTAGGGCAGCCGGATCCGATATGTTTCTGAAAGAGAGTACAGAGTAAAGAGAGTAAAGTAATTAGTAGAGTTAAGTAAAGTAAGTAGTGGTAAAGTAAAGAGAATGTTAAAGCGGAATTACACTAGATATTGTCCAAATAACAAGTTTGAAGATGAACTTCCGCAAAGTAACGCCTGATTCAATCAACTAAATCAAAGTAAAGAGAGTTTAAGGCACGGTCATACAACGATTTTCCGGCGATCATACAACGATTTAAAATTTAAGGCACACACGTTTACTTATGTCGCTTCATTTAGAGTTGAAACGCGTTAATCATATTTGATGGTAGAATGAAATTGGCGCCTAGAATTACATTTTCTTGCCGTTTTTATTGGTATTAATCGTAATAAGAACACAAATAAGAATAAGTTCCTGGTTAAACTTTAGAGAACTAATCTGGCTATTTAATAATCGTAAAAAATGTGTTGTAATCGCTGAAAATTTACAGAATAAGCTCTACAGTTGTTTTAAGACGCGGTCATACCACGATTTTCGTGCTAATAAGGCTATGAAGTCGCGGGCAAATAGTAATAATTTATTATTAATTTACTTGTCGCAATATTGAAACCGAACAGGTGGTTTTATTTTATTTTATTTTATATTTGGTTCGAAATCTCACATGAGTGAGCCGTTGCTTAATTAAAAAAATAATGCGGCGTTATCTTACGTTGCTATTGCCGTGAGTAGCAATTATGTTAGGTATATTGTTGTACTTGGCTAGAAATTATTTGTAGGAATATTTCGGAACTGGCCAGCAAAAAAAAAACAGCAAATAACATTTGAAACTCGTTATCGTTCTGCGTTTTTACGGTTTTATGACCTAGGGACGATGATTAATTTCATTATAATAAGCTATTTTTGAATAGTTCCAATGAGTGTACCTACTTAAAAACCTTGAGTAATATTAAGTAGGAACAAAGTTAGATAAAAAATATGCTAAAATACAGTTAAAAATTGCAGACAGATATAAATCTGTCTGAAGGTTAAGCTTAACTACCGGTTCGTTGAAAGTAAACATTGCAGTTAACAATATCATTATACAAAGAAATAACGTTCGTTCCGTTATAGCGTGAAAAAGTAATAAACAAACACGCATACAAACTTTTGCCTATTTAATACTAGCTGCGCCCCGCGGTTTTACCCGCGGACCCACGTTAAATTTCTCGGAATAATAAGTACCCTGTAGTTTTTTCTGTGCCTACTCCTGACAATGTGTAAGCAAAATTTAATGACGATCAGTTAAATAGTTAAGGTGTGAAAACGTTACAAACAAACGAAATAACTCACATTCGCATTTATAATCTGTTGGTTAGGATTAGGAAGTAGGATCAAAACTTACTTGGTTCCTTCATAGTCGGTCCAAAGAGTCCTGACCCCCATTGCTTCTAATATCGTCCTCATATCGATCTCAGTGGTCATCCTGAATCTCGGGATGGCCACTTCAAGAGGAATGATGCTCTCTTTCAAATTGTCCAATATTTCAAAGAAAACTGTGTCCATCAGTTCAGGAATAGAGCGCCTCACTTCAGTGGTTCCCAGGCTTAGCGCGAAGAGCATTCTGAACCGACTTCCGAATCCAACAGGAAGCTCCAAGATTTTCGAATTCATCGATGGCATATACGCCATCCTGACTCGCCTCTTGATTTTCATCAGATCTACGTAACCGACCTTCTTTCCGACATCATTGAAAAACGGAGCACGTTCAATAAAAGCATCAGAAAAAGCATCAGTCCACAGACCTTCAAAGTTCAACGTATCAACTATGACCGAGTTCCCTTCCAGATTCGGTGTTGGCAGCTGAAGTTTTAAGACTTTTCTCATCAAATCTGCAGCACCAGTCGGATCAGACTTGATTGGAGCTGAACTGGTTCGGAGCAGAGACTTGGCGCTGACGAACTTCTCCCAGTGACCATTGAGGGTTGTACCGTCATCCAGTATTAGTGTGCTCGCTCGGCACAACTTCACGTCATCGCTCGCTGGCTCCAAAGTAGTCGCTAGTTGGTAGTACTGCGTTCTGAAGCAGTCGTCTTGCGGAAGCAACAGAAACTTTGCCAGTTCATCTCTTGTCATTCCGCTCGTCCCTTCAGCTATAGCTCCAAGCGTCAACCACAGCGAAAATGGAGAGTAGACGAAGTGGGAACCACTGGCAGCAGAGAGTCTTTTATAAGTTTCTATGGTGACATTGTAGAGGGTTTGACGGAAGTCGAAGACAATGTCCCTGTTGAACTCACATGGCTTCCAATTGACTACTCCTTGAGATCGGAAGAGTTGGCGGTATTTGTCGAAGGTGTCCCAGTCAGCTCTTCCTTCTAGAGTGTTCAGGAATGGGAGAAGAACAGTGATAGCCAAAAGCAGCTTCATTGTCACGTCTGACTGTGGCTCGATGACGCTACAGTATAAGGAGGCTATTTTCAGATCGGCTTTTATAAGTTCTTAGTGGTTGATATTTAATGCTAACTAGTCTAGTAAGGCTGGCATCCAGTAAGCTTGGAGCGATGGAATTTTAAACTTATTTTTAAATAAAATTGGTTTTAATTTGCTTGTCACTGAAGCAGAGTATTAATGTACCTACTGCTGTTCTAAAACAAGAACTAAACATTAAACTAAACAGAGTCCTAAAAAACTTACAAAAATCGTGCACTTCTGGACTTCACGAGGTTAGGTAATTGACTGATTCGAGGTATGTACCTAGCATTGAAAATAAATTTGGCATTTTGGCCGATGTCTAACAAAAAAAAAACTTAGTTTACCTGATGTAAACATGTAAGTACTTCCTTAATACACTGCCTGCAGTGACCTTAAATAAAAATTAAAAGTAATACTGCGATGTAATTAAATACTTCAATCAATTAGGTTGTAATTTTTTAAGTCTACGTTTTTTACAAGAATTTGACTCGCTCAGACTTGATGGGTATCACCCTACTTTAGCGCAAGAAGGAGTTTTTTTTTTAAATAATGTTGTTATGGTTTCACAAAACCAAGGATGAACTTATGACGCGAAAACCTTTTTTTTCTACTAATCATCAGTTAACGACATAATATCTTTATTCTTAAGAAACTAATATGTCTAAAAACAAGTCGAGACAAATATATAAATATAGGTGAAATAAAGTTGTATCAACTGGACTTATACCCTAAAGACAAAAAGACAAAGACAGCTTTTCGTTGAACCAGAGCATTGACATCATAACATTTTTTCTCTCTTTATTTTATGTCTATTTAATGAGTATAAATACCAGCACACTCATGCTGAAGAAGTACGTACATTATACAAAGATCGAAGTACTGACGAAGGTCTTATACAAAAAATAGTGCAACAGACTTCAAGGCTTCACACGACCAACTTGTCTGTACAGTTGGCTTAACAAGTAAACTAAAATTAAATCTTCCGCGAGCTGTCAGCTTCATTCAGAAACAGCGACGGTGGCTCCCTCAGCCAAGTCACAGATAAGTTGGCACGTTAATTTTGTTATAAAGCCTTTAGAAAAGAGGCTCCTTTACGAGGAATATTAAATTAACACGGGTCGCGTCGCGCCGTGAATGGGCCCCTTTATGAAATGTCTAATTACCATGAGCGGAGTCAGGATTTGATTAGGGGATCGCTTGGAATTCTGGAGAGTGCAAAGATTCCTAGGTTCCTGGAAGAAGGTCAATATTTCCATTCCGTTCCCGTGAAATTAAAGGGTATTTAGAAATCTATTGACTTAAATCTTATCAATTATTAGTGTCATGAATCAAATTCATTTCCTTACTAATCAACTTTTTTTTTGGGAATTAAGTATGGTTGGTCATGATAAGTAAGAAACTTTTTTAATCATTTAATGGAATAACATAAATACTACTATTAAGTTTTAAGTTCAATATAAAATCTTTAAAACATTTTCCATGCATAAACTAACTAAACATAAACATAACTCAATTCTAATCTAAAAGCCTGTTGGCAGAGGGAAAGGTGCCCAGAATGCTAGCAGCATTGTCACGCTGCATGGCAATGCTCAATTTCTGTCCGAAATAAATGCCAGCATTCTGAACACCTGACGCCTCCACCAACCGTTTAGCCAGGTCCCTGTAGAGAGATAGGGCCGCTGGGCCCCACGGACCTAAAGTTTCCACCGCAAACGGCACAAACATGTAGACACAGTCTAACCGCGAATATTAGTAAGTATTTTATTAATTTTAGAAAAACCCCAGAAAAGCCTAAAAGGTAGGTATTTGTAAAAGGTAGGTCTTTGTTTTAAAAACCTTTTCTTTTGGTGACGTGGGAGATCTTCAGAAAAATATTTAGCAAAAAATATAACTACTTAAAATAGGAAGGTAAGCCACTCGTAATTAATACATATTTCCAATTTAAAAATCTACCTTCAAAAGTGTATCCAATGTGTGATTCTCCCCATTTTTAGAGAGCAGTGGTACCAGCCCCCCTATAATTACGCCCCCTAATTACAGCCTTTCAAAGGAAGGGTGCTAGGAAATTAATAACGAACACATAACGTGTTTGTGGGATTACATAGAAGTGTTGTTTTTATTTTTGTCGGGTTTATTACGCTCTGCCGCGCCTTGTAAAGTATACACTGCGCTCAGCGGATTCACCCGCGCTCTCATAGGAACCGTAATTTTTTTCGGGATGAAAGGTACCATAAGTCCTTTTTTGTACCCCTAGGTGCACAATTTCATGATTATCAGTTTATTGGCTGAGGCGTGAAACCGTAACAAACATATAACCAAACTGACTTACGTATTTATAATATTAGTTAGGTTACGAGGATAAGGTTTTTCATAATAATCCTAGATTACTAACCTTATTTTTCGACGGACCTGAGTCCGTCTCGGCTTTAGCGGTCGCAAGTAGTGCCATTTTTACCCGACTGCGCACGAAGGAGGGTTATGTTTTTCAAGAGTATGTACGTATGTAAGTATGTATGTATGTGTCAGGGTATGCACGGCTATGGATGTACATATGTAGGAGGTTTACTATTATAAAATTATTATTATTAATATTAATATTTCTTTAGCACACACCACCGTCCATGCTTAATCATAATGTTTTTATTCCATCCAAAGGTTGTCTGGAAGAGATCGCTCTTAAGCGATAAGACCGCCCGTTGCGCCTATATTTTTGAATGTTTAGTTTATATTTATTTTGTATTTGGTGTCAATAAAGAGTTTTTGTATTGTATTATATTGTATTAAAAGAAAAACAAAAACTCGGCTGCAAAATGTTGTACCCTATGTCACTTTCACTATCAAAACGATTCAAAGGACACCTCACATGTCGAATTCCATCAAGCTGTTTAGGCTGCAGAGCGTTCCTAAGACACCTCATACATACAAACATACGAGTACATACACTAAAAAAAATAACCCTCCTTCTTGTGCAGTCGGGTAAAAAGCTAGTCTTGATTTATATTTCTACTCTTTTTAGTTAGTTATTTCTATTTCTCTTGCTGCGTACGTCTTAAGTCTACAATTAAATAAAAATTCAAAGCCACCAAATACTTTCAAAAATGGAAACGCAGATTACTAGTAGGTAGTTACTTTTGTTATTGTGACTGATGATGATGATGATGATGTCTTCCTAGCCGATTCCGGCCACGGCGACTATTGCTTCTGCTAGGTAAATTGTGAGCCTTGATGGTATGCTCTCACATGGCTTATGTAGCCTATCTTTGCACTGAAAGTCCTAGAACAATCACTGCAAGTCAAGATGCCATTTACGTAATTGTAAGTTATATTTGAGGGAGGCCTGCTCTTTAGCTCATCACGTTTCCGGTCCAACTCGCTCTTTCTCCTGTCTTCAAAAGCGTAGACGTGGCTCTGCACAAGTCGTCTCCACTCAGGCCGATTTTCAGCTTTAAATTCCCAACGAGAGGGCTCAATGTTACAATTTCTCATGTGTCTCTTCTGAACATCTTTGAATCTTAAAAAAAACTGGCCGCCAGGTTTCCGCTTGCCGTCCTGAAGTTCAGAGAAGAAAAAAAAAAATTGTGAAAAATTGTGTGAAAATATTGTGACTATACTATCTGCGAATCAATGAAGGCACAGGTTAAACGCTAGTCACTAAGGCCTCAAGCCAAACTTGGCAAGTTGTCAACACCACTCGAACATCCCCTGTTTCCCTCTACTTCATTTTGCACCCTCTTTGCACCCTGGCCTGTGTTACTGCTTTCAAAGCTTAGGGTTCCGTGGCTGAACTTGAAAACGGAACTCTAATTTATAGCACTTGTAGGAAAATTAGAAGTAAGCTGCGTTTATTTTTGTATCTGTTACAGAAAACTATTCGTTAATTTAAACATGTAACGAAATAGATTAAAACATTATTTATAAGGAGGTACTTACTTAGAAATATTAGGTAAAACGATTTGTTTTTAATAAAAATTTAAAAAAAAAATTAAAATTCATTTATTTCAGATAACTTGAGATCCATACAATTATAATAATAAGCAAATTAGTTAATATCATGATTTAAAAATCCTGAAATTTTTAAATTTGAAAAAATAACAATAATAATAATATTTAAAAAATAATAATAGTGCCTAACTGAAATATAATATTTATGAACTATCGTAAACATAAAAAAAAGATTCTAAGAGAAAAGGAAGTTATAGATCATATATCAATAATTCAGTCATTCACACAACACGTACTACTATAATTATATACTCTACAACTACACTACTCTATTATGTACGTACTTTTAAGTACTATGTAACTTGCATTGTATGCTAGGTAAATTGCCTGAAATAAATGTTTTTTTATTATTACAGTGAAACCTGATTAAGTGAGACATCAAGGGACCTGGGGGCTTACCACAACCTCTTAAAACATCATTAATTAAGCCTTACTTTGTAATTTCGTACCATGACCACCCTAAAAGTATTCCTGCTACGTTTTGATATCGCTTAGCAGTTTTGATGACGTCACTCGATTTCGTTCATTCAATCCAAGGAACATTTGTTTAAAAACCGTACCATGACCTCTAAAGTATTCCTGCCGAGCTGTCAAAATAGCAGGAATGATACAAATTACAACGATTGTTAAAAAGTTGCTCTCCGTGTAACTTTTTCTATTTATTAATGAGTTTTTGCTGTGTTTCTGAGGTTCTATTTGTAATATTTAGCAAGATGGCCGATGATTTGGAAACTTTCGAGTTTCTCGAAGCAGATATTAGAAGCTCCATACTACGAAGGACGCCTTCAGACGGGCTCCAAAATAAATTTTAACCCTTTTTCACATATATTTTCTTTTGGCTAAGTCCGCTCCTTTCGATGCACTTGTTTCTTCTTAGAATGAGCCTTCGCCTGCAGACTCCTATTAAAGCCCGCAGCGATTTCACTGTGGGTTTTTAAAAAGTCTCACATGATATCGAACTGCTTCGCTGAGACTCTGCGGCCGCTGTGACAAATTATTCTAAGCATTAAATTCTAGACATCACCAAAATATTTTTCACAAACTTTAATTGTATACAGCAATTGAATTTTAATTTACCTTAATGATCATAATAATGTAGATTTAATTTACGTTTTTGAGGGGAACCGAAAAGATGGTGTCATGATTTTGTATTATTTTCTAAAACTCGCCTTTACTGAAAGAGGGAAAGAGGAATGGGATTTATCTCACTTATCATCATCTTCATCAGAGATTTATTGAAAAATGTTATGACAAACATACGGATGACTAGGTGGTATGGCTATGTTGCCTCTAGCCTGCCCTATGGGACAAAACAAAAAAAAAAATTGACATTGTTCATTAAAACCAAGTGTCGCCAGATGTTTCTTAGGAGCGATTGTACGTCGGTGAGGAAAATAAAAATTCTTGGAAGAAAATAATAAGAAACCGTAGTGTTTTTACTTGCAACTTGTAAAAACCGTAAGTGTAATTTCCCTGTATCGATAGGATATTGTAGGCACGATTTCGCTATGCGGTCGTACTATTGTACGACCCCGATTGTCCGATTTTTACACGGCAAAAATCGTATAATTACGATTGACATATATACATCTGGCAACACCATACTCGAAAATACTGGATTTATGATTGATAGATGACATTCACACTGATAATGACAGTTCGTAACGCAAAAATACCACAGAGTGTGTAGAGGCACTTGTATCGTACATTCTTTTCCCATCACTATAGCAGGAGTAAAAACGTTTTAAAACATTATTGTTTTCAATGCTTGTGGTAGGGTACAAAACAATACTTATTAAGGAATGTAACAAAACGTTCCTGCGCAATGATGTTTTTGTAAAAGTTCATGGTAAGCCCCCTGTAATGTCGTTTCACTTATAGAGGTATTCCACTTACCCAGTGTCTCAGATATACAGGTATAAATAAATCTGTCTCATTTACAGAGGGTTCCATTAATAGAGGTGAAAACTATACCGTTTCTTTTCTTAAACCCTTCCATCCAACCATTGCTGCTACAAAAATTATGAATATCGAACCTTCGCGCGAAATCTTGTGCCTTTTCTTTAATCATCGGTCCACTTATCAATGTTATCTCAGTTACAGAGGTTTATGCATATAAAATTTACTCGCTGTCTCAGTTATAGAGGTAACTATGATGATAAATCGAAAGAACAAATCCCAGATATAGAGGCTTACCTCGTCCCACTAACAGAGGTAATTCAGTGCCAAAGTGTTGGGACCTCAGCATGAGTTCCAGTTATGGAGGTTTCTCACTTATCCAGGTCCCACTTAACCAAGTTTCACTGTATTTATTAATAACTAGCTGCACCCCGCGGTCAAAAAGTAGCGTGTGTTAGTATAAGGTATAAAAGCGAACTCCATACCAAATTTTATCCAAATCCATCTATCCGTTTGAGCATGAAGGAGTAACAAACAAGCACACAAAATAAATATACTCACATATAATAAAAATAAGATTGTTCTAAATTTTTAATTTTTCACCTTTGATCATCTTTAACATAAGATTAATCTGAATTTTAATGTGTACATTCCTATGACCAAAGTTCATTAAACCTTGACAAAGTGATTAAATTTTTAACAGTCTGTTTTTATCAGCTATTCAATAAGTTACACGTAAACAATGGATGTTTAAACTTAAAATCGCCATTTTAAGTTTTGGCGAACATAGGCCTTAAATATCTAATATATTAGTATCTAATATATGTAATACTAGCTGCGCCCCGCGGTTTCACCCGCGAGTTAAAAGTAGCCTATGTGCTATTCTCGACTATAATCGATCTCTGTGCCAAATTTCATCCAGATCTGTTCAGCCATTCTGGCGTGTAATAGTAACAAACATCCATCCATACAAACTTTCGCGTTTTACTTCTAGAATATTTTTCTTTGTTACGCGGAACCTTCAATCCTTGAATGACTATCCTCGCTCTTGGCTCTCCGTGTACCTTTTTGTCAAAGGTTTAATCTGCGAAGGGATTCGTACGTGACTCCTAGTGTATGATTGTACAAGTGAATTGTGTCTGTGCGCACTTGTGTTTGTATGTGTGTAGTTCAAAGGGGCTTTGTAATAAGCCTAGGGCTGCGTTGAGATAGTTTTTTTGTGTGTAAAGATTTTTTTTGAGCAAAGGAGATGAGCTTTTTTTCTTGTTGGTATTTTTAGTTTGGCCTTTGTCTTTCTCTCTCTCTTCATGCAGTTAGAGCAAGAGAAAAGACAAGTCGGTATAACTTTAAAACATATAAGGGGCCGTCCGCGAGTCTAAAAAGTATGGTGGTAGCCCCCTAAACTGGACAGAGCAAACACAACAAAAGCGCTGAAAAACTCATCCTTCAAGTTTTAAATATCAAAGACCGCGATGTCCTGCCTTGACCGAGAATTTTGCAAAGTGCTCTACTTTATAACTGGTTTTGAGGAAGATTGAAAACAACGTCGATCGTAAAGTTATCAAGCCTGTTTGTATAGAACTCGAGTTAATTCGACGGGTTTTTTTTTATGATTGAATGGGCCCACGTTTGACCACAACACATCTGATGGACAGTGACGATGCGGTCTAAGATGGAGCACGCTTGCCCATGAGATGCCGTCTTACTCTTGTCTTGAAGAGACCCAGGTTGTTTCTATTGCTGGGGAACACCGAGGCAGGAAGTGCGTTTCACTCCTTGCAGTTCTTATTAGGAAGGAGTATTGAATATCGTGCGGGCTTTATTAAAGCTGATAGCATATAGATGGAATGTCTGCCTCGAAGACCTATGGTGGAAGTCAGATGACGGAATCAGCTCGTGTAGTTCTTGTACACATTCTCCAAAATGGAGGTGGTAAAAATGTGTAAGCGTTCGGCACATGCGTCTGTAGCTAGTTAGTACTTTAATAATTTTAATGGTTTCTCGCCTCAAATATGAATAAATTGACAAATTTTAATTGTAATGATGTAAGAAGATAATTAATAATATTATAATACATTTTTATAATTATTGTATAAAACAACATACGTTCATAATATCCTACTAATATTATAAACGCGAAAGTTTGTATGAATGGATGGATGGATGGATGTTTGCTACTCTTTCACGCCAAAACGGCTGAATAGATCTGCATGAAATTTGGCACAGAGATAGATTATAGTCCAGAATAGCACATAGGATACTTTTTAACCGCGGGGCGCAGCTAGTAATATAATATGTCTAATACAATTCTAATTTCTGTAATAATAATTCACACGAACAATATAATAATCCAATTCTCAGGATGGATAATGTGTATGATATTAATTTGCACGCCTGACGGCTTTTAATGGATGGAAGTAATACTTAAGACCATGTACCACTAACATGCAAATAAAGATTTTGCAAAAAGCAAAAGTGCGAAGCGATGATAGCCTCGAAGGAGACTCGACTCTCAAGCCAGAGGGAGCGGGTTCAGACCCAGCAAAAGGCATGCATCAATTTGTTCATTGTGTGAACATTTGTGCGTATTTAATTTCATCACGTAACTGTAGCCCGGTGTATGGCGACAGCCTCGCCCCCTTGTCACATTTGGGACTAAATATCGTCCGGCGAAGTGTGAGTGTTGTAACTACTACTGCCAAAACCTTCGGGAAACCTAGTTGACGATGAGCTGATGAGCCTAGGGAGATGGCGATCTAGCTATCTACGTATTTTGCTCACAAATTCTAATCACAGTCTACCGTCTCAGGTTTCAACGCCTCGTCAACTACTCGAATCAAAAGCTCAAAAGTGAGGCGTACGAGGCCAAATCTCGAAGATAAGCCTCAAGTACAAACTTGTATCACACGCTATGAGTTATTTCAAACTCGACTTAGAATCGTGTCTGCAAGGATCAAGAAGGCTCACTCGTACGTGACTCGATTGTAAATTAGCTTGCTACTACGACCAACTTATTACCGGAGTTGGGTGGAGCTACGATCGTATTTCTGAACGAATGACAGCTAGAATATTGAGAAAAGTTTTAGTTCTATCTTTTCGCCAACGGAACGAATATGTTGGTCGGTTTGTAAAGTATATCTATAAGGGAATGATACACTTTGAAAACATCATGCTAAGTTGAAGCTTTGATGCTAAAAGGCCAGATTACAAGGAGCTAAGTTAAAAGTTACTTCTGCCTATCATTTCAAAGAAATTAGAAAATTAGAAAGGCGTGACGATATGTTATATTAGGTATATTATCTATACCAACTTAGCCATATTTTACCCACTAGCGGCATATGTGAGTCACAACAACACGGGGTACTTTGAAAGGGCTGGTAATATCTTGAAAGGGTAGCAACGTATCCGGCATGTTGCGCTCCTGTGTGACGGGTACCTAGTAGGTGTAGTAGGGTAAAGTAGGTGTAGTAGGGTAAAGTGGTAGGTACTACCTACCACTTACCTTGGTAGGTACTACCTACCACTTAGGTACCCATAGGCGACAGTAATCGCTTACTAGGTATAATAAGCAATTTGTCTACATGGTTATTTCACATTCTTCTTATCTTATCTTACTTTACTATATACTACTACTATAATATTTATTAACTATTTAGACTTTATTTGCTTATTCAAAATTATTCACTCTCAAATTGATTCTCCTTCTCTTCTTTCCAACATAAACATTAATAATCTCGCAACCCCCACACAGGAAGGTGGTTTTCTCACTTAAGGTGTACACAAACAACACCTCTTTCTATAACCCGTTGGTCAAGATGTGTCGCCAGTATAATGATATTTTAGTGGACCATCATAGCTCAATTGATATATTTAATTTTAAGTTAGCCAAATTTAAGCATGATATTTGGATTATTTTAGGTTAAAAATTTGCGATAATTACTTCTTCTTTTTTTTATGAGTAAGACCTATTGTAACAGGTTAATAATTTCCTTTCCACCTAAATCTTGATATGTACACTAAGCTGATTCAAAAATTTGTTCATGCTATGTACACATGTTTAGGAATATGGTCTAGAACCAAACCATTTTTGTTCTTTAAATGATTGTATTCTGTTTTGTGTGCTTAAATAAATTAATAAAAAAATAAAATAAACGCGAAAGTTTGTAAAAATGGATAGATGGATGGATGGCTGGATGGATGTTTGTTACTCTTTCACGTCAGAACGGCTGAACAGATCTGGATGAAATTTGGCACAGAGGGTACTTTTTAACTGCGGGGCGCAGCTAGTACAACATAGAAAAAGATTATTTACATTTTTTTAAACCATGCAGACAAATCGCCTAAAATACCCAATAAGCGATTAAAATAGATTATTTTCTTTTTATTATGTTGTAAGTATGTGTAAAAACCATGCAGACAATTCACCTAATACACTTAGTAAGTGATTACCGTCGGCTATGGGTAAGTGGTAGGTACCCGTCACACTGGAGCGCAGCATGACGGATACTTACGTTGCGAAACTTGCCAACCTTTTAAGATTACTAACAGGAGGGCTATTCTTACGGAGTGAGATTCAATCTCACCATATTTCGTCCTTGTTGCTCTCGTTTTAAAAGTAATAGGTGTGAGAGCGACCAAGATAAAATCTCGTCTCACCTCACGCGTACGAATAGCCCTTTCGAAGTAGGTACCCCATCTTATTGTTACTCAGAAATGCTGCTAGTGGGTAAAATATTTCTAAATTTGTCTAAGTTATTTTTATAAATTTATATACATATCTCGTTCTGTAAAGAATCTTGTTTTTCAGCTGTGTCAATGTGAATGTTGTCAAAACATGACAACGTACTCACCTGCCTAAACGTCAGTTTCCAGAAACCTTGCAAGAAGACATTTCCTGCTCACATCTGAAATGTTACTCGTGTAAGAGTCTTATTCCCAGGATTTTCTCAAAGATGTGTTGTGTTGAAGATGTTTACAGTAATAAATGCCACTTTGAGGCTGTCAGTGTAGCTTTCTGTAGTATCTTTAGCGTGGAAGATTTCATTTCAAAGGAACGAGAATTTTATTTTGCATGCTTCTGAAAACAGATATGAGTTTTCTTAGACGCGGAAGTGTGTTATTGTTCTTACCCGACTTCGGCGAAGCAAAAAAGGAGGGTTATGTTTTAATGTATTTTAAAATTAGACTTAAATAAATAATAATAAACAAATAAATTCGGGACACTTCCACACACGGTCGCCTGACCCCAAACTAAGCAAAGCTTGTACTATGGCTGCCAGTGACTGATATACATGTTTAGATATTTTAAATACATACATAAATAGATATTAACACATAACACATAAATGTTTGCCCTAGGTGGGAATCGAACCCACGCCCCCAAGCTCATAAGGCAGGCTCATTACCAACTGAGCCACCGAGGGTTAGAGGGTTAGCGGGCGAAGTGTCTCTGCTTGAGCTTCGACAAAAATGCTTTCGTATGTCCGGATCTCTGTCTTCGCCTACAGGTCGCATTTCTTAACCGATTCTCTTAAAACCTTGTGAGTAATAAATTAGTAAAAATTTCGAAAAACTGACTCGGCAAAAATATTATCGAAGCTGCTCACAAAATTTCATAAAAATCGTTTGAGGAATGCGACCTGTAGATAGAAGAAGGATAGATGTATTATTACTAGGCGTTCTATCTTGGATGGGGTGGAAAGTAAGATGAAAATATTATTTTGTACTCGCTTAACAATATCGCCTTGTCTTTATCCCCCGAAGGGGTTGGCAGAGGTGCTTACCACACCTACACTTCGCCGCCGAACGATAAACAGTCCTAAATGTGACAGAGCCTGTTTCCATACACTGGGCTCAAACCTGGGCCTTCTCCTGGGATCAAACCAGTACCCTCTGACTTGTGAGGCGAGCCTTCTCTAACTAAGCTATCATCACTTTTTTTGTAATAGATAGACGTTACAAATAAATCAGAAGTTATGATAATTAAAATATAATGTGTAATCAAATCGTTTAATAAATTAGCCAGGCAATTAGATAGTTCAAAATTGGCTAATATAACAGTAAACATTAATAGACAAATTCCAATCAACCGATATCTAAATAGATTTTTAATATTTTACAGACCGCAAACCTTACTTGCTTGGTTACATCGACGCTTTATATAAAGCAAGAACTGTATCATAGTCGACATTATACTCAAGTGCTCTGGTCCTTTCGTAGCTAATCACATTTTTACAAAATGAAGCTGTTGCTAGTATTCAGTGCAATTTTTGCACTCGCGGTCGCTCAATCTCTTCTAATGAGAGAGGGTGGCGGAGACGGTGACGATGATTGTCAGCAAGACGCTACCCCGATCTTTAGAGAACAAGTGTTGTTACCCTTCAATACACGTATAGCTTCTCTGGCCAGCTTATACACTGGAGGCCATTTCATCATCTCCGCTCATTCCATTTGGCTCTCCCTCGCTTCTGTGGCAGAATCAGGAGATTATTCCTACAATGAAGAAAGCAACGGACTGTGGAACTCGCTCTACTATCCAACTCCCAAGTGCGTCCGAGACCAGATCTATAACATCGCTTTGGGCCTGGATGGCTCCAGCATCGAATTCTTGAGGAACCGTGCCCTGGCAATCGACAACAACGTCAACATCAACGAAGAGTGGATAGCGTTCAGCCACAACTCCGGAATACTGCCCTACTTACCGGTGGATTACGAGGATGAGGCTTTTGGTCGCGTGCAGGAGTTCATGGGAATCGAAGAGAAAGTTCCTTTGTCGGGACATTCGGTATTCCTAGATCGTCTGGATTGGGGAAGTCTTTGGACCTCTGCTTTCGCTGACGAAACAGTCACGGAAGGACCTTTCTATAACGAGCTGGGGCTACAGATAGCTACCGTGGAATACCTCAGGATGAAGGCCAGAGTCAGCGTCACTGATATTCCTAGCACTGACATCCGAGTACTGGCACTTCCAGTTGGTGTAGATGAAAGATATACGATGCTTTTTGCTGTCGGAGGAGAAGCGACAACTATGATTGAGGCTGTTTTTAGCAGAGATATTCTATCGGATTTGGAACTGACTGAGGAGCCTGTGGATGTCGCCATACCGAAAGTGCAGATGAGCAGTGGACTGGATCTCCGCTGGGCTTTAAGCAACATGGATTTGGACAGCATATTTACTGACGAGAGAATAACCAGGTATGGAACTCACCTGATCACTATGCTATTAATTTGTCTATGTTTAAACCCAAAACTGATAATCCTTGAAGTAGGAACATTCTTAAAAGTATTCTCATCACTTGATTTCTTTTCTGTATTACCAATTTTTCATTTTTATCACTAGAAATGTGTTTACCTATCACTAATACTTAATTTTCCGACAAGTACATTTGGGTTAAGCCTAAAAAACATTGCTATTTTGTACCTAAAACAGTCAAGATACCAAATTAAAGATACAGCTTAGGGTCCGATGGAAGTTATAGTTTATGTGAATGTTTATTTTTCCCAACAGCCACATTTCGGAGCCCTCAGCATCGCCTATGGGCTACCTTCAGAGAGTGAACATTAACATCAACGGATCAATGGGCATCAGAGAGGAATCAAATGAACTTCTGGAAATCCTTGAAGACCTGGCAGATTCTTTCACATATCTCTTGAGGTTTGACAACGGCTCTCCAGACCACTACCACTTCATAGCCAACAGGCCATTCTTGTTCTCGCTGTATGAAACCAGGATCGGGGTTCCGGTATTCACCGGAGTTTATTCGTACCCTGGTCAACGAGGCCAGAAGTACTTTGATGGTACTGGGGTGAACTTGGATGTACTCGAAATCGATTCTAACGAGGCAGTACCAAGCTTAATTGAATCGTAAATTCTCTAATAAACCTTATAAATGTGTTATTATTAAGTATAACATTATTCGTAAAATGTGTTCGATTGAAATTTGTATTTTATTTAAATGCAACAAGATACATTTCCCAACTCACAACCTATCTAAAATAGGTGGGGAAATGTACTGCTAGAGGACATGAAAGACTGTGAGGCTGTGTGACGTTGTCGATGATAGAGCAAGTGGAGGGGAAGAGAAGGGCAGGTTGATCTGACTACCGCGTAGGATATATACCTAATCAGGGAGAGAGAGAGAGAGAGAGAGGGGGGCGAGAGAGAGGGAGAGAGGGAGAGAGGGAGAGAGAGAGAGAGAGAGTAGGTACCTACCTTACAATACCCATTCATCATTCATCTTTGTACCAACCCATCCTGTATCTTACTACTTACATCTGGTACATCTCACTCATCTCTCTTCTACAGGGTAACTGGTAAACAAATAGCATCCCTAAAAGAGAATATTATGTTTTGAACAAACAAATTTTGTTAGGAAGAAGCCTTGTACTATCTTTGCTGCGTGCAAAGACCGACCTCTCGAGGTGTGGAAGTAACCAAACGCACACATATAGTATTTCGATTAACCTAACCAACCTTGACAATTATGTAGATGGGCGGGTATACAATTATCCTTACCAATGATGTCACTATTTCGAAGAAAACCAATTATTACGCTATTGCTATGCTATTACGCTAATTAATATACAAGGTATCGTTTCAATTCAAATTCATAGACATAATATGCATTACATTCTAGACTTGGCATCTCGAACTGGCATAGTAGTGCACCGCGAAGATGCTAACCAGCACACTTTCACTCACACGTAGTCAGGCACTCGAAAAGACAACACATACTTTGTGTTAAATATTGCGGAATCCAAAAAAAAAGGGAAAATAGGTACTTACATAAAAGACGCAGTCACCTGTTAATATCTATTTAAGTATGTATTTAAAAATATCTAAGTATGTATATCAGTCTCTGGCAGCCATAGTACAAGCTTTGCTTAGTTTGGGGTCAGGCGACCGTGTGTGACAATGTCCCGAATTTATTATTATTATTATATATTACCTTTCACAAGTTCCGATTATCGAAAAAAAACGCGGAAATATTCACTGCCTCGTGGCCCTGCGTGAATGATAGTCATTCGACAAAATGTGTTCGCGATGGCAACTCTATTTTTTTTCTCAATGATTAAATCACATCTGTTTTATTTCAATTTACATACAAAGGTACGTTTCCAAAGAAAAAGAAAAGTTTATTGATTTACTTAGAACTTTTTAAGTCCTTGCGACTGTTTTTTGCACGCAGTTTCACTTGCATAAATAAAGAGGGAATCTACCTTCGGTAAAGCAATTTCTGATTATTTTAATAGCACACCCAATAAAGCTACATTTGACACATTTATCACATTTATCTTAGGGCGCTCCTAGACGGAGACCTAGACCTAGACCCATGCATATTCCTGCAAGACTGGCCGGCCAATGTTGGCCGGGCTACGGTCGGCAATTACCGAATGTAGTCCGGCCATCATCATCCATGCTAGAAAGGTGTGACGATATAGCCGGGCCACGTTCAAAATATTGTTTCAATATTACTGGGCCAGCACTGCTGCAAAATATGGTCTGTCTAGGAGCGCCCTTACAATTTGCGTAGAATTACTTAAGTTACTTCAGAGTTACGTAGTCTCAAATAATCCTAGCTACCAATTTAATAAAAATTAAATTAAATTGTAGGAAAAAAATTATAAGATTTTTCATATTTTTCCTTAAGATTACAGACATACTGGTACGTTACAAACTTTACTTCGTTAAGAAAACATTTAATTTCAATGTATTGTAAACAAAGAAAAAAAAATTAAAGACTGGTAAACTGATGTACCTAAATAGCCTTTTAATGTATTCAGACAACAAAACAACGACATTAAGCCCTATGCACACGATACCTAATGGCTCATAGTTCAGTAATAAGCTGGAAAATTGATGCGAGATGGCGTGCTCAAAACGTGTCAATTTAAAAATGCACTATGGTAGTATTAATGGATTATTATTATTATTATTATAATTAATGGATCAATTAATTTTTTTTTAATTTAGAGAAATATCTAAATGGAGTAGGTACCTAATAGTTTTTTTTTTTAAATTGAAGACGACGGTAATGGTGCAAGTTTTCGTTTTCAAGAATGTGGAAGTCATTAAGCTATGATGATAAGGCGTTACTCAGAACAACGCGACTGAGGTGACGGCTAATGGAATTTCACATTGGAGACCACTGGCGCTTGGTGGCCCATTGGTTCCACTGCAGGCCACGTCTGTCTGGGCGACGCCTAAGACGGATATAATTCGGAAGAATTCGTTGTAGTACTTACCTATCTATTAAGGGTCCCGCGACGCTCTGAAATTTCCATACAAACGCGCTTGTCAAATTTCTTGGAAACCATTAGTCAGATTGTGATGAAATTTAGCATGTAAGTACAATTAAATGAACTAAATCTCCACTCCTATGTTCTTGGTTTCTTTAGAAAAACGCCCTCAAGAGAAAAAAGTGCTATGAAAAACATCACTTTTGACTGATTTATTCAAAAGATAGACAAAGCAAATTAAAAATCCCTTTACATAAGGAGCTTTTCTATATTATTAGCTTTTAAATTAATCCATTCTACAACAGAAATTCTTAGTTATTTAAGAACTGTAATCATTCTTAAAAGTGCAAAAGTCATAAAAAAAACTGAAATTGTACTTTGTCACTCTGTAGGTAACTTTAGAGGCTCGTCATCAGTATCATAACTTTCTCTCTTCGCTCGTCTTCTTCTTCTAGACGAAATGGCTATAGAATACCTCAAGCCAATGCGAAGTTAGTCTAAAGTGGTCGCCAGACTCTTAAAAAACCGAAGCAAACAAGTGGATATTCATGCTTGTGTACAGTTGAGGCATGGCGCAAGCTGTAACATATCGTGTGCAATCGGCATTATTGTAGATTCACAAATATATATAACGACACCTTGTGGAGTTATCCTCAGTGGCCTTTAACGCGTGACTAGCGATTTATCTAAAAGTGGTATCTCGTGAATACATTAAAAATGAAGCTCATCATATTAATCGCTGCAGTTTCTGCAGTCGTGTGTTATCAACCCGATTTTGAAGAAGAAGAAAAACAATATCACATCGACATGGCTACAATGTTCAAAAAGCATTTGGTTCCTTTAAACACCCGCGTAGCTTTAGAGACCAACTATTATACCAAAGGGCATTTCATCATTTCTGCTCACAGCATTTGGTACAATCTAGCTACCTCGGCAGAAGTTTATAGTGAAGGCGACCAAAAAGAGTTCCTTTCACTTGTGAACCTTCCCGATAACCAGCCCCTCAGACAACAGTTCTACAGCCGCGCGTTACAGCTGGAAGGCCTCGGGGAAAGCGTCAACTTCTCGAAAAGCCAAGCCGTAGCAGTTGACGAGACGGTTGATATCAAGAAAGATTGGAATACATTCAGTGATATACCCTTCGGAATGCCAGAGTACTTGCCATCAGTTACTTTCGCCAAACCTTTCGGACATGTGCAGAAATACATTGCTAGAGACCAACTAGACATTCCTTATTCTAGTCATACTATATTATTGGACCATTTGATGTTTGAAGGCTTATGGGGCTCAGCATTCTCTGACAGAGCAGTCCAAAAAGGATCTTTCTTCAACGAGCATAAAGCGCAGATTGCAACGGTAGAGTACCTGAGGATGAAGGGCAGACTTCGTGTCGCACACTCTCCTAGTAATAGCTTCAAAGTACTGGAAGTTCCAGTCGGTTCAGAAGGACTCCATACCATGTTGTTGGCTGTTGGTGATAAAGTGGAAGCCATGATCGAAGCCGTTTCCAGCGGAGACATCTTATCAGGTTTAAAGCTGACTGAGGAACCTATAGAAGTAGCCATCCCTAGACTGTCAATGAGCAGTGGAATGGACATGGGACCTATTTTCAGGAACATGAAACGTAGCAAAGTTTTTGTAGATCCACCTGCTACCAGGGGGCTTACCACAACCTTTTAAAACATCATTAATTAAGCCTTACTTCGTAATTTCGTACCATGACCACCCTAAAAGTATTCCTGTTAAGTTTTGATATCGCTTAGCAGTTTTGTTGACGTCACTCGATTTCGTTCATTCAATCCAAGGAACATTTGTTTAAAAACCGTACCATGACCTCTAAAGTATTCCTGCCGAGCTGTCAAAATAGCAGGAATGATACAAAATATGACAATGATTGTTAAAAAGTTGCTCTCCGTGTAACTTTTTCTATTTATAAGTGAGTTTTTGCTGTGTTTCTGAGGTTCTATTTGTAATATTTAGCAAGATGGCCGATGATTTGGAAACTTTCAGGTTTCTCGAAGCAGATAATGGAAGCTCCGTACTACGAAGGACGCCTTCGGACGGGCTCCAGAATAAATTTCAAGCCATTTTCACATAGATTTTTTGTTGGCTAAGTCAGCTCCTTTTGATGCACTTGCTTCTTCTTAGAGTGAGCTTTCGCCTGCAGACTCCTATTAAAGCCCGCAGCGATTTCACTGTGGGTTCTTAAAAAGTCTCACATGATATCGAACTGCTTCGCTGAGACTCTGCGGCCGCTGTGACAAATTATTCTAAGCATTAAATTCTAGATATCACCAAAATAATTTTCACAAACTTTAATTGGATACAGCAATTGAATTTTAATTTACCTTCATGATCAAAGGTAGATTTAATTTACGTTTTTGAGGGGAACCGAAAAAATGGTGTCATGATTTTGTATTATTTTTTTCTAAAACGAAAACTCGCCTTTATTGAAAGAGGGAAAGAGGAGCGAGATTTATCTCATTTATCATCATCTTCATCAGAGATTTAATGAAAAATGTTATGACAAACATACGGAAGACTATGGTGGTATGGCTATGTTGCCTCTAGCCTGCCCTTTAAGACAAAACAAAAAAAAATCGTTTTTGACATTGTAACCAAGTGTCGCCAGATGTTTCTTAGGAGCGATTGTACGCGGGTGAGGAAAATAAAAATTCTTAGGGAAGAAAATAATAAGAAATCATAAGTGTTTTTACTTGCAACTTGTAAAAACCGTAAGTGTAATTTCCCTGTATCGATAGGATACTGTAGGCACGATTTCGCTATGCGGTCGTACTATTGTACGACCCCGATTGTACGATTTTTACATGGCAAAAATCGTATAATTACGATTGACATCGTACATCTGGCAACATCATACTCCAAAATACGCAAAAGTACCACAGAGTGTCTATAGGCACTTGTATCGTACATTCTTTTGACATCACTGTAGCAGGAGTAAAAACGTTTTAAAACATTATTGTTTTCAATGCTTGTGGTATGATACAAAACAATACTTATTAAGGAATGTAACAAAACGTTCCTGCGCAATGATGTTTTTGTAAAAGTTCATGGTAAGCCCCCAGGTATGTTTCATATCTGTAAACCTAAAAGTCATTAGTTTAGGAAAAGTAGCTAGGTAGCTGACTGCCTCTGCGGGTCAGTTGGTATTGAACCTGCATTCTGACCTTGAGACCGTGGGTTCGATTCATTCATGTGAAGAACATTTGTGTTTGTTCTATATCTAGGTGTTAATATCTAAGTGTGTATGTATAGGTATTTAAAAAAAATGTATGGATGTTTATCAGTCTCTGGTAGCCATGATAGTGATGCCATAGTACAGTCTTTGCTTAGTTTGGGGTCAGAAGACCGTGTGTGCAAATGTCCCGAATATTTACTCAATTCATAATTTTGTCATGTGAAACGATATTTTATGAAAAAAATAATATCGATATAAATCGATAAGCTGGCTCTGGATACAAACTTTTTTAGATTTTTTTATTTTCTCTGCAGCAGTGAACCAGACACTCCAACTGCACCGATGGGCTATTTCCAAATTGTGACCGTCAACATCACAGACTCCGTGGGCAGAGATGACTCCAAGCTCAAAGACTTACCCAACGAAGAGATTGATTTCTCTGCTTTGGAGAAAGATGGGTTCATAGTCAATAGACCATTCGTATTCGCACTTCTTGCTCCTCTTCAATATACCGACATCACCGTCCCGGTGTTCACTGGGGTATACTCTTACCCGGGAGAAAGAGGACAGCAGAAAATATTTGATTAAATTTTCCGAAGAAAGGCCATAATTAAGGCAGATTCATAATTTCGGAAAATATCTATATATTTTTCTAAATAATAAATTTCTGTGCTTTGGCTTTGATTTGTGTTTTAATTTAGTAATTAAAAAAATCTTTGATGTGTTTCATTAATTCGTTGATAATGTTTGACTTGTATCCTTAAAATTAGCATATCATACTTATGTACGTTTATCTGACATACAAAAAATATGTACATGAAGCGATGGCAATCAATTTGTTCATTGTGTGAACATTTGTGCGTAATGTATGTCATCTGCTACATAACTGGAGCCCGGTGCATGGCGACGTGCTCGCCTCCTGTCACATTTGGAGCTGAATATCGTCCGGCGAAGTGTGGGTGTTGTCCACCTCTGCCAACCCCTCGGGGGAAAGGCGTGACGATATGTGTGTATAAAAGATATAAAAATTGTTGGTAGATTGAATATGATTTGAAGTATGATCCAGTATGATATGGTAGATTGAATATGATTTGAAGTATGATCCAGTATGATATGATAGATTGAATATGATTTGAAGTATGATCCAGTATGATATGGTAGATTGAATGTGATTTGAAGTATGATCCAGTATGATATGATAGATTGAATATTATTTGAAGTATGATCCAGTATGATATGGTAGATTGAATATGATTTGAAGTATGATCCAGTATGATATGGTAGATTGAATATGATTTGAAGTATGATCCAGTATGATATGATAGATTGAATATGATTTGAAGTATGATCCAGTATGATATGGTAGATTGAATGTGATTTGAAGTATGATCCAAAAAAACAAGGTCTAGCGTTCCGACAGCAAACACATAATGATGTCACTCGATATCGTCATCCGTCTCTTTCGAACTATGTATTTGTAAATAACATAATTCGGTTTTGCATTGACGTCACCACGTGTTGCCCACGTGACCGAATGCTATACCAGTGGAGTATATTATTATACCATGATTTGAACTCAGATCAACCTAGAGGAAAAGATGGAACACTGCGTTATATCGAGCTGAAGCCACTTCCACACGTGGTAATGTTGCCATGGAAAACATTTACAATTGCACGAAAACTAATATTAATTCCCAAACTCTACCTTAGCCATTTCCGTTCCAAAATACAACCTTAGTAAATTTAATATTCTAAAACTTCACATAGGTACATATTTGTAAGAATTTAATGTTACTGCTTTTTCAAAATTGGCTTGTAAAAAAACTGCACAGTTTTTAAAAAGAACCTCAAAATGTAGTCCTGGCCACACTTTTATAATGCACTATGTATATTTATGTACACGAAATTATACCATAAACCAATGCACATAATGTCGAGGTAAGAATGACCAAGCCAGTAGCGTAGTTTTTGCGTCAATGTGTGCGTGTTGTGTACTTATACGACAGTAGCGTAGTTTTTGGATGGTTTTTAGCTTCACCTAACTGAGAATAAGAATAAAGAATAAAAATAATTTATTGACAAACAACAGAATTAACTTTTACACAGTTATAAATCATACGCCGTGCGCCATCTTACTCTCTAGGTTGATCTGAGGATTTGAAGCAGCATTTTGCTACTTCGTTGTTATTTTAGATTTTAGTAAGTATATTTCCTCATACATTCTCGGAAAAGCGTTCCTTATTTTTTATTAAACATCCATGCGTACTTTGCGATATTTTTTACTGTCGCAAGTTTATTATAGAAATAGGCTTTTAATTTGGGGGCTGAGCTACCCACGTCCGTAGGAGTGTACTCTATTCTGATTCCCTACACGTGGTCCCCGGGTAGTGCTAACCGGGTAGCAAACTCTGGTGGGAGGCTTCGGCCGTGGCTAGTTACCACCCACCGGACCAAGCCATGCCGTGAAATGACCTAGTCGTGTTTCGGGATGTAGTCCGGTGTAACCGTTCCGAAGACGGGTCTGAGCAGCAGCGCACTTGTAGCGCCTCACTCAACTGCCGTCTTTGTACTTGTTCACTCTACAAAACTCCAGCTAGAGTGAATAAGTATCTTACAGGTTGTCGTGCTCCATCTTAGACCACAACGTCGCTTAACATCAGGCGAGTTGGTGGTCAAACGCCGACCTATTCTACATACAAAAAAAAGGCAGGAAAAATAAAATCAATACACTGATATAAAATTATGATTTTATAATACGGGAATTACTCACCCGGATAATACTGGGACCCCGGATAATACTAATTACTCGGAATAACCACTTAATCGTAACGTGATTAATTTCCGAATTATTAAAATCATAATTTATCGTCACGCCTTTCCCCCGACGGGGCTGGCTGAGTGTAATACAACACCCACACTTCGCCAGACGATTTCCAGTCCCAAATGTGAAAGGGGCGAGCCTGTCGCCATACACCGGGCTCCAGTCCAGTCATATAGCAGATGACATACAATACGCACATATGTTCATACAATGAACAAATTGGTGCGTGCCGTCAAATGGGTTCGAACCCGCTTCCTCTGGCTTGAGAGGCAGGCCTTCTACAACTAGGCTATCATCGCGAAAACCACCGTCAGTTTCCATAATAATACTGATATCAATTCATCAAATACTATCTATACAATACAATACAATATTACTTTATTGCACACCAAAAACTACATGAAAATCTTAAAAACTAAGATACATTTTTCGGCAGTACAAGGCTACTACTTTACTTTCTACTTTAAGTACTTTAGGCGATAAGGTCGCCACCTTATCGCCTAAAGCGATTTCTTCCAGGTAACCTTTGGATGGACAGGAACTTATGGAAATATTTCTTATCTATTAGTATTAGTGTGAGAGCATCCTCTCACACTAATCGCCATCGCGATCACAACATAATTTTAACAATAACTCATCTCTACATAGTATGAAACGAAGTTGCTTTTTCGCGCTTGTCTGTCCCTCTGTTTGTATTTCCGCTAACGACTTCTAAACCATGCAACGGATTTTGATGCGGTTTTCATCATCAGTTAGATACTTTTTACGGAAGGATTATAGGTACTAAGCCGTGACGGGACTTTAGTTATTATTAGCATGGTACGAGTATATAAGTGAAAGTTGATTATACAAGCGAGAGCAAAAATGTCTAAGTATTCCATTTAAACAACACTAATGAAATTTCACAATTTTCAAGCCTTTTATGACCTACAAGACCTAATTTGATTTTTATAAAAAGACTAGCTGTGCCCCGCGGTTTCACCTACAGTCCCACAGGAACCGTTAATTTTTTCGGGATAAAAAGTGTATGTACCTATGTATGTATACATACATAAACCTAAGTACTTAAATTGTGTCATGTAAACTTAAGACTTTACTGAAGCTATAATGCACACATGTTTTGATTTACAATCCAGATCTTATTTGTGTTTCTGGCGATCCATTAGGATCTATTACTAAGTTCTTTTGATTGTAACTTGTTTTGTGTGTTAAATAAATAAATAAATAAATAAAAACCCTATGTCCTTTTCTGTAACTCAGATAAAGTGTATGCAACATTTTTTGAGTAGTTAGGGCGTGAAAGCGTTACAAACAAACGAAACAAATAAACAAACTAACTCGCTTTCGCATTTATAATATTAGTTAGGATTTATTCCTTTGGTTAAGCGTAGAGACTGGTAAATATCGTCACCTCAGGCTTAGTAACAGTCAGAGAGAACAAAAATAACCGGTTAACTATGAAACCTCTTGCCACTACCGTCGCCAGGTTCGAATTAGAATCCTCGAAGTAATTTGTGATAGTGCCACTCGTGACCAGACATGCTTGTCTCTACAAGGGGACAGATAGGCGGGTATGTGTCCAGAAACTAATTAATTAAGTCTATCTTTCCCTGAACAAGTGCGAACAGTACTCCTTCAGTCAATTCAGAAGGTACAGTTCAGTACAGTCTTCAAAAGTACCTACAGCAGAGCAGTCACAGAACACTCCCTATAAATAGTATATTTTTATTAACTATTAGGTATTTTAAGTATTAGAATGTAGTACATTAGTATGACATGTATGTTTATGTAAGTATAGTTCAAATAGTTTAAGTAGGTGTAATTAACACTCACTCGTATTTTGTTAATAATATCAATTTTTATTTTTGTTAACTTTGCACACCCTGTCCCATATTCTTTCATATGTATAATAATAATAATAAAGTTTATTTTATTCCAAGTTTCAAAATACAGATACATACTTCTGGGGACTCTTTTTAAGCTAATAAAGCTTGTGCTAAGAGCCCCCGCTCTTTCTTATTATAGTACATCATTTATTTACAGGGCGTGAATGCGTGAGTATGTGTGTGTGTGAGAGAGAGAAAGCGAATTTATAATAGACTTTATAACAGGACTATCATTATTTTTTCAAAGCACAGTTAGTATTAATTTTAAAACCGATTTTAAAATTTTCTATTTTTTTATTTTATTTTTATAACTTGAGCAACATTTCAGTTTCATTGTAGTTTAGTGGCTTTAACCACTCTGTGAAACATTTTTTACATTTGTAAAATCTTTTAGGATATAAATCTAAAACTTTGTTTGCTTTGTTGTATAAATTAGCCGAACGTACATTAAATTGCTTGCGAGCAAATTCAGTTTTGCATTTAGGAACCATCGCAACTGACACCTTTCTTCTTTTTGATGGTTTTTGAACACCAGCATCGAACGGTAGAGTTTTATGTTTTTTAAGAACTAAGTAAACAAGATAAAGTTTTCTAACCGAGAGCAAATTACTTATTCGATATATATCCTCTCCATCCTAAGGTTGCCTGGAAGAGATCGCTCTTAGTGATAAGGCCGCCAGATGTTACACAGTTGTTATAGTTTAAGTTTTCCTGTTCTGTTGTTTTGTTATTTCTGGTGTGAACAATAAAGTGTTTTTCTATCTATCCATTACTATCTCCCTACTTATTATCCCCCTTAAAAATTAACATTGTATGGCCTCGGAATAGTTACCTACTTACAGTGTTTTGTCTTTCACTTTATTTTTGTAAATAAGAATGATCAGCCTACTTTTCAATGCTGACAGTGAAGAGTTGAGAGGTTTATAGAAAGAAATCAATTTGATAATGAGACGGCAAAACCTTATTTTAAAAACCCTTTTTGAATTCAAAGTAATGCCCATCTAATTTATGAGCTTTTCTATTGCCTTCTGCTCTCCAGCTAGAGCAGCGTTGCATAATATTTGATCGATACTTCCTCCGTTACATTTGATGCCAGTGTTTTCTGAATCTATTATTTTGGCGATAGGATTTTCTATGCAGTAGTTGAATATAGTTGGTGATAGAGGACATCCTTGCATTACTCCTTGCTTTATTCTTGATATTTTCTTTTCCTATTACTTTTTTTCTGTTATTTTACAGTATGTAAGTATATTACTCTTCTGTCTTTTTAATCCAAACCCACATTTTTTTCAATCTAACGTAACTACTTAATGAAAATACAGATTAAAATATACTCTCGTAAAGCGATGAACCTAAATAGTATTTTAATGTATTCAGACAAGAAAACAACGCATCTTAACTAAACTAAAGCCCGATACACACACGACATAATAGCTTGAGCCAGGACCTCTTAAGTATTATCGCATTAAATACCCATAGTATTCTGTTCGTTTAATAATAAGGTAGAAAGTTGATGCATGACAGACATGGATGACGTGCTCAGTACGAGTACATGTTAATTTAAATATGTACTCTGCTAGGATTCTTTTATAAATAATTAACCAATGAAGCTTTTTTAAAGATAGAGAAAAGTAAAGATTAAATATTGGTCTTTTTACGATGAAAATAATTAAAATAATTAATAAACCACGATAAAAAAATACTATTGAAAAAAAATACAGTTATTATTGTTATTATGCTATGATTAGGATGGATACAACGGGAAAGGGCTCGTTATTGTAGGTGCCTACTACGGAAACCGAAACAAGTGCACATTTATGTATAATTTCAAGTTGAGCACTGGCGCTAGCTGTTGCAATTAAATTGTGTCCTTATTGTGCGTGTGCAATCGGCATTATTGTACAATTATAAATATAAAAGAAGTCACTTTATGGAGCCAGCCACAGTGATCGTTAACGCGTGACTACAGACATCCTTTAGTGGGGTCTCGTAAATATATTATAGAATGAAGCACATCGTGCTAATCGCTGCAGTTACGGCAGTGGTCGGTTTTCAACTCGATCCTAAAGAAGAAGAAAAACAGAAGATTTATTGCCATGGCAAGGCTACAATGTTCAAAAAGCATTTGGTCCCCTTAAACACACGTGTAGCTTTGGAGGCCAACTATTATACCAAAGGACATTTCATCGTTTCTGCTCACAACATATGGTACAATCTAGCTACCAAAGCTGAAACTTTTGCCGAAGAAGAGCAGAAAGAGTTTTTTTCACTTCTAAGCCTTCCAGATGACAAAGCCCTGAGACAGCAGTTTTACAGCCGCGCTTTAATGCTGGAAGGAATGGGCGAAGGCGTCAGTTTCTGGAAAAGCCAAGCCATAGCAGTCGACGAGACTGTAGATATCAAGAAATATTGGTATACATTCAGTGATCCCATAAGCTACGGAATGCCAGAGTACCTCACATCAGTAACTTTCGCCAAACCTTTTGGACATGTGCAGAAATACGTCGCTAGAGACCGATTCGATATTCCGTATTCTAGCCATACTGTTTTATTAGACCATCTGATGTTCGATGGATTATGGGGCTCAGCATTCTCAGGCAGAACAGTGCAACAAGGACCTTTCTACAACGAGCATAAAAAACAGATTGCAATGGTGGAGTACCTAAGAATGAAGGGTAGACTTCGTGTCGCTCATTCTCCAGGCAATAGCTTCAAAGTACTGGAAGTTCCAGTCGGTTCAGAAGGACACCGTACCATGTTGTTGGCTGTTGGTGATAAAGTGGACGCCATGATCGAAGCCGTTTCCAGTGGAGACATCTTATCAGATTTAAAGCTGACTGAGGAACCTATAGAAGTGGCCATTCCAAGACTCTCAATGAGCAGTGGAATGGACATGGGACCAATTTTCAGGAACATGAAACGTAGTAAAGTTTTTGTTGATCCACCTGTTAACAGGTACGTACCATATTTGTAAACCTAAAACTCATTAGTTTAGGGTATAATTCCAGAAGAAATCGAATGATAAACTAGTATGTTGATAGCGTTTTGGTAAGTACAACAACAACAACAACAACAACTCTTTATTAAAAACATAAAATAATTACAATAGTACTTAAATAAGGCTTAACTAAGTTTTTAATGGGCGGCCTTATCGCTCAGAGCGATCTCTTCCAGGCAACCTGAAAAAGTACCACGCTTACCTGAAAACCTTGTCGTTCTCTGAGCACGCACAAATTATTTGTTGAAGTTACCTACGCCATTTATGACCGACTCATAATTTTTATACATAATTAACACAAGACTTTTATTTCGCTTCCCAGTTAACTCTTATAGGTATGTTGATTGTGACTGGGTTAACAGGGCTCACCGAGGAAAAATTCAAATCACATGTAAAAACTACATTAAGTAATGATGATAAAAACTACATTAATAATGAAAAGAGGATATTATAAGGTTATGAATTATTTAGAAGATAAAGATGTCTGGAGCCTTCCACTTCTGTCAAGCAATCACTAGTATTTGTAGATATTACCTAGTTATGTAAGCCAAAATTTGTGAGACTGTAATTTATTTATTATTTGAAAAAATAATGCCCCTCAGTTTCTTACCTGTTCTTCTGAGTAGAGGCTCTTTATCTGAACAAGGCGGTCAAGTCTATTTAAATAACTTAGACGTTCATAAGTGTATCTTTGATACCTAAATTGAATAAAAACATTTTGACTTTGACTTTGACTGTGGACATCAAACTCAGTGGGTACAGTTTTTTTTTTGTTCCACAGCAGTGAACCAGCCACTCCAGCTTCACCGATAAGCTATTTCCAAATTGTGACTGTCAACATCACAGACTCCGTGGGCAGAGATGACTCCAAGCTCAAAGACTTACCCAACGAAGAGATTGATTTCTCTGCTTTGGAGAAAGATGGGTTCATAGTCAATAGACCATTCGTGTTCGCACTTCTCGTTCCTTTTCAATATACCGACATCACTGCCCCGGTGTTTATTGGGGTATACTCCTATCCGGGAGAAAGAGGACAGCAGAAAATATTTGATTGAAGTCATGTTAAAAACAGTATACTTTACTAATAATAAATTAATTTGTTTTAGCTTTGATTTGTGTTTTTTTTCTTCTTGTGATTTGTGTTTGTGTCCTTAAAACTAGCATAACATAAATAGGTACCTATTTAGCCGTTATATACTATAATAATAACTGAGTAAACGAATACGTAAACATCAAGGACTCAGCATAATGTAACTTATCGGTAAATCGAAGGCAAACAGGTTCGTTCGAGACTAACTTATTTTTCCTCATATTTATGCATTCATTATGTTTAATAGTAGGTAGGTTGGTAGGTGGGTAGGTACTTCCATAGCGTTGTAGTATCCACTATTTTATCATCACAAGATCAGTAGATATAATTCTATAGAAATAAGGGGGTTAGAAACGTGTTTTAAGCCTGTACATCTGGATACGACTAGATAGCAGATATGACTAGATCGATATACGAGTATGTATAAATAAATACACTCATATGTATTAATAAAATACTGTTTATTAGTGAGAGATAACGGTAATCAGACCATAATTTTGACGATAACTATTCAGATATATTAATAAAAATTACATGAAAAAAGGCTAAAAAAAATTGCCTATCCCATTCCATATGAACAACACCAATAAAATTCCACAACTCTCAAACCTTTCATGATCTCCAAGACCCAACCGGTAGCCGTTGATCTTCCGGATAAGCATAGAGCCCAGTAAAAACCGTCACCCCAGTCTTCGTATCTATGAGAGAGAAGAAGAACGGCCGGTTGGCTATGAAATCTCTTCCTACAGCCGAGGCCACGTTCGTAGCAGAATCCTCGAAGAAATTAGTCATAGCATTGCCACTGTGGAACTCTCGTTGGATGTACCCGCTGGATATGTTTACGTCCAGCCTTTGGAATAAATAGGAGGGCAGTGGTGGCGGATCGGCGATGTACCTGTGGAGGAAAAAATGTCTATGCAATGATATGTAGGTAACAAACAGAGTAAATTTTTAATAGGTAGTTGCCTCAGGTTTCGATGACATTTAATTGCTTTGTTTTTGTGGCCGGTGACCAAGACTTTGATTTTAAAATAATTGGAATATATTAGAAGTCAACATCAGATCACATTTGACAGCGATATAAGCAAGTATTTGCATTGGTTAATATCAAGTAGTTTAAATTTTTTTTCAGCCGTGTAAACTCAACAAATCATCACGCCAATGGTCTCTGGTACTCTTTGCTGCTTTTGCCAGCCCCTTCTGGGAAACGAAGCTGGCAGAGTTGTAAATACATCAGCCGCACTTTAAACTCGCATTCGATTAAACATGTTCTTAATATGATTACCAAATAAATATGACATTTAATAAATTTAAGAGTTACCTGGTAGCAGATGGATCAGCAAACACCTGAGTAAAGCCCATTTCCTCTAACGCTGGCTTCGCGTTAAATCCATAATGCATGAAGAACTCCGGGATAGCCACTTCAATGGGCACCAGGCTCAATGTTAGGGACTTAAAAATTTCTACTACAATGGAACTCCTCAGCAAATCCAAGATGGACTTTACAGTATTGCTTCTAACACCCATGGTGAAGAGCATTGTATATCTTCCATCGGAGCCCACAGGCAGTTCCAAAACTTTAGCGTCAATAAAAGGAATGTGTGCAAGACGAACCCTGCTCTTCATTCTCATATAATTGACCGTTCCTATCGGTAGTCCTAGATCGTTGTAAAACGGCGCAACCTCGGTTGTTCCATCAGCGAACGCAGATGTCCATAAACCTTGGTAAAACAAACGGTCCAATAGAATCGAGCTACCGTATAGTGGCAGTTGCGGCAGAATACCCATAGCTTCGCGTATGGACTCAAAGTTTTCTTGATCGAAAGTTATCGGCAGATATTCAAGAGTTTTGTGCTCTTGGATGAATGACAGCCAGTCGTCATAAGGACGGCTTTGCTCATCGATTGCGAGAGCGCGTTTCCTTTTGAAATCGACATCAGGACCTGAGATTTCAAGGCTCGAAGCGATGAGGTAGAACTTATTTCTGATGCACTGTTCTTCTGGTAGGTTGAGGGCTTTGAAGAACTGTGGCTTCAAGAAGTCATCAGTGAACTCTGCTATGGACGCCAGTGATAGCCAGATGCTATACGGAGATATGACGAAGTTACCGTTGTTAGAATAATAGGCAGCTCTCTTCGTAAGGCGAACAGTGAAGTCGTCCAAAGCCTCTCTGAACATCGGGACAGGATCTCGCTCGCATGGCTGTTTTTCACGAATGCCGAAAATACTTCCCAAGCTACTCCAGAATCCTTGAGATACGCCTTCAGATTGAGCACATATCAGTGCAACAAGCGTCGTTATTGTTAGCCACTTCATTTTGATAAGTAAATATAAAACACCAATATCCTAGGCCACTGCTAAGGCCTTTACACTCATTAATGACAATGTTCTGTCTTAAATATTGTCTTAATGATGTGATATAAATACAATCAGAAAGACATTTGAGACTATTACTTTACGGACGTATTTTATATTTGATTGGAAATTTAATTATTATGATGATAAAGAAGATCTTATCTCAGGCACTTGTCTGACCGCCGGCGATGACCGAGTAGCGAATACAAAAATGTATGTAAAACACTCGCTACAATAGGATCCTAGGTAGTATCCTGTGGTTGTGTATAGTGTATAGTATATCCTGTTTGTAATATTCTGTGGTAAGCATACGAATACTCACTCCGCGTATCTTTTCTTCCGCTTCTAAATACTTAAAAATGTAATAAACAATAAACTGTTGCGCAGATGACGTCAGATTTTTAATAATTTTTCCCGTCCGTTACTTACCTAATTTTAGACTAGGTACCTAATATTTTTGTAGCGGTCATTTTCAAGACACTGGGTCATGTTTAAAATAAAACTAAAATACAAATTCTAGTAATTGCTAAACCTGTTAAGAATTCTCCTTATTGTTACAATGTAAAGTTGTAGGTACGTAGATAACGTTTTGGTTCCGTATAATTTGGAGAATAGAAATTTTGTATCTATTTATACTAGAGGTAGACTAACGACCCACTCTGGCTTCGCACGGCAACCTATAAACCTTCCGGGGAGAATTATCTAACTTATAGTGAAAACCGCATCAAAATCCATTGCGTGATTTACTAGAAGGAGTTAGCGGATAAATGTATACTCAGATAGAAAAACGGACTGCCGCGGAAAGTGACTCTGTTTTATACTAGGTATGTTAAGATGATAGTTTTTTCGATAACCCACTGTTGAAGTAAGAGTATAAAACTAAAAATAAAAAATTCGGGACACTTTCACACATGGTCGCCTGACTCAAAACTAAGCAAAAAAATCACATGAATGTTTGCCCTAGGTGGAAATCGAACCCACGCCCCCACGCCCAGATGGCAGGTTCACTACCAACTGAGCCACCGAGGCAGTCTAGGTAAGCTTAATTACCATATTAGGTAAAGGTACACTAGGTACGCCTTCACAATAGGTACTTAGGTGAGTAAGTATACTTACCTCGGAAATACGCTCGCAGAGGTAATAAAGAACTCTAATTATAATTAACATTTACTTTTTACTAGTTTTAATTTGGTTTTTACTAGTTTAAATTTTAAAAATAAGCTTCTATTTCGGCATATAAAGTAATAGACATACACTTTTAATTTATTTACAAAATAGTAATGAAACATGAAGCTCATTCTTTGCGTCATGCTAGCGTCTCTCAGATTGTTAAACGGGTCTAAACTGCACAGTGAGTTAAATTCGAATTGGGGACTCCCTGAAACGTACGCAAACGGACTGCCGTATGAAACTTCTAACCCGTTGAGTAATGTGGGATTTACGACCAACAGCGTTCCTTTTTGGACAAACCACGGTACATTGTTCCAAAGCCCTTGCACCCAGCATATCACAGAAGAAGTCCTCAGAAACTACCAAGTCAGTATCTTCAAGTTCATAACATCAGTGTTTAGAAAAGCCGCTTTGTTGGCAGAGGGTCATTTCGTTTTTTCTCCATATACAGCGTGGTTGTCGCTCGCTGCTTTAGCTGAAGGAACCGAAGGACCCACTCGACAAGAGATGTTTAAAATCCTAAACCTACCTGAAGATAGATGCTTGCGTCAGGTCTTCTACAGATTGGCTACAACACGGGAAAACTTCCCCAATGATGTCACCCTCGCAAGAAATAGACTGTACATTACAGACTCAAGCGCCCGCGTGAACAGAAACTGGGCAAACTTTGCACGATCTTACACCGATCTTGATACAGTTTCGATTCCATTCAAAAGTGACCCTTTTGGACAAATTGAAGGCTTAAAACGGATCTTCAAAGCGCAGCTGCCAAACATAAACTTAAATGGCAATTCTTTTCTGTTAGAGTCTTTAGACTATCACGGGTTATGGTCATCAGCATTTTCTGATGCAGTGATAGAAACGGGGCCATTTTACAACACACTTGGGGAACAAATTGGAACCATGGAGTATATGAAGACATTGAAGCGGGTTAAGATAGCTTATGCTCCATCAGCTAACATCAAAGTCATAGAACTGCCGGTTGGCAGAGATGAACGCTACAGAATGATGATAGGTATGACTCAAGGGAAGGATGACCATGCTAGGTCTCTGGGTGGCTTCCACGATGATCTAGTCTTCGAGACTCTGGCGAACATGAAACAGACTCCGGCACCGATTGAGGTAGTCGTTCCGCGACTGACGATGACGACTGAAATTGAAATGAGAAAGGTGTTGGAAGATGTTGGGATCGAAAGTCTTTGGACGGACTCTTCAGTGACCAGGTATTTACTTTGTTTTTAACAGCATAACTGAGAACCTACCTAATTGTAACGATGGAATTACCGTGTACCCTTGCAACAATCCGTGTATGTTTAACAAATTTCTTACACTTTGTATCATGGGCGTACCCTGACTTTTGTTAGTGGTGGGTTAGGAAGAAAGTAAATGTACATCCTTATTTACTTGAAAACCCTAAATATTGAGCTTATAAGTTAGGGACCACAGTGGGCCAGTTGCCCCACCTGACCCCATTATGGGTACGTCCCTATGTTATATAGGGTTACTTAGCAACGAGCGCAGATGCAACCAATCGGACGATATCTAAAAATTGTCTCTTGTAAGCCAATGATGACTTAGACACTTTTACTGTTTTATCATAAATTATTTATTAGCGACTTGCCTCTGCTTCGCACGGTACCTACCGATAAAACTTTATGTAGAAAAGATCTAGCTGATGGTGAAAACCGCATCAAAATCCGTTGCGTGCTGGAGTTAGCGGATATACCTACCTACAGATAAAGAGACAGATAGACGTGAAAAACGACTTTTGTTTATTTAATACCAGCTGTGTTCGCGGTTTCACCCGCAGTCTCACAGGAAACCGTTATTTTTGGGGGATAAAAGTATCCTATGTCCTTTTCCGTACCCCCGACGTGTGTGCAAAATTTCAAGATGATCGGTTGAGTAGTTGAGACGTGAAAGCGTTACAAACAAACAAACTCACTTTCGCATTTGTAATACTAGCTGTCACCCCGCGACTTCGTTCGCGTTTATTATTTATATATAAATGTGAGCTATCCTATCTGTTAAGTTAGATCGAACTGCACACGGTGTGCAAATTTGATTGAAATCGGTTAAGTAGTTTAGGAGTCTATAGCGGACAAACAACGTGACACGTAATTTTTATAAATTAAGATTATAATTAAGACTAGTTATATTATGGATAGAATACTTTGGAGATTTTAAATGCTTGAATATAACGCTCTATGCATCCCTCCTGAATAAATAATAGTAGTAATAATAGCAACAACAGCTAGAAGTTAGGAAGTGGACCAAACTGACCGGAGGGGTTATTTTTATACAACCAAAGAACGTTTTAAATGTCCGAACAAATATATCTAACATTTTTAACCGATTTCTTCGCGAATCGTAATTTTATAAAACCAAATAAAAACACACCATTAATTGGCTGATTAAAGAAGATTCCTACAATTTTTTACTGATTGATGCTGACGTCTAACTTGAAAGACCGGTCGTTTGATAGCGAAGCTCTAAAGAAATCCAACTACCGCTCTGAGTGCATTGAATAGCGGTTCGACTGAGAGCCAGTGCGGTTTGAAGGCCCCTAGAGGTCTCGTTGAGTGCTCAGACTAAACTCTGCATCCTAGGGTTAGTAGTTAGACTTAGGTATCGATTTGCTGTCTATTGAAGTGGATGGGAAATCGGCAGGTTTCTGGGTTCTGTAGGTTTGTGTTGATTTGTAACTTGAGTAGATTCAAATAACTGTACTGTAGGCTCAGATCAATTTAGAGAATAAGATGGCGCACGGCGTATGATTTAGGTGAAGCCAAAAACCATCCAAAAACTACACTACTGTCGTATATGTACACAACACGCACACATTGACGCAAAAAAAACTACGCTACTCGCTTGGTCATTCTTACCTCGACATTATGTGCATTGGTTAATGGTATAATTTCGTATACATAAATATACATAGTGCATTATAAAAGTGTGACCAGGACTACATTTTCTACATTTTTTTTTTTTTTTAAACTGTGCAGTTTTTTACAAATCAATTTAGAAAAAGCCGTAACATTAAACTCTTACAAATAGGTATGTGCAGTTTTAGAACATTAAATCTACTAAGGTTGTATATCAATATATATTTCCGTTCCAATGAACGGAAATGCCTAACGTAGAGTTTGGGAATAAATATTAGGTTTCGTGCAACTGTAAATGTTTTTCATGGCAACATTAGCACGCACACTTAATAAAGAAGTGGCTTCAGCGAGATATAACGTAGGTAGTGTTCTATCTCTTCCCTCTAGGTTGATCTGAGTTAGAAACTTACATTTTTGATAAAATCTAGTTTAGGTTTACATGCACCAAAATTATTTTTAATAAGCTTTGGTTCATTAGGAACAAAGTTTAAATTCTAAAAATAAGCAATTTGATCAGATATTTAATAAAACGACCTTAGTTTATAACCAGTCTAATGTACACTCTATGCGCATAGAGTGCGCATTAGATTGGTCATCTAGTATCTTACAATTCACATTCAAAATTGTTGACAACTAACAACATGTTAAAAACCTAAAAATTGCAAAAAATACTTTTTAAGGTTGTGAAAACATACTGCAGCGGCGCGTAGTTATGTCTGTCACCTAGTCTTGGTACAGACGATGACTGGTGTCATAGGATTACGATTACAAACAAAATATACTGTTCTAAGACGATGCTGACGATTTTAAGTGCATATAATTATGTCTAATGAAAAAATACATTTTGAATTTGATTTCGAATATATTTTTAGGAGCATTGCGCACTCTTTGATAGTGGGCACTCTTAGGTGGCGTTACCCTACTGAGCGTAGCCAGGTCTCAGAGTCTACTGAACATCTCGGCATTTGTTTGCTCGACGATACCTTAAGTATCGTTGATCTGATCTCCATTAAATTTTGCAGGCATGTAATTTATTTTTATACTAGCTGTTTTGCCCGCGGCTTCGCTCACATTTTTACCTATGTTAATCAGGAATAATGTAGCTTTTTAATGGTGAAAAAATTTTTGAAATCGGACCAGTAGTTTTTGAGTTAATTCGTTACAAACATACTTACATACAAATCTTTCCTCTTTGTAATATTCGTATACTCGTAGATAATTTTAAAGTTCGTATAATGAGCTAAATCGAATGAGAAGTTGTGGAGATAATCTCAGAGTTTCTGTTTAAGACGATCTGTTATTTATAAATCTGTTTCTTATTTAATTGCACTGTGAAACTGATTCGGTTTAAGATCTTATGCATTTAATTGATAGGTTTAATGTATTTTATAATTTTCCTCAAAATTAAATTACTAGAATTTGATTTGAATGCTTTTTTGTTTCCAGTCAAAAAATTTCCTTTCCAAGTTTGAAAGGATTTTGTTTATGTATAATATTTAAAGTGTATGAAGCCCTTCTTATCTAGGTTGTTGCCAAAGACTACTGTTATTTATGTACGTTGTTGCGCCAAGAACATCTGTGAACTTCAACGCTCGTTAGCTAACTATCGGATCAATCAAAGTAAAAATTGACAAAAACATGAACTAAGCAAAAAATATGAACAAAAATCCTGTAAAATCTTAGATATAACCGCGGAATGCAGCTAAGAAATTAATAAGCAGGTATTGATTGAGCTTTTAGCTACAGATTGAAAAGCGAACCAAAATAAAACACAAGTCCGCGCTCGGTCGCGGTGCGTACCGGAAGTGGAAAAAGATTTTCCTCCTTCCCGTTTCCACTTAGCGTGTTTCAATAATTTATTGCGCTCTAATTTTGTAGCGTTTCCTAACAAGGTGGAATTTTCGGAGTTCACTTTGTGATTATGGTCTCGGTTTCTACGTCATACCACAGAATAAATAATAGTGCTGCGTGATAGCTACTAGTTCTAATTTAAAGTTAACTGGGCGTCTGTGGGGCCGTGTTTTACGAGAATTACTGACAAACCCTTCACCTGACCAACCTCTGAGCTTACGTAAGCTGAGGTAAGGATACGGATATTTTTTTTTTTCTTTTATATTTTCTTTTTTTTTTTCTTTTTCTTGCAGAAGTATATCAAATCCCCCGGCGTTACCCAGCAGTTACATCCAGCGAGTGACTGTTACTTTGGATAACAGCGCAGTTCGGACATCGGTCCAAGAATATTATAACTTCGTGCCTTCCGTCCAAAGCGACAGTACAGAGCCAAATTCGGAGATTTTCAAGAATTTCATCGCAAATAGGCCATTCATGTTCGGTATCTACGACTCGGAGACGTATACGTTATTGTTTGCAGCAACATTTTCTAAGCCCAATGTCTAGGTTAGGTTAAGTTAGGGCCATGATCCAAAAAATATGGTCTAGCATTCTGGCAGCAAACACGTAATGACGTCACTCGTCATCGGTCTCTTTCGAACTATTTGTAAATGACTTATTACGGTCTTGCTTAGACATCGATTGACGTCACTACGTGTTGCCCACGTGACCGGAATGCTGTACCTGGCGGAGTATATTATTATACCATGGATATGGCCATATTTTTATTAGAATACTGGTTCTGTAATATTGTCACATTGTTTTGAGTATTACACAATGCAGGAATAATTTATATAATATGATATATACAATATACAATACAATATATCTTTATTGCACACCAAAAACTACATGAAAATCTTAAAAACTAAAAATACATTTTTCGGCAGTACAAGGGCGACCTTATCGCCTAAAGCGAATTCTATTTCAATCTAATTATTACCTATTTGTTTTCTCTCAGTATATAGGTATGAGTTAAGGTTTTCTTTGTCAATTATATCCTTTCTGTATCCTTAAGAGAAAACTATTTAGCTTATTGTTCTTATGCACTCGTAGCTACTTTCTGCTTGTTTATTGATTGTTTTATTTCATGTTAATAAATTAATTATTTTTTTTAATGCTTTTCTTAGTTTGGGGTTAGGCAGGATGGAGTCACACCTGTGTGCAAAAAATTACACGAACATTCATTAAATTTATTTCAATACATAGTTGATAAATTATCTGATCTTCAGAATTTTCATTTATTTTTGGCAAAATTAGCTTTGGCTCACACTCATCCGATAGATAATGGTGATACCCGGAAATGTTAGTGCAAGCAAGACAGCATGATAAATGAAGTAGGTTTCTGTAAATCGGGTGTATTAGCCAAACATCAAAGAAAAAAAACAACTTTCATTTAAGTACATAGAATAATTTTATATTTTTCAATATTAGCCTAATATCACAATACAAAGTAGGAAACACAAAAATAAATACGAACGACTAAGAATTGTTTGACAATCCTGAATCATTAGTTATTAATAATTATTCCGCCTTACTAATTAAACGTTGTATAGTCTTAAGTGATCGAGTTAAAAATTTTGAAGAAAGAATATGACTAAACACTGAATAAGTATTCAGATACTATTAAACTTGTGTAAACTATTTCTGAAGGGACGGTATTCAAAACCACCTTAATGTAAATGTAAACAACTAATACTTCTAATAATCCAAACCATGTACAATATGTAGGCAATTTCAGTATGAACCGAATGGACACCAATGAAAAACACAACGAGATCCGTTCTCTTCCGTGGTCCAACCAAAAAGTGCCGGTTGGGCGGGGCGGGCGACTCAGCCACTACTCCGTCATTCCTTACGCTACATTCATTCATTCATTCATCCGCTACATTCCTTTGACAGTTCGCTCGCAAAACGTCACACAGCAGACCATAGACTGCATTCTTTTGTATGTGTTGCTAACACTTGTATTATTAAGAGTGTAACTTTAAGGGTGGACGCCAATGACTATGAAACCTGGTGGACGCACACTCATCAGCACAGCACACGAAGTGGATGTGTATGTTAACCTTAATTCTTTGACGTGACGTCTAATAAATCCATGAACGCCGGCTGCACGCACGAATTAGGATGACTCATTGTCCCGTCACGGTCGGTCGATCAGCGAGCGAGAGCGCTGCACGAGCAAGCGAAAGGCACGATCGACTTGAGCGTTCGGCTTGCGCCGCATCTATCTCTCTTCCACTCGACTGGCCTATGCGACCGAGGAGATTTCATCAATGTTTTGTTATGACGTTGTCACGTTAAGGCGAGGCTTTCCCAGAACTTTAGGTATTTTACTCTACCTCAGGCCGCACTTTTTGGGAGCGCGACGTATTCATTCACGCGACACAAAAGTTGTGTGCGATGCGCCGCGCGCACGTCTTTCACCCGTCAGTCACGTTATGGTATCGAGTACCTAAACACCCATTTTTAGGAAATCTATAAAATAATCCGTCGGTCATTGTACTCATCCATTTTATGAACATTTTTTATTTGATGACAAACAAAAAAAATCTAAAAAATGCCGTTCAAGCCAATATAGGTACAACCAATCTCATGTCCACAAGTTGTTGTATTTTTGATGTGTGAGCAGTCGTGGCATTAGTTTCATTTTACCGGTAGTGTCATATTTCCATTTTATCACACTTCACACTCATAAATACAAAAGATTGCGATTGTGTGTGGAAGTTAGGTACTTACTCGTATTTCACTTATTCACACCTAAACGGCTAGACGGATGAGGATCATATTTGGAACGGAGTTAGCTTATGCCCTGGATTGACACATAGGCAACTTGTTATCCTTATTAGGACAAATATTTATACAGGGTGTTGGAATGATTGTGTATCTACCGGTATTCATTAAATAATACAACATAGTAAATTTCATTATTTTTGGGTATATTGTATAACAATGGTAATAACAATTTTAATTACCTTACTTTACCATTAGGTGCGTACTAATAATATTGTATGGTTTGTTAAATGTTACAAAGTTAAAAAACTACACGATTCAGATATAATTTTGAACAATAATTATGAAAGAATCGAGTAAACTTATACCGGATATATAGGTATACATACCCTGGGTACGAAGTGGCGGACATTCTGCTAGTACTAACAAAACATCCAATACAAAAATATACATTCACAATATTTACATTTATATATACAATTGAGCTATAGGTACGTAGTATTATTATTTGTTCTGTGATATAGTTGTAGAATCGATGGCAGCCTAGTTGGGAGTGGCAATTTTGCTCTGCTGGGTTCGAACCCAGCCGACGGCACGCACCAATTTGTTCATTGTGTGAACATATGTGCGTATTGTGTGTCATCTGCTACATAACTGGAGCCCGGTGTATGGCGACAGGCTCGCCCCCTGTCACATTTGGGACTGAATATCGTCCGGCGAAATGTGGATGTTGTATTACATCTCTGCCAGCCCTCTCGGGGAAAAGCGTGACGATATGTATGCATGTCTAGCCATAAGTTCTGTTACAAATGAAAATGCATTTATTTTTTTATACAGTAATGTAATGTTAATAAAAGTTATATTTACATATGTATTGAAGTCTTAACAAAAATATAACTATTATTTTATTCAAAATTACCACATTTGGCCTTGATAGAGGCCTTTAGTCGGTCTGGCCAAGAATCTATGGAGTTACGGACTGTTTCCATGGGAAATATAGCCACTGCTTGCTTCAAAGATTTCTTAAGTGACTCTATGTCGGCGTGTCGTTTAGAGCAGGCCATGCCCTCTAAACCTGACCATAATTTGTAGTCCAGGGGGTTTTGATCTGGGCTAGAGGAGGGCCAGTCTTCAGCCCTTATAAAGTCCGGAACATTGGCTTCCAGCCAGGCTTGGGTAGTTCGCGCCTTGTGACCATGTGCAGAGTCTAGTTGGAAACTCCACGGTAGATTTTTAAAAAGTGTATTGCTAAGGGGTTGTACAACACCATATAAGACGGTCTCTTGATACACTTTGGCAGAAGTTTTAACCCCCTTTACACAAAAACTAAGCTTTGTGACGCCGTGATAGGATACCCCCCACCAAACCATGACTGACGCAGGATGATGACCACGCTGAGTGAAACAGGGTCAATGTCATCCACGTGCCTAAAACAAAATAAAAATAAATATTTATAAGTATGATGTCCAAAAGTTCAAAATATCAAAATTCTAAAAAACCGACCAAGTTCGAGTCGGACTCGCGCACGGAAGCTGTCGTTCAAGCTTGTTGATATGTATGTACATAATTATATAACAACTACATTATAAATAAATGAGCTTTCAAATGACACCTCAAACAACTGATTTGATGAGATAGAACTCGAGATATAAGCAATAATCTACAATGGTCGGCAGCCATCTTTGTGACGTATATACATAGCTTCGCCTGTCCCCGCTATCGCTTCTTACAACCGGCAGTTTCGAATTTCAAAGGCAACGGCGAACACATCCATACCAGTCGTAGGTTTATAAAAGCCGTACTTACAAGATTTACCGAAATGCTCGATTTTCGCTAATCGTTAAAAACGAATATACAACTTTCCGAGTTTTCTTCAAAACAGCCAAAATCACGTTGCAGTACTAATCAGGCCTAGATGTGTTCAAATCATACGGCTATAACTCAAACGCTACCAAACACTCGTGTAGTACAGATTGTTCAGTCAAAAATGAAAGTATGAACGACGTCCCCTATCTCACCTAACACCCTATATAATTTACATACATACAGTACAGTCAAAACTTAGCGAAGATCCGCCACCTTGCATGTTACAAAAAGAAGGTAGGTACTTACGTTTCGTCAATTGCAATGTCATCAGAGTTTATTACATTCTCTTGAAGTACTCTTCTGCAAAAAAAAAAAACGAAGATAAGTATTCATGTAGGTAAGTATAACTACGTAAATATCACTACTAGATATACCACTAGGCCGGGTATTTACTCGTTGTGCAGTTCAGATTGCTCAGTAAAAATGAAAGTATGAACGTCGTCCCGTATCTTACCTAACATCCTGTATAGTCAAAACTTAGCGAAGATCCGCCACCTTGCATGTTACAAAAAGATGGTAGGTACTTACGTTTCGTCAATTGCAATGTCATCAGAGTTTATTACATTCTCTTGAAGTACTCTTCTGCAAAAAAAAAAACGAAGATAAGTATTCATGTAGGTAAGTATAACTACGTAAATATCACTACTAGATATACCACTAGGCCGGGTATTTACTCGTTGTGCAGTTCAGATTGCTCAGTAAAAATGAAAGTATGAACGTCGTCCCGTATCTTACCTAACATCCTGTATAGTTAAAACTTAGCGAAGATCCGCCGCCCTGCATGTTACAAAAGGTAGGTAGGTACTTACGTTTCGTCAATTCCAATGTCATCAGAGTTTATTACATTCTCTTGAAGTACTCTTCTGCAAAAAAAAAACGAAGATAAGTATTCATGTAGGTAAGTATAACTACGTAAATATCACTACTAGATATACCACTAGGCCGGGTATTTACTCGTTGTGCAGTTCAGATTGCTCAGTAAAAATGAAAGTATGAACGTCGTCCCGTATCTTACCTAACATCCTGTATAGTTAAAACTTAGCGAAGATCCGCCGCCCTGCATGTTACAAAAGGTAGGTAGGTACTTACGTTTCGTCAATTCCAATGTCATCGGAGTTTATTACATTTAGTTGTAGTACTCTTCTGAAAAAAAAAACAAAACTGTAAGATAGGTATTCGTGTAAGTAGGTATAACTATATAAATATAAATATCACTGGTATGCCACTAGGGCGGGTATTTACTCGTTGTGCAGTTTAGAATGCTCAGGAAAAATGAAAGTATGAACGTCGCTCCGTATCCGTATCTCACAAGTTGTCTGGGTGAAATAATAAATGGTGACCGACATAGTCAAAACTTCGCAGAACACCCGCCTCCCTGCGTGGTACAAAAGGTAGGTAGGTACTTACGTTTCGTCAATTCCAAAGTCATTGGAGTTTGTTACGTAGTAGTCTTCTGCAAAAAAAAAACTGTAACTGTAGGTAGGTATAACTACATAAATATCACTAGTAGGTATACCACTAGGCCGGGTATTTACATCGTGAATACACGTAACGAGACAAAAAAATATCTATGATAATGAGTATGATATTTGAAAACACTAAAACGAATATAAGTAGGTACTAATAGATTTGTTGATACATCATCTGACTACAAAAAGCAATGCAAGAAATGTCGATTCTAGTAAATAAAAACAATGATTACCAATTTAATCTAGTAGAAGTTTATCTACTTACCGACGTTTGCTCCTTGACTCGTACGATGTTCTAAAAGTCAGACTTGAGCTTTTTTTTCGTTTATTATGTTTGTTACCCATTATGGCAAAACTAAATGCTTGGTTGGTGTTGGTGTGTGCGGCACTGCGGAGATCACAAAAATTTGGCACACGTCCGGCGTCGACGGGGTCTGCGGGCGGACTGGCGGTCACGCAAACGTGCCTTTTTATCATGAATTCGTGATAAAAAATCATATAAAATTACCATGTTAACTTTTTAACATTTTTATTTATGATTCCATTTTTTTATTGCATTGTAATTCGTAAAAAAAATAAAAAAGCAATATGATTTGTAAAAATTAAGTCGCAAATCCTGTTTAAAATACCAAATAGAGGTGACTTTGGATTTTTTTTCTATCGAGTGAAGTTATTCATTACATGTATCAGATTTATGATTCCACTTAAAAACATGCTTAAGAATAACATATTTTTTTTTACACAGTAAAAACCATGGTTTATCTTAGAGGAAAGTTGATTCTTGCTAGACGTTTTCTGGCCAGGCTCGCCTTAAACTATCGTCCAAACTATCAACCATTTTTTTATGCCATTTTTAGTCAAAGTAAAATTATCTACTTACAGAATCAGAAATCAGAAGAAAGATTAATCTCTTTCCTTAATAATATTCTCTTGCCTTTTCACTCTCAAGACTTTTCTAGCGAGAAAGATCGTGACCAATATACATACATTGCCGTACTCGTCAAAATAGGAAATTCCATATGAGGAAAACACAAATAAGCTCATAGTTTGTCCCTTTCACTCAGATGAAAATCATGTCAAGCTATCCCTATCTCATAATATCAGATCAGTCTTAGATTAGTTTATTAGAAAAATCTACAAGAGAAAGGAACGAGGGATGCGATCTACGCAAGTTAGAGCGAGAAGGAGAGCCTTGTTGTTGCCCGTACACGTTCGCTCTTATAGAGGGTAGAACGTGTAAAAAATTGCATCTGCAAAAGAAAAACAGTTTTTTTTTATAAAACGGTCGATTTAATTAAAATTTTTCTTCAATTATACCGTGAGCTTAATATGAGTTTTAATGGTTAACGTAAAATTTTTCGTTTTCGTTTAGCTCCATACATTTAAAGATCCTTACAAGTTTCCGCCAGGGGCGCTTTATTGAGATTTATGGGGCTTAATGTATCTATGTACTTATGTTCTACGTTATTCGCGAACTTTTCTGTTCCATTACGTAATTAATAGTTTTGTTAATACAATGGGCCTGCATGTTGTAAACAACATTCCCCAAAAATAAACAAGATTTTTTTAAAAATGGGGGTAAACGAAAACTGTTTTCGTCCTACCAAAACTCATACTAAGTCTACCACTATTTTTCCGCGGCTTAGGTCGTCGTTTGACCACCAACTCGCCTGATGTTAAGCGACGTTGTGGTCTAAGATGGAGCACGACGACCTTTAAGGTACTTATTCACTCTAGCCTTGAAGTTTTGTAGAGTGAAGAAGTACAAAGACGGCAGTTGAGTGAGGCGCTACAAGTGCGCTACTGCTCAGACCCGTCTTCGGAACGGTTACACCGGACTAAATCCCGAAACACGACTAGGTCATTTCACGGCATGGCTTGGTCCGGTGGGTGGTAACTAGCCACGGCCGAAGCCTCCCACCAGAGTTTGCTACCCGGTTAGTACTACCCGGGGACCACGTGTAGGGAATCAGAATAGATTACACTCCTACGGACGTGGGTGGCTCAGCCCCCAAAAGGCTTTGCTTGCGTGTCATAGCCTACGGCACTTATGCCTACTTGCACTAAATATAAGGATAGCCCAAGTCCTTCTGTTCGTATATTGTTTGTGTTTGTGTTAATAATTTGTAATTGTTTTTTTTTAACTCCCTGACATTTTTATAATATTACTAGCTGCGCCCCGCGGTTTCACCCGCGGTTAAAAAGTATCCTATGTGCTATTCTAGACTATAATCTATCTCTGTGCCAAATTTCATCCAGATCTGTTCAGCCGTTCTGGCGTGAAAGAGTAACAAAAATCCATCCATCCATCCATCCATTCTTACAAGCTTTCGCGTTTATAATATTAGTGGGATTCAGAAAAAAGTTTCCAAAAACCTTTCGATTTTATCATTGGTGGATGGTATGGATAATTAGTATTGGTGGATTTATTTTTACCTTCTAATGGCACATGGATTCTGAAATAATCCCTCGACGTTACGTTCCTTAGGAATTTAGAAGTATATACGTCCTGTAACAAAAAAAAAAATATTATAATAGTATCCAACAAGTATATAAATTCAAATTAAAAAAAAACCTCGACACAGATTTTCATCAAACATAGCTGAGATCATATATAACATGCATCGTCACGCCTTTCCCCCGAGGGGGCTGGCAGAGGTGTACAACACCCACACTTCACCGGACGATATTCAGTCCCAAATGTGCGTGCCGTCGGCTGGGCTCGAACCCGCTCCCTCTGGCTTGAGAGGCGGGTATTCTCCGACTAGGCTATCATCACTTTTTAGCTTATCAGCTAAGAACACTCCCGACTAATTCACCTTTCAAACAAAAAAATAAACAAAATCATAATCGGTTTATCCGTTCGGGAGCTACGATGCCACAGACACACACACACACACGTTAAACTTATAACATCTGTGGTTTTTGCGTCGGGGGTAAAAACCTTCGTCGTGAAATTCTGCAACTAATTATCAAACTTCATTAAGAGCCGTTCAGCCGTGTAAGCCTACAAACAGACAGAGTTACTATCGATTTTATAATATTAGAATGGATTTTTAGCAATACTTAAGGCTGATTCACACGCTGCAAGTTTCTTGCCTATTGCATACAAAAATAGTATATGGTTTATTCAAGATTCAGATTCTAAACAATAGTTGCTGGCAATTTTTAAAAGTAAATTATTGCGTGTAACCTATTGCATTAAAATATTGCTATAAAATATTATTGCTGTTATAATAATACAATATTGCGTATTGTATGTCACTGGAGCCCGGTGTATGGCGACAGGCTCGCCCCTGTCACATTTGGGACTGAATATCGTCCGGCGAAGTGTGGGTGTTGTATTACACCTCTGCCAGCCCCTTCGAGGGAAAGGCGTGACGATATGTTATGTAATATTTATTACCATTGTTTAGACTCCAAGCAATGGTTGCTGGCAATTCCTTAAGGCCCCGTATTACACGAAATCACCAAAAGCAATTTTTTTACACCTAGTTTGATATGAAGAATTATGATGATCGGGTAAAACAAAAATACAGCTGGTAGAAGAAACAACCAACTAAAATTTAACCGAAATACAATTTTGAAAATCATTCTCATTTTGGAAAAAAAAAGATGACAAAAAGTATCTTCTTTAAAAAAAAACTATCGTAATTCTCTAAACTTTCAGCGATTACTTCAATTTTTTTTCGATTATTAATTAGCCAGATTAGTTCGCTAAAGTTTAACTTATTCTTATTTGTGTTCTTATTACGATTAATATCAAGAAAAACGACAAAAAAAAATTTTTAGGCGTCGATCTCATTTTACCATCAAATATGATATACGATTTTCAACTCTAAATAAATCGGCTTACGTAAACGTATGTGTAGGTAGATAGTCGTGGAATGACCGAGCCTTAAAGTAAATTATTCCATGTAATCAATTGCATTATTGCTTTTGTAACTTGCACTGTGAAAAGTGTGTAAGGACACTTACCATAATAGTGTACCCATCAGTAGAATTGAGACCAAAATTGATGGGAGCGAAAGAGGCAGAAGAATTACTGTTAGATAGGTTCACGAATAAGAAAGAGTAGGACGGATATCTGTCGCCCTTTCTTGGTAGATGCGTCTTCATCCATAGAGTTATTGTTGTTGAAAGCTGAAAAAAAAAGTTACTTTTACTTCATAACAAATAATAACATATCGTCACGCCTTTCCACCGCTGGCAGAGGTGTAATACAACACCCACACTTCACCGGACGATTTTCAGCCCCAAATGTAATATTATTAATGATAATTAAATTAAATTAACTAATAATTAGTAATATAATTTCAGTCTAAAATGTAAGGGGGCGAGCCTGTCGCCAGACATTTTTTTTCATAGACATAGAAATGCTCGGATTTTGGGGTCAGAGCTCAAAAGTGTTCGATCCAAATAGTACGACGAAGCGTCTATGTACATTGTACAAGTATAAATTAAAAAAAACAATAACCACCGACACCGATTTTCATCAAACATAGCTAAGAACACTTCCGACTAATTCACCTTTCAAACAAAAAAAAACAAAATCAAAATCGATTCATACGTTCGGAAGTTACGATGCCACAGACACACACACACACACACACACACACGCGCGCGCGCGCATGCACACACGCACACACACACACGTCAAACTTATAACACCTCGTCATTATTGCGTTGGGAATTAAGAATAGAATATAATATTAAAAAAAAAGTTACGCGCTTCTATCTTCACGGTTACGTTATTATTGTTGTGTAAGTGTGAGAGTCTGTGTGTGTGTGAGTGTTTATGCGTATGTGTGTGAGAGAATAAGAATAAGAATAAAAATAATTTATTGACAAACAACAGAATTAAATTATACACAGTTAATTACAGAATATATTAAACAGTAGAAGTGGCAATAGGAGTAAGCTCAGCATTGTATACTGTGCAAACAAGTTTGCACAGAGCTGGTTTTCAGCTTTGAGAGTGAATGTGAGTCAGTATGTGTGTGTGTGTTAGTGCGTCTGTGTTTGTAAGTCAATTCAATTCAATTCAAAATTATTTATTTACGAAAAGTACATTTTGTTTTTTTTGGCACTAACAACCAAACTGGGTGTAAGAAACCCGTGTTTCGGTAGTTAGTCCTTCCTTATAGTTAATGCTAAAAGATATGTAAAGATATGAAAGTGTGTGTGCGTGTGTGGGTAGCATGTGGTTAAGTAACACTAGCTTACCGTATACGGTCTAGCCATCATCCCTAGAGGATCCTGAGCTATGGCTATTAAATCCAAATTCTGCAGCAGTTGTTTCTCGTACGGAGTTATTTGGGTCATGTCGCAGGAGAGCAGCAGCGGAGCAGACAGCATGGCGTATACAGACAGCTGCACGCGGCTCTGGCTCTCTGTCAGGGTGTCCGTGCCGAAGATTAGCTGGAATTTAAGAAAATAACACATTTGAACGAACAATTTTTTATCTCTTTATGATTTTATGAGACGGGAATTACACACGTACGATTTAGTCGATTATTCCGACTAGTTTCATCCGCATTCGGCGGTCTTTATCAAGGCGAGAGCGCGCGTGCGGTTGCGTCTCGCATAGAACGAGATCGAAACTTAGACGCGCGCGCGCACTCGCCTTGGTAAAAACCGCCAAATGTGCTTGAAACTATAGACGGAATAATCGACCAAGGGCCGATTTTGCAATGGTCAGATAAACAAACAAATAGTGTTTATTGAACTGATAGCTAATTATTCTGTTTTTCAATGGTCAGGTATCATTTACTAGATGAATAACTCATATAACTGAGGTATAACTTTATTTGTCGGTGGAACGGCCAGATAGCAGTTTATTCTGTGGAATAAATTATTGAGACTGTCTAAATGATGGTCGTATGGGTTGTCACTGTAAAAAAAGATTGATATTTCCGACACGCAGAAACTAAATTAATTTTAATTTAAAAAAAACTACCATGAACAAACTACATGAGCTATTTACCATAGCCAAACCAGCCGACGACTTTTGCACAGATTAGTAGTACAGTGACGTTTAGACTAAAACTGACAAGACAGTGACATAAGCGAAAAGTGAAAATTCGAAGTCCTTTTCTAACGCGTGGATATTTTTTAATTTTGTTTCAACTGTCTGAAGTTAGCTTTTGTACACACTGAATAAATGGTCAGATAGCCCAATTTAAAATTGTATTGAAAAACCGAACACCGTTTATGAGTCGAATAAACAGATTAATAAAGTTATTGGCTTGGTAGTTATTAGGCGAATAAAGTAAGGATTGAAAAATCGGCCCTAAATCGTACGTGAGTTATTCCCGTCTTATAATCATAACGTGTGAAAACCACGTGAGTTTCTTTTTCTTTTATCTATTTACGGACGATATTCAGTCACAAATGTGACAGGGGGTGAGCCTGTCGCCATACACCGGGCTCCAGTTTTGTAGCAGATGAAATTAAGTACGCACATATGTTCACACAATGTACAAACTGCTGCGTGCCTTCGGCTGAGATCGAACCCGCTCTCTCTAGCTTGAGAGGCGATCCTTTTTTTTTTTTTTTTTTGTTAAGGGGGAGGTAAATGCCCTCGCATTTCCCTTCCGCCGCAAGGGGTGACGGAAGGGGGTATGTGGGAATCGAACCCACTAAACTCCTCCCCCGGGAGCAGTCCTCCGCCAAGGTGGGGTGAGATAGGGTCGCGCTAGTATTCACCGTCTCACCCCGGCGGTAGGCCCGGATGGGCCTCTGCGCCTATGGAGGGGCAACCTTGCTCACCAAGGTAACTCCCCAGACGTGTGAGGCCGTGCAAGTTAGTGGAGAGTCCCCTGACTCTCCACCTGTGACCCCACTACGGAGGGTGAAGCAGGGCGGCGAACCGTCTCCTCCTCCCTCCTGTTCGTCTGCGCCGGATCGGGTCAGAGCGAATGTCGTCTTCCCGGACCCGCTCCGCGGCCTCCTTCTGCACCATTACGTCTTCACAGAACGAGACCATTGCGTCCCATGACCTTTCGCTGTCAAGCATGGAGTTTACCACGCTCGCTAGGGAAAGGTTTTGCCCTATTATCGCTGACAGCGTGTGCCGCTGGGAATTCCATGCAGCACACGCCTCCAGCGTGTGGAGCGCCGTGTCCTCCGGCTCTCCGCATTCGTGGCAGATCGGGGTTGGCTCCCGTCTCGCGATCTGGTGCAGGTACTTCCCAAAACAACCGTGCCCAGAAAGCACCTGCACCAATCGGAAGGTCAGCGATCCAAATCTACGCCTCACCCAACCTCGAAGAACCGGGCGAATGGCCTCCACCGTCCATTTCCCAGGGACCGGTGGCGCCAGGTCCTCCGTCCATCGCTGCAACACGGTAGCCCGCGCTTGTCGCCGCATGCGTGTGACTTCCTCCCACGCCAGAGACTCTCCAATGGACCTTCTCGCCGCCACGAAGTGGTACACTTCAGCGAGGATTTCCGCTTGGAGCTCCCAAGGGACATCACCAGCTAATACGCACCCCGCCGTCCAGGACACCGTCCTGTATCCGCGTATCACCCTCGTCACGATGACCCGCTGCGGCCGTCGCAGTAGGGTCTTGTTGTGGCGGTTAAGGGCGTCCACCCAGACCGGTGCCCCGTACAGAGCCATACTCCGAATTACTCCTGAGTATAGCCGTCGGCAGATGGCATTCGGGCCTTCTAGATTCGGCAGCAGTCTCCCCAAGGCGGCCGCGGCTCCCAAGATTCTAGGAGCCAACCGGGCAAAGTGGGCCCCAAAAGTCCATCTCCCATCCAGGATAAGACCCAGGTATTTCATCTGGGTCCCAACCGGAATCGAGACCCCGTCTAATTCTACCCGGGTTCCTGGCCGAGGTCCCCCTTTAGGCCCATGGAACAGTAAGGCCTCGGTTTTGGGGAGTGCGACTTCTAAGCCCAGGGCACGTATACGATTCACTACGAGGGTTGTGCCCGTCACAGCCAGCCGCACTGCCTCTCCGGAATCCTTTCCCCTGACTACGACTAGAGTATCATCCGCGTAGCAAACAACCCGCATATGTGCAGGAAACGTGCCGCGAAGTACCCAGTCATAGCCTATATTCCACAGGAGTGGTCCAAGCACCGACCCCTGTGGAACCCCGCAGGAGACCCTACGGTGCCTTAAACCGTCGCGTCCTTCTACTAGGATCTCGCGGTCCTGGAGGTAGTCAGCCAACAGCCTCTGCAAGTACAAGGGCACTCCGTGATAACGAAGCGCCTCTTGTATTGTGCTGTGCGGAAGGCTGTTGAAGGCGTTGGCTATATCGAGCGAGACAGCCAAAGCTCTTTTCCCATCACTGACTGCTTCCTGCGTCCACCCCTTGAGCCAGAGCAGAGCGTCTATTGTGGATCGCCCCGCTCGAAATCCATACTGGGCCTCTGAAAGCCCAGGTCCAGTACCTTCCAGGTGCCGGACGACCCGAGAGGCCACTATTCTCTCCAGCAGCTTACCCGTATCATCCAGTAGCACAATTGGCCTATATCCAGAAGGAGAGTCGACAGCTCGACCCTCCTTTCGTAGCAAGCACAATCGGCCGTTTTTCCACAGCTTCGGGAACTGCCCCGACGTTAGACACGCGCAGAACAGGTCCCGAAGCCGTCCCTCTATCTTTTTTAAAGCAATCCCGAGAATCCGCCCCGGGATCCCATCTGGACCGGGCGCAGTCTTTTTGGCTCGTAAACGACTGGCTGCAACTGCCATCTCTCCCTCTGATACAGGTGGGATGGAGTTCAGGTCTAACACTTCAGGAAGGAACGGCGCCATCGTCGGAGGGGTGAATTCAGGGCTGCTGTTGGGGAAAAGCCCCAACAAGACTTTGTCCAGCAACTCAGGCTCCAGAGACGCCGCGATCGGGGGCGTTTGACCCCGAAACTTTTTCCGAGCGGCCCTGTACGGACGCCCCCATGGATCCCTATCGAGGCCCTTTAGTGCTTCGCCACAGGCCGTGGATTTAGCCCGGCCAATAGCCAGCTGCAATTCTCGCTTGGAGTCGCGGTAGACGTTGTACAGCTGGCACTCAGCTGCTAACTCCTCGGTCGATAGCTGGTCATCAGTCCGGCCGTTACGTCTCCGCCTGCAGCGGGTATAAGGCCTTCGTGCCTTGGAGCAAGTAGCTCGGAGGTCTGCGATTTCCGAGCTCCACCAGTAGACCTCACGGCGGTCTGGGCGGTTTCGGGACCTCGGCATGGCTGTGTCGCAAATGGCCGTAAGAGTTTCACGGAAGAGACTAGCTGCGACGTTTACATCTGGGTGCGTTGGGGTGGCAGACCACGATTGGACGATCGCCGCCTCTTCTGCTAGTTCGGCATCGAGACGACTAATCGTCCAGCGCGGGAAATCCGCTCGCACCACGCGCCGAGCTCCTCCTTGATTGTGGAAGGTGGAGACTTCGAACCTCATATATTTATGGTCCGAGAGAGTCTCCACCTCAGACATCACCCTCCAGGCTTGGACGCGTGCCGCTACACCCGGGGTGGCGAACGATATGTCCACCACGGACCCCCCGTTATGTCGCACGCACGTGTGGACCGACCCTCTATTTAAAAGGGTAACTCCTGTGGTAACCGCCCATTCCAAGACAATCTCACCGCGAGAGTCAGTGGAAGGGTTACCCCAATTCCGGGCCTTGGCGTTCAAGTCTCCAAGTAGGAAGAGTTGCCGCGGCGCCTGCCTTCTCACAGCTGCGGCAAGGAGGTCCATAAAGACCTCCAGTTCCGCAACGGTTTTGCTAGGGGAGAAGTAAGCACCGATGACAGCGTACTCCCCCCACCTGGCCACCACGTACCCCGAGCCCCTCTCTTGAACTGAGAGTGAAGGGCCGCTATCCAATCGTCCCACAATGGCCACGGAGCCGTCCAGGTCCCCAGCCCAGCAGGGATGGACTGGAACATAGTATGGCTCCGCAGCTACTGCCACGTCTATTTTCCACTGCGCCAAGGACTGCATAAGCAAGTCTTGGGCCCGGGCGCAGTGGTTGAGATTCGTCTGTAGGAAGTTGTGATGTAGGGATTGATTCATCATTCAGACATCACAACTTCCTCATCTGCTTCTTTTTCTCTTCCGTCTTCGGGGGTGGTCTGGTTTGTGGCCGTAGGGGCGGCTTGGGTCCTAGTTGCCACACCTTTCGTTTTTGGGGGGACGCAGTTGCGTCCTGCCATAATGTGCCTAAAGGGTCTGCCTGACTCTGCGCATATCGCGCAGCGTGGTTCCGCCTTGTCACAGTTGGCCGCCCGATGACCTGTGTCTCCGCACCGGAAACACAGGTCCCCCCTGTCGACCGTAGCAGGACATTGAGGACGAGTGTGACCCAACCCCATGCACTTAAAGCAGCGCATGGGACGCGCCTCCAGTGCCACCACTCGTACAGAACTCCAGCCCACCAAAAGCCTGCCCTTGTCCAGCAACACTTTGGCTGCTGTGACTGGGCAGGAGACGATGCTGGACCCGGCACCGTTCCAGCCACGGCGAATCTCCCCAACTTTGACGTTCTGGATTTCGCATTCACCCGCCAATGCGACTGCCGCCTCCACTTTCTCCTTCGTAGCCGCATCGTCTAGACCCATAATTTTTAAATCAGAAGATTTAACAGGCCTGGTGACGTTAGCCACCTCGGACAGGGCGCCACGGAGCTTCTCTGCAAGTCTATCTGCCTTCCCCGAGTTTTGTAAGCCAGGAATCTCAAACATCCTGGCTCCCGTGGCCGTCTGCCGGAAACGGAGCTGGTCAATATCCAACTCCTGGAGGTTAACCGCCTCCTGCGCCATCTGGAGGACGGCACTGTATGTTATCCCCTTATCCGCAGCCTCGGGCCGCAACGACAATACCACAGCCGCGGATTTCGGGGATTTAAGCAGCACTGCCTTAGGTTTGGAGGCCACCGGCTTTGGCTTGGTGGGGGCGGGAGCACGAGCCTTGAGAGCAGTCGTAGGGACAGCAGAAGAAAGAGAAGGCTTCTCCTTTCTTTTTCTCTTATTCTTCCTCACCACCGTTGCCCAAGTTTCGGGCTGCGGGACAGTCAGTAAGGTGCGTTGACCAGTGGATGGGCCCGCAACCGGTGCCACAGATTTTCGAGCCAGCTCAGGCATCGGCGTTGGTGGCACCACCTTCTTGGCGTCTGCTCTTAAAGGCGGGCGAACCATCGGGGCAGGCAAAAGCCGGTCTTCGATCACCGCAAGTCGGGCATTTAGCATCTCCCCGAATGTTGTGGTTAAAGAGCGCTTGAGCTCTTCTATTAATTCTGCAGCTCCTAGCAGATTGCCGAGGGGTGCTTGCGGCTCAATGGTGGTAGCAGCGGCGGCAGTAGTGGCAGCGGCAGCCTGGGTCTTTGCTTCGGTGAAACCACGACGTAGCGCCTTTACCTCTACTTTAAAAGCTTCCACTTCGAGACGAAGGCACGAATTTTCCGCCCTAAGGCGCCGGGTCTCTTCAGCTTCGCTCCTACCTGCTAGGACGTCGACTACGTCCCGCAAAACCGATGCTGACCTTCTTAAGCGTCCCACAAATTCACCTTTGAGGTTGCCTGATTTCTTAGCAACCTCTAAGATACAGGCAAGTTTTTCGCCAGCCTGTGCCCTCAACTCTTGGGCATTTAGCGTTTCAGGGTCACCGGTCAATAAAACCGCATCGGCTTCCGGATCTGAAACCGGAAGGTCAGAGTCAGCAGCAGCAGCCGGCCCCTTTTTGTAACGCCTACCTCGCAGGACCTTCTCTAATTCTCCATCAATAGGCATCGGGGAAGGTTTCAGAAAACCCTTCTCCCTTGGTGAAGCAGCCTTAGTAGCTCTTCCTCTCCCTCTCCTCGACGAGTTCACTTTAGCGGCCACCGTACCCTCGGTCTCCGTGTCCGAGCCTAGATGACTCGACACGGAGAACGAAGAAGACGGCCGCTTTCTACGACTCTTATTCCCGTCCGTTGTCTCCGCACTGCTGGAAAGCTCCATCTCCAGTCTCTCTCTCTCCTCTTTTTCTCTCTCTTTCTCCTCCTTTTCACTCCTCTTCTCCTCCTCGTCATTCTCATGAGAGCCTAGGCCCTCACGGCGGTTGTTGCCCACCCCGTAGTACGAAGGGCAGCCTTCCGAAGAAGGGCGGGATTTCCCGGCCGAAGCCGAAGTACCCGACCGGGGACTCATTTTACAGTTCGCCATTTTGTCATTAGTTTTTCCTTTTTTTAAAAGGGGTGTGGTCCCCTTGGTGGTCTAACGGCCCGAATGACCATGCTGGCGTTGTGACCTCGGAGTTGTACCGTGAGAACAGTACAGCTCCGAGTTCACAGTCCAACACTTCCCCTCAGCAACCACCGAACCTTGAGAATGCTCCCAACTCGTCATGCCTGCTACCACAGCCCACCCAGACCGCGCCCTCCCTTTACGTAAGTAAATGAAGGACACGAACGAAACAGACTGTCGCAGCAGGCACATGCACACATACACAGACACGCACACACACGAATTATCAGTCTAGGCAGAGGCGCCTAAACCCCATCTTCGTCAAGTGGGAACTCCCTCAAGGAAAGCCCTTGATGATGCTACCACTCAAACGTCTTGGCCAAGCATGAATCTCTCTCATTCTTCCAGACCATTCTGCTCAGCAGAGCCGAGCCCCTCAGCCATTTTCTGCGTACCCTCCTCTGAAATGAAGAGGGGAGTGCGGAGAAGGCATCACCTCCAGTTCCTCTTAGTTTTCACCGTGGCTGGCTTGCCACGGCTACTAAGCCGCCACGACCTCTCCGACGACCCTGGGCGATAGTGTTAGTACCACCCAGGCCATCCTTCCTAGCTAATACTCCGTCCACTGCGCCATCTGCTAAGTCAGAGGGTCGCGCGGAGGAGCTCTCCACCCCAGGAGTGTATCCCGCACACTCTTCCCCCAACCACCTTCTACGCACCCTCCTCTAAAAAAGAAGAGGGGAATGCGGAGAAGGCCCACCCCGAGTTTCTCTTAGTTTCACCGTGACTGGCTTGCCACGGCTACTTAGCCCCCCCGCCACGACAAGGCGGAAACCCCTCGGGGGGGTTGAGAGGCGATCCTTCTTCAACTAGGCTATTACCTAAACTATCCATACTAATATTAGAAAATCGAAAATAACTCTGCCTCGGTGTTCTCCAGAAATAGTAAAAACCTGGGTCTCTTCAAGACAAGAGTGAGACGGCACCTCATGGGCAAGCGTGTTCCATCTTAGACCGCATCGACACTTTCCATCAGGTGTGTTGTGGTCAAACGTGGGCAAATTAAATAATAAAAAAGTCTGTCTGTTTGTAGGTTTTTTACGGCTGAACGGATCTTGGTTAAATTTGATAAAAAGGTACAGTATTTCACGAATCATTTTTTGTATCCTAACTTCTGAATAAACGCGAAGGAAATAACAAAAAGGTAACATCTGTACCTTACAATTACAAAAATGTAAAATGGTGTTAATGTAACTGTGAAAATATGTAAATGTAAAAATTAAATGTAAAATGTAAATATGAAATACTAAGTGTAAAATGTAAATATGAATTACTAAGTGTAAATGTAAATGTGAAATACTAAGTTTAAAATGTAAATATGAAATACTAAGTGTAAAATGTAAATGTGAATTACAAAGTGTAAAATGTAAATGTGAATTACTAAGTGTAAAATGTAAATATGAAATACTAAGTGTAAAATGTAAATGTGAATTACAAAGTGTAAAATGTAAATGTGAATTACTAAGTGTAAAATGTAAATATGAAATACTAAGTGTAAAATGTAAATGTGAATTACAAAGTGTAAAATGTAAATGTGAATTACTAAGTGTAAATGTAAATGTGAAATACTAAGTTTAAAATGTAAATATGAAATACTAAGTGTAAAATGTAAATGTGAATTACTAAGTGTAAAATATAAATATGAAAAACTAAGTGTAAAATGTAAATGTGAATTACAAAGTGTAAAATGTAAATGTGAATTACTAAGTGTAAATGTAAATGTGAAATACTAAGTTTAAAATGTAAATATGAAATACTAAGTGTAAAATGTAAATGTGAATTACAAAGTTTAAAATGTAAATGTGAATTACTAAGTGTAAATGTAAATGTGAAATACTAAGTTTAAAATGTAAATATGAAATACTAAGTGTAAAATGTAAATGTGAATTACAAAGTGTAAAATGTAAATGTGAATTACTAAGTGTAAAATGTAAATGTGAAATACTAAGTGTAAAATGTAGATGTGAATTACTAAGTGTAAAATGTAAAATACTAAGTGTAAAATGTAAATGTGAATTACTAAGTGTAAAATGTAAATGTGAATTACTAAGTGTAAAATGCAAATGTGAAATACTAAGTTACCATGTCCGGATCGTTCCACTGGCCCGGTCCGTGTTGCGGCGCTATGTCCCCGTAGTTGTCCTCAAAGTACTGGATGATCCTTTTCACGGAGGGCCAGTTGAGGAACACATCGTGGTAGTTGCGCCACATGTTGCAATGTTTGGCCACTTCACCGAATTGCGGCTGGAAACTAGTACGTTTTGAGCATCAATCCTACTCCTACTAATATTATAAACGCGAAAGTTTGTAAGAATGTATGGATGGATGGATGTTTGTTACTCACGCCAGAATGGCTGAACGGATCTGGATGAAATTTGGCACAGAGATAGATTATAGTCTAGAATAGCACATAGGATACTTTATAACCGCGGGTGAAACCGCGGGGCGCAGCTAGTTACTAGTATTACTATTCTCAAAGTAGACACCCGGTACAAAATTTCCCAAAATAGAGGGGAAAAGGCGCCGATCATACTTGGCAACACCAAAACTGAAATGATGGAAAATGGGGTATTTTGGTGGGAAACCAACTCAGGGGCCCCTTCACATTTGCTACGTGCCCCGCGCTCGCTTGTCCGGCACTGGACACTACACAGCTCCGTTGACAATTTTATGTTACGTGTACCAATAACAAAGATAGAGAGACGTGCAAGAGACTAGCGAGAACGAGACAACAATGATTATCACTGTTACACGACTTGTTGCGTTGTTTTGTTACTACAGTGAATTGTGTGCATGCACATAATTTATGCGGTCCATTATTAGGGTTTCGTACCGTCTCTCCCTTATGTTTTAAAACTAACTAAAAAAACTAGGGTCAACTAGAGCAAATGCGTCTGTGGGGCAATTACGACTTTCGAATTTCGACAATCTCTGCACAATGCAACTTACGCTATCTTGTACAGATTATTGCAACTAAAGATAGAAAAAGACGTAGGTGGCGCCTAATTTGTGCAGAGTTTGTAAGTAATTCTCGAAAGATTTCCCCATTTTCATTTCATTTTCCCATTTTTTTTCCCATTTCATTTTTTTCCCCAGTTGACCCTATGTAATTGTCTTACCGTCTTGTTATATATGTATTTAATATAGTACGGCCAACTGCAGGAATAGACCATCGGTCTTCCGGTCTTATTCAACTCTTTTCCCAGGTCTATGTACGCTGAAACAATAATATAATATATATATTATATTACCCGCGACTTCGTTCGCGTTTAAGACAGATAGACAGACGGACAGAGTTACTTTCGATTTATAATATTAGTATAGATAGTGTGGATGCAATGATAGATAAATTTAAACCGACTACAGAAAAAAGAAGGTTCCCAATTCGGACTCCATCACTTGTAAACCTATTTGGAGAATTATTTTTTTATTTGAAAGGATGTGACGATTATTTTTTTTTTTGGCTTTCCATTTTGGGGTTAAGTCGCAAAATGTCCAATGAGCAAAAATCTGTTTCAAGATATATGGGAAGTCGTTTTTTTTTTCCTTATTGTCTAACTAAAAAAGTGATGGCAGCCTAGTTAGAGAGGCTCGCATCTCAAGCCAGAGGGAACGGGTTCAAACCCAGCCGACGCCGGCACGCACCAATTTGTCCATTGTGTGAACATATTATATGCGTATTGTATGTCATCTGCTACATGACTGGAGCCCGGTGTATGGCGACAGGGGTGTCACATTTGGGACTGAATATCGTCCGGGTATATAGTATGGTATCGAATAGTGGGTGTTGTACACCTCTGCCAGCCCCTCGGGGGAAAGGCGAGACCATTTGTTATGTTTTTGTCTAACTGAAAAAAACTTACCGAAATTCAAAAAGTCTTCTTCGACATAGCACCCATCAACTTTCAAGTAATCCACATCCCAGCTGGCGAACGTTCGTGCATCTATCTCGAAGTGATCCCGCGACCCGGGGTAGTGTTTACACGTCACCTTCGCTACGTTCGTGTACATGCCGAATTTGAGGCCTCTACTGTGGATCTAATTAAATAAATAAATATTCGAGACATGTAGCACAGACGGTTATCCAGGGTCGGACTGGCCATACATACAGGGTGGCATTTTTCTTGGCTTGCGGGGTTTGCCGCAAGCCAAGGTATAGCATTCCCATAAATTATATGGGAACGCCATATATACTCCTCCAGATAAAGCATTCCGAGTCAAAAGTTGTCACGTGGGCAACACATAGTGACGTCAATCGATGCATACCTAAGCAAAATTCGGTCTTGCTTGTATTGGGATGTCATTTACAAATCGTTCGAAAGAGACCATGACAATGACGAGTGACGTCATTACTTGTTGGTTCCCGGAAGGCTAGACCTTGTTATTTAAGATCATGCTACAGGCGTGAAATTTGACCTCAATTTCAAGCTCCTAGCCCTTCCAGGCATGGATTTTCGAATTTCATTTCAAATATGTACCAGGGAACAGAAATGCATGCCTCACCTTAAATTATAATTAACTCACTATTCCAAACAACAATTGAACGATAAGGCTGTTTTAATAACAATGTTGATGAACTTTCCTTTATCATGCAAAAACCATTTTAAGAAACAATCAAATATCGTCGGAATTGAATGCAAAATATATTATTGTACTTGCTGTGCCTCACGGTGTTATATGGTTAAAACGTTGCCTATGTGTTATCAAGGCATAAACTATCTCTGTTTCAAATTTTATCCAAAATTGGTCCATCAAAATCAATTCTTTGGTATTGGATTGAAACTCATTGGAACTCTTGATGGGAAATTTTTGGTTGGCTTTGCTAATCCCAAATCCCTATTCTAGTTAAGTAACGAAAATGGTAAGTACAGGAGAATTAACATTTTTATTGACCAAGTGAAGCAAGATCCTAGAGTCTACTAGAACAACAATGTCTCGGAATTTGTTCATTCACTAATAACTTGAGTAGTGTTGATTCAATCTTCGTAAAATTTTACAGACACATAGCTTACACAAATCAAAATTTAAGTTTAAATATGAGTGAGACATATGAGACAAAAAGTTATGGACATATGTGAGGTCTCTACGAGGAGGAACTACTAGCTAGGTAATTATAACTACTTATACTTGGTCTTAGACTTGACTTACATAATCAGCAATATACTTCATCCCGTGCGGGAACCTCCTTCCATCTGGCACCAAACGTCCTTCCTGGTCTCTGGTCTTCTCGGACCAGCAGTCATCTATGATGATGTACTCATACCCGGCTTCTTGGTAGCCCTCTTCAAAAAACGCGTCTGCTACCGAGATTATTAAATCCTCACTGAAATTTAAGGAATATACAAGTTTACAAAATGGATAATAAAGAACGGCATACAGTGAAGACCGATTCTCAGTATCAGAGGTCAGGATACAATTTGAATGCTGCACCAATAATGTTAGTTAGAATGGACAAACACACTACCTATATAGATAGATAGTCCTTTCAGAAGTGGGATATGTTTGGAAGACTATCAGCAAAACAATACAAAAGATGCTGAGTATTTGATTATTTGTCACATGGCAAACGGACAAGCAAAAGTGGAACAAAAGAACAATTTACGAATAATATTGAAATGTTGTCATGTCCAAACTAAGGATATAATAATAATTTGATTGGAACAGGTAGAACACAAATAGTCTTCTAAAGAATATGGATTCCAACTCAAAATTCTGCCTACTAGGTCTTTATTTTATTTTTTTTGGTTGTTGTGTGCTGGTATTAAACATGTAAACTAATTTAAATTTAGCCTTAGGGTCTGAACTCAAATGAAAGCACACAAAATGAAGCCTCGTTTTACAGTAATTCGTAAAATAAAACAGTAAGCTGCGGGTGAAGATAAATAGATTTTATAGCAATTTGTAATTAAGTGGTAGCCTAACAGTACTACAAAAATCTAATAAAGTATGAACTTACAATTTTTTTTTCATTAAACTACCTACGTTTACAATTCGTTGTTATGTTGGTGGCATATTGAATATACTTACCTACTGATACTGCTTTTGACGCTGATTAGAATTTTCATACCTACTTAATTGATAAGAGCACAATGCTAAGAAACAAATTGGAATTCAAATGGAAAGTGTAGTTTGGTACATACTCCAAGCATTTATCTGGATTCTTCTCACAATCGTCTCCGCACATGTAATACCCCCACGACATCCAGCCCATGGGCGGCGTCCTCGCCAAACCATTTTCCAAAACAAGCACTCCATTCACGGCAAACATCAAATAAACAATAACGTATATCATCGTTAAAATCCTTCCGAAATATCGAAACAAACACAACACTGTTTTATTTGATACCGTATGAAGCTGAATTAAATCCGCAGAATAAACAAGCTCCGGCGTTAACTGCTGTGCCGGAATGATAAAAATAACATTTTATCGGAAAATGCTTTTAATATTTACACAAATCTGTTCAAGTCTATCGTATTCGTACGCCGGCATAGGTAGTTATGAACAAACTGGCCTAGAAATATTAGAAAGTATCATCGAATTAAAGTCGAACAAAGCCTTAAAGGTTATCAATATGTCGTACGAAATACGTGCTGTTGAATTTCTTATTTACTAGTTTCTGTAATATTTTTGCTATCGTGTTTTCACCGATCGTTTTGCAAGGCTATTTCCAAGCAAAGTTATTTTAATTTCTTATTGTTTTTTAAACCAATGTTTTTGTTGTTGTGACATGACAGGCGAGAGCTAACAGCTGATATAGGCTGACTGACAGTAATCTCTGACATTGACTATTTAAAAATGTCACTTTTAAATCCATTTTTTTTTTAATGTTTTTCTTCGTAACGTATTAGGCTCCCATTAGACGATCAAGCAAAAATGTCAATTCATGATCAAGTTGACGAAGTATGTTATTTAATATAGCCATTTCCCTTAAAGTTAAGTTGTATAGCCACTATCGCACAAATTTTAATAGTTTTATTATTTAGTGTAACAGAATATTACTTCATCAATACTATTACTACTGTAAAGTTTTAGCTTAATTTACTAAAAACATTTAGAAAACATAAATACCAGCGAAAAGACATAAAGCACAAGGCGTCACGTAAAAGCGAGTATTTCGGAAGCGAAATAAAAAGCGCGTAAAAGAGTTGTTTTCCGTCCAGACAATTTGAGTGAAGGGACGGACACGACTGTACATTAAGTATAGAGTCTTGCTTTGCACGCCATGGCTTTCGCCGCTGACCTTTGATATCCTTTTAGAGTATGAAACCTTGAATGACTCTATAATCTAAGTATTTTATACAGAAAGAAGTCGATGATTATGAAGGCTGCCTGGAAGAAATTGCTCTTAGTGATACGGCCGCTAGTTTGCGACATTATTTTTTTATATATTGTGATTTCTGATGTTAACTTAAGAGTTTATCTTTAAGTAGGTGTATCTATTTAATAAAGATTACATTAAAAAAATACCTACTACTTAATTTAATTTTAGTAAGAGACAACATTGTGATAGACCTACTAAGTATTTAATAAGCGCTATTATTAGGCTGTATTACCAACAGCAAATTAAAAGTTCAGTGTATATTCATAGAGCTTGTAATATTTTTTATTCGTGCTATTAGATACCTATAGTTCGCTAAACATAGCTTGATTCGCGGGACAGCCATCAAGATGACTAGTCATACATCAAATGTCTGTCCAGGGGGGCTATTCCTACACGTGAGATGAGATGAGATTTTATCTTGGTCACTCTCACACCTATGACGTATTAAATGAGAGCAACAAGGATGAAAAAAGGTGAGATGAGAATTTCAAATCTCCGAATAGGGTCCCAGTGGTTTTGCTAAAACGCCTTTTCGGTTCCCGCCAAAAACAGTTTTCGGCGGGAACCGAAAAGGCGTTATCGTTATTTTGTATTATTTGTTGAAATCTAGTGATTCTTCGAGTGTTAAAGTGTATTAGAGGTGGATTATTCGGTTCGTTAACGTACACGAGTGTGAGCAAATGATACGAACATTGCGAAACGTGACTTTTCGTGTTCTCTACAAAACTCCACTTAAAGTTTCAGTAAAGTGTCCATCAATTTACTGAAATGGGGAAAAAGGGAGTACTATTCATCATCTTATCATCATCACTCCATCATCTGTAAAAATCTGTATTACTTGACACTGCCAAATGCACGTCCGACGCCAAATTACCCTGGATGGGGCAGCAAAAAAAAATGTCTGTCCAGCGAATTAAGCTATGTTTAACGAACTATAGTTACTTACTGGCTGCGGAAATTGTTTCTCACAAATAGGAACGGCCTATCAGGAAACTGGAAGGGTAAAAGGTTAAGATATAAAATCTCCCAAACTATAATAAAACGCAGAAGGCACCGTAGAAACAGAAGTTGCGCAGAGAATTTACTTTTATACGATATCTAACTAGCTATTTCTAACTTGATTGAAATTCATGGCACACTTATGGGCGAACAAAATGGGTAGGTAAGGTAACTAGTTAGTTTATCGGAGAGTTTTAAATTCGAAGGAAAAAGTTTGAAAAAAAACTACTGAGACTTTATACCTATAGATATAAAATTACTAAAGAAGAACTAGGTCGTTGTGTTTTACAAAGTAAATAATATAGTAGGTATCTATTTTACGTGGATCTTGTTAGCATTGAACGCCCTCTGAACTTATTAGAAAAAAATTTGAAGGTACATTTAAATTTGACACATTCTGTTACGGTAAAAAATTGGTACATCGCGAGGCAATCGACATGTCCTTGACGAATAATTCGAAAGACATGTCATGTCACATCCATCAACCCGCACTGAGCCCGTAAATTGGTCGATATTTTTTGATACTTTTCCTGACTAATGTAGTCTGTGTGTCTTCAAGTCTTGAGTAAATCGGTTTCTCCTATGTAAGCGTGCTCTACCGTAGGGCACATCTTAAATATCATATCATATCTTGTCTTGATATCATATCTTGCATAACATTTGATGAGATGGTGGTCAAGCGCAAGCCAATAATGAAACAAAATTTTGCTAGTGATGACTTCTATAGCGTAAACTCGTTGATCAAAGTTTGACAGATTTTGAATTTTTATTTACAAGTACCGGAAATTGGGACCTTAGGTATCTACCGGTGCTGAAAATGTGCCGCAAAACTAAACCTTTATTTTATCGTTGTTACAGAGGTGTGGCGCGTATGGTGGAGCATGGGCGATGGCATGGCGTAGTGTCATGATGGGGCGGGTCGCGCTCGGCGCGCCGCTCGCCGCGCTGCTCGCGTTGCTCGTGGCGGGCGACTCTCAAGCGCCCACTCTCGACCCACAGCAGTTCGAGGCTGCTTTTCAAGGTAAATGCAATGGAGAGTACATGGAATTACCTACAGAACGTCATATACCCAAAAAGTTAAAAACGCAAAATTTTAAGAGACAATCAAGTATTTCACGTATTGACTTATAGTATTTGACTTTCAACGTGATTTATGACAATTAACGTTTCTGGCATTTTACGATATTGACATTCTGTGAGTAATATCTAAACGCTTTCAATGTACGTCTCTTCGTCTACTTTTCAATCCCACTCTTTCTTTTTCTCTTAGAAAAGATTCAGTGGTTCAAGACCGTTTTACTTGTGCTCAAGCACTACGTTGACGCTAGACGGTACCAAATATCTAATAACGACGATGCCAAATATTGCCATAGCTTAGAAAAGCAAAATTATGAATGATTACTTAAGCTCAAGTTTCCAATGTAATCAATTTAGGGCATATAATATTATTAGGTTCATCTGTCAACATAATTGATCGTAATAACCTTTACTCATGGTACCTCACCACCTAGATTGTTAGCTATCATCTAGCTATAATAAATCTGTGTTGTATTGATAAAGGTAGATAGTGAAAAATTTCACCGCAATTTATGGCAATTTCTGCAACGCAGGTAATATTTCCCAATAAATTATTTTTCCCTGTTACAGACCTTTTAAATATCCCTATAGCAGTGACGCAGTATAATCGTTATTTGATTATGTACTTCCCTTCATAATCGCGCGAAGTTTAAGAACAAACAACAAGCTTTTTATGGAAGCCATTAAGCGTCAGAAATAAGGTCTTTCGTAGAAACTGGGACAGTTTGTCTATTCTAATTGTAAACAAAGATGGCGGATTGACAAGAAAGTATGTTCGTTGCTTTCTATTTGCTACACTTTTGCTACGTGCTGAAAGGAATCGTTTCTAATCTAGTACATTTTCAGAAGATGTTCAGAAGACACAATTATTTCAAACGCAATTTTCTCATCTCATTTTCCGTCGCTTATCGATCAAATCTAAATCTCATCCACTTCACAGGCTATAAAGGCACTCGACTGCCATTGAAATTACTGAAGTCGTTTCGCCAAGGAGAGGTAGGCATGATGTAGGTAATAAACCGTTCTAGTATGGCTAATAAAAGTTATAAAAGTGCGATACGAGAAGCGGGACATCCGACAAACATTTGCTCGGTTTTACGACGTTTCGAGAAGTGCTCAGAGAGCGAACGAATATTTTTTTCATGGAGCAAATCAAAGTTCGCATAAAATCCAGACCGAGCTCTGTTTATTTGGTAAATAAATTTTCTTATTAAGTTTTTGAAGAGGTAAGTTGCATCTAACGCTTATGCATAGGAGCTGTGTTAGCCAAGTGGTATGGACCGTGCCTTCCGATTCGGATGTCGTGGGTTCGATCCTTGCCGTGTATCAATGAACTTTTCACTCGTAGATACGTGCTCGTACGGTAAACATCGTAAGAAAACCAATATGTCATGTCCTAGAAGAATAATTCTCAGAAATATGACAACCAATAATTTGTATTGAGCCAGCGTGGTGGCAAACGACTCAGTCATCCTCGACGTAGGGTAGATCGGTGTCCCCTAGGTGGTGTAGGGACGTTAAAAACTGCAATGATGATGCCAGCGCTTGTTTACCCCTACCTTAACATTTATGTATGTCTGCGTTTTATATCAAACCAAAATAAATATCCATTTCATTGTCCACCTTGAAATTCGATTTGAATTGAATTAACTTTACCACACACGGTCAATATTTTACGATACAACTGAGATAGCTTTCATTGTTAAGTTCTTCTTGCCTCTTTATTATCTAACTGGCTCCTATTCTTAGCAATCTCTTTGGGTCCCCAATAAAGTTATTATCAGACGAAAAAAATCTCCTTTACTTCATCATCACAAAATAAAGGGACAGCAATAACTCCTATCGGGAATGTGCCGCTAAGTTGGGCGGGCAATTTCGGACAAAATCACGTGTTTCCACGCAGATGTTGTTTTGGCTACGAAAGAATATTAAGATGATTTGTAAAACATCTAGCTAAGGATTTGCCTTGGTCCAAAAAAACAAGGTCTAGCATTCCGAGGGTAAACACGTAATGACGTCACTCGTCTCTATAGAACTATTTGCATAGGACTTATTTCGGACTTGCTTGAGCATAGTTTGACGTCACTACGTGTTGCCCACGTGACCGGAATGCTATACCTGGCGGAGTATACTATTATACCATGGTATTTGCTTAGTTGAATTTCTGCCGCGAAGCATGAAAGTTACTTTTTCCGTATCATGAGTAGCCATTTAGAGGAAGGTACGTTGATGCTATATCATTGTTGTTTATTTTGTTCAATTTCCGTTCTAATCGTATCGTAACAGTGAACGTCGATTTCATTGCCCCATTTTCCTGGACATGATGTCTTTCGACCAACTCGACAATATATCTGCGTGATAGGATTCAATCGAAACTTTTCGGGATTTGCTCACGATCGATTGGGAATGCTCGGGTTTATTCAGGTCAATTTTTGAAATACTGGACGGGTATTTGAATTCCTATTTTGTTTTAAGATGATAGGAGAGTTTTGCTTTAGGATCTAAAGCTTGCTTATTATATTATTGAAGGCGTAAAAATTTAATTGTATACTTGTCTTTAATATTTTTAGTTTATACTTGTTTAGGTATGTATTTTATTTTTCTTTTCATTATAAGCAGGCTACTTTGGATGTAGAGTTGTCGCTATAAATCTGCATTTTATTAGGTATATACGAACGTGATTCAAACTTCGAACATCTCTAAGAAAGTTAGATAGACAGCTCAATAACTTTGATTAGTTATACTTGGATAAGTACATCGAAGTTAGCTCACTGAATGCTTAGTTAAATCTTGAAACTAGTTCGTGTTATCGCTCAGCTAAGCGTAAACTAAATTTGTCACAGAACAAATTTATGCTCATTACCAGTAACTTTGCCTGCTAAGTGTCGGTAAACATTTTAATGATCACAACAGTTTATGACGACGCAATTAGTGAACTTCGAATCTAATTATCACCATGTTTATCCAGGTTCGGCAGATTTATCGGGGTTGTTTACACCATGCGAGTTGCCAAGTCAGTTGACAGTAACTGGGGAGAGTGCTCGTTCAAAATAATGGTCAATACTTGGCTCGACTGTGTAACGGTTATGTTGTGACGACCATAACGGGCTAAAGCTTTAACTCCCAGTGACAGCGCAGTGCACTTTTAAATAAATCTAAAATAAAATGTCAGTGTCAATTCTATCCTCCTAGAACATGAAACTAGTCTTAAAATTTTAAATTAAAGTTCTTGTAAAAGACCTTGCTAAGCTGTGTTTTACATTAAAATATTAGGAACTTGACGTTAAAAGATAAAGCATTAATATTATGACATAGGTATAAAGGGTATCGTTTGACCAATGGAACTTGTACAATAGCTGGCACAGTTTAAACCAGGCACAACATTGTGCACACAGCAATAGGCAAATGGCGGATTTAATTATTCATTCAATTTGGCAAGATAATAGGTTCGCCCACAATGGGTGGCCAAATGAGGCTTTTATTTCCATTGTTTGTTGGGGTGGAACGTTCGGTTGTTTTCCTATTTAGACCGTTCGTTTGTGGCTCATGGATTTTCTCACTTTTATTAATATTAGTTTAATATAAATTGAATGCCTAAAACAATAGGTATAAGTAGCTATGTATAGGTAAATTTGTATTAAATACCAAGAGATTTTTGAAGAGGGAATAAAAATACATGTAAAATGTTAGGAAACCATTTTGTAAGGCATATACAATTGCATACGTTATTGGCGTTTTATAAAACCAATCAACGATAAAATATAGGGCTGAACCAATTTCTGTGAAATTCAGTGAGAAACAGCTTGTTGTAGCTTAACATAATTTACAGATTTATATTTGTGCACTATTTGCCAACTAAAAACTAGCTTTTAACTATAAAAAAAATGCTTAAAAACGATTTACTAGTTTTCGTGGCACATATCCACAAAAAAATTTTTTCCCACTTCATGCAAAAGAGAAATATGATTATTGTCCGGTTCTTTGCAGGATAATTCAATACCCGGATGTAGGTCAGGGATTTGATAAATTATCGTGTTCCACCGGCTGGTGTCAGTGCGAACCGACCATCCAATCGCTGTAAGAAATGGTACAAGCGTCAAACCTTCTGTTGCTTCAAAAATTGATCGAAGATTGATGGAACGTTATTTATGTATTTCGATCAAATATTGATAGTCTGTCGGGGACATTAATGAAACTGACATTGCCATTGACAAAATGGCGCTAAACTTTTTTTTCTAAACGTCTTTGCACGGGTTATGCCAAACAACTTTTAGGGCCTAAACAATGCCTTTATTGAGGGAGGAAAAAAGGAGGTTACTACCTAAACTTTACTTGTAAGTAGTTGTAAGATGTTGGAATTGAACCAAAACAATTTCTTACGTCCTAGACAACCTACATAGAAAAATCTATTGGATTAGGTAGTAAAGCCGTCCGTAAAAACAGGCTCATGGCTTTCATCTCAACCCTGGGTCTGTGGTCTGTAAATCACTTAAACAGAGGTCGAAGAGAAAAATGGACTGCCAAGAATGGTCGAGTTGTAAATAGGTTTCTCTGAGAAGAATTCTCTAATTTCAGTTCATTTGGTTGCTCTGGAGCTCAGAGCTTGTCTGTTGTGTAAGAAATACCTACTTTTCTTAGAAAACGAAAAGAGGAGTGATTTATTTTAACAAGTTTTGGCTGATTTAGAGCCTGAAGAGTCGAAATTGTAGCATTAAAATGACTTTATGCAATAAGTATCTAGTTACCCTATCGAAAAACTTTCGTAATAAATCGCGCAAGCTTGTCTGTGTGCAAGACCCATTATAAAGTTAACCTTCCCTTTCAAGCTTTCTACGATCGCACAATACATAAGACGTATATACCTACCTGCTTACCTATAGCATTCAAGCGATCTGCGATATCCATTTAAAGGGTTGAAATAGAAAATAACCCCAAGGGCTTCTTTCACTATAGGTACCTACTGAAGTAGTTGACAAGCGCCTAGTCGAATTGACAACTTGAGATTTTTTACTTTACTTTGACTGAAGAGTTTGCACAGTTTCCCATGTGGGCCTCCCATCGCACTCTCCTGAGGCCAGGGTGGCTTGAAATGAAATGTGAGGTTTTACAACGCGACTCACATAGACGTTGCTTTAAGTAATAAGGAGTATTCTGTGGTGATTCAGTAGCGTATGAAGTAGGTACCTACTTAGGTACTCTGGCTCTTTTACCAAATAAGGTGATATTTTTTTTTTTTAATTTGACGTTCATATTGTAGGTATCCAAAGCAAATATAGGTAAACGGGGCAGTGTATCATCGATATTCGATACCCAATTAACTAGAGACATTGGATTTGATTTTTTATTTGAATAGAAAATATTTTGTTTTTCAGCTTACTACGTTGCCAGTAATATGCCGGTGATTCAGTAGCGTAGAAGTAGGTACCCACTTCGATAAGTACTCTGGCTCTTTTTCCAAACATGGTGGTTCATTTTTATAACTTTGACGTTCATAATTGTATTCAACGCGAAAATAAACACGTGGCAGTGTATCATCGATACCCAATTGCCTAGAGACATTGGATTTGATTTTTTATTTGAGTAAGTAAACAATATTTGGCTTTTCAGCTTCCTCTTAAAAAGAACCTTGATCACAGCCTAAATATATCCTTAATATTTTTCCACAGAAAGTATTAAGTACCGTGAAATATGCCAACTTTGCATCTAAGGGTTTCTTTGCCCAAAATATGATTTACAAGGAAATCCGTTGATGTGGAAAAATATTCTAGTGTTATGGCAACATTGATAATTTTGGTACAAAGAAAGTTTTACGTGTGACATCACGGAGTATCGCGTTTGAAGCCAACTTTGTTCAGTATCGTGTTGTAATTTGTCGAGTGTGGCGCGTATTTTGGCGGGCAAATTTTTGAAGAAATTTTAAGGTCAATTGTGACTCATGGCAAAAACAAAGATTAGTTTGTATTATTATATGTTATAGGAATCGAATTACAGATTATTTTAACCATAGTTTCGGTGATGAAGGCTCCTACAAACAAAAGTTACGATAATGGGCAAAATTACATAGTGATGTTTCAACTCCAGAATGACAACTTTGCCAGAGTTTGAAAAAGCGTTAGGGTTGTCACTTTTTTGTTGTGGTTGTTGGTTGATATATTTTAGTTACAAATCCTTACTAGTTACCACTATAATTAATGCGAAAGTGTGTATGTTTGTTTGTTCTTACTTTGTGCTGAAAGTAACATATTGACGTTACACAATACTAACAGAAGGGTAACTTAAGGTGAATCTGCCAAAGGCCAAAACTGCATGATGGTCAAGAGATGGCGCTAAAGTCAATGATATTGTTACTGCGTCAATAGTGGTCCTGTTTGGGCTGGACACTGGATTGGCTACTTATATCGGTGCAATGGTTGCGAGTGGCATATATTTTTTAATAATAAATTGGGTTTAATAAAATTTACACAGTAAAGGAACAAACACGGCTAAAGTATTTGATTTATTATTATTATTGTTTTATTCGTCGATTGGCTTGCGCTTGGCCGCCATCGCGTCTGGTGTTACGGTGGTTCATCGCGCTCATGGCGCGAAATCTAAATTTCAATCAGTTTTCTCGTTTTATTATGGAAACTGACGTGGTTTTCACACATTATGATTTATAACACGGGAATTACTCACGTACGATTCAGTCGATTATTCCGACTATAGTTTCAACCGCATTCGGCGGTCTTCATCAGGGCGAAAACGCGCGCGCACTCGTTTATAGTTTAGAGACGAAGAAAACGAGAAAACTTTATGTTTTCTCTTTGGAGTTAGACCGGGTAACTAAACTAAGTAATAATAGAATTGCCGGCAATCGTAAAGCATTCCTTACGATATTTTGTAAAGATATAAAACAGTAACGCACCAGATTGCTTACATTTGTGATTAAACCTTTAAACTGACAATTCAAGTGTTTATGCACAAATGTAAACAATTTGGTGCATTATTGTTTATGACCTCTACAAAATATCTTAGAGGATACGATTGGCGGCAATTCCATTATTAGTTACATCAGTAAATGAATGAGATAAAAGCTAAATGAATGAAACTTCCAAATAGTCTCGTTTAAGATGGTACAAGTATATACCACTAGTTCTTCGCTGATCTTTAAAAAAAAATTAAAACTTGTTCATCGCTTTACTTCACTATTTTTAAATTTTGATTAATTTATCTCACTTCAAACGTCACTTGACTGATCTAAATTTTGATATTGGTATAACTTACGCGGCTAAATTAGTGCCTTTTTATTATTTTTTTATTTTTGAGAAAAAAAATTAAATTAGTAAGTAAAACTTAAAATGCTGTTTTATTTAATACTAGCTGCGCCTCGCGGTCAAAAGTAGCCTATGTCTCTGTACCCCTAAAAATGTGTATCTATGCCAAATTTCATATGGATTTGAGCAGTTAGAGAGTGAAAGCGAAACAAACATACTTACTCTCGCATTTATAATATTAGTTAAGATTAGGATTTATATTTTCTGTAGTTACCAAAAATTATTAACTCTAATGTGGCAGCCCTATCAAATTGAAATCGCAACTTTCGTCTAGTATGGAAAAGAGAAAAAATACCAGGGTAACATTGCCAACTCAATCCAAAAGGGAAGTTGCATCGAAATCGGTAAAATTTTAAAAGTAAACGCCTTCAGCGCCCTTGATTCATTTACTAGTTCCTTTCTCGTTGTCATAAAGGCTACATTTTCGTCAAAAAAAGACATGGGCAATGTTGGCTAAAAGTCTAGATAACTTTGACCGCCATCAAAATCAATGAAATTTTAGCATAAACGTTGATTTAAAAAAAAACTTACTATACCAAACCATACACATAATCCAAGAGATGAAGGTATTTAAAAAACATACCTAGGCGCTGGTAGAAAAAACATCAGATATTTTAATTTATTCTTTTTAAGCTGGCAAAGTTGGCATATTTCACGGTACGTACCTTAACACGTGTTTTCGTTTACTAGATGGAGTAGATGGTGGTGATGATAATGTGGCTTAGATCGTCTGTTCTTGATATTCGGAGCTGAGATATTCGGTGGGAGTGAAAAGTTTTTGAATTGTTTGAGTAAAACTTATTGTTATCTGATGAAAATGATGACGTTTGAACACACTTCTGGGGGGCTATTCCTACGCGTGAGATGAGATGAGATTTTATCTTGGTCACTCTCACACCTATGACGTTTCAGACGAGAGTAACAAGGACGAAAAAAAGTGAGATGAAAATCTCAAATCACCGAATAGGGCCCCTGGGGGGCTATTCCTGCGCGTGAGATGAGATGAGATTTTATCTTGGTCACTCTCACATAGGGCGTGCAAAACCGGAGGGTCTTCAAAACCGGTTTTGAAATCCAGTTTTGAGGGCCCAAAACCGGAAACCGGTGTTAGCCCCGGTTTTGGTAACAATTTTCTAATGTTTAAATTTTTCTACGTTTTTTAAGTTTATATAAGGTATACGAAGAAATGGTGAGGAAGAAATTGTAGTCCACGTTGTCTGTGTGGTGGAGTGAACGGTATCTTGCCATGAGCACTAAAATTTCTCTACAAGGGTTCCAGTGCTTGTGTTAAGATAAACCGAGGCTTACACAGACTGGTTTATTAACGAAAAAGGTGTGAGATAGGGATGTACCTTTAGGGAAGGCTCGGAATAAGCTTTTGCCTCGTCAGGAACCAGAAACGTGTTCGACTATCGCCCGGATTAGCATGTCTGCTCAACGGGAGCACCGCTAAAGTAACTATGAAGCGGAAATCCTACGAAGCTATGCCAGTGTGCATGGCAGATGGCTACCGATTCCGAATAATGCGAACGAAAAACAAAACGATCGCACTGCTGGAATGGGCGGCACAGTCACCTTTTGCGCAAGCTAGCTCATTGCTTAATTATCTAAACAAAAATGCTGACAGCACTCCCCGGGTAATAAGCGTGGACGCGATGATGGTCGAATATATGAAAGCGGAAGTCGTAGACCGGTTAGGTTGCACCAAGGCCTCTGAACACCATGAGGTTGTCGTGTACGAGGATAGAGGAGAAAACTTGAGCTTTCTCAAATCCCAAACACTAGACCACATAGGTGCTACAGATAGCTGGGGACACCCCGTTCCAAGTTCGACCACCCAGTCTGGTTCCGAAAGGGCACAACAAAAAATTGTCTCTAAAAAGGCCGCACGCCATGCAAGTGGTAACCGAGAAAGAGGGAATGGCCACATAACCGGTTTCATAACAGCATTCAGCGCTGTAACGCAGAGCTTATTCCGTATCGCACCCAAAACACCATCTCCACAGACGTCGAGAGCAGCTCCACAACTTCAAGCAGCTAGGACGAGAGCCGACATGGGCCAGGTCGATTCGCCCCGTTATGTCTCGGCCTCGGGGCTGCAAAACCATGCGAGAAACGCCTTCCTCGAATTCCTAGCCATACTGAGAGCGACCAAACAAGTTAATCTCAGGACCTGCGATAACATCTTGCCTATCTTCACTTCCTAGCTTATAAGACTTTTTAGGCTAGGAAGTAAAAGTCTTCTAAACGAGAGGCTTGAGGAAGCAAAAGCCGCCATATGCAACAACGTCACTTCCCAGATCATCAAAGGAACCATGAAAGGAGAGTATATGGCAGCCTATAGCGCAGAAAGTGGTTTTGTAGCGCTGGACGAGACAGAGGCGGAGCGAATAGGTAAGCCGAAATACGGGACACCATCAAAGGATCCAATTGTAGCCACCGCCAAGTGCACCAAGATAATGCTGGACGACCGAATCCTAGAGATGGCCAAAACCATCGAAGGGAACCCAGACGTCGACGCAAGTTGGGAAAGCTGGTCGGTACCAAAGATACAATGGGTCAATGGGGTGCCAGGGTGTGGCAAGACAACATGGGTGATCCGTCACTTCGATGTGGACAGGGACGCCATCATCACCACAACAACAGAGGCAGCAAAAGATCTGAGAGAGAAACTATCGCACCGTATCGGAGACCTGGTGAAATCCAGGGTACGAACAATGGCTTCTTCTCTCGTAAATGGTTTTGGTAGAGAGAGTTTCAACCGCCTTCTGGTAGACGAAGCGCTCATGAACCATTTTGGAGCCATAATAATGATTGCACGGCTGTCTGGTGCTGGTGAGCTTGTCCTCATCGGAGATGTAAATCAGTTGCCTTTTATTGACAGAGAAAATCTCTTCGAAATGAGGTACCAACGCCCAAACCTGGTCACAAACATCAGCCAGGAGTTGCTTTGCACACACAGGAACCCAATGGACGTCGCGTATGCGCTGAGGGAAATTCACTCGGGTATTTATTCCTCGGCTCCTCGTATTAAGTCCGTTGAACAAAGAAGGTACAAGGGAGCACAAATTCCCACCACCCTCCCCAACACCCTTTTCTTAGTACATACGCAGGAAGAAAAGGAGACCCTCAAAAGTCAAGGGTATGGGGGAGGCGCAGGGTCACACATCCTAACCATCCACGAAGCTCAGGGGCTAACGTACAAGTCAGTTATCGCCATAAAGACCAAGCCCAAAATGAAGCTGCATGAGAGCGTGTCCCACGCAGTCGTCGCAATATCACGGCACACCGGGACTTTCACCTACTACGCCGATGACATCGAAGACGATGCCATCAGCCGGTTAACAATAAGACGTCGTTTTGTCTATTAGATCTTTTATTTCAGACTACTATATTTCTTCTGTTGAATAAAAAGTTTTTTTTTTAATTCTGCAATGATTGTACATTATTTTTGCAACATTACATTTACTAGCTTTCGTAGCTGAACATGTCTTTTAGCCTCAACTGGTCCTTGCGCAACATTCACATTTTGATTGTTTATATTACTGTTCACCGGTATTGGACCTCTATTTACTTTAAGCTCTATTTTGTCCGCTCCGTTGTCTACCGGTTTTGCACGCCCTAATTCCTATGCGTGAGATGAGATGAAGTTTTATCTTAGCCACTCTCACACCTACGACGTTTCAAACGAGAGCAACAATAAGGACCGACGAAAAATGGTGAGATGAAAATCTCAAATCTCCGAATAGGGGCCCTGGTCCTTGCGCAACATTCACATTTTGATTGTTTATATTACTGTTCAGCGGTATTGGACAGCTATTTACCTTAAGCTCTATTTTGTCCTTGTTTTAGGCGGCATTTTGATATAAAAACATCAGATTATTAGAAAATATTGCCACTGATTGTAAGTTATTGAAAAAACGGAAAAACCGGAGGTAAACCCGGTTTTGTCTTTCAACCCCGGTTTTCAAAATTTGGCGAATTTCGCCCGGTTTTCGGTTTTTAGCAAAAACCGGAAACCGGTTTTGCACGCCCTACTCTCACACCTATGACGTTTTAAATGAGAGCAACAAGGACAAAAAAAGGTGAGATGAGAATCTCAAATCTCCGAATAGGGTCCCTGGTCCCTTTTGACGTTGGTTGTGTGATTCCTGAGGACGCTGCGTTCGACATTTTGAAAAGAGCCCTAAGTAAGTGAAAAGTTAAAAAATAATTGTTGCCAACCAACAAACCAAACAAATCGACATTCGTTTCCGGTTAACACAGATAATAAGAACTTGTTGATTTTCAATGAACATCGTCTAGGTGTAACCGGTCACTAATGGTCTACAGATGGTTGATCGCGTCGAACAACGACCAACTCATGTCAGAGACTTTCAGGCATCACTCATGCATTCCTTTTTTGTGACCTAGGGGAAAATCCTTTATGGATATCATCATCACCGCCCCGGGGGCAGGCGGGCTGGCGAATGTGGGAATCCTATCACTAAATCGTGTCTCACGTTTCACATTGGTAGCGCATACCAAAACCACTAGTGTCCAACTCGGCACTAAATGTCGTGCTACGGGGACGCTTTTGCACATTTCTGCGGCCCCGACAGCGCTAGCCTTTCCGGACTCCGGCTTGAGCCTGTGCTACAATGACAATCCCCCAATCTCCCAATGACGATCTGTCAGGACACCAGACACATCGTCATCATCTACCTCGGGGACCAAATCAGCCAGTAGGCGCCAGACAGCAACTCGGCCTATGAACTTGCCTATGAACTTGCAAATTTACTTAATTAATCATCATTTAAAATAAAGCTTGTTCATTAGTAGATGTCCCACACCAGAAACAAACTTACATAAAAAAACCTAGAGATAGTTTTCATTCATTTGTAAGATTTTCAGTCCTTCAGTTCAGAATCTTAGGAAAGTAAAAACTCATTTGAAAAAGTTTAAATCCCAACTTTGCAAACTTGTCCTGACTTTCTCATGACTTCTCTGGTTGTTGCAAAGTTGTTTTTAACAAACTCTCGTATTTTACAGTCTGACCACTTTATTAAGGCTGTAAGTTTTAGGTCAAGTTGCTTCACGCCATGACTACTAAAATATATATAACCTACTTATATTTCTTTTTAGCTGTCTATTATCTTACTCCTAAGTATTTATATTATCGATATAGTCGAAAGTTTTTGTGTTGGATTGTTATTTCTTCATACTTAAATGGGTGGACGGATTTTGATGAAATTTGGTGTGGAGGCTAACGAGCTGCTAGCGTTAGCCAGCCAATGTATGTAGTCGATCCATTATGATATACTACTTTTTAACAACTGGTATCACCGCGAGGTTTGCTAGTTGTCTTCATATGTCTATAGAGTGTAGGTATAATACATACTACGTATCTTCATACTCATTAAATGTGAATGTACGAGAAGGTACAAGTTATACCAACCTCTCTGTCTGTGTGTGGAAAATATCACTCTCAGCCTTGAAATATTCTAAGCTCTCAGCGATACGGCTGCCAACGTTAAAGAATATCACACAAATTCCTTCAAAAATGTTTGTTCCGGAACAAAGCCGACACGATCACCGGAAGTACCCACTAAAACTTATCGTCAAAACGTCAAAAACAACTCGCGTCACTTGTCACTTGATCAAAGCGCTGGCACCACGTGCCAAACGGAGACGAAACGTGTAAACACCGCGTAAATTCCTGCCCAGCTCTAATTCACTCTATTCCGCCGATACGGGCCCATTTTAGCCGCTCACCCACGTCAAAATTACTGGCAAAATGTTATTTCTTTCTGTAATAGCGTGAGAAATGTGAAAATACGGGTGCTCCGTGCGTTTAGGGTTGCCATTCGTTTATGTTTCCGGGACTGTGTTGGTATTAATAGAATACGGAATGATGGAGAGTTGTACGTTATTTATAAATAGCTTCCTACGTGATACGTAATGTTGAGGAATTCGGAGCAAGAAAGTAAATAAATGTTAGGGCTACTAACTAACTCAATTGACACAGAGTAGGTTTATTTTTTGTCGCGAATAATTCCGCGTTTGACCACCAAATTTCATCAAAATCTAATGACTAGTTTTCAAGATGTTCGACAAGCGCGTTTGTATTACACACAAAAATTAAATCCTATCCTATTAAACTATTCGCTAGCTAGTAAGCTAGCGTCTCGAGCTAGGATAACTTAAGTAAGCTCTCTCGCTACCTTCATCATTTCAGCCTGAAGACGTCCATTGCTGAATTAAGACCTCCCATAATGGTCTCCACAATGACTGCGGTTATCATGTGCTGCTCGCATCCAGCGTCTTCCCACGACCCTCACCAGATCGTCGGATGCATTCTATCTCACTAGCTTTATAGTATAAAACAAGTATAAATTTGACATTAAAAAAACCCGACAACAATTTTCATCAAACATACTCGTAGCTAAGAACACTCCCGACTAATCTTTCAAACAAAACAAAATCAAAATCGGTTCATCCGTTCGGAAGCTACAATGCCGCAGACCTTCCTAAGCCACAGACAACCACACAAACACGTTAAACTTATAACACCCCGTCGTTTTGCGGGGGTTAAAAATGAAGCTAATTACGTATACCCAAAGGCAGAGTTGCAAGCTTGCTAGCTTACTAACACCTGCCTACTGTCTTAGCTTGAAAAACTAGCCTCGTGTAACCCGGGCATTTACACCTTGCATAGACCGGCATCCCCATAAATTGACATTTATTCAGCAACGCGAGAATATTTCCGCGTCCATCCTGCCTGCAATTTATCATAACAGCGGTCGATGTTGGTGTATTTTTTCCCGCCATTTAGGGTTTGTGAAGATTCGACAATATCGATTTATTGGTGTCCGATGCGAAACGGGATGAATGTAGTTTATTTTGTGAGTTTTATTTGATTGCAGGGCAGATAGAGTTAGATTAGTTTTGCATTTGGTTTGTATCTAGATATTCGTAGATAGATGATCTAGTCCTGATGGATCCAGATATTGGTCTAGTTGATGTGATCTGAGAATTGCCAATCAGCGTTGTGATTCTGTTAGAACGTTGTGCAAGCTGGTTTTTCCGTTGAGATTAATATGGCGCGTTTTAAAAAGGGTGTCTACTTTTTTTTACTTTTCCGGCTAGGCAGCGCGTCAACAACACCGCTAATGTTGCAGGTGACTAGCGGCGGTTACAGTTTACCATGATTAAAAAAAATAAGGTCTAGATTTCCAGGATCAAACACGCATGACGTCACTCGTCATCATCATTCGTCTCTTTCGCACTATTTGTAAATTACATAATGCGGTCTTGCTTAAGCATCGATTGATGTCAAGCTACGTGTGGCCCACGTGACCAGAATGCTAAACCTGGCGGAATATATAATTATACCATGCAGTTTACTATCAGTTGTGTCATCTGCTTGTTCGCCACCCTTCTTACTGAAATTAGCTACTTATTGTGCGGGCTAGATTAATTTGTTTGAATTATCTTTGTAAATTTAATCGGTGAATAGTTCATCCAACTGTTTTTTGACACAACAGCCAGGTTAAGTAGATACGGTACTTAGTTAATCGAAGTAAAAGTATTTACGTAAGTAGGTACTTGCCCAATCTGCTCATTTAACTTAGCTCTTCTGTACCTATACCACAACAAATAATAGTACTACGCCTATACCTCTGTCTACACACATACATACGTCTCGAAAGATAACCTACTTCTAGTGAACCACTTCGTATTTAAATGTAAAAGTTTCATAACTGAAATTCAGATCAATCTTCAGAAATCTTTATTTAAAAAAAAGTTCACAGCAAGAGCCGTCATAGACGCTAACAATTTTAATAATGTAACAGCACTCAATGTAAACAAATCTTGTCGTTTCTAGTTTGATTTGACCGAATGTCTTTTGTCGCAGGGCGATGCGGCTCGGACAGCCCGTGCGAGCAGCTGTGCTCGGAGCTGCACGACGGCACCTTCGAGTGTGGCTGCGGACCCGGCTACGTGCTGCACGTCAACGGCTACGGCTGTCTAGGTACACTCTCACACACAACACTCACACACACTTCACACTCACTTAGCACACAAAGCTTAGCTACCACACGCACGAGCTTCACCACACTTTTAACTGCGCAGGCCAGGCTTGAACACGGTACGCCGTGCGTGATGAAGTAAAGTAAAGTAAAGTAAAATTTTATTGCTGGTATGATGGTAAAACTGTACACCGCGCCAACCACACGGCATGGCTTGCGCGATTTTCGACTTACAATGCAAGTTGAAAAGATCGTGTCGTTACCACACGGCTCAGGTTAATACACGCAGGCCTCAATTAAATACGCACAGTTAAAAGTGTGGTGAAGCTTGTACGTGTGATAAGCCTATTAAACAAGTCTAATACTGCAGCTACATTGGCTGGATGCGGCGAATATTCGAGCTATCGCGACAACTTTAGCCGAGTAGCCTCACTTGACGATGTATTTGGTCGAACACGAATGGTTATTACGACAGTCGGTCAACGGGCGCGCATCAAATGGTTTTGAACAGGTTGACTGCTTCTTCTGGATACCTAAAATGTAGATAAAAACACCGATACACGATGTTATTAGCGCAACAACGCAACAAAAATTACCTATTTTCGCTCGATAGTCGATAGTCCCAGCGTAAAGGTTTGAATTTGCGTCAAGAACTCAAGACAGAGACAGAGAACCAAGACCAGAGACCGAGAGATACGAGACCGAGACCGTTCTTGACACTAGGCGAGCGAGACCGAAAAAAATTAAAAGCATAAAACAAAAAGTAGGGTGACCATGGCAAGTGCGGACACGGACAAAATCCGTCCTTCGGGGTACTCCGGCGAGAACCAGGGTAAACAGAGATCCATTTTAAGTGTGGAAGTTTAAGGTCTACGGGGAAATGCTCATTCGAACACAGATTCTAAAGGTAGCATTGCCGGTGCTAGGCTATACGACTTGCTGTGAAAACGCAATCATCCGTGTGAGGAGACTATACACGACGCGTATGGCTGGCTGACGGTTCCTCGCGCCTTCGACGAGAACTGCTCACTAACCTGGAACTCAAGGTGAGTCCAGAAAAGGCAGTGAACCTGAAATTCACAATTTTTCCGGACGCAAAGAATAGTCAGACCCTTCTGGGAGTGGATTTTTTGGTCGCTGCAGGTATGGAGCTCGACTTCGCCTCGTCTAGCTGGCGGTTTTCTGGTACGCGTACGACGTTTTCGATGAAGAGACAAGAGTCCTAGCACATGCTTGAACCAACCCAGCGTCGAATTGTCTGACAGGCTCCTGCTAGGGTTTTAAGACATCTTTCCAGCAGGGGGAGCTGGACCCCCGCTTCTAAGCACCTCGTTGCGTAGGCAACCGGTAGATGGAAAACGCGAGCTTCTAGTTAAATCACACGATCCAAATAACGCGTTTAAAGGTTTAGTAGTACCTAACACGTAGGTTTGTGCCACGACGTGATGGCCTGTATCGTGTAGAGCAGGTAGCTGGCTCCACGGACTGGTTTCCATTCACCTTACCTCCAGACACCGTCCCAATAACGCCCAAGAAGCGTAGAGGAAGACCTCGCTATCAGTATAGTCTTAAGTTGGACTCTGGACGCGTTACCGACTTAAGAAAGGGAGAGTTAGTGCGACGTACTTGTGGCTCGCTCAAGCACTCTCCTGTTTACGGGTTTAAATTGAAACTTCTCGCGGAAAACGGATTATTGTTTGAATCTGAGTGGCATCAACGCGGTGCGCCACCTGGCGAGCGAAATACAAAACGCGATGTGTCACCTCGCCCGCGCCCGCGACCGCATCCACCAACACAGAGTCACAGAGAGTCCGAGAGAACCGCGCCCCGCACTTCACCGCGATTCGCTTGTTGGTATGGCTCGGTCAGACCATGATTTTCTACCCACACACACATTTACTTAAGCCGTTTCGTTTAGAGTTGAAAATCGTAAATCATATTTGGTGGTAAAATGAGATCGGCGCATAGTTTTTTTTTTTGCCGTTTTTATTGGTATTAATCAAGTAAGTAATAAGAACACAAATAAGAATAAGTTTAACGGTTAAACTTTAGAGAACTAATCTGCTACTTAATAATCGAATGAAAAATGTGTTGTATTTGTTGAAAATTTAGAGAGCTACACTCAAACAGTTTTATAAGCTGTAGGCATACATACATACATTTACTCGAAAAACATAACCCTCATTGTACAGTTGGGTACAAAGCTTTGGTTCCTCTTTTCTAATACGGACCGCTAGAGTGTGGAATACTCTGCCAGACTGTGTGTTCCCTGACACTTATAATCTGGGTGTCTTCAAGTCTCGAGTGAATCGGTTTCTTCTAGGCAAGCGTGCTCCATCGTAGGCCGCATCATTGCTTATCATCAGGCATGTTGGCGGCCAAACGCAAGCCTATTATGTAATAAAAAAAATAAAAAACAAAGAAAAGACAGTCGGTCTAAGTTAAAACCTAAAATACTTTGTTCTACGAAAACGCTACGAATCGCTACGAGAATTGCACTACAAGCTCTACGATCTAATACCTATTAATTAAACCCATATTAAGGCGAGATCTAATCAGGCTTGTGGATGCATCCTCTATTTCCTCCCTACTATCAATGATGCGGTGAATTAGCACGTGCTTTGCAAAAGGCTTTCGGTTCGCTGGGCCCGCTTTTGAGCGCTGTCATAGGGAGCTTTTGATGCTAAAGCAAGCTATGTAACTAAAGCCAATATAACCATAGCTAACGGACAGACAGAAACAGTAAACACTAGAGTTGATGTAACCGTAGCTAAAAGATAGACAGAAGCGTTGGCGCATTCGATAATTAACCCTATACCTAACCGCATAAAACGAATTTTTCCAACAAAGATTTCAATCCGATTTCGACTAGAACGACGACATTTTTCGTCTCAGGCGACGAAAATCTTGACGGATGTATGCGTCTTGGGCAAATTTTATTCAAAGCGTTTCTACGCCAACTCGTCCCGACGTCGACACTGACATCAATGGTTTGAAACTATTATGAAGTTAGTACTTAGTACTGCACGCTGTCGCACTGGCCCGGCCTGCAGGCCGGGCTATTCACAATCATTCGAAAGCGTTTCCGATCCGATCACAGAAATTTCAAACTCAAATTTTTCGAATCTCAGTCTACTTTAATTCATTTTGTAATAGGGAATCAAGTATAAATCCTATCGGAAGAATTAATCATGTTTAAAAACTTATGAATATAGACTGAGATTCTAATAATTTAGGCCTAAAATTTTTGAAATCCGAACGGAAACGTTTCCGAATGGTTGTAAATAGCCCTGAAGGTAACGACATGTTCTTGGCAACAAGGCTTCCACTACGGGGCCCTATTCCTACAATTCAAGATATTTGTTGGTCTTTGTCTCTCTCGTTTGAAAAGTCATAGGAGTGAAAGTGACCAAATCTCAATAAATAGGGGGCCAGGGCTAGTACAGGCCGGCCTTTTTTTTTTTAAATTAAAAATTACACTCCACGGACTCCGGGGACCGTGACTCTTGTTAACATAATTAACGTCCCGCTTGGTTGCCCGCTTGAATGTAGCTGTCAGTGTCGTGTCGTCGAGTACTGTCGGTGTCTTTTCGATGCCGGGCCAGTGGCCCTATTCGGAGATTTGTGATTTTCATCTCACTTTTTTTTCGTCCTTGTTGCTCTCGTTTGAAACGTCATAAGTGTAACAGTGCCCAAGACAAAATCTCATCTCTTCTAACGCCTAGGAATAGCCCTCCATGTCGGCTAATGAAGAAACGCTCATTCTTGTAAAAGCATGGTATACTAATATACTCCGCCAGGTACAGCGTTCAGAGTCAAAAATAGTCACGTGGGCAACTCGTAGTGACGTCAATCGATGCAGAAGCAAGACCGAAATAAGTAATTTACAACAAGTTCGAAAGAGACGATGACGATGTCGAGTGACGTCATCAGGTGTTAGCTCCCGGAACGCTAGATCTTGATTTTTTAGGATCATTGATAGTACAAAAAAGCTATGCTTAAAGCATCCATGTAAACAAGTTTCAGACTTATTGATGTTTTAGACTGCTCGACCCATTTCGATAAAATTTATATGCATGGGACCACCTATAAAGTATGATCTACTAAACAAAAAGAGAATCACTAAAATCGATTCAGAATTGGCGGAGTAATTGCGTTACATATAAATGCAAAAAAAAAACATACAGCCGAAATGAGAACCTCCTCCTTTTTGGAAGCCGGTTAAAAAGCTATTTAGAGTTCATTAACTTAGGAATACCTAGTGTAAGCTATTTCTGAAGGAACGGTATTCAAAACCACCTCAATGAAAATGTAAACAACTAATACTTCTAATAACCCAAACCATGGACAATATGTGGGTAATTTCAGTATGAATCGAATGAACACCCAGATCAATACTACAGAAAGACGCCAAAGAAAAACTACGAGATCCGTACTCTTCCGTGCTCTAGCGCAAAGTACCGGTTGGCGGCGGGCCGAGCGACTCAGGTGCTACTGACATTCCTTTGACAGTTCGCTCGGAAAACGTCACACAGCGGAGCATAGACTGCATTATTTTATTGTTGCTAACACTAGTTATTTAAACATTCCTCTTTCTTCCACAGAACTAAACTCAACAAGAAGCACAGAAGCGACGCTAGACTCGGCAGAAGACGTCCTCTACCAGAAAGACGTGTCTTTCTCAGCGGAACTAGAAGTCGCTCCGTCCAGTAGACTAAGACCCACGTTACATACTAAGAAACATATCACAGACAGATCAGAGAGGCTGGCCACGGAGCAGCCAAACGTAGATGTAGATAACTATACGTATACAGGTAAGAAAAATATTGTTTCACCTTTTGTTTGGTTTATATCCATTCAACGACCGATGATTGTCTAGTCGGAGAATACTCGCCTCTCAAGCCAGAGGGAGCGGGTTCGGACCCAGCCGAAGGCAAACACCAATTTGTTCATTGTGTGAACATATGTGCGTATTTAATGTCATCTGCTACGCAACTGGAGTCCAGTGTATGGCGACAGGCTCGCCCCCTCCCACATTTGGGACTAATATCGTCCGGCAAGTGTGGGTGTTGTACACCTCTGCCAGCTCCTTCATGTTTCGTCCATTCATGATTCAATCGATCAATTGTTCAAATCCATCCAACCATTTTGTTGATATCCACGATATACACGATTGATCGCTAGCTTTCATCCCCCTAGCTTGCAATTAAAAGTTATGTATGTAGTCTATGTAGAAAAAGTCGGCGTTTAACCACCAACTCACCTGATGTTAAGCGACGTTGTGGTCTAAGATGGAGCACGACGACCTATAATATACTTATTCACTCTAGCCTTGAAGTTTACTAGAGTGAAGAAGTACAAAGACGGTAGTTGAGTGAAGCGCCACAAGTGCGCTACTGCTCAGACCCGTCTTCGGAACGGTTACACCGGACTATATCCCGAAACACGACATTTTACATCACATTTTATCACAGGGGAGAGGAGTAAAGAGGCGGAAGGATTGCGTAGTCTTCTAGAGGACGGCATCAGCAAGACCGACCTGAACATCATCGCGGACGAGAGGGACCTTCTTGAAGCCAGCGGGAAGGTCACGACCCTCGGCCCCAGCTTGGAACAAAAAGTAAATAAAATGAAGTATTGCTAATAATATTTAAGATATGGGAATTACTCACATCCAATTTAAGCCAGTTACTCCGTTTCAGTTTTTTCGACGGTTTAATTATTGGTTAAAAGTTTTCTTTTTATAATTGTTTGTGGCTATAATCTAGTAATTACTATATGCCTAATTTTTGATAACTTTTAAATTAGCTACCTACAACGACTGAGAGGTCTCCAGAAAACAGACTGACTGGTCCAAATTTAGCATTAAAATCTGCGATTGTAAATCACCCCTATTTTCCCACACTCAGGGTTGGATTTTTGTTGCCAAATTCATATGGGACCAATTTCGGGGTATACCCTTTCCAATGAAAAAAGAATTAACAAAATCGGACAACTCCGATAAAAGATATGCGTTATCAACATATAATTTTTTTTTGAATACGCGTCGTCTTTTCCATATCCTCCGATTCGTCGGTTAAAAATATACTGTTTTGATTTTATGTCTTAACGAGCTACAAAGGGAAATGCTTTTTGATTTAGCGCTTATCTGCTATTAAACTGGAGCCCAGTGTATGGGCGACTGGCTCGCCCTCTGTCACATTTGGGACTAAATATCGTCCAGTGAAGTGTGGGTGTTTAAGACGTTACGATATTATATTGTGTAGGACATGATCCCAAAAACAAGGTCTAGCATTCCGGAAGCCAACACCTGATGACGTCACTTGTCATCGTCATTTGTCTCTTTCGAATTTGTTGAAATGACTTATTTCGGTCTTGCATAAGCATCGATTTATGACACTACGTGTTGCTGGCATGACCAATTCTGACTCGGAATGTTATACCTGGTGGTGTATATTATTATACCATGGTGTATGTTAAAAGATGAAAATGCGATGATAGCTTAGTTGGAGAACGCCCGCCTCTCAAACAGAGGGGGAGCGGTTTCAAACCCAGCCGACGGTACGCACCAATTTGTTCATTGTGTGAACATATGTGCGTATTGTATGTCATCTGCTACATGACTGGGCCCGGTGTATGGCGACAGGCTCGCTAGATGTCACATTTGGGACTGAATATCGTCCGGCAAAGTGTGTGTGTTATATTACACCTCTGCCAGTCCTCTCGGGGGAAAGGCGTAACGATATGTCTGTTAAAAGATTAATATTGATGCATGTCTAGTGAAGCCATTCAAGCTGGTAATCCAGTCCTTCCCCCAGGTGCCCGGCGCGACGGCCCCGCCCGCGTGGACGGCGGCGGTGGAGCCGTGCGACTGCAGCAGCTGCCGCTGCCCCTGCGCCAAATGCAGGCCCGGTGAGTCACCTCATTCTAGAACCATCCATATCCTACTAATATTATAAACGCGAAAGTTTGTGAGAATGGATGGATGGATGTTTGTTACTCTTTCACATCGTCCCATCGGGTGTACTTACGGTCTTTCTTCCTATAGCGCTTGCCTGGTGGGCCTTTCAAACATTGTTTTGACATAGTTTATTAGAAGCGATGACGCCTAGTTGGGGAAGGCCTGCCTCTCCAACTTTTTCATTGTATGAACAAATGTGCGTTGTGGATGTCATCTGCTACATGACTGGAGCCCGGTGTATGGCGACAGGCTCGCCCCCTGTCACTTTTGGGACTGAATATCGTCCGGCGAAGTGTGGGTGTTGTATTACGCCTCTGCCAGCCCCCTCGGGGGAAAGGCGTGACGATATGTTATGTTAATTAGCACTTCTATTGTGAGGTAGTTATTGGCTGTTCAAACCTAAACTATGATCGTTGTAATCCAATAAGGAGCTGATAAAGGAGTTGACTTTGAATGTATGGACCAATACAATTGCATCACGATAACAGTAAGACATGTAAAGAATAAGAATAGTATTTAAAAATTGCTTCTTGCTGTGTGTCTATGTGTACGCTTAGAGTTTTTATACTACGTAGGTAACTGATATGCAACTACGCTTGGCTATACGTACAGGCTAGATTAATACCTACATTCAATGCGACATACCTACGTCTAAAGTTTCAAGTAAATATAAGTCAATTGTGTAGGTAGTACACACGTATCTCTTGTCAGCAACGTGCTCCATCTTAAATGGAGACAATGCACTGACTCCCCAAAGACAGATTAAAGGATTTAAATCCTTTCAAGATATTGATCAGACACACGGCGTGACACGAGCATCCCCGAAAATCCCCGAACACTTCACCATTCAAAATACGAAGCAATCCGTTAAGGAAACTGAAGTCAGAGGAATTCAAAAGCCTCCCCCAGTGAATAAGTCTACCCAAGTACTCTACTCCCCATTTCCAACCGATTTCAAGCGCGCACTTCTATGGGCATGTCAAATGCAGCGGCGTTCTCCTTAGTGCACTTAAAATAGAGCGCAAAATTGGCTACGCTCTTCAGTGGCACTCGAGTTGTAACCCTTTTCGTAACAATTCGACTTTCACCCTGCGTTTTGTCGAAGTTTCGAACGGAGATAAAATTACAGCGTATTTGGATTGTACATCAGATAAGCGGAGCGGCCATCTTGAATTATTGGCGCGCAAAAACGGCTACAATTTGCAAGATGGCCCCGAGTTGAAAAGTTTTTGTTTACTTATGTTAATTAATTACCTACGAATATTAAACCAAATATGCCTCCTTATTTCCATCTGATGAAAAGCTCCAACAAAAGTGTTTTGAGGCAACTTTTCTTTGAAAACTGCCAAGAAATAATAAGCAGAGCCAACAAATAAAATAGAAAAATCAAAGGCCAAAAGCCTTTGATTTTTTATTTACGTTCTCATCTTATTAAAGTATGTTTTTTACATGAAAACTAAAAGTTAACATAACAAATCTTATCATCTCCTAAAATCTGACTTGCAATATTTCATTGCTAAAAATAAACTAAAGTGCTTACGCTAAATGTAAAGAACTTGAAACACGTAACCTGACCAACATACATACATACAACAAACATAATATAACATACATACATGTTAAAAACTCAACTCAAACAAGAGTTAGCGAAATTGATTTAGCATTAACCGCAGTTTGTACGTTAAATAAACGGAAGTGAGCCGGCCGCCATTATGGCGAGACTGGGCCACTTCCGGTAAGCGGGCGAACTTGGTCCTTCGAGCCCGCGGGTAGCTGTCGGCCCGTCGGATACAACAGGCTTGCTATTGAGCTGTTGTTACCACACTTTGTAGTAGAATATCTACAGAGTAATAATGGTGGATGGAATTTGTAAACGCGTTTAGGAGAATTCTCGAACCGCAAAATACATGCTCAGCTTATAGTTTGCGCGGCCCACAATTCACAAATCTCAATGCAAATTTCTTAAAATCCAGTCCTTATTAGTATTAAGTAGGAAGTTCAATTTTGTTTGATGTAAAATGTAGAAATAAATCATCTTTAATATCTCACGTCATTAGCGCAAAACTTTTTAATTGACAATTGAGCGTATTTTGCCAGACCTATTTGAACTGTCACGGCCAAAAATAAGTTTTCAAGTATATAAAATAGCCTTATAATTCAAAATACGTAATATCATTGTGATTTCCTTGCCTACCCACCGCCTTTTTTCCTAATTATCAGTTAAGGCCCGGTATTACACGAAATCAACGAAAACAAGTTTTTGCGCCTAATTTGATATGAAGAGTAGTGACGATCAGATGCATAAAAATACAGCTGGTAGAAAAACCAACCAAAATCAATTAACCGAAGGTAACTTTAAAAATAATTCTTGTTGTGGAAAAAAAAACACAAAAAGTATCATCTTAAAAACAAACTGCTTGAGCGTATGTAGTTCTATAAATTTTTAACTATTACAACACTATTTTTTCGATTATTAAATAGCCATATTAGATATCCATAGTTTAAACCGAGTAACTCTTTTTTTTTTAAATTTATTTATTCGAACAAAATTCTTATTTAATCGTAATAAGAATACGTATAAAACGGCAAAAAAATGTAATTCAAGGCGCTGATCTCATTTTACTGTCAAATACGATTTTCAACTCTAAATGAAGCGCTATAAAAGTAAACGCGTGTGTAGGTAGAAAATTGTGTATAACCGAGCCTTAACGTTTTGCGCTTGAGCGATCTATTTCTCTGTGAACCTCCTACTCCGATGTGTTAACATGGAAACCGCACCGCAAATATTTATGTGTAAGTAAATGAGTGTTTAGAAACCTGTTTAAATGTCCAACCCTAAGGGTGGTTTGAGTTAGATTGAGTTAGGGTTAGCTCCACCACAGAATCGGTACGAGAATAACAAAAAGAAATATGTTTAAAGCCTAAGTTACACAAGATGAGTAATCGGATGCGAGCGGCAGTTTTTTGCTACATACAGCTACATACATACATACAGTAACGCCTGTAGCTCCGCCACAGAATCGGTACGAGAATAACAAAAAAATTTTAAAGGCTGACCGTAAAGCCTAAGTTACATAAGATGAGTAATCGGATGCGAGCAGCAGTTTTTTGCTACATACATACAGTCACGCCTGTTTCCCATAGGGGTAGGCAGAGACCACTTCTCTCCACTTGCTACGATCCTGGCATACATCTTTCGCTTCTACTTCCATGAGTTTTTTCATGCACGCTCGTCGTTACGGGTACCCCTGACAAAAAGTTTACCTATCTATCTACATCTAGATCTTTATATACTCGTAGATAGTATGGACAAAAATCCTACCTCATCGAGAAGAGTTAGTATTTTGAAAAGGGAATTCAAAACCATGTTAAAGCTTTCTTAAACTTTGAACGACCTATTAGGGAATTAAATAGTGTTTTGTTTAAAAATAAATTGAAAATTACTGAATTTTTAGATGACAGGAAATTTGATGTACATATTATGTTCAACCTGACTTTTGTAAAATACTTTGACACTAAATACCTTTAACTCAATTATTAATTATTATTATATTATTTAGCTCTGCAATTTAAATTATTATTTGTATGCCGCACCGGGCCAGGACATGTGTACTACCATACTTTTAAAGATCTGTATGATACCCTGTACATAATGATGTTGTATAAACCATGTTCTCACAAATTAATACCTATACACACACACATATACCTATGTACCTATAAGTATACTTATGTGTAGATTTTTTTACTATATTTTTATTTGTTTACTATTGTATTTATGTATGCCACCGACCGTTTGTCATATTTCGTTCTGTCCTGTCAATCCAAAGGTTGCCTGGATAAAAATCGCTTTAAGCGATAAGGCCACCCTTGTACTGCGGAATGATATTTTATTTTAATATTTTCTTTGTTTGTTTTACTTTGTATTGTTGGTGTGCAATAAAGATGTATTGTATTGTATAATGAATCGTGAATCTTGAAAATGATGTGCTCACAGACTTTTATAATAGCCTGTCGATGCCCTATTTTCCAAATATGTCTACCTCTAAGTAAAACAGAATGTAGGCGTTATAAACAACTTTAAATCACACCCATAAGGTTCAAAGTTTAAACCCATGCAAGTTTAAATTTATGGCGACTAACTACGCAGTTGCGTGCAATAACTTAATTAAATGAAAGCGTGGCGGAGCTCAAAGGTAATTCAATAGCCTACACTAGCGGGTTAAAGGCCTCTCAAAATTTCATAACTCATACCATACAATAGTCAAAAGTAACTGTTTTTTTAAATTGTTTAGTGTTTATCTACCTTGATAAGGTTAACAATTATTTAGAAGACAAAGATGTCGACCATGAAGATGAAGACCAAGTAGCCACTAGTACATAGATATAATATAATATTACCTAGTTGTAATATCTCAACATAATATCTCAAACGAAAATAAAACTTTGTGATAGTGTACCGCACCACCCCAGTAATTAGTAATAAATAGGTGGCCCCTGCGATACAGGTATTCATACCTAGTGCAGGGACCACAAGCAACTAATTTAGCTTATGGTAATTTGAAAATATTTAAGAATAAGAAATAAGTTGTAAGCCAAAATTTGTGAGACTGTAATTTATTTATTATTTGAAAAAATAATGCCCCTCAGTTTCTTGCCTGTTCTTCTGAGTAGAGGCTCTTTTTCCGAACGAGGCGGTTGAGTATATTATAAAATTCTGACGTTCATAAGTGGATCTTTGATACCCAACTGAACAAAATCATTTCGACTTTGACTTTGGCTTTCAATATAAGTTAGTCTTAGCTAAGAAAAGCCTCTGTCTCAAACTAAAATCTTACTCATCTTTGTAATACTTACTTTCACGTAAACCCCCAAACCAAAATTCTGAATCCGCCACTGATGAACTGCTTATAGGCTACCTGTATATAAAATTACACATAATGGGGTCATGTCACATTACCGTATATATTTATACAAGGTTATAGGTAACTCACCAAAAACCTTTATTTTAAGGTTTCATTGTACTCATCAATATTAACTACTTTTACTATGGGGCGAACTCTGAAATCGCTACAAAAAAAAAAAACAGCTGTTCCATAAATTTTGTCTCAAGCCAATGAACTTTTTGTATGGAACAGCTGTTTTTTATATTTTGCGATTTCAGAATTGGCTCCATAGTAAAAGTTGCTCATGTTGATGAGTACAATGAACCCTTAAGAGGTTTTAGCGAGTTACCTATAACCCTGTTTATAATATAAGTCAAAAGTAGAAAGCACACAAGCTACACAATTACTGAGCTCCATTGGCTATAAATCTAATGCAAAGCCAAAGGAAAATAGCTAATAATTGTAAAACAATAGAATCATTACCTATTATACCAACCTAACATACAACTACAATACCCAACATTCTCTCCATAACTTGGCCGAGTTAGTTTACGGTAAGCAAGCATGATTAATGCGACCCTACAATCCTAACATATTCCTGCAATTTGTACAACGAGGGGTTTGTGTTGCTTTGGGCTGGGAGGATCAGAATTTACGACGTCGGAGGTAGATGGATGGTACGCTGGCCTACGTGGGCGACGGTGGCGAGGCGACGCGACGAACCGCAATGCGAAGATATTAAAAAGTTCTTGTCATGGTATTATAGTATACTCCGCCAGGTATAGCATTCGGCAATACGTAGTGACGTCAACAGATGCTTAGATTGACGATCGTTATTTCCGAAGATCGAAATAAGTCATTTACAACAATTAAGTTATAGATGGTAGTAGTAGTAGTTAGGAAGTTTTTTTAAGGTAGTTTAGTTGCATTAAGGATTGTAGCGTGTAGCGATAAGGGTATTGATGCAAACTGTTAAGTTTTTCAATACTTTGTGTTTTAAAATGTATTTATTTTACAAAATAAATAAAATTTAAAAAAAAACAAGTTCGAAAGAGATGGATGACGATGACGTCATTACGTGTTTTCTGAATGCTAGACCTTGTTTTTTTGGATCATGGTTCTTGTAAAGATACCATTCCGCGCCTGACCGCAGACGGCAGCAGCAGACGATGACACTTCGAGTTTATATGTATTTGTATGTATGAGATACGTTTTGCAACTACCTTGATGTCGCTCGCTGCGAAGCGCATCTCATACTAGAGGTAATATATAAACACATCTGCAACATGTCACGAAGATCGGATCAAAAATACTCAAGTTATGAGTATCACATGCGTAATTTAAAGGTATAAATGAGTACCTTTAAATGAGCTAGATTCCCTCGGTCATTTATTGTTACACCAACAAAGCTAACACTAATGAAAGTCATACAAAAAATCATTTACACGTGTAAACAACGTGCTAGAATGAAAACTGGTTAAGATCTAAAATATTTTTTTAGTTTCCATCAAAAAGCAGCCGTTATTGGGACGTCTGTACAGGATTTGTGAGACGTCAGTGCAAAACGCGCACCGTAGCAATGTTGTATGTGAATGGTTACTTTTTCTTGTACGCATGTTACACTTATAACCCGTGCACACATTTAACACACAGTTCGTAGGATTAAAAATTTAATTTGTATCGCGCTATACTTTGTTCGCTTTGATAGCGTACATGGGACAGTGGGCTACAGGTCGGACTTGAATTTGTGGTTCTTAGACTTAGATTTCAGATAAGTTATTTTAGATGGTAAAGTTACTTTGGAAGGGTGACCTCAAACCATTCCATGGTTCTGTGGTTGGCGTATGCAGGTGTTTGGGTTCAATCCCAGCATCGGTCTTGAACGGAGATCTCGCATAATTCTTTTAGTACCGTCCGATTTTAAAAAATTGCATTTGTACGAATGACTCGCCTGAAAAATATCGTGAGGATCGGATCAATCTTTTCAATCATCGGATTCTTGTTATCGTTGAACAAGAAAATCCTGAGATGTCCTAGAATCTGTAGATGTAGAGTCTAAGACTTCGCATCGCTCGGCCAACGAATAGCATTTTCAACCCCGGAAGCAAAAACAACGGGGTGCTATAAGTTTGACGTGTGTGTGTGTGTGTGTGTGTGTGTCTGTCAATGGCATCGTAGCTCCATAACGGATGAACCGAATTTGTTTTTTTTTGTTTGAAAGGTGAATTAGTCGGGAGTGTTCTTGGATATGTTTGATGAAAAATCAGTCATACCTAAAATGTCTTGTCATTTTTTTTTTATTATTATTATTTTTTTTTCGTAAAATATATACATTTTAAGGCACAAAGTATTGAAAAACTTAATAGTTTGTGTCAATACCCTTATCGCTACACGCTACAATTCTTAATGCAAACTAAACTACCTTATAAAGAAACTTCCTAACCTTACAACTACTACCTTCTATAAATTATTGACCCTAGGTAAACTAATTATTAGGTACTAATTTATTTATATTTATATCTACACGAGTAAGCATCTATTCATCGCAGTTCATTATTCTACCTCATTTTACAAGAACAAGCGACGTGAAGTTACTTAGGTCCAAAACGCTCGGAATCGACTGAATTCATGTATTTTGAGAGACAACTCCCATTCGTATTTCAAGTAAGATCCTTTTTTCCTAACTTCCTAACTAAATTATAAATGCGAAAGTGATTTTGTTCGTTTGATTGTAACGCTTGCACGCCGAACTACTCAATCGATTATCATAAAATGTTGCATACACGTTGTCAGTTGTACAGAAAAGGACAAAAGATACCTTTCATCCCGAAAAAAACACTTTTCCCGCGTGGTAAAAAAATACTTTTTACCACGGGTGAAACCGCGAGGCGCAGCTACTTAATTAACACATAGACATGGTTATATTATAACTATTATTGGGCAGTTGTGTACGGTTAACCGGTAGGTACAAATACGTAGTGCTAACCGGGTAGCAAACTGGTGGGAGGCTTCGGCCGTGGCTAGTTACCACCCACCGGACCAAGCCATGCCGTGAAATGACCTAGTCGTGTTTCGGGATGTAGTCCGGTGTAACCGTTCCGAAGACGGGTCTGAGCAGTAGCGCACTTGTAGCGCCTCACTCAACTGCCGTCTTTGTACTTCTTCACTCTACAAAACTTCAAGGCTAGAGTGAATAAGTACCTTATAGGTCGTCGTGCTCCATCTTAGACCACAACGTCGCTTAACATCAGGCGAGTTGGTGGTCAAATGCCGACCTATTCTACATAAAAAAAATTATAAAAAAAAACGACTGTGGGGCAATTGCCTCTTTCGAGAATTACTGACAAACCCTTCACAAACGCCAACTAACGCCATCTAGTACATATTCAATTAATTTAAGATCATTACATCGACATACACATATCGATCTCTCGCCCGCTTGCACACACATCCACACACACACACACACACACACACACACACACACACACACACACACACACACCATCTGATTTACCAGGCACATAACAAACTTATCTTATATCTTTAAATGAGCAATTCTTGTATATATTTATATATAATTGGAATCTCGGAATCGGCTCCAACGATTTTCATACAATTTAGTATATGGGGAGTTTCGGGGGCGATAAATCGATCTAGCTAGGAATCATTTTTAGAAAATGTCATTTTATTCGTGTTTTATCGATAATCAACTTAAACATAAACTTGGAAGAAAAATAACAAAAAGGAGGCATTTGAGTAGTCTCAACTGAAAAATATGACTCTTCCTGACATCTATTGGCGAAAATAATACTATTTTTTGTGAGCAACTAATTGCTTTAACGACACAACAGCAGATGGCGTTGTTAATTAACACGAAGTCAATGAGTGTTTGCTTTGAGGTTAGACTAAAATCAATTGTTTATTTTCCAAAAACACAATTTAAAAAAAAAACCGAGCAAAGCTCGGTCATCCAGGTACTGTTTAATAATGGGAGTAGCCACTGGCTACCGAAACACGGTTTTCACTAGTTCGGAGTCAATGGATTCATTTCATATGTTGTACTTATTGTTCGTGCCAAAATCCTACTAAGTACAATATAATATTATAAACGCGAAAGTTTGTATGTATGGATGGATGGATGGATGGATGTTTGTTACTCTTTCACGCCAGAACGGCTGAACAGATCTGGATGAAATTTGGCACAGAGATAGATTATAGTCTAGAATAGCACATAGGACACTTTTTAACCGCGGGTGAAACCGCAGGGCGCAGCTAGTCTTAATATATATAAATTACGTGTAACGTTGTTTGTCCGCTATAGACTCGTAAACTACTTAACCGATTTCAATCAAATTTGCACACCGTGTGTAGTTCGATCTAACTTAACAGATAGGATAGCTATATATATATGTTTATATAATAAACGCGAACGAAGTCGCGGGGAGACATCTAGTAACAATATATGATTTGATTTGATTGATTTGATATTATTGTAACTAAAGATAGAAAAAAGATGTAGGTGGCGCCTAATGTATCAGTTTACCCTACTTATAAATTGGCAATCGTCTTGAGTAAAAATAGCTTAGTGCGGGAAAACTTCGCTCGTGTACGTGGAAACCCACCCACCTCATATAAATAAAGAGTATATACTCAAACCCACACGCGCAACTTTCACTTCGCCTATGACACCTAAAGTGACTGATAGTGTTTCCTCGTAACGTATCGTTCTGTATCAATTCGCTGTATCAATTCATCGAGCCGAGCTGGTCGCGGAGTATGCGATTCTGTCAGCTTTTTCGCGAACCCTTTGAAGGGCGCTCGTTGCGAGCCTCGAGACAAGGTACCAACAATATCCAAAAAACAAGGGTTAGCATTGCGGGAGCAAACACGTAATGACGTCACTCGTCATCGTCATCGTCTCTTTCGAACTTGTTTTACATGATATATTTCGGTCTTGCATACGCATCGGTTGACGGCACTACGTGTTGCTCACGTGACCATTTTTGACTCGGAATGCCATACCTGGTAGAAAGTCAAAGTCAAAATGTTTTTTTAATTTTTTTCAAAGAATAAATAAATTACTGTCTCACAAATTTTGGCCTACAACTAGATAATATCTATACATACTAGTGGCTACTTGGTAGAAGTGGAAGGCTCTAGACATCTTTGTCTTCTAAATAAGTCTTAACCATTTAATACCATCTTTTCATTAATGTAGATACATAGTAGTAGATAGAATATTATACCATGGGTACCGACAGGCTCGCTTGCTCGCGTCTAGCAGCTCAGCTAGTTGAATTGATCAAGGAACTGTTATAGCAAAACGTTACGCGTATTCGATACGTTACGAGGTTCGCCTTCAGTCAGTCTCCACCTTAAAAATAGCATAGGTATCGCACACATGACGTCACGGCTTACCTATTTGCCGGACTGTACCATTGCCTAGAATGTCAGATTTTACTCAATAAACTAAAAGGGAAACCTCGTTCGTTTATCAGATGACCTGCTACCTCCTGACTGGTATCCTGCCCTCCACATGGAGTGCTTACCATTACACAGTTCATGAAGCAATTCAACAATTGAATTTGAACCTTGTCTCTCTGTGATAAAGGCGTGTAAGGGGCGTGTGTGCGTCGAGAGATATCGACCTCGATTTTTCGATTAAGTCCCTTTGGCAGGCTCGCCCTAGCTAGGGATGGACGTACGGAAGTAATCAAAAGACTTCCGTTTCCGGAGAAAAAAGTGCTGGTTTTTGTCACTTTGATGCAGGATAATGAGCTTTATTTCGTTGTGATTAGTTTGTGTTTATAACTGATAGTTTTTATCACAGGAGTTTCCTTTTTATTGCCTACGAAAATTACGCGAATTTGCTGTTCGGTGGCATTCGACGTAAATCTTGTGGCGCTAGATTTCTTGTGACTACACTATCATAAAGGTAATAATACTTTACATATTATTATTAGGTGACAGGTACACTGAGAAGCCGGTCATCTAGGATGATGTCGTTTTAAAATCAATTCTCATTCCAGTCTCTTCCATCTTCGACTACTGCTCTAGAGCATGTTACATAAACCCTGTTAAACATATAATTGAAGGGCATGTAAACACACTTCAGCAGTGTATGCAAAAAAAACGCACAATTAAAATAGCAAGAGTTATGGTCGATTTAAAAACGCAAGGAAGAAAGGAAATTTTACAGAAATGTTAAACAAATCTGTATCATATGTTGGTGGCTTTTTAAGAAAGTAGCGGCACGACGCAGATAGCTTACAAATAGAACCGACGCGATTAGTAACTGCGTTCACGCTTTAGTAAGTAAAGCGAAGCGCGATATGTGCTTACATTTTTTGTAGTCAATATTTAATTGAAACCAGCTTAATTGCATCCTCCAGCCGACACTAGATGCAACAGCGTTTTTGTAACAGCCTCAGTAGCCAAAGATGATACTTAAAACCAGGTTTCTATAGAATACACTACGGCGAGAATGCACAAGAACTGTACGACCTGATCCAGCCATCACCGTTCTTTTATAATTGTACCAGGTGCACCAGTAAGAGAATCTTTTATGGTGGAAATTCCGCCAAAACGCACTAAGCGTTTCAAGTCAACTTTTCTTGTAAGAACTGCAGAGGTGTGGAACTCGTTGACTGCGTTTGCCTTTCCACCTAAATACAATCCGGGGGTGTTTAAGAGTAAAGTAAATAGGTATCTCCTAGGTAAGCGTGTTACACCTTCGATCACGTCGACGCTTCCCATCAGACGAGTCAATGGTCAAACGCATTCTAAATCTGTTGTAAAAAAAAAGGTGAGGTTCAGCCAACTGTCAGCCCGTACCATAAATCCCGTTTCCCATCCCTAGCCCGTCCGTAATCGACATCAGTTGAAGAATGCACGTGGCCTGAATTACATTAGCCGTCGAGGGGGCTTGATCTACAGCGTGACAGGGCGCCGTGTAACAAAGGGAGACTGGTGACTTTCAATGCTTAGACGTGTTCTAAATCAAACTATCAAAGTACTAGCGTAGGGTTAGCTGTGCCTTTACTATGAGTTTTGATTTTTCATAGACTGCCTCGGTGGCTCAGACGGTAGTGAACCTGCCTTCTGAGCTTGGGGACGTGGGTTCGATTCCTACCTAGGGCAAACATTCATGTGATGGACATTTGTGTTTGTTCTATGTATGGGTGTTAATTATCTATATAAGTATGAATTTAAAAGTATTTATAACATATCGTCACGCCTTTTCTTCAAAGAGAGCCTTTGATCTAAAGAGATATGTGAGTTTCGTGAACCAAAACCTGATGACGTCACTTGCCATCATCATCGTCTCTTTCGAACTTGTTGTAAATGACTCATTCCGGTCTTGCTTATGCATCGGTTGACGTCACTACGTGTTGCACACGTGACTATTTTTGACTCGGAACGCTATAACTGACGGAGTATACCATACCATGGAGTGAAGCTAAATAAAACCGTTCAATAACGACAATTTCCTTACGCATCTACGTAGTAAAACATGGAGACATTCTTACTAAATAATTTCCAATAAGTAATTATTTTCTAAATGAACAAAGAATGATTGGTTCTGAGAAAATTAATTTCGCCATTAAAGCTTTCGTTAAGTTAACGTTTGTGTAATTAATTTGGGAATGCTTGTTTGTGCTTGTTTACCGAGGCTTGTAACATTGAGGATTGTACAGCTATTTATTTACTAAGTATGAATTGCTCTTGGACTTTGTACGTGGCGGCTGTATCTGTGTCTAGGCTTACCTTAACGAAAAGATTAATTTTGACCTGACTTATTGTGGCAAATCATAATACCTTTAAACGTAGAGTCAACTGGGGCAAATGTGTCTGTGAGGCAATTGCGTCTTTCGCAAATTACTTGAAATGAAATGAAATTTATTCACTAAAAATAGGGTATTACAATGGTCTTAGTTATTTAAAATATGTTCTCCTATTTTGCCGTTATTCGGCATGTGAATTTGGTCACATCTAAAAATAAAATAAAATTATAGCTTACAAAACCATGAAAAGTTATAAAAATAAAATAGGTACAATTATATATTAATGTGTTGTCAAAATTAATTAATAATAATATAGCGTCGTAGGTGGCATGTAAAAATAAATACATAATTAACTCTAAAAAATAATATTATAGTTATAATATTAATTACTAGCATTTGCCCCAGTTAACCCTATATGTGTTCAACATGTACTTATATCAAACTGGCTGCGGCCCGCGGTTTCACCCGCGATCCCACAGGTATCGTTATTTTTTTCGGGATGAAGGGTACCTACCCTATGTCATTTTCTGTTGATACCTTATCATGATCGGTTGAGTAGTTAGAGCGTGAAAGCGTATCAAACAAAAAACCGATATTACGTTGAAATAAATTAAATTAAACTTAAAACATAATTTAGGCAGCCTAAAAACTAGCTCCTTTTACCCGACTGCGCAAGAATGAGGGTTATGTTTTTCAAGTGTACGAATGTATTTATGTGGGTATCTGTGTATATGTATGAGGTTTCTTTGTCACGCCCTACAGCCTAAACAGCTTGATGTATTTCGACATGTGAGGTGTCATTTGAATCGTCTTGATAGTGGAAGCGACGTAGGGTACATTATTTTGTAGCTGGGGTTTTTGTTTTTCTTTTAATAATAAATAATAAATAAATAAATTCGGGACACTTCCACACACGGTCGCCTGACCCCAAACTAAGCAAAGCTTGTACTATAGCTGCCAGAGACTGATATACATACTTAGATATTTTTAAATACATACTTAAATAGATATTAACACCCAGACATAGAACAAACACAAATTTTCATCACATATATGTTTGCCCTAGGTGGGAATCGAACAATGAACAATTAATAATGTTACATGTTTAATAAACGCTGCTATAGCCTCAGAATAGTTATGCAGTGGTTTGTTTCTTTTTAAGTGTTTGATTTCAAAGAAAAAGATTAATAAGGAGGTATAGGGGGATGTTAAACTTAATTTTCATCTGAGAGTGTGTTAGTTTTCGCCTTCTCCGAGTATCGGTAGGTACAAAGTGACCGTTATTTATTTGGTAGAAACACCAACAGTTTTGTGAGTTCGCGACGTCCATCTATCTGTCCATTACCATTTGAAATCGGATAATTTATTACTGAATTACATTTGACGAAAACTCCCTATACTTACCTAGAAGTAGTCAAATATGGCAAGCAATCTGGAAGATTATCTCGCTCTCTAGGTAAGCCTGCCAGAACACACCTCTAAGCACTTCTCTGCAAGTTTTAAACTGGACTTGGAAAATCTTGCTAAAGTTTTTAGGTACTAGTGGCTGAAGGCTGAGTGGCTGAGTTGAATTCTCGAATGTATCTCCCCCTATACTCCGTCATTTAGATAGTTTTCCAAAAAGTGAATCGACAAAAAAGAAAAAAAGCAATTATGGACCTATCTACTTAGAACCTGCGCTCATAAAATTTTACGAGAATCGGTTGAGAAATGCGACCGGTAGAGTAGAACAGCCGGATATCCGCCAGCCACACGAAAGTATTTTTGGCCAAGCTAAAACAAAGAATCCTAGCTCGCACTTCGCGCTCACTCCTCTCATTCAACTAGCTCACTCGTTCAACTAACCAATGACTAAATTACCAGAACGCGCGATAGCGAGCATAGCGTTGACGATCAATGCCATAACATATCGTCACGCCTTTGCCCCTAGGGGGCTGGAAGAGGTGTAAATACAACACCCACACTTCGCCGGACGATATTCAGTCCCAAATGTGACAGGGAGTGAGCCTGTCGCCAACCACCGGGCTCCAGTCATGTAGTAGATGAGAAACAATTCGCACATATTTACACAACGAACAAATTGGTGCGTGCCGTCGGCTGGGATTGAACCCACCTATATGGCTTGAGAGGCGGGCGTTCTCAAACTAGGCTGTCATCGCATCCCTATCAATCATCCCGGCATATCAATTCCGGCCGACACAATACCATGGATGTCTATGACATATCCCTCCACCGTACAGCTAAGCATCCTCTTGACTTACATACATGTTTAATTCCCCAACGACTCAGAAATTAATGCATAATTAAGTACAAACAGGTACTTGTTTTAAGATCTACTCAGATTTCCAACTCTTGATCTTCAAACTGTGTCAAATGCTTTTACACAGAAGTTGTGAACGTATTTGCTAAACGACTTGAGCAAATGTGTTGGTGTCATGTGGACGTACTCAGGATGCGGGGTTTTGGGGAAGGATTTGCATAATTTAAGTAAGCAAAGATCGAATTCTGAAATTGGTATATATCTATGAGGGTGTGAAATAATTTACTGCGGTGAATATTACTCTAAAAAGTACCTGATTACTTTTATGATAGTTAGCTCTACTTAATACCTATATTTTGTTCTACAAACATGCGTGTCATGTTTTAATAATGAGAGCTAAACATAAAGTAGGTTTGAAAAATAATTTCGCAGATTTTTAAAGATTTTTTTAACGTAAGTAAAATAATTACTGCTCTACAAATTTTTCCAAAAATTTTGTTTTGCTAAGAAGCTCTCTTAAGCCCCCAAAATTATGCTCTACAGCCGGCCCAGCCTTGTCATAATTAAGGGTTTCATCTTACCGCCTTTCTGAAATTACTCAATTCCCCCCAACGCTACGTTTCCTTCCGAAATGAGGGTACATTAATATTTGGTCGTTCTTTGTTTGAAGTGTAATTTTGTTTGTTTTTCGCAATTTCTCAATGTTAGGGAAGTTCTTGGAAGTCGGGCTCTCTTACCTTTTCAGATTGATACATAGGTACATTTCCATAAAAGCCGTGCTTAATCAAACTTTGTTACCAAAAAAATATCGCATGTGTATTTTCTTGAGGTATTTCTTTTGAAAAAGTTTCTTATAAGTTACTTAGTTGAAAATATGGTTAGGTAGTCATATCTAGAGTCTAGATAGTCAAATAGTCGTCTAGATTCTAGACGTTAAAGGTACCATTCCGCACCCGACCGCAGACGGCAGCAGCGGACGACGACACTTTTTTTTGTGAATGACTAATGCTGTTGGCTACTGAGGCCTCTACAGCGTACCGGACGTAAGGCAAGCGCGGAGGGCGCAGGGCCTTGAGAGAGTTTGTTTTTAAAGCTAAGGGCGACTAGCACAAGGGCACCACTATGATACGGACCTCGGCTTGGGCCGTCGCCGGGGAGGGGGAGTCGATTTGCCCAGGCAACCCAGACAGGGTTTGCTTTTGAACCCTATTAGGTTGAACTGACTGACTATTTGGAGAAAATTTAACCGATCTTCTAACAGATCCTGGGATCTTCGGGCTCGCCGGCGAAGTCGGTGTTTGACCGTGTTCTTTTGGTAACCAGCGCCTATACCAAATACTGCATACTTCCTGTTGCGGGGAGCTGTCGGGTCAGCAGACCCCAGCGCAGCCGCCGTGGCGACTACTATGGGGTACGACGACAGTTCTGGTTTGTATGTATTTGTATGAGGTGCGTTCCGCAGCGAGTAACATGAAGCTAGCTGCATCTGCCGCAGATCTTATACAAAAAACAAACCAGAAGTATCGTTGTTTGCTGCTGCCGTCTGCTGTCGGGCGCGGAATGGTGTCTTAATGGACATTGTTTAGTAGTATACCTTGAGATGCTTCTAGGTGTTTACTGTAATACTAGCCTAGCAGTATTGCGACAATATTTTGAGTATGGCCCGGCCATATAGTTATAGTCATACATTTCTAGCATGGCTGATGATGGCCGGGCTACAGTCGGCAATATTCCCAGTATTAACGACGCCCAGACGGGCCATATTTTTACTGCAATACTGGCCGTATTGCAGTAAAAATATGGCCCGTCTAGTAGCACCGTAACATAGAGCAGTAGTTTCGGATTCTGGAGCTAAACGATAAGTACCATTACCTATGATATTATACGAATAAAACCTGAGTAGAAAAAAGATCCTAGAACGCACTCCACGAGCTGAGGCTTAGCTTTGAAAGCTGGTTCTTTGGGCTGAAAATTGTTAAGCCACTGCAAACTTTACTTGCCCTCAGGCTCCCTTCTGAGCTAGGGGGCGTGGGTTCGATTCCCACCTAGGGCAAGCATTCATGTGATGAACATTTGTGTTTGCTCTAAGTCTGGGTGTTAATTATCTACAAAACTTCAAGGCTAGAGGGAATAAGTACCTTATAGGTCGTCGTGCTCCATCTTAGACCACAACGTCGCTCAACATCAGGCGAGTTGGTGGTCAAACGCCGACCTATTCTACATGAAAAAAAAATGTTCAATTCAATAATACGTATTTCTTCCACAGATACCAAAATCGGCACGCCACGTTTCTCCGGCTCGTCGTGGCTAGCGTTGCGCGCTCTCCGCGGCGCGTACAAGCGCGTGCGCGTGCGCGTGCGCGTGCGGCCCGAGCGGGCGCGGGGCGTGCTGCTGCTGACGGGCGAGCACGACGACCTGTCGGGGGACTACCTCGCGCTCTTGCTCAGGAACGGACACGTTGAACTCAGGTTCGTCTCAATAATATACAGTCAACTAGCTGTCACCCTGCGACCTCGTTCGCGTTTATTATTTATATATATATGTGAGCTATCCTATCTGTTAAGTTAGATCGAACTGCACACGGTGTGCAAATTTGATTGAAATCGGTTTAGTAGTTTAGGAGTCTATAGCGGACAAACAACGCGACACGTAATTCATATGTATTAAGAAGAAGATAATATACTCCGCCAGGTATAGCATTCAGAAACACGTAGTGACGTCAATCGATGCTTAAGCAAGACCGAAATAAGTCATTTGCAACAAGTTCGCAAGAGACGGATGACGATGACGTCATTACGTGTCATTAAGAGCTAATCTATAAAAATAAAAGTAAACCCACTAAATACCCGTCATCCGAATTTGATTTCGAATTGAAATCCTAATCCTAACTAATACAATAAATGCGAAAGTGAGTTTGTTAGTTTGTTTGTTTGTAACGCTTTCACACCCTAACTAATCAACCGATCATCATGATATTTTGCATACAAGTTGTCTGGGGTACAGAAAAGAACATAGGGTACTTTTTATCCCGAAAATATAATCGGTTCATGTGGGACCGCGGGTGAAACCGCGGGGCGCAGATAGTATATGTATAGTTGGTACCTATTTGAAAGCATTTTAATACCTTAAAAATCCTATACGTACGAGTTCATTAAACCAACAACGTTAATGCATATTCATACCTAGGTATTATAGCTGTATATACGAGTATGTCTCGACATCAGAATGCAATCAAGTGACTTACACGCTGCTTAATAAGCTAGCTAGTAAAGCTGGTACAGCCGAAATTAATCCTTGCATGCTAATTAAAGTTACCTCCCGCATAGGCAGCATACTATAGAAACTTACAGCATACCTACTAGCCTATACTTGTAGCGCTTACATACAACTATGTACTTAGATATTATGGCATAATCCTACTAATATTATAAACGCGAAAATTTGTAAGAATGGATGGATGGGTGGATGTTTGTTACTCTTTCACGCCAGAACGGCTGAACAGATCTGGATAAAATTTGGCACAGAGATAGATTATAGTCTAGAATAGCACATAGGATACTTTTAACCGCGGGTGAAACCGCGGGGCGCAGCTAGTAAGTTAATCAATAAATAAAAAAATAAATATAAAGTCTTACTCATGTACGATTTAGTCGATTATTTCGACTAAAGTTTCAACCGCATTCGGCGATCTTTATCAAGGCGACCGCGTGCGAGCGGCTGCGTCTTGAATAGCACAGTGCTATGCGAGAATTGCAGTTGAAATTATAGTCTGAATAATCGAATAAATCGTACGTGAGTCTTTCCCGTCTCATAGAATCATAATGTGAGAAAACCAACGACAATTTCATAATAAAATATGTTATAGTTATTTATTTGTAAATGCAGTGTTTTGTCTTCTTCGATCGAGTCATAATTTCAAAAGAAAGAACAAGACAAAACACTGTCTAACTATTCCGAGGCTGTACAACGTTTATTGCAAAGGGAGTTGGGGCAGAACCGGTAATCTGGTACCACATTCTAATACATTAGTTAGGCATTAGTTTTCCGGATCTACCCAGACCCGGAAGTCCCAGAACAGGTTATACAGGGTTATAGGTAACTCACCAAAACCTCTTAAGGGTTCATTGTACTGTTCAATATGAACAACTTTTACTATGAAACCAATCCTGGAATCACGAAAAAAAAACAGCAGTTCCATACAAATAGTTCATAGGCCTGAGACAAAATGTATGGAACAGCTGATTTTTTTTTCGCGATTTCAGAGTTCGCCGCATAGTAAAAGTTGTTCATATTGATGAGTACAAGGAACCCTTAAGATATTCTTGGTAAGTTACATATAACCATGTATATGAATTGACCGGAAATCAAATCTATCCTCAGAAGTTAGATGCATGCTAATTTCTACCTGAATAAATCTTAGAATCTCAGTATAATTACAGTGCGGTTTCCACGTCTCAGTTCTGTAGCTTCGTAATGTTGCTTGTGACACTATTATTTATTCTGTGGTAATGTGGGCGGAAGGGAATTATGATGATTAATTGAAACAGGGACAGATGGGAATCTAGCTAATGAATAAGTAATGTTTGGGAGGGCGGGGCTGAGGACTTCGAGCGATTCCTTGGGGAAATAGGGAATCTTTTTCAATCTGAAATTGAAGTTGATTGTGAAACTATTACTACTCAATACTCAAATATTTATTGCTCATATTAATTATGTAGTCATGCAGGTCTTATATTTATGTATTAAGTAACTAAACGTATTATTATGACCCTGATAAGGTATATTTTGGGCACGCACCTATTTGTTAATTGTGTGAACATATGTGCGTATTGTATGTCATCTGCTACATGACTAGAGCCCGGTGTATGGCGACAGGCTCGCCTCCTGTCATTTGTCTCGTCTGAAAGCCAAGGAGATGAAATACAAATTTGTGTGGGTTCGAGATGGACACATTTATGTAAGAAGAGATGAAAACTCTCGTTACATACTCATTAAATCCTCCCAATCTTTAACGAAAATTGTTTAAATAATATTATAAATTTGTTTTTGTTTTTGTATTTTATTCGATGTTGTTTCTGTATATTTGAACAAACAATTATGGGTTTAAGAGTTTACTTACAGAATATTAGAGGCACGAGAACGAAATGTTTAGATATATATAACTCCGTATTATGTAACAACTATGATGTAATCTGCTTATATGAAACGTGGTTAACTGATTCTTTATTATCTTCTGAATTGTTTGATGAAAGATATCGAGTAATCAGACACGATAGGGATGCTAATTTTCTACGACTATATAGCAAGGATCATGGAGGTGGAGTATTAATAGCGTTATCAAAAAACATTGATTTTGAGCTTTGCCATGGACAACAGAGTGATATTGAAGATTTATGGGTTCGCTTAAAAATTAACAACCAGATTATAAATTTGTGTGCAGTGTACATTCCTTCATATATTCCACTTAGGTCATTTCAAACATTTCTAAATCGTTGCGCTCATTTAATCTCCTCTTCGCCGAACACCAAAACTTTGATTATGGGAGATTTTAATATACCGGACACTCAATGGCTTAGCTGTCGTGTGAACATTTCCACGAAGAGCAACGACAGATTGCCTTTGCTGAATGATTTCATGGACGTCACTAACCTGAGTCAATTTAATAATGTTCCTAATTGCTGCAACAATGTTATTGAACTAATTCTAACAGATCTAAATATCCTCAATGTTAGTCGTACTGTCCCAATTAGCAAAGAAGATAAGTTTCATCCTGCCCTTGATTATACGATAGATTTAAGTAAAAATTTAAGAGAAAATACCATATTACCAAAATTAAACTTTAGAAAAACTGACTATGCTAAGTGTATTGCAGAAATTCAAGATATAGAATGGCATACTCACGCTAATTCACTAGAATGTAATGATTTCCTAGAACTATTTTATAATAAACTCTGGGATGTAATTAACAAGTTCACACCGTCTGCGTTGCGTAAAACAAGTCGCCATCCACCTTGGTTCTCTAAATCACTTGTGAGAGCTATGAGAGAGCAAAACAAATATCATCGCAGATTCAAACTCTATCACAATCCCCGTGATTATGATCAGTACTCTCTACTGAGGTCTCGCACAAAATTATTAATGAGTGAATGTTTTAAATCTTATATATCGTTAATTGAAAGTGATCTTACAAACAATGTCAAAGCATTCTGGCGATACACAAAATCTAAACGTATTACTAACGATCTCCCAAAGACAGTTAAATATATGAATGAAACTGCCAAGTCTGGAACGGACATATCGAACCTCTTCGCAAAATACTTTTCTACTGTTTATAGCTCTTCTGATCCAGAGTCTGTAAGTTACATTCTAGACTTTCCTTCTGCAAACTATACTATGACTGACTTAAGATTTACTGAATTTGATATCGATAAACATATTAGCAAAATTGATGTGAAAAAGGGCAGTGGGCCTGATGGAATTCCGCCTATTTTTATTAAAATGTGTTCTTCAGCTCTCAAAGTGCCTTTAACCATTATTTTCAATAAGTCGCTTAGTGAAGGGGTGTTTCCAGATTTATGGAAAATCGCTAAAATCACTCCAATCCATAAGTCTGGTGATAAAAATGATGTCACTAATTATCGGCCTATTAGCATACTGAATAGTTTCGCTAAAATATTTGAAAGTATGGTGTACGATCAACTCTATAGTCAATTTAAGCATCAACTCAGCTGTAACCAACATGGGTTGGAATCGGAGACAAGGATTATATGCAGTGATAAGAGATAATCAATTAATTATCGAACAAAAAAGCAATCTAACAAATGAAACTAATAGAACTATGGTAGAATCTAACCTAGCAACCCAACAAAATTATGGCAATAATGTCGAAGCCGAGGGCAACTCCTTTCGAAACAATAGTTACTTTCGAAGCTACAGAACAAGAAGAGTTTAAAATATTATTTCAGAATTTTCAGAGCCTCGGGAATAAACAACACTTATTAGAAGCATATTTACAGCTAAACCCAAACTACAACGCCATCTGCATGAGTGAAACATGGATGAAACAAGAACAGCTGGACCTGGTGCAGTTCCAGGGCTACAAGCCGGCCGCATCCTTTTGTAGAACTACTCGGAATGGAGGCGGGGTATTTATCACGTTGCAAAATCATATAAACTTTGTTGAAAGAATTGATATATCCAAAATGTCTATTGAATATGTATTAGAAATCTGCGCTGCTGAGCTAATAAATGTAAATTTATTGATAGTTGTTATATACTGGAATAGAAGAGAGGAAGAAATATTTTATAAACAATTAAAATTAATTCTAAAATACATTAGTAAAAATTATAAAAAACACAAAATCGTCATCGGTGGTGATTTTAATACTAATATTTTAAAAAACTGTGCTAAGTCAAATACACTATTAGAGGTAATGTCTGATTATAAATATACGCAACGCATTAAGGAATCCACTCGCACAACAGATTCATCATCAACTTGTATTGATTTGATTTTTACAAACTTTTGTGATATGAACTTATGTGTAACAGTACATGATCTAGGGTTTTCGGACCATTTAGCAACCGGCATAAGTATTTCACTACCGAGACAAATGAAGCAAACGATTTGGTACACAGAAAAAAGAATATTTAATGAAACTAATACGGATAATTTTAAATCAAAACTTAAAGAGATTAACTGGTGCAACATTATAAATGCTGATTTTAAAAGCGTTAATGACAGCTACCAAATGTTTTTAGAAACATTAACTAGGGTGCTAGATTCGTGTATACCTAAACTTCGCATAAAATTAAAACCAACAGATAAAAAGCATTGGCTAACAGTAGGATTAAAAAGATCTTGTAGAATAAAAAGACAGTTAAGAATATTTACAATTAGATCGAAAATACCCATACTTACAAAATACTATAAAACCTATGAAAAAATACTAAAAAAAGCAGTAAATACAGCGAAAAAGATACAATACATAAAAGCATTAAAAAAATCTACAAATAAATCTAAAACTATGTGGCAGATAATCAATGAACGAACTAATACAAACCCCAAAAAAGATAAACTAAACTTAAAGCTTCAAGAAAATAGTACAGTAATTTCAGAACCTAAACAAATAGCAAATAGTTTTAATAGATATTTCGCATCAGTGGGCGAGAGTAACTCCGTCACGGGGAGCTCCCCCGCCGGCCCGCACGATAGACCACGCGGCCTCCCAGTACTACAGCCGACTACGAGCACAATGTTCCTATCTCCAGTAACGCCCAGTGAATGCAACAAACTCATTAAAAACCTAAAGAATAAAACTAGTTACGGTTTTGACGAACTTCCCTCCAGCTTGCTTAGGCAATGCGCTGACGAACTAACGCTGCCCTTTTATCTACTTATCAATCAATCGTTTAATGAAGGAGTTTTCCCGGATCAATTAAAAAAAGCTGTAGTTAAACCTATATATAAAAAGAACTTAAAAACAGACGCCAACAATTATCGTCCAATAGCTCTGTTACCTTCAGCTTCTAAAATATTCGAAAAGGCAATGAGTGATCGCGTTTATTCATTTTGTGAAAAATTTAAAGTCTTTGATGACTGCCAGAACGGCTTTCGTAAAAAAAGGTCAACAACCCTAGCGGTCTATAAATATATGCAACAGGTACTTGATATATTAGATGCGAAAAAGTACGCGATAGGAATTTTACTGGACATGAGCAAAGCATATGACAAAGTTCAGTACGGAATTTTGCTAGATAAATTACACGGTGTAGGTATCCGCGGCGTGGCTCATAACTGGTTCAAATCTTATTTACGAAATCGAGAACAGCTGGTAGAAATAGTTCATTACAATCATAAAGAAAAAACGATTCAAAATATTCGCTCAGATACTATTACCATAAATGCCTCTATTCCCCAAGGAAGTGTCCTTGGATGCCTCCTGTTTTTGATATATATAAATGATCTCCCAAAAATTATGACAGATCCATGTGTGTGCTTCGCGGATGACATCTCATTACTAACTTCAGCAAAAAGTAGTTTAGGGCTTAACTTAAAACTTACCAAAATGCTCGAAAATACAACAAACTGGATGCATAAGCATAATCTTGAACTGAATTTGTCTAAAACCAAAATTATTAGTTTCCACCCCTACCAAAAACAGCCACTTAATTTTAACTTCACTTTCCACGGAAATAATCTAGAAATTGTAAACGAATTTACCCTGTTAGGCATTGTAATAGACACTCATATAAATTGGCAACCACACATTAAAAAACTTAAGTCCAAACTCTCATCCCTTACGTACGCACTCCGAGAAGTGAAAAAGACAACTGATCTAAAAACTGCGATTATAACTTATTACGCAAATGCACACTCAAGGTTAAGTTATGGTATCATTTTATGGGGAAATAGCAGCGCAGCAAATGATGTTTTTATAGCTCAAAAAAAACTTATACGAATCCTAGCAAATATTGATCAAACAGACAGTTGTAAGCCTTATTTTAAAAAGTATACAATTTTAACGTTATCATGCGTATACATTTTGGAAATTTGTAAATTCGTTCGAAGCAATACACATTTATTTATACGCGAAAATGAACAATTATTTACAAAGGCAATTATTATACCTACTACGGGCCAAAACGACGTAAATCAACACAAAAACCGGTTAGTGGTGCCGAAGTCACGATTAAAGATGCACTCAGCTGGTACCTTGGTCATGGCTACAAATATCTATAATAATCTATCGGATGATTTGTATAATACGAAAAGTGACATTATGTTTATATCTAGATTAAAACAGTTTCTTGCTGACAAAGCTTACTATACTATTGACGAATATTTAAATGAAAACCATACAATTTAATTTTAGTAATAAATAGACTAATATGACTTTTGACAAAATTAATATTCTTAACATAAATATATTCCGACTACGACGATGATAATAATAAAATTTCAAAATGTAATAACCATCCTCCTCTCTTCTAAGTTGCTGTGCCCGACGGGGTCCGTTGAACTATGTACCTAATGCAATATTGTGTTTTGAAACATCATGTGTACTGTACGGCTTATGGCAATAAATAATCTGAATCTGAATCTGAATCTGGGTTTGTCAGTGGTAAATCGACATTGTCAAACTTATTGAATTATACAAACTATTTATGCCGATCGTTTGACAAACAGTCTCAGGTGGACTCAGTCTACACGGATTTTGCGAAGGCGTTTGATCGTGTAAATCATAATATACTCTTAGCTAAGCTTCATCACCTGGGTGTCCATGGTAACCTTCATCGCTGGCTCCGTACTTATCTGATGAGTCGCACTCAACTTGTGGCCTTGTATGGTTTCGACTCTATTCCATTTGAACCATTATCAGGAGTTCCTCAGGGATCAAATCTAGGTCCCCTTCTATTTTTAATGTTTATAAATGACCTATTGGAAAAAATTACTTGTCCATGTTTAGCTTATGCCGACGATATAAAATTATTTAAAGAAATATTAAGTAGAGATGACTGTTTACTGCTCCAATATAATATTAACATTATAAACGAGTGGTGTAAAAGTAACAAAATGTCGCTAAATGTTAAAAAATGTCAGTGTATTACTTTCACGAAAAAAAAGAACACAATAGAATATCCTTATTCTATTGAGGGAGTCAAACTAGACAAGGTCAACGTTGTACGAGATTTGAGTGTATGGTTTGATTCATCTTTAAATTTTAAATTCCACTATAAAACTGTAGCAGCAAAAGCAAGCAAAATGTTGGGTTTTGTTATGCGCACAGCCAAACCTTTTAAACAATGTGAGTCGCTCAAAATACTCTATTCATCGTTGGTCAGGTCACAACTAGAATATTGTTCTTCTGTTTGGATTCCTATTTACAATGTCGATAGAGATAAAATTGAATCAATACAACGCCGTTTTCTAAGACAACTAAGTGTTAAACTAGGCTTAAGAAAAGCTCTACCCGAGTATGAAGATCGTCTTGTACATTTCAATTTCCAAAGCCTCACACAGCGACGTAAAATCGCTGATATGTGTTCTCTCCACAAGATTGTTAACGGCTTGCTAAGTGAGGAATTACTTGCGAACATTAGCTTTACTACACGTAAGATTTCTAATCGTCGACCTGCTCGAACACTTTTTAGTATTCCTTCCTCTAATAACAACGTGGGGCGTAACAACCCGCTCCATCGTATGTGCCAATTATATAATGATTTATTATGTGACGAACTCGATATTTTTTATCTAACTCTGTTTAATTTCAAAAAAATTCTTCTTAGTACAAATATTTAAGTAGTTGATATATAAAAATGAATTATCTAAACAAAGCTGTGTACAATGTTTGGGTTAGTAAATTTATAATGTTGTTTCCCAATTACTTACTCTAAGTTTATAAGTGTAGTTTACTAATTAGTTTTGTACCTAAACCAATAAAAATAAATAAAAATTTGTGACTAAATATCGTCCGGCGAAGTGTGGGTGTTGTACACCTCTGCCAGCCCCCTCGGGGGAAAGGCGTGACGATATGTATGTATGTGTTAGGGTATGGCCAGAATTTGTACGGAACACGGTATGAAAGCACTGTTGCGTTAAACGTTCAACGCTCCGATGCGATCAATTGTGAATTGTGAGCAATATTTTTTTTTTATTACTTAATAGGCTTGCGTTTGGCCGCCACATGCCTGATGATAAGCAGTGATGCGGCCTACGATGGAGCACGCTTGCCTAGAAGAAACCGATTCACTCGAGACTTTAAGTTAATAAAGTTTGTCTTAAAGAAACAATATGATTTTACTAAAAAACAATTTCTACCCCTTCCTATTTTCATTTCCACATTACCAAGTTTCACTTCTTCCGCGCGGAGGGACTCCCCGTACTATTTTTTATGACCGGTTCACGCTGTTAGCATCCAGCGCACCATCCAAGATACCTCCAACTCATACTCCTTCGTTCTCCAGGTTTGACTGCGGCAGCGGCGCCGGCGTCCTGCGCTCGCCGGAGCCAGTGAGGCTGGGACACTGGAACACTATCTCCGTGTATCGACACCGCTGGGACGCCTGGCTTCGACTCAACAACGGGAAGCGGGTTCGAGGCCGGTCTAAGGTAAGCTATCCTAACTAAAATTATAAATGCGAAAGTGAGTCTGTTTGTTTGTAACGCTTTCACGCCCTAGCTACTCAATCGATCATCATGAAATTTTGCATACATGTTGTCTGGGATATAGAAAAGGACATAGGGTACTTTTTATCCCGAAAAAATTAACCGTTCGTGTGAGACCGCGGGTGAAACCGCGGGGCGTAGCTAGTAGTTTTTAAATTTTGTAATAATTTTAATAGCAATCTAGCAAAATTTAATTTAAATCAAATTATAATTTAATTTCTAAATATTTCAATTATATTTTTACAATTGATATTAATATTCTTAAATACATGACATTTCATTAAGTCTTATAGTAGGGATGTGCAGTTGCCTGGTTTTTTCTAACCTAGCGCAGGAACCTGAGCGTAAATATTCTACCTATGTATAAACGTCATCATTATGGCATTAAGTTAGTGTAGTAGTAATTGTAAATATGTAATCTGATGCAATAAATAACGTTTCACCATAGGAAGCAGACATAAATAATTTTAAAAAAAAACTACGAATGTCTAATGTTTTTTTAATGATTATCCTAGCGACGCCGCTGTTTCACCCTGACAACATTTAAGTACCTATACAAAATGTCACAATCATCCTACTAATATTATAAACGCAAAGTTTGTAAAAATGGATGGATGGACGAATGAATGGATGTTTATTACTCTTTCGGGCCAGAACGGCTGAACAGATCTAGATGAAATTGGCTCAGAAATAAATTATAGTCTAGAATAGCACAGATACCTTTTAACCGCGGGTAAAACCGCGGGGCGCAGCTAGTAATATCATGAATGTCTTGATAAATGTTAATTAGTTACGGCCTGTAAGCTTAACAAACAAACGAACAAAATCACTTTTGCAGTATAGTAGTTTTAGGATTTTAGTTTTATCGAGTGTTACAAAAACCCTGTTAAATCCGCGAGGTGCGCATCCAGTATCGACTGGAGGATGCAATTATGCTAGTTTAAATTAAATATTGACTATACAAAAATTGCACACACATCGCGCTCCGCCCTCCGAAAAGCGCGAACGCAGCCACTAATCGCATCAGTTTTATTTGTAAACTATTCGCGTCGTACCGCTACTTTCTAAGAATAAAAGCCACCAACAATTATAATACAGATTTGTTAGCATTTTTGTTCAATTTCCTTTTTTTCTTGCGTTCTCAAACCGGTTATGACTCTTGCTATTTTTAACGTGCTTCTTTTTTGGTATTTTTGCATGAATACTTGGAAGTGTGTGTACATGCCCTTCAATTATACAACAGGGTTTTTGTAACATGTTGTAAACTTAACATAAACTTTTTTTTGAAGTTATACTTCTTTTGGCGCGATAGAGAAAAATTATGAGAGTGAATTTTTACGATGCGCGCGCACACCGACACCTAAATTCTACATCGTGAAGTTAGTTCTATATAGGTGGCATGAAAATTGATAACTATGTTCAAGTTGTATATTCTAGTATTTTTATATTTAGAACACGTGTTTCGTAAGAGTACAAATAAACAGTGAATAAATAAATATTATTTTGGTGTTTTTTTTTTCCATACGCCAAAGAAGTATAACTTCTACCGCGTGTACATAAGTACACACACTCTTTTTTATCATATCTAGTGAGTTTTAAGGTAAATATACGTAGGTATATTTAAATCTTCATCACACTGTAACTTGGTATAATTGAAGTTCAAAACAGTCTTACCTTGTCAACTAAAAATATCTACGCTTTTTCATTAACAAAATGGCCGAGAGGTCAATAATTCCCGGAAAATACTTCGAAGAAAAAGTTAACAGCTCCCAAAATAGCTCAGCGGAATGGTGTAAGAAATGAAATGACAAAACGAGGGGCACAACAACAACTTTTTGTTTATCGAAACTTCCGGAAGGTAATTATAAACTTCACGGTTATCTGTTGCGGATGCTGTTTCATTTTCATTGAAATTCAGGGAAATGGCTTTAGTTTTAATTTACTTTTAATATGTGATAGATAGATTTTTAATTTTATTTTAGTATTTAGTTGGTAAACAAATCTAAAGTGTGACATGATTTCTGAACTAAAGTAACAAATTAAATATGTACTTAAACTAAATTACTCAGTTATCAGAAATCAGAATATAATGATAACTCCAATTCACACGTCACAGTTCAATAAATGTCAAGAATACAAGAGTTTTTAAATGTCAAAACAGTAATTCCGTATGTTAAAAAAATAGCGATGATAGCCTAGCTGGAAAAGGCCCGCCTCTCAAGCCAGACGGAGCGGGTTCAAACCCAGCCGACGGCACGCACCAATTTGTTCATTGTTCATTGAACATACTCGTATGTGCGTATTGTAAGTCATCTGCTACATGACTGGAGCCCGGTGTATGGCGACAGGCTCGCCCCCTGTCACATTTGGGACTGAATATCGTCCGGCGAAGTGTGGGTGTTGTATTACACCTCTGCCAGCCCACTCGGCCGAAAGGCATGACGATATCTTAATATATATAAATTACGTGTCACGTTGTTTGTCCGCTATAGACTCCTAAACTAATTAACCGATTTCAATCAAATTTGCACACCGTGTGCAGTTCGATCTAATTTAACAGATAGGATAGCTCACATATATATATATATACATATATAAATAATAAACGCGAACGAAGTCGCGGGGTGACAGCTAGTGTATGTATAAAAATTACAAGCGGTCACCCATCCTAGATGGTCTAGGTATTCTTAGGTCACCCATCCTATAATACCTAGACCACTAGATAGACGACCTTTTCAAACCTCGATGCAAACACGGAGAAAACACAAACGCAGAGCCTTCAATCAAATTGCGATACAAAAATCTAAAAATTGACCGCATGAATTAGGTGCTGCACACATAATTCACCGTAGTCACAAATAAACACAACTAGTCGAAACAGTGATAATTATTGTTGTCTCGTTCTCGCTACAGTCTCTTTTACGTCTCTCAGTCTTTGTCATTGATACACGTAACATAATACTGTCAACAGAGCTGTGTAGTGTCCGTTTGCTTGTATATTGGGTCTGTGAACTACAAATTAGACTCGTCCCGCTTCTTTCTTAGCTCGTAGCTTCCTCGTTCCTCGTAGCTCTCAAGCAAAATCATGAAGAACTATGGAAAATGAATAAATGAATGATGAGAAGAAACACGATGATAGGTTTTTTTTTTAAATTAAAAGATGGCTTGATCAAACGTGTTCTTAATCCGTGGTTCTGTGGCATCGTAGCACCCAAAAGGATGAGCCGGTTTTGATTTAGTTTTTTAAAATTAAAATACTTCATGATCGAGAATCCTACTATCCTTCCTACTAATATTATAAACGCGAAAGTTTGTAAGAATGGATGGATGGGTGAATAGATGTTTGTTACCCTTTCACGCCAGAACGGCGACACAGATCTGGATGAAATTTGGCACAGCGATAGACTATAGTCTAGAATAGCAAATAGGATACTTTTTAACCGCGGGCCGCAGCTAGTGTTCTTATATTTCTTAGCTCTGATTTTCGAGGCTTTTTGACTATTTAATTAATACCCTTAACGTAATAATAATTAAGGGTCATAAATTCATAACTCACCTTATTTTTTTTACTAAAATATCTCCGCCTATATAAGGACATTATTACGATGACGCGCCCAGAGGACGGTTCAGGAATTCCTTGCGCGTCAGAACGCCCATTCCTGCCAAATAACTTTATGAAGGCATAATTAAGTTAAATAACTACCGCCTCTTATATCATCGCTAACTCGATGCCATGGGCGTACTCAGAATTTTTGGGGGTGGGGCAGAATTATCAACTGACATTAGCTACATTTTTTAGGGATACAATAAATAAATAGAAGGAAATACAGAAATTCAGAAGTAAGTGGTACTAGATAAGTTCTTACATAGTGGAATTTCAAAATGCTTTTATTTACTTACTAATCTTTGTATTTAAATAATAAGCTGCAAGGGTTCTGGCTAAATCTAGATAAAATTTCGTTTTCAAGTCAAATCAAAATCTAGCTAAAATTTATTCTTTGCTTGCAGAACCTTTTTCCTATGCACACTCATCATGCCTGACAAGCCGATTTTCTGTCATTGTTGAACGAACTTTCTTTTTTTTATTTACTTAAATAACCTTAATTTTGAGCTCAGAATTTTTGGGGGTGGGGCAGAATTATCAACTGACATTAGCTACATTTTTTAGGGATACAATAAATAAATAGAAGGAAATACAGAAATTCAGAAGTAAGTGGTACTAGATAAGTTCTTACATAGTGGAATTTCAAAATGCTTTTATTTACTTACTAATCTTTGTATTTAAATAATAAGCTGCAAGGGTTCTGGCTAAATCTAGATAAAATTTCGTTTTCAAGTCAAATCAAAATCTAGCTAAAATTTATTCTTTGCTTGCAGAACCTTTTTCCTATGCACACTCATCATGCCTGACAAGCCGATTTTCTGTCATTGTTGAACGAACTTTCTTTTTTTTATTTACTTAAATAACCTTAATTTTGAGCTTCGAGCCTCGAAAATCGGAGCTAAGAAATATAAGAACACTAGCTGCGGCCCGCGGTTAAAAAGTATCCTATTTGCTATTCTAGACTATAGTCTATCGCTGTGCCAAATTTCATCCAGATCTGTGTCGCCGTTCTGGCGTGAAAGGGTAACAAACATCTATTCACCCATCCATCCATTCTTACAAACTTTCGCGTTTATAATATTAGTAGGAAGGATAGTAGGATTCTCGATCATGAAGTATTTTAATTTTAAAAAACTAAATCAAAACCGGCTCATCCTTTTGGGTGCTACGATGCCACAGAACCACGGATTAAGAACACGTTTGATCAAGCCATCTTTTAATTTAAAAAAAAAACCTATCATCGTGTTTCTTCTCATCATTCATTTATTCATTTTCCATAGTTCTTCATGATTTTGCTTGGGAGCTACGAGGAACGAGGAAGCTACGAGCTAAGAAAGAAGCGGGACGAGTCTAATTTGTAGTTCACAGACCCAATATACAAGCAAACGGACACTACACAGCTCTGTTGACAGTATTATGTTACGTGTATCAATGACAAAGACTGAGAGACGTAAAAGAGACTGTAGCGAGAACGAGACAACAATAATTATCACTGTTTCGACTAGTTGTGTTTATTTGTGACTACGGTGAATTATGTGTGCAGCACCTAATTCATGCGGTCAATTTTTAGATTTTTGTATCGCAATTTGATTGAAGGCTCTGCGTTTGTGTTTTCTCCGTGTTTGCATCGAGGTTTGAAAAGGTCGTCTATCTAGTGGTCTAGGTATTATAGGATGGGTGACCTAAGAATACCTAGACCATCTAGGATGGGTGACCGCTTGTAATTTTTATACATACACTAGCTGTCACCCCCGCGACTTCGTTCGCGTTTATTATTTATATATGTATATATATATATATGTGAGCTATCCTATCTGTTAAATTAGATCGAACTGCACACGGTGTGCAAATTTGATTGAAATCGGTTAATTAGTTTAGGAGTCTATAGCGGACAAACAACGTGACACGTAATTTATATATATTAAGATATCGTCATGCCTTTCGGCCGAGTGGGCTGGCAGAGGTGTAATACAACACCCACACTTCGCCGGACGATATTCAGTCCCAAATGTGACAGGGGGCGAGCCTGTCGCCATACACCGGGCTCCAGTCATGTAGCAGATGACTTACAATACGCACATACGAGTATGTTCAATGAACAATGAACAAATTGGTGCGTGCCGTCGGCTGGGTTTGAACCCGCTCCGTCTGGCTTGAGAGGCGGGCCTTTTCCAGCTAGGCTATCATCGCTATTTTTTTAACATACGGAATTACTGTTTTGACATTTAAAAACTCTTGTATTCTTGACATTTATTGAACTGTGACGTGTGAATTGGAGTTATCATTATATTCTGATTTCTGATAACTGAGTAATTTAGTTTAAGTACATATTTAATTTGTTACTTTAGTTCAGAAATCATGTCACACTTTAGATTTGTTTACCAACTAAATACTAAAATAAAATTAAAAATCTATCTATCACATATTAAAAGTAAATTAAAACTAAAGCCATTTCCCTGAATTTCAATGAAAATGAAACAGCATCCGCAACAGATAACCGTGAAGTTTATAATTACCTTCCGGAAGTTTCGATAAACAAAAAGTTGTTGTTGTGCCCCTCGTTTTGTCATTTCATTTCTTACACCATTCCGCTGAGCTATTTTGGGAGCTGTTAACTTTTTCTTCGAAGTATTTTCCGGGAATTATTGACCTCTCGGCCATTTTGTTAATGAAAAAGCGTAGATATTTTTAGTTGACAAGGTAAGACTGTTTTGAACTTCAATTATACCAAGTTACAGTGTGATGAAGATTTAAATATACCTACGTATATTTACCTTAAAACTCACTAGATATGATAAAAAAGAGTGTGTGTACTTATGTACACGCGGTAGAAGTTATACTTCTTTGGCGTATGGAAAAAAAAAACACCAAAATAATATTTATTTATTCACTGTTTATTTGTACTCTTACGAAACACGTGTTCTAAATATAAAAATACTAGAATATACAACTTGAACATAGTTATCAATTTTCATGCCACCTATATAGAACTAACTTCACGATGTAGAATTTAGGTGTCGGTGTGCGCGCGCATCGTAAAAATTCACTCTCATAATTTTTCTCTATCGCGCCAAAAGAAGTATAACTTCAAAAAAAAGTTTATGTTAAGTTTACAACATGTTACAAAAACCCTGTTGTATAATTGAAGGGCATGTACACACACTTCCAAGTATTCATGCAAAAATACCAAAAAAGAAGCACGTTAAAAATAGCAAGAGTCATAACCGGTTTGAGTTAGGGACCGGGGTGGGGCAGCTGCCCCTTGCTTCACCTAGGTACGTTCATGCTCAATGCTACCGGCATTCCTTTTATTTTGTTTTATGACTATTTTATGTTTTTTATATTGCTTATTAGCTTTTTATTGCTTGAAATAATATTTCGGTGCCTCGGTGTTCCTCTCTTCAAGATATGAATGAATGGGCGCTTCGTGCACAAGCGTGCTTCGTACTCAGATCAACCTACAAGAAGATAAGATAAGAAGATAAGATGGCGCACGGTGTATGATTTAGGTGAAGCCAAAAACCATCCGAAAACTACGCTACTGTCGTATATAATATATATACACACAACACGCACACATTGGCGCAAGAAAACTGCGCTACTCGCTTGGTCATTGTTACCTCGACATTATGTGCATTGGTTTATGGTATAATTTCGTGTACATAAATATACATAGTGCATTATAAAAGTGTGGCCAGGACTACATTTTGAGGGTCTTTTTAAAAACTGTGATGTTTTTTTACAAGTCAGTTTTGAAAAAGCCGTAACATTAAATCTTACAAATATGTGCAGTTTTAGAATATTATATCTAAAAAGGTTGTGTTTTAGAACGGAAATGGCTAACGTAGAGTTTGGGAATTAATATTGGTTTTCGTGCAATTGTAAATGTTTTTCATGGCAACATTACCACGGACCACACAAGTTTATTAAAGTGGCTTCAGCGAGATAAAACTCAGTGTTCCATCTTTTCCTCTAGGTTGATCTGAGGCTTCATATTAGACCACGTCGTCACTTTCCATCAGCTGTGTTGTGGTCAAAGGTCCATTCCATCATTAAACGATTTCTCGACATCAACTTCATCATTTGTAGATTTGTCTACAATTCTTGTAAAAAGGTACTTACAACGACCAAATTACAACAGTTTTCACCCCCGGAAGCCCTCATCGATTTTCAATCTGAAAAACGTCACGGGAACTCGCGTACAAATTGCGCGTTCCCGTGAAAAAGTTGTGCTTTACAACCTATCCCAGTGTGGGGTTACCAACTTTTATCAATTTCGAGTTTTCCCACCGTCTGTACTTCCGAGCGCTTCGATTCGTAGTTACGCTGAAATATTGGGGACATTCATGTTGAACACAGCATCGGTTTTAAAAATGTTTGAACGAAATAAAAATCTGCTTTTGAGGTGATGATGCGGTTTAGTGCTGGCGTGGTTGAACGATATACGGTTTTGGATCTCTTGTCGTTAAAAATCTTAAAAATAGTACAAAATAGTACAATCTCTTCGAAATTGCGAGCAAATCTAAAGAACAGACATGTGTTACATGTGTGTGAGTTTCTGCTTGATTTTTCGGTGAACATATCGTCATGCCTTTCCCCCGAAGAGGCTGGCAGAGGTGTAATACAATACCCACACTTCGCTGGACGATATTCAGTTCCAAATGTGACAGGGGCGAGCCTGTCGCCATACACCGGGCAGTAATGTAGCAGATGACAAACAATACGCACATATGTTCACACAATGAACAAATTGGTGCGTGCCGTCGGCTGGGTTCGAACATGCTCTCTCTGGCTTGAAAGGCGGGCCTTCTCCAACTAGGCTATCATCGCTACTAAAAATGTTTGAACGAAAAAATAATCTGTTTTTGAGGTGATTGATGGTTCAGCGCTGGCGTGGTTGAACGATATGCGGTTTTGGTTCTCGTGTCGTTAAAAATAGAGATATATACAACAGAAAACAAAACCTTTAGGATTGTAGTAGAGTACCGTACCTCTAAAGAAAAGACATTTGCGGCGTTTCACGTGAAGCCGAACAAGAAAAAACATAACCCTCCTTCTTGCGCAGTCAGGTAAAAAAGATCGATGTTTCTGATTTTAGTAATATTTTACTATGTAATACTACCTATATATTATATCCCTAAATCCAGATACAAAATATTTTTATAGTTTATAGTCTGGTTAACGAAATAGAGGGCTTTAAAAAAAATGACTAAAAGATTCAACAAAATAAATAAAGCAGTTTAATGACACTTCGTTTAATCAGGTACTTAAATGCATTTTCGATATTTCTTTGTCTCTTGAAAAAAAATTCATCCGTCCATCCATCCATCAGCCATAGGACGTCCACTGCTGGACATAGGCCTCCCCAATAGATCTCCAGTAAGAACGGTTGGTAGCGGACTGCATCCAGCAAAATAAATTAAAAAAAATTACCTACTTACTTATATTAACGTTTTCGAAAATTGAATTTTACCAAGTTGGACCGTTTAATTTTTTAAATTTCTTTGTACAAATAACTTAAAGTATGTAGAATATCCTTGCGATGCCAGATTGATTACCCAGTGGTGGAAAAAGAACATTAGTTATGCTACAGTCAAACGCCTCCTAACCTGTCAGAGACAATAAAAAGTTGAAGATTACAACCACCCACTAACTATTACAAACTAATCTATCTATATCAATACACAAACTCCAGCATCGAACAAATCCACAGGAATTATTTCCAAGTTGGAAGCAGAAGGGAAGTTTTATCAATTTCCTACTTTGTTACATCTCTGTTACTTGTCTTGTTTGTTACGATGGGACAAACACTCGCGTTGGGAGATGTAGTGAGCGACTCGAGGGACGTTTCTAGAAGTTTAGCTTATTCGTAGAAAAACTGTATGTATGGAGATAGAAAAAGTCTTCATTGTTTACACGAGAAAGAATTCAACTACCTCACGCTACATAATAAATAGGGTTACCTAGATACTTTCTGAAGGGAAATATGGCAACAGTTAATATAAGTATTAATATGTATAATAAGTTAATAGGTATTTTGACTGAAGGAGTTTGTTTCCATGGTCATGAAATAATTTAAAAAATAAAAAGAATCGTTTCAGAGGGGGCTATTCCTGTGCGTGAGATGAGATGAGATTTTATCTTGGTCACTCTCACACCTATGACGTTTCAAACGAGAGCAACAAGAACGAAAAAAAGTGAGATGAAAATCTTAAATCTCCAAATAGGGTCCCTGTTCCTACCCGTGAGATGAGATGAGATCTTGGTCACTCTCACACGTATGACTATTCAAACGAGAGCAACAAGGACGAAAAATGGTGAGACTGAATCTCACTCAGTAACTAAGAATAGCCCTCCAGACGTGGCGACCGTGGCGTGGTTATAGAGAATAAAGTCAAGCCAGACGCTTTTTAATTTGGTAAATAAGTAAATGAAAAATTGATGGCAAAACAGATTATTTTACGATTTATTGCTGTTTAACATCGTCATAAATCGAATAACGACTGAGGCCCATGTTTGCCAAAATTTAACCGGGCAAATATTAATTTAACCGGCCATTGTTGACGTGAAACTTATTGAACAGTTTCCAAAAACAGTTGATTAAAATTTAATCACTCTGTCAAGTTTCGGTTAACTTTGGCCACACACCATACAACACGTGAAAATATAAAACCTCGGGCCTTATTCTGGCACATTTGTTATTATTCTTTTTTAACCGACTTCCAAAAAGGACGAGGTTCTCAATTCGAGTGTATATAATTATATTTAGGTTTGTGAATTGATTCTGTTTTGTTTGGTAGATCATACTTTACATAATTCGATTTAAACTTTATCGAAATCGGTCAAGTAGTTTTTTAAAATATCTTCGAAAGAAAGCCTAATAAAAATTGTTTGCATGATTGACGAATTACAGGTTGGGAATTCGGTTTTTTAACCTTTGCTTTTTTACCCATCTGCGTAGAAGGAGGGTTATGTTTTCGAGTGTGTGGTATGTATGTACGTATGTTTGTTTGAGGTTTCTGTGGCACGCCCTACATCCTAAACAGCTTGATGGATTTCGACATGTGAGGTGTCATTTGAATCGTCTTGATAGTGGAAGGGACATTAGGTACAACAATTTAACTAAATCCGGAGTGTCAGACTACATTTTGCAGTCGGGTTGTTTTGTTTACATTTCAATAATTTTACTTGTTTATTTATACTGTATCTCGTTTGAAAAGTAAAAGTCGAGTGATCAATATAATTTCGCAAGCCCAGAATAAAGCCTTTACATAAAAAATGTTCTCAGTTTTTTGCGAAAAAGACTTAATTATTTTCAATGACAAAGGAAACTCTTCCCAAAAAACCCCAGTGTCACCTTTCAACACCTTCCAAAAAAGACTAAAGTCATTCTAATAAATTAAGCGTCTTTTCCACTCAGCCTCTGCACATAGGTCATTAATCTACGAAATAAATTACCACCCAAGGTGAGAAGCAAAACAAAAGCCCTTCGTGGGGACTCATTAAGCGGTAGGGTTGGATTGAAAACGAGACCACGGACATAGACATAATGTTTTATAGTAGACCTGACATTTCGAACTGGCAGTGTGATATACCGAGAAGAAGCTGGCCAGCACCTTCTTACTCATACGTTGTTAGGCACTCGAAACGACTACACGCGCTTTGTGTTAATTATTCATCAAAAATGCCAACTTGTGTTCTTAGATGGCATTACTGTAAAAACCAGTCAGGAACAAGTAACATTATGTATTAAAAGAAACACAAAAACCCGGCTGCAAAATGTGGTACCTTATGTCATTTCCATCAAGACGATTTAAATGACTCTTCACATGTCGAAATCCATGAAGCTGTTTAGGCTGTAGGGCGTGCCAAGGACATCTCATTCATACAAACATACATACATACACTCATTTCACTCGAAAAACATAACCCTCCTTCTCGCGCAGTCGGGTAAAAATAAATAAAAGCGACTCCATCGCTTTTACAAGCAAGTTCAGGGGGCCTACCATGAAATCTTATTATCATGATGGTTACGTTTTGTTTTGGACGCTGCGCAACCACAAATCGTATCGCCACGCAAGAAGGTCCATGGTCGCGCAGCGTCGAAAACAAAAAGTGACCATCATGGCAATAAAATGTCTTGGTAGGCCTACTAATTCTCCTGCGTGAATGACATAACGTGTTTTTGATAGCAACTCGTTTTTTTTTCTCAATGGCCGCGGACGATTTTTTTTTATGCCGGTGAAACCGCGGGGCGCAGCTAGTTTAAGTATAAAAGTAATACCGTCCTATAGGAACTTAATGGTGTACAGCGAAATGTGGGTGTTAAATACACCTCTGCCAGCCCCTTCAGGGGAAAAGCGTGACGATATAAAAGGAAGGAAGGAATAGAATGTATTAGGATGTTCCATTAACCTTTAATTCCTCCCTTATTGTGCAAGCCTCTGGAGTGTGGAATACTAAGCCTGAGTGGGTGTTCCCTGATGATTATAGGATGTCTTGAAGTCTCGAGTGAATCGGTATCTTCTAAGCAAGCGTTCTCCATCGCAGACCACATCATTGCCTAACATCTCGCTGGATGACGGTCACACGCAGCCTATCTATGAATAAAAAACTCGTCCGCGGCCATTTTTTTCCCCTGGTTGTTTGATAGTACAACGGGCTAGAAGGTAAGGTCATGAAACTAAGAACGATAGTACTCACAAAAGGAATAGATTTATTGAAGAGGAAAATGTGGCCTTCCTCCAGGATTCTGTACCCTGAAAAGTCTTAAGAAAAAACTAGACGTAATTACTTCGTTTTTCGTGCGTTTCCTAAATGAAAGCAATGACAGACAGTTTCGGGAAATAGCTAAGACCGGGTTGGTTATTCTAGAAAAACGTTAGGTCATTTCACAAGCCTTTGGAAGTGCCTCCAAGTCTGAAAGGTTTGGATAATTTGCTTCCGTTTGAAGCAAGTGTTTTTTTCCAAAATCAGACGAAAAATCCAAAGATTTTAGGTCTAATTTTGAAGCTTTTGAAGAAAGTTGAAATGATATTTAAAAATGTTTTACTTTGATCTTAGTTGATGGGCCTACTGTTCTTCAAAACCTCAGCCATCAACCCCTAGGGCGTAAACGGTTTCTTTTCTGCCTAAAGCCTTAAGAAGATACATTTTTTTAATTATTTCCTTTTTTATTTATTGTAAAAGTTCACAGGGCTCTAAACCACGGCAATTTTGCATTACTTCATTCATAAAATTTCTCGAATGCAAGACCTTATCTTGTCTTTACCTCTCCCGTTTATTCTTAAGTACTCCAAGAAGTCCCCCACTTCCGAATTGCCCCAACGCCGGGGTAATGTCCCTGAAGAATCACCGGAATTCCCCCTTAATTTGCGCCTCGACGACTTTAAACTTTGGCCTTGTTGCTAGTTATGATTGTAGATAGTAAGGTTTACTTAGAGATTTTGCAAGTTAAGAGTCCGGCGACCACTTTAGACTTCGCATTGGCTTAAGGTTTTCTATAGCTATTTCGTCTAGAAGAAGAATACGAGCGAAGAGAGCAAGTAATGATACTGACGAGCCCCTAAAGTTACCTGCAGAGTGTCAACATGCAATTTTAATTTTTTTTAAATGACTTTTGCACTTCTGTAATCATTCTTAAATAACTAAGAATTTCCCTTGTATTATGGATTCATATCAAAGCTAATGATGTAGACAACCTCCCTATGTAAAGGAATTTTTGATTTGCTTTGTCTATCTATTGAATAAATCAGTCAAAAGTGACCCCTTAAAAATGCGGATATTTTTCATAGCTCTATTTTCTCTTAAAGACGTTTTTTAAAAAAAGCAAGACCGGGCGGAGGTAGAGTTCATTTAATTGGATATGCTAAATTTCATCATAATCTGACAAATGGTTTCCAAGAAATTTGACAAGCGCGTTTGTATAGAAATTTCAGAGCGTCGCGGGACCCTTAAAGCTACGCGTCAGTTCACTACAGCTGACAGAGCATAAGTGCTGCATAATTCAAATTTGATAGAACTTCCAAAAGTTTTGTTAACCGACGAAAAACAAATATCAAAGCAGGTTCTCCATTCGACGCGTATTCATTATCGTGAGTTTTACAAAACATTTATCGCTCTTGAACACTATCCAAACCACTTCCGATCTTTTTTCTACAACACTACTGAATTGATTTTCCCGTTACATTCTGTTCACAGACTATAGATTTCAAAACTATACATATCAACAAACAGACAGACAGACCTTGAAAAACAAGTAAAAGTAACCCTTATCTTTTGGTTCTCAGGGTTTATTTTCTCGCATGACGTTCCGCGAGCCAGTATGGGTGGGAGGCGCTGGTAACACCACTGGCCTGCAGAGCAAGCTTGGACTGTCTGACGGACTGCTCGGCTGTGTCGACTTCTTGAGGATCAACGGTGATACCTACCAGCTTGTAAAAGACGCTGTTGCTACTATGGAAATCGGTAAGTACTGTGGTATAGTAAAGCTCGTTATGTAGCATCACCAATCAGAAACAAACCGCCCTTTTCAGAACTAGATGGTAAGAATAGCTAGCTGTAGCACAAATACCGTAGCAATAACTCTCGTAAATAATAGTTGTAGCACTCGTGTGCCACAGCTACAGTACGACTACGGCTATGCAATGAGCGCTACATTAGCTAAGTTACACAACGTAGCGTAGCGCACGCAGCAAAACTAGCATTTGCAGCGTAGATTTGGTGCTCGTAGCGTCTCTGTAGAGCTCGTAGCTTTGCCGAAGCGTTCGTAGCGTTGCTGTATCGCTTGTAGCGTTTCTGTAGCGCTCGTAGCGTAGCTGTAACCCTTCTAACAAAGTTGTAGCATTCGTAGCGTAGCTGTAGCCAGTTGTTACGACTTTATCCAATTTTCCGCCAAGATTTCGAGGAAGTTCATTATCCCTCCGTTTCTAATTATTATAGAAGTAAAATCAGCGCAAGATAATCTATCCTTTGACAAGATGATTCCGATATCCTTTGAAAAGTTTTCCTTTCTGGTGTAAATTTAATACAAGCAAACAATTCTGAATGATCAGAGTTATCTATTAGATTTTAAAACAAAAGTAAGATTGTATGAGCTATGTATATCTGGTGTCAGAATTCTTAGTGAGTAGGTATAGATAGAGCTATATCTATAGCTATATCTTTGATACTCAATTGAATAAAAACATTTTGACTTTGACTTTTGAAGGGCGTAAGTAATATGAAGGCCTCTGACATGGCTTGACCGTTGTTGTTGTAAAATAATCGATTTAACTACAATTCGACGTGTAATCTGACCCACAGTAGCGCTCAATTATGAATGTCACACACCTCCCTACGGTGACTGTGCGTGACAGAGGGGCCGGGATTTCTACCAGTTGATTTCTTTTACCATCCCGAAAAAAATGGGGTATGATAGGTGAAAGGAGTAAAAGCCTATTTGGCATTTTTTTTATAAATTACTTAAAAAAAATAACAAAGTTTGACTGCCTCGGTGGCTCAGTTGGTAGTGAACCTGCTTTCTGAGCTTGGGGGCGTGGGTTAGATTCCCACCAAGGGCAAACATTCATGTTTGATAAACTTGATAAAATTGATGATAAACATTTGTGTTTGTTCTTTGTCTGGGTGTTAATATCTATTGACGTATGTATTTTAAAATATATAAATTTGTATATCAGTCTCTGGCAGCCATAGTACAAGCTTTGCTTAGTTTAGGTTAAGCGACCGTGGGTGCAAGTGTCCCGAATTATTATTATTATTATAAAAGCTCAAATCATAGTCACGCATATTACTAAATGGGCGGAATGTTCAATGAATTCGTAGTGCGATCCTATTCTCTGAAGCTGGCCAATACATATGTAGGTATGCTACTCGCCACACGTGCCGTCGGCATCTTTGATATCATTTCACAAACGCACGAGCCCACCCGCACCCCGCGCTCTCCACTATGCAAAATATTCTCGCATACGAGTTCTATTCCATTTACACAACGCACCATATTATTCTAGAGACGGTAAAAAAATCAACCGGTATAAAGAAGCACCTATGCCTCTTTAGCATTTTAAACACAGTTTAAACATAGCCCAGCAGATAAAAAAGCAAAACGTTTAAAGAACATGTGATTAGTATTTTCTCATTATTTCTATTACAATTCCTTAAAGAAAAACTTGCGAAACCATGAACGAGATATCACATAATATTAAACATGCTTTCAAGCTATGAAACGCAATATGTATTGACCAGCATTACCACAGCACAGACTAAATAACGTAGTAAGTATATTATTTAGTCGGTGCTGGGTATACTTGTATCATTTATCACATAACTGTGATTGTGAACGGTTGGTATTATCTATTTAAGTATGTATTTCAAAATATCTAAGTACATATGTATATCAGTCTCTAAGTACATAATTATGTATATCAGTTTGGGGCCAGTCGACCGTGTGTGCGTGTCCCGAATTTATTTATTTACCTATAACTTTAACACAATTTGGAAATAAAAAAGGTACAACTTACAGATTTTTCATAAATTACTTTAAAACCATAATATTTACCATAAAAGTTAAAATACAGATTGAAACTGCAAAATATTTTTATCTACAAAATAAGGTACGTACTCGTATATATCTATGGTACTTATGGCACTTAACCCACTTATTTCCTGAACTATACATTTTTTTAATCTTGTTTCGTTCTCCTGTAAAATGTTGACTTTTCATTTGTATCATTTAACACAGGAGGCACGTTAGTTCTTAGTATCTACATAATACATTCGTTTGCTTGTGGATCGATAAAAACGTCTGGCGTGCGTACACTTATGAGCTTTCCATTGAGCGTGACGGGTCGACCCTCGTGGACGAAAGCCCTTTGAGCACTCACCTGCTTTAATATGAACCTGAGAATATATAAAATGTTGGTACTTACTCTGGTACCTTTTTTTGATTACCTTTGAGGTTCTAATTAAAAATGTACCTTCTTTATTTCTATTGTACATTGCCAGTGTTATTTTCGCATATGACATGGCTCAGTAACCTTAAAATTTCTTTAAAGGCTCCGTCTTATACGAAATCACCAAAAAACGATTTTTTTTTTTTTGGCGCCTACTTTGATATGAAGAATTATGATGATCAGGTGCAAAAAGATACAGCTGGTAGAAGAAACAACGAAGCAAAAAGTTAAACCGAAGCACAATTTAGAAAATCATTCTCATTAAGGAAAAAAAACACAAGTTATCTTCTTAAAAAAACTATCAGAACATAGTTCTCAAAATTTTCAGCGATTACACCCATTTTTTTTCGATTATTAAATAGCCAGATTAGTTCTCTAAAGTTTCCGAGCAAATTATTTCGTGTTCTTATTACGACTAATACCAATAAAAACGGCAAAAAAAATTATTTCTCTAGGCGTCGATCTCATTTTACCATCAAAAATGATATACGATTTTCAACTCTAAATGAAGCGGTTAAAGTAAACATGTGTGTAGGTGAAAAATCGTGCTATGACGGCGCCTTAAACCTCTTAAAAGCCTGTAATATATAAACCCATGTTTTGCGTAATAAATGATACAATACAATACAATACAATATATCTTTATTGCACACCAAAAACTACATGAAAATCTTAAAAACTAAAATACATTTTTCGGCAGTACAAGGGCGACCTTATCGCCTAAAGCGATTTCTTCCAGGTAACCTTTGGATGGACAGGAACTTACAGAAATACGAAAAGGGTAGGTGGTGTACATAAAACTAAATTAAAATTTAAAAGATAACAATAAGTAATATTAATAATAAGTACCTACTTAAATAAATAACCAAAAATAAATATAATATATATGAATAATTATAAATATTATAAATAAATATAATAAAATATCAATACATATAAGTATATAAATTAGTATTATGCGTACCGAATTAGCAAAGAGCTAAATAATAGTTAAAAACGAGATTTTTAAAAATGGGCAGTGATTGGGCCTGTCTTATGCCAACAGGCAGCTCATTCCATAGCTTGACAGCTTGCACAGTAAACCCTTTACTATAAGATAGTGATTTCATTTGATTAGATAAATTATTATTATGCTTGCTTTTTTGACTAAAATGTTCGGTTGGTGGCCGCGTGTCGGCAAACAAAGCGTTGGTCGGCCTCCAGCACGTTGGGCCGACATTTGTAACTGTCGCGGGTCGAACCTGGACAAGATTGGCACAGGACCGGGATGAGTGGCGTACGAGAAGAGAGGCCTATGCTCAGCAGTGGGTGATTCCGGGCTGATGATGATGATGATGCTTGCTTTGGACCGCCATCTTGTCTTATGTTAAGCAATGATGCGGTTTACGATTGACCAAACTTGCTTTGATTAGAAGAGACCGATTCACCTATGCTCATCGTAAAGACCGAATGGCTGGCTAGGAGTATGCTAGCAGCTGTTTTAGCTATTCGAGGTAGTCTAAACGTGGCTCATTTTTTTGTAAAGTTGTCAAAATAGACCATTGATTTTTGAGACTATTGTTTCTACTCGTCTCTCGCCAACGATGGCTAAGTATGATGGAGCACGTTGAAGTTGAAGCTTAATCAAGGTAAACACCATATTGGTGTATACAACACTTTAAAACATAGTGGACTCAGTTGCTTTGACTTGAGTCCCTTCCATCCTGGATCCGCTACTGAACGCCTGGTATAGTGTGCCGTTTGCAATCAACGCCTGTCTGAGGGTGTCCGTCTATCTGCAAGCTCGGTTCCTGCCCGCCTTGCAATGACATGAAAAATTAACTTGAGACTTGTGACGTAAAGCCCTTTTAGATTGTCTTTTTAATCGACTTCAAAGAAGAGGAGGTCATCAATTTAGTTGTATGTTTTTTTTTAATGTTTAATATAATAATAAATTCGGGACACTTCCACACACGGTCCCCTGACACCAAACTAAGCAAAGCTTGTACTATGGCTGCCAGAGACTGATATACATACTTAGATATTTTTAAATACATACTTAAATAGATATCAACACCCAGACATAGAACAAACACTAATGTTCATCACATTAATGTTTGTCCTAGGTGGGAATCGAACCCACGCCCCCACGCTCAGAAGGCAGTTTATTACCGCATAATTCCGTTATTTATGAACTGAATAGCTGCGCCCGCGGTTTCACCTGCAGTCCAACAGGAACCGTTAACTTTTTCATAACAATAAAAGTACCCTGTCATTTTCTATCTCCCAGACAACGTGTACGGAAAATTTTAAGATGATCATTTGAGTAGTTAGACGTGAAAGAGTTACAAACAAACTCACTTTCGCATTTATAATACTTATTATAAGTTAGGGTTTTTAAATATGTTTTTTTATTTGAACGAATACAATTAGATTGGTCCAATTTTTTACAAACAAAATTCGGATGTTGGTTTTTAATTTATTTTTAAAGAATAATTTAGAGCGGACCGCGCACGGTCCATCTCCGCTAGCCGGCAGCTCGGCGAGTCGATCTAAAACTTTATGTCGAAAAGTATTAAGTAAATTTTTCATTGCGAGGCTGTCGGGCTCAGAACTTGCAGGTGAACGGACGCCCTGACGTCAGAGGATTTCATTTATTCAAACCGGCGTCCGTCTCCTATCAGTGTCACGATCATGTCAAGTGAAAAACGTTTTTCGGAAATGCTAATATAAAACACTGCTGTCTGCCTGAATGTTTAAAATTCTGCTGGAAATAAGCAATCATTTTACGAGTTATTTTCGTTATTGGAATTGAATTAGGGATTATGAAAAGCTCACATTAATCATAGTGATTTATTTGATTCGGATGATTCATTGGTCTGCGTCAAAAGTTTTGGTTAAATAATTTTTCGATTGTTGTTTTTGTTGAGATCTGAAAGGCTATTCCTACGCGTGAGATGAGATGAGATTTTATCTTGGTCTCTCTCACACCTATGACGTATCAAACGAGAGCAACAAGGACGAAAAAAGGTGAGATGAAAATTTCAAATCTCCGAATAGGGCCACTGTTTAAAACTCTCTATTTGTTGATGATCATATTATTTTAATTGTCTAATGGGTGTTACTATCTATTTAAGAATGTATTTATTACTAGCTGCGCCCCGCGGTTTCATCCGCGGTTAAAAATTATCCTATGTGCTATTCTAGACTATAATCTATCTCTGTGCCGAATTTCATTCAGATCTTTCAGCCGTTCTGGTGTGAAAGAGTAACAAACATTCATCCATCCATTCTTACAAACTGTCGCGTTTATAATATTATAATTATTATAAATATATATATTTACGTATATATGAAAATCAGTCTCTAGAGCCAAAGTACATGCTTTGCTTAGATGGGGTCAGATTACCGTGTATGCAAAAATAACCCAAATAAATATTTATTTATCATCGAAATTATCAAGCTGAGCATAAGCATCTCTTTTGGAAGCCACCCATTCCGCCGCAATAATTTTCTGGTCATCCAAAACACATACTCCAGTATGTACACAAATTAAAAAAACAAGAAAAGTATACTTACTTTACCGTACCGTAAGAAAAGCATACTAACTTCACCGTAGTATACTTACTTTACCGTTTACCGTAAACCTTCCGAAAAACTCGTATAATTTCTATGCTAGTGGTTGCCTAGCGATTAATAACATCGGCATCGCCCCATTTATGAGTTAAAGCTTCCCCACCCCATAGATTAGTAACACTCGGTAGCACTCCCGACAGATGTTGATTTGTGGGGGTGTGAACTACCATGTGTTCGAGCCCGTGCAAGCTTATCAAGGACAATAAAATTCAGGCTTTAAGTAGGTACTTAATCGGGGTTAATTTTGTGTCTTGAGATAGTTCAGTGCCTTCGAGAAAGATTTAGGATCATCTGGGGCAATTGCGTTTTTTGAGAATTACTGACAAACCCTTCATAAATTAGGCGCCACCTACATCTTTATTCTATCTTTAGTATCATATCCTAATATGCTTTGCTTGCCATCAGGCGAGTTAGTGGTCAAACGCATGTCTAGTCTGTTGTAAAAAAATTAAAAAAAATGTGAAGGATTTGTCAGTAATTCTCGAAAGACAAGACACATTTGCCTAGTCGACCCTACGTAAGTATATCCTTATGAGTTAAATATCCTAATTCCAGACGACTGTTAAATGCACCTTAATGTGTTAAAAGAACCAACTATAAGGAAAATTCTTTCTTTGTCAGACCCACATTTATCATTGATAACATGAACTTGCCAGAATTTGACCTTTTAACTCACGGGTATATGAAATTTGCAATTCCTTAACTAATAGTTGGTTTGACGACGCCTCTTAGCTCGTCATAGAAAACTCCTTATGGAGCAGGCTTTGTGGTTTTTAAAAGCTTTTATTTAACTTGCAATGTGTGTATGTAACTATGTCTGTTCGAGTGGAATCTTGCAACGCATTTTGAAGTAGATATCTTCAACCTAACCCAAAATGAAAAAACGGGATATATTTTTTTTCGGCCTGCGTATAGATTGTGAATTAGAGATTGGGACAAGGGGCTCTAGACAAGTTAGATTAGCTTTCAAACGATTTTACTTCTATAATCACTAAGGCTCAAAGTGCTCAATATCTACCTGCTGGTTGGACGAGTCGACAATACGCACACGTGACATTTTCTAAGCTTTTATTTCGTCCAATCAGCAGTTCACGTTCGATCGCAGACGATCCTAGAAACAAAATCGCTTGGAAGCGATTGCAACTTCTCTAGGCCAATCCCAGAATATGTGGCGTACAAGAAGAGAGGGGTATACGTAATGGACGAATATGGGCTAAATAATGAAGATGATGATAGAAATGCAGAGAATCTAAAGCGCCAGGAGTTAAACTCAAAACTAACTGCTATAATACAACATGCTGATTTTGGGGGGTGTTATTCTACCCGCTAAAGTAATCAAATTTTAGAACTTACGTTCGCAAAATTCGAAAGAAAAATCACTCAAAAGAAAAACACTAAAGTCTACACCCAAAACCAGCACCTTGTATATTACGGCTTCCTGAATCAAAATGTTGTTTTAAACCCAACGGGAGCAGTTAACATGCCACCTGCTTGTTTGCAAATCTCTTTAAACAATGTGACCTAACTCGGAACAATCAGCACGCTTCCTGACTATTTACTTAGTCAGTCTCTCGTTCAGTGTACCCTGGGTCCAATCGGACAAATAGCGCTGAATGTTCTAGGCACTCAGAATTTATGCCATTTACGAATCTTTTTCTTTTTTTTGCTTTCTATATTTTGTTTTCTTTCTAAATCATATTGTCATTAATCGTTACTATCTCATGATACCATCATATCATTCTAATAAAGCAGTGTTAATAAATGTCATAAAAGAAATGGAACGTATCCGTAATCATATCGGAGTCAAAGATATCCATAGGCGACGGTGATCGATTGTGATTGCTTACTATCAAACAACCCGTCTGCTTGTTTGTCACCTTTGACATAAAAAAACTGTAAAAAAAACTTTAACAGTTTTTTTATATGAAATGAAATGAAAAATATTTTTATTGCCAAAGTAAAAAAAAAAAACAATAGAAGTAATTAGGTACAATGGGCAGATAACTATGGTAGCAAAGGGAGTAAGCTCGGCACTAAGCTGCGTAAACTAGATCAGTATTTCTGCGTTTGTTTCAAATAAATATATTTTTTCCTTCCCCAAGTCTATACATTTTTCTTCACAACCACAGCAAACAAATTACGACCATAACTAATGGGTAACACAAGGAAATGATAGTCACCATCGATCACTTCGACAAAAACAGAATCAGATATTACTTTTAAATATTCCACAGAAGCAAAAATAGAAAGTGTTCCGCGCAAATGCTCGTAGCTGCCTAATTTGATTGATTGGATGACGGAATCCGGATTCACTTAAAAGGGGAGGTCTTTTTGATCATCGGAAAACACGAAAATGCGGACAAACAACGTGCGATTTGAATTTTCAATAGGATGGCCTCGAGGTCTCTTGCGGAGAGGGGTTTGAAGGCTTCGGTGAAGTAGATTGAATCCGGCAAGGATTAGGACAAAGAGATCTGACCTACGTTTTCGGCTACAGCGGGTTGACAAAGACTCTACCTTCTTAACATAGATACATAGATGTAAAGTCACTATGTTTGATTGTTTGTTTAGCAGGGCATTTTCCATGCTTAGCCACTTGATCGGGCCATTGTGCGTGAACTCTTTCTATCAACCCTTCCTCCTACTCCAATCAGCTCAGGTGCTCCCAGAAGGTTAGCAACCTTTTCTGGCTGCTGCAAGCCCTCAGGAGCGATGATGGAGATTGGATGTAAATTTCATAACGCATACTGTATATCTGATTGACGCGTTTTGATTTCTCCCAACCCAAATTCTTTAAGACTGTTCCAGGCAGCTGTTGTCAAGAACGGCTTCATAAAAATTAATAAAGTAAATAGGTTCGTATAGCTCGAGTGGCTAAACCTTTTAAGTCTTCAATAAAGCTTGCAATTTCGGTTTCAATTAAAAAGTGTCTTGTAGTGTGTAGGCAGTATTAGTTTACCTCATAAGTCTTAGCTAACCATTATTGGTTTTGCATTAGATGTGGAGAGAGTCAATCAAATCAAAATAAATTTATTTCAGGCATGACACCCATCATTATTGCACTCATTGTTTATATTATATTTCATTACATTCATTTAAGTAAAATAATGTAGGTAATACATAAAATTAAAATGCGGACTTCTTATTTATAACAATTAATAATAATAAAAATATACAATGTCAATTTCAACTAAACATTAAAAATCAGTAAAAAAATGTCAAATAAAATTATGTAGTAATATAGTAGGTACATTAAAAAATTCACACACACATAAGCGGACGCTACCAAGTGCACACGTCTTTCTATTAAGTCACCGAAACCCCAACATACGTAACGTAAACATTTACATACGTAAACGACACCAATACATGTCATGGCAACCCTGCCAGCCAAGCAAAAACAATTCACCGACCAATCACCTATGCTGTTTACTAAATTTCGATTAAACATTTTCAGCACAGCTTTATATCTAACCGTGATCGGAAATAACACATATATTGTGGACAGAACGCCGGTTAACAGTCTCAAAGTTAATTGCCATGAAGTGTCTATGCCTGCTTCTCGTCCCATCCCGTCCCCCAGCGATCGGATTTGGGCCGTTCCATTTGACACGACAAACAGACTGGCGGATCCAGGGTTTTGGTTTGGGGGGGCTTGACTTAGGTGAAAGTAAGCTCTTGCAAAATAAAAAGGTTAGATTTTGGTTTGACTTTACTCAACTGAGGGTAAACCTTTAAATAAACTGATAAATATTATTGTTAAAAGAAAAACAATTCTGGTTGCAAAATGTTGTACCATAGGTCACTTCCACTGTCAAGGCGATTTGACACCTCACATGTCAAAATACATCATAGGGCGTGCCGAAAAACCTTCATACATACACTCGAAAAACATAACCCTCCTTGCGCAGTCTGGTAAAAAAACAGACATTTCCAACTATTACACCAAGGACAAACGCTCATGTGATGAACATTTGTATTTGTTTTATTTCTGAGTGGTGTGCTTGAGTGTGTATTGTTGTGAGCTTAAGTGTGTATGTCAAAAGTCTCTGGCGGCAATAGTACAAGCTTTGCTTTAGTCTGGGACCGCGTGTTCTAAAATTTCGCGAGTGTTATTGAATGATTGTAGAGTGTGAATTTGTGAATTTGATAATTTGATACTTATGGGGGAGGGGGTTGAGCCCCTCCCCTGGATCCGCTAGTGCAAACTGAATCTAGTGGCGCTGTGTTTACGCAGACAATGTGTTGTGATGGAGGTACTATCGAATACTCGTCAGCTGAATGGAGTTTCGTATCGAATTATGGATATCGGATGTAGATAAGTATCTATGAGCTCGTATAATTTCTGTGCTATACCCAAAATTGGTGGAACCCTTAATAGTGTTTCTTTTGCGTCATATCTGTCGATCATTCCAATATTTCATTCCTATATACAGAAAACAAACTTGTCACAAATTTCCCCCGAAAGGGTTTGCAGAGGCGTATAATAACACCCACACTTCGCCAGATGATATAAAGAAAAGGAAACAAAAACCCTCTCCCACGCGTTTATAACATCAGAGGGAAGTGTCATGAATGTAAAACCTACCAACACAAATCGAAAATAAGAAACATCTCTGAGAATTTATTCTCTGTACCTCGATACGTATCTCATGGCAACGTTTATCGAAAATATATTACTCTAATAGGAAAATTATAATAAGGTTTCCGATACGCGATATTCGATTCGTTTTATTCGATCGAGAAGGCAATAAAGACGAAACTGAATTTTGTGAGTTCATTTTGCATAATGACTCTGAGTGTTTTGTTGAGACTTTTTCATTTTCAAGCATTTTTCAAATGTCATTTATTTGATTTTACTCTTTGGCGGCCATCTTATTTTGGAACTCTCATTTTTAAGGCTCATTAGAATGGTATTATATTAAACTAGCTGCGCCCCGCGGTCCCACTGGAACTGTTTATTTTTTCAAGATAATAACTACCCTATGTCCTTAGTAGTACCCCAGACAACATGTATGCAAAATTTCAAGACGATTGGTTGAGTAGTTGAGACGTGAAAGCGTTACAAACAAACAAACGAACAAACTCATTTTCGCATTTATTTATAATATTAGTAAGTATAAAAGGATCGTGCTTTAGGATTATTAAATAGGATGAGTAGGGTCTAGAACAAAATAATAGTATAAATTAAACACATGTGCTAATTGGAGTATTTGCCGTTGAAAACTCACAAAAGTGAAAATCATCTTGGTTAAATATTTAAGGATAGAATAGCTGTACCTAGATTTAGACTGACTACATAAATGAAAAGAGGATATTATAAGGTTAGTAATTATTTAGAAGGCAAAGGTTTGGAGCCCTCCACTTCCGCCAAGTAGTCATTAGTACATAGAAATAATATGATAGTTGTAACCCAACATTTAGGAGATAGTTATTTTTAAAAAAATTAAGGAAAGAATAATGCCCTCGGATTCTTGTCTGTTCTTCTCAGTAGTGGCTCTTTTTCCGAACAAGGCGGTCGAGTCTATTATTTATAAAACTTTGTTGTTCGTAAGTATATATATAAATACCTAATTAAATAAAAACCTGTTGACTTTGACTTTCTAAAGAAAGATTTCCGCTTTATCTTGATACATTTATATCCTTACTTGGTCGACTTTTTTGCTACAAGTAGAAATATCTACTGATATGTTTCTGACATCAGGGTTAGCCACTCGGCCCATAAGAACTTGCTTTTACAGTTAATAGTTATATCAGTATAGTTTTAAACAGGGATGTCAGGCAAGGGTGTAGGAACCGAAAGGGGGTCATTGTACACATCATGAAAAACTTTTATTATAAGGCCAACCCTAAAATCGAGATAAAGCTCTTTTTTAAATGGAACAGCTGTTTTTTTTTTCACGATTCTGAGCTGGCTCCTTATTACAAGTAGTTTATAATGATAAGTACAATGACCTCCTTTTAGCTTAAGCTTTTTAATCTGTATAAGTGCGTATAACATTTGCCAGTATTAGAACCACCAGAAACGAAATACAACCAAGAGCCAATGTTTACACATAGACATAGAGTAAAGACCCCTAATCGGTCAAAAATAATGATTCCAAAAAAAGTAAACCAAACCATTGAAAGTCAACCAATTCACTAGTCAGTCTTCGATGTCATCCAGTAGCGGTTACGTCTCCCCACTAACCAATAAATATGGTGAACTGTGTAGTCCACTCATGCCGAAATTTCAGAATATCCAAAACAGTAAAAAAAGGCAACGTCACATATCATCCGTAAGTCTTAAATATATTTTTATGTGCTATAAAAAGCTAATAATTGTAATTAATTCTTAATGTCAACAGAGCGAAAAGTTGCTGAAAAAAGTGTTGCCACAAGGTATTTTTATATTTTCCCTTTAATAAATTTTAGGTTTCTTAAGGATCCAGTTTAGCCGATCAGTGGACAAAAATAATTCGACAAAGTAAAAATGAAAATTAGTGAAAACTTCGTCGCCCCTATAACAATTTGCTCTGTGCACCTTCGCAAGATAGAAATATACGTAACAGTGAAATATCCTGACAAGCAGGCGTCAGTTTTATTTTTATGTACTTAAATGTAATGTTATTTTATTGCCGAAAAAATAACTTAAATGTATGATGTAAATAATGATAGTGTGTAAATTTATGTGTTAATAAGATAAAATCAATAGTTAAAATCAATAGTAATCCCTTTACTATTGATTTTAACGCAAACTCGTACTCTTGATTTTTACTTAAATTCTTACCTTTTACCTACTCTGATTTTAGTTAAGGTTTACATACAATCTATAATATTAGTTTGTAGAATAGTGTCATGAATGGATCTGGGTAAGGCTTTGTGTGTAGTTTAGCTCTGGCCTAAGCTGGCCTAATACTTTGTTTCCGGTCTTGTGATTTCTTTAAACTCTGATCGTTATTTATTTTACCCAACTAAATCGGGTAACCTCTTTTAATGGCAAGTTCATCACGTATAGAAAAAAAGGTTTTATTAAGGTACCAAAATAAATTTGACACGTTTCGAAATCGTGTTTTGTATGAAGACTATCCTTCTGGACCTATGTAATAGAGCATATTCTGTGTGTTTACATTACATATTTGGCTAGTTTTACCAAAATATTCGTCGGAATCAAAGAACAGACAACCCTACCCACTACCATATTTCACAGTGCGAAAACGACGATAGCCTGTGATGGGACACAATAAAATATGCCCAAAATATTCCCGGCTAAAGGGAATCCTTGACGCGTCGAGAGGAATCGAATTGCCCGACCGATACAATGTTTGAAAGGTTTGCTTTGTTGGATATGTAAATAGACATCTGGGTGTAAACATAATTTATTGAAGAGAAAATAACATCTTCATAGATTCGAGATTTTGCCAATAATAATAATTTATAACGCTTATTACGCTTCGCAATCATTAATTCCCACTAGAATTCCGCATGATCCATAAAAACAAGGTCTAACATTTCGAGAGTTTACACCCGATGACGTCATTTGTCATTTTCATCGCCTCCCTCGAACTTGTTGTCAATTACTTATTCCGGTCTTACTTGTGCATCGATTGACGTCACTGCGTGACTTCCACGTGAACATTTTTGTTTCAGAACGCCTGGCAAACCTATTACCTACCTATACTAGCTGTTACCCGCGACTTCGTTTGCGTTTATTTTATTTATTTAAACAAAATCCACAGCTCTCTCTTAATACATGAAATAAACTTACAGATTTTGAAGTGAACTTTACAGCTAACTACGGATTTACATTAAAAAAATATATAAAAATTGTTTATGAAATTATTTATTTATTATTATTACTATTAATTTATTTACTAAATTAGTTTATTTAGAAATAGTATCAAAAAACTTTCCTCGTGATTTACTGTAACTAATTAACAAATTTCACCAAGATCCGCAACCGTTTAGCCGTAAAAAGCCTACAAACAGACAGACAGAGTTAGTTTCAATTTTATGATAAGTAAGGATTACACAATGGGGTTCCATATCAGTAATGACATGACACACTCAAAGATTTATGGGCAACTAAAAGCGTAAAGTCTCCGGTAAGCCAGCAAGATAAAAACAATATCAAATTTTTCGAAGAAACAGCTGCGGCTTGAGAATAAAGCTTCAAAATATTAAAAGAACTACTACAAGTTTTATAAGGTTTAGTATCCAAACAATATTAAATCTGGCTAGGCTGCCTATCATCGTCCAAAGTTAGGCAGGTATAGACGTGGGCAGATTGTCATTATGAACATCGAACGAACCCTAAAGTTTGATCATTCCTATTGACAAAGTTTACCTATAACCTTTAGAGCTCACATAGTTTACGCCTATTCGATACTAAGTTTCATAGGTGGTAAAATCCATATGACATTCTGTAATATCTGAGAATTGCGAATATCTCATTGTGACTGTACAGAATCCCATCAAGGCTACGGCTACAATCCACGTGTCAAAATAATGTCGCTTTCCTATGTTAAACATTCTCAAAGGCTATTATACACTTGACATTTTTAAAATCTGCGATCAGCTAATTTGCGTGTGCGTAAATTTGCTCACAGGAGTCGCGTTATGTCGCATTTCGTAAAGTTAGACCTTGAGTATAAAACTTGGAAATGAACCTAATTTAGATACTAAACTAGATTGTTGTGATGAATTACCTGAATTATTGTATTGTATTTTAAAAGTTAATTAATTAAGTTAAGTATTTTATGAGCTGGGAACTGAGTTCTAATTTTACTTGGAGTGCCTGGGCTTATTAGATTCCGCGAAGTGGCTATACACATCGATCGCTTACGTTAAAAATATCATGTGTGCTATGAACCTAAGCAAATACTTCCGCCCCAATACACACCAAAACAAAATTACAAATTCTCTCACACATGTCGGATTGTTGGTACGTACATGTACACAGATTTCATCATTGTCTGTTTACGGAATCCGGGCGAATTCCCAATTCCTTTGTTTCGTTTGTTTTCATGGGCGTTACTAAGGAGATGATGATGTGGGGTGTTCACCCTTTTAATTCGCAACATTGCGCAATAAACATTTAGATTTTTGTCTGTTGTTTCAATAAGATTGCAATTTGGTAATGTAGCTGTTAGCAAGGACTCTACGTTTATTTTTATTGATGAGACTTTTTACTGTAGCGGTTAGGAAGGATTGTTTATATTAGACTACCTGCGCCCTGCCGTCCATGTGTTAATCCAGGGTATAAGCTACATCCATAACCAAATTTTACCAAAATCCGTCAATCCATTTGAGCGTGAAGAAGTAACAAACAACTTTGTGACTCTGTAAGTCACAAACTTTCGGCTTTATAATATTAGTGTGAACTGCTACAATTATTAACGTATCTGAAAGAATGACAACCAGATTTTTAAGATTATAACCCTAGTAAACTACTGAGTATAATAGAATTTAGATCTCGAAAATAATCACGAAAGCAAGATATACAAACAACTATCTACAAGTCACGAGTAAGGAGATTTCGAATTATCGTGTAACAAGGTAATCAAACACACAGAGCAGCTATCGTTATGTAGATTTTTAAGTACAATTTGTACCGAAAAGCCAGGCCAATGTCTATCTTGATTGCAGCCTAAAGAAAATCCTGGCTACTTCCTTGCTTATTTGTTTCCACGAAGCACCTACCTATATCATTATTTGCCATCGGGCGTCCCGGCGCTTGGTTATTAGTTGCGGAACGTGTAGAGAATATTACCGATGCTGGTGGCAGTCGCCATTACTGCTGCAAGGTCTTGAATTTGAATCTTGAGAAATGGACGCAGCGTGTTCAGAGACATAATTTTGGTTGACCGATTTTGGGAACTTTATAGTTTATTTTATTGTAAAATCCTGCAAAATATCGCGCTATGATCTGAGCTGAATATGCTATGCAAATTCGTGTAATCAATTCCCCAAATAGAATGAGCGTTAGCGAGCGAAATGTCTATACATATATATGCTTCAGCTTTGACAAAAATACTTTTGTATGTCTGGATCTCTATCTTCCTCTGAAGGTCTCATTTCTAACCGATTCGCTTGACATTTTTTGAGTAGGTTCAATAATTGTATAGAATTTTTTTGTCGAGTTAGTTTTTATAAATTTTACAAAATTGCGGAGATATGATTGTTTTGGGGGAAAAAAATTATATCTCCACAATAATTGAAAACAATCCAAAAACTGACTCGACAAACTTTCACAAGAATCGATTATAAAAAACAAAGTTTCAAAAGAATCGTATAAGAAATGCGACCTGCCGAACCTGACCTGACGAAGGCCCGGACAGAGATCCGCACAGAATTCGGACATACTCTTCTGTAAGCTTTAACAAAGAGCAGGTTAGTCTAAAGCGCCGAATAGCTCACGAGCCAATAACCATATCATCCATATATACGACCACCAAATATAAACTAACTTATCTCATTTGCCAGCTTAACGGCTTATAACGAACTACAAAGGCATAATTGAAGTCGAAAACTCCCGTCTATCCAGCTCATCGGTATAATAAAGCCGGGGAGATATTAATTCTAACAAAATCACGTTAAACTTTGGCTTGGTGGAAACCCCGCCCCATGTCTAATGCAGTTATACGAACTCTCTTTCTCTATCGCAATAGTCAATTCCCGTAGCCGTACCTTAGTGAAAATTAGTGAGTTTCTCTTCCAGTTTCTTCTTTATTTTATCGCTTCTTAAGCTTCTATGAGTTTCTAGAAAACAAGAAATATTCGAAAACGTTGTTTAAACCAACTTGGTGAGTTTTACCAATAAATAAAATAAGTGAAACTAACATTTAGTTCCAGCGTGTGTAAACACTGAACGTCGAGTAAAATAAATAGCCAACAAGATACCTCGTAAAATTAAAGTACCATTTTTTCTCGAAACGAAACGAATGCTTGTTTTCCACATTGGAGCTTCGTTTCAACGAAGACCGATCTAAACGAGACGTACAACTTAAAAGATTAAGTATTGGCGTGACAAATGGCTCTTCTTTCCTTGCAACGAGAAAACTCCACCCTAACCTATGTAAGAGAGATCTTTTTAGGAAGATCAGTATTAACTTACGTAAGACCTTGCTCTTTGTGGAAACTTTTACGTAATATCCGAGATGGCTAGATCAAACAGTGACGGTTTATTAGTTTTCCATCGTCCCTAGTTAATAGCGTCCTGTTTTCTAGTAAAACTCGTTTGGATTAAACATTTATAATGTGGGTCTATGTTCGACATTGTTAGTTTTAGAACAATTTCGGTTCATGTACTACGAGTATTAGTATTGTTTTTAGAGATATAATATGTTGGAATAAGTATTAGTATTTTAATAATGTACGAGTATAAGTAAACGTTTACAACCATTGTTGTTACTTAATATGAACAGAAGAACTTAATTACGTATTTATAATTTACAGTACGGTATAAATACCACCCAACTATTTCAGGTCACAACAATTGTTATATTTACCTAAATAACGGATTAATGACGTACTTAAAATTAACAGTAGAGGAAAAATCATTAACAAAAAGCACCACGCTTCTGTTTCAGACTGTTATAATTGTCATACCTAGATTAAAAAAGTATAATACTTGGTATACAAGAGAGTCCAAAAATACTACAGTTAGACAGGACAGTTTGAACAGGCAGCGTGCTTTAAATGCTCCAAGTATCTACATTGTCACAATTTCTCTTCTGCCTCGCGACTTCGATTATAGGTACTATCACCCAATACATCTCGGCAGAATAATGAAATTCCTCCAACTCCGTCGTGAATACGTAATGATTTGTCACGTACTATATTCGTAATGGGTATCTCAGGCGTACCATCTTATACGAAGCCTATTTTTCCCAGATGAACGAGAAGAATGATAACTTTTGTATTTAGGGAAAGTACGCTATCAATTCATATTTATATCTCGTATTGTGACATGTAATTATGTTGGATACAATACGATATGTTAAGAGCTTGGTTTTGTACGAAATCAACGAAAACGAGTATTTTGTTTGCGCCTAGTTTGATATTGTGACAAACAAACCGAAACAACCAAGTTTGAAAAAACAACCAAAATCAGTTTAACCGAAACAGAATTTTGAAAATCATTTGGGAAAAAAAATCACAAAAAGTATTTTCGTAAAAAAAAACGTTTGAGCGTAGTTCTCTAAATTTTCAGCGATTACCTAACAATTTTTTTGTCATTTTAGACCATAAGAACGAAAAATGTATTCCAGAATTCGTACCTAAAAATCTTGTTCTTTGTTTACAGGTGAATGTGCCCCTACGCTCGCGCCATGGAAACCTATCAACGAAGCTACCACTATTGAGGCCACGTCACACCCAGACGACAAACACGCCATCTACGACATTAACGACATTGTACATTTCGAGGACAACGATCTAGTCATGAGAGACGCAAACGTTAAATTCCACGACCACAACAAACTTGACAACTCCGTCGAACCGTTTAAATCATATGATATGAAAAAAATATTGATTAACACACCAAGCAGGAGGATATCATCGGTCAATGATGTAGAAAATGACGGGAAAAGTAATAATTTGAAGGCGATGAAACCGGATAGAGATGAGTGCTCGTGTCAACATGGCGGCGGATGCGTCAACCATGTTTGTCTGTGCCCGTTGGGGTATGCGGGAGACAAATGCGAAATCACTTTAGATTTGAAGGTAAAAATTTTTTAAAGTCAACATAGCTCTTATATGTTCAGTTTGGAAAACTTTAATAGAATTTTCTCAAATTATCTTGTCGGCCCGACGCGGCGCTGCAGCCACAAATTTTATTACGACACTTGGAAATCGATTTACAAAGTTTGTAAGTTCCCCATAACTTCTGCAGCTTGCTATAACAGACTCCATTTTCTCCCACAAACTAAGACATTTAGAATTTCAAGGAAATACATTTGGACTGATACAATTTATTTTTTATCTGTTTCAGGTACCGCGTTTCAATGGATCTTCCTATCTTCGTCTGCCTGGACTTGGAAATTCGGCAGTATCTTGGCTTGACATACAGGTAATTTCAAATACCCTTAATTTGTAAAAAAGTAACAAAATGAGATACCAGTTCGTCATCCTTTAAGGAGGTCATTATATGCCATTTTTTGATTAACGCGAACCGTCATTAAACGAACAACGTTATATTATTATTTTGGAACACAAAACAAGTGTCAGGTAACGAGGGGTTACAACGAACAATTAATTTTTCCAGTTTGCCTATTCCCCAAATCCTGTCCACATTTTACTCCGCTCTTTCCCCCAAAACGCGTCTCAAAACGATACACCCCATCGCGAAAAAAGTAAAATTTTCCCGTCGAGTGTTGATTCCCAAAATGAAGTTATAACAGACCTCCATAATTTTTAAACAAACTTGGACGGGGGAGCTTTTTAAAAGCTTTCTCGGTAGTAAATTGGCCGCCGGGAAAAATATAACTTGAGGTAATATGACGAGACATTTTGTGGCGTAAATTAATATAGACTAGGCACTTAGGTAACAGATAGGTGCCTGCTTTACAAAGTTAGGAAAATACAGGAACAAGCTCCTCGTGAATTTTTAATTCTGTTACTTTTTGAGGAATCACACTAATATTATAAATGCGAAAGTTTGGAAACTTTGGCCGTGGTGTGCCGGCAGAGTAGAATAGTACCCCCCTCTAGTACCAGGTGTCGTAAGAGCCGACTGAGGTACAGCGGAACCGACAAATGGCGGTATAACCATTCGAAATAAAACGTAGCTAAAATGGCACAGGGCAGGGATGGGCAGCAGCATCCCTGTCGCGAAGCTACGTTTCTGCGATCGCCACCACGCCTGCCCAGCGTGGCGATTATGGGCAAACTCCCCCCTAAATGACGAGCACAAATACGACAAGGCCCCCAGTCCCCAGCAGCAACGCTATTCCGGGCTACGACAGCGGCCCCGGTAACGGCGGAGCAGGGGGTGCTAAGAATCGCTGGCAGATGCACGGCTGTCATACCAAACGACGACTGGCCCTGGTAACGCACAACGTGCGCACAATGAGGACTGACGAGAAGATTGCTGAGCTTGAGGAAGAGTTGAGTAGGTTGCGCTGGGATATTATGGGGTTATCTGAAGTCCGTAGAGAGGGTGAGGACACGATTACCTTAAAATCCGGCAACCTGCTTTACTATCGGGAAGGTGACCAACGGTCCCAAGGTGGTGTCGGCTTTCTCGTTCACAAGTCCCTCACTAACAACATTGTTACCATCGAAAGTGTGTCAAGCAGGGTTGTATATCTAATACTCAGAATATCCAAGAGGTATTTGCTGAAGGTTATTCAGGTATACGCACCGACTTCGTCGCACCCAGATGATGAAGTGGAAACTATGTATGAGGACATAAGTCGGGCCATACATATTTCTAAGACTCACTTTACTGTTGTTATGGGGGACTTTAACGCAAAGTTGGGTAATAAAAGCGTTGATGAGCTGAGGGTGGGGCAATTTGGATATGGGCAACGGAACCCTAGGGGCCAGAGGCTGGCTGACTTTCTGGAGAAAGAGGAACTCTTTATGATGAACTCTTTCTTCCAGAAGCCGCCTCACAGGAAATGGACCTGGATGAGCCCCGATGGTTTCACGAAAAATGAGATAGACTTCATCATGACTACCGAGAAACGAATATTCAATGATGTCTCCGTGATCCACAGGGTGAAAACCGGTAGTGATCACAGAGTCGTAAGAGGCACATTAGATATTAACGTTAAACTCGAAAGGTCCCGCCTGATGAAGTCTACACTCCGACCTACTCGTGCCAATATCCAAAACCCCGAGAACTTTCAACTAGAGCTCTCAAATCGTTTTGCTTGCCTGGAGAACTTGGCGTCGGTGGACGAGATCAACAACGGGCTCGTAGAAACTGTCCAGACGGTGGGTGCTAAGTTCTTTAGACCCTGCCGTTCCAATAGACCACAAAAATTCTCCGATCACACTCTAAATCTCATGGCCGAACGACGCTCGCTAAGACTGCAGTCTTCCGATGATGCAGAGTCATATAGGCGACTCAATAGACAAATTTCGAAATCTCTGCGGCACGACATCCGTCTCTTTAATACTAAACATATTAAAGAGACAATAGAGCAGAATAAAGGCTCCAAAGTCTTCGCGAGAAATTTGTCTATTGGGCAAAGCCAGTTGACAAAGCTGAAGAGAGAAGACGGCAGTATAGCGTCGACCAAGGCAGAGGTATTAGAGGAGATCGAAGGGTTCTATGGACAGCTATACGCCTCGGTCGCTAAGCCTGTTAGCAGCACGGCTAAAGACCCAAGAGCCAAGCTGACCCGACACTTCACTGAAGATATCCCGGACATCAGCCTGTACGAGATTAGAATGGCCCTGAATCAGCTTAAGAACAACAAGGCGCCGGGTGATGACGGTATCACAACAGAGCTTCTGAAAGCGGGTGGAACACCGGTACTAAAAGTCCTTCAGAAGCTTTTCAATACCGTCGTCCTCGAGGGCGTAACGCCAGAAGCATGGAACAGAGGCGTGGTGGTGTTGTTCTTCAAGAAAGGTGACAACACCTTATTGAAGAACTACAGACCCATCTCGCTCCTGAGCCATGTTTATAAGCTGTTTTCAAGGGTCATTACGAACCGTCTCGAACGCAGGCTTGATGAGTTCCAGCCTTCCGAACAAGCCGGTTTCCGAAAAGGCTACAGCACCGTAGACCACATCCATACGCTGCGGCAAGTTATACAGAAGACAGAAGAGTATAACTTGCCATTTTGCTTAGCGTTTGTGGACTATGAGAAAGCCTTTGATTCAGTCGAGACATGGGCTGTGCTGGAGTCTCTCCAACGATGCCGTATTGACCATCGGTACATCGAAGTGTTGAAGTGCTTGTATAATAACGCCACTATGTCGGTCCGAGTACAGGAAGAGAGCTCCAAGGCGATCCCTTTAAAAAGAGGCGTAAGACAGGGAGACGTAATATCTCCGAAACTGTTTACTGCCACCTTAGAGAACGCCTTCAAGCTCTTGGAATGGAAAGGATTCGGCATCAACATCAATGGCGAATACATCACTCACCTTCGGTTTGCTGACGATATCGTAGTCATGGCAAAATCGATGGAAGAGCTCAGCACGATGCTCGGAGACCTAAATCGAGTTTCTCAACAAGTGGGTCTGAGGATGAACATGGACAAGACGAAGGTCATGTGTAATTCCCTTGTTATACCCACTCCAATTTCTGTTGAGAGCTCGGTTCTTGAAGTTGTTGACTCGTACGTCTACCTAGGACAAGTAGTCCAGTTAGGTAGGTCCAACTTCAAGAAAGAGGTCAATCGCCGAATCCAACTCGGCTGGGCAGCGTTCGGAAAATTGCGTAGCATCTTCTCGTCCGACATACCTCAGTGCCTCAAGTCAAAAGTGTTCGACCAGTGTGTGTTACCAGTGATGACTTATGGCACTGAAACGTGGTCTCTTACTATGGGCCTTATTAATAAGCTCCTAGTAGCCCAACGAGCTATGGAGAGGGCTATGCTCGGAGTCTCTCTGCGAGATCGAATCAGGAATGAGGAGATCCGTAGACGAACCAAAGTTACCGACATAGCCCAGCGGATTGGCAAGTTGAAATGGCAGTGGGCAGGGCACATAGCTCGAAGGACTGATGACCGATGGGGTCGAAAGGTCCTCGAATGGAGACCACGTTCCGGCAAGCGCAGCGTAGGACGTCCACCCACAAGGTGGACAGATGACCTTATCAAGACCGCAGGATCGCGCTGGATGCAGGCTGCTACCAACCGGTCTTATTGGAGGTCTATGGGGGAGGCCTATGTCCAGCAGTGGACGTCCTATGGCTGATGGATGGATGATGATGAAAGTTTGGATGGATGAATGCATAGCTGAATGTTGTTTACTCTATCGCGTCAAAATGGTTGAACGAATCTGAATGAAATTCGGTACAAAGAAAGATTTTTTTAGTCTGGAATAGCGCATAGGATACTTTTTAACCGCCGGTAACACCGCGGAGCGCAACTAGTGATTGATATTTTTAAATTAGGTTATGGATATTTTTTCGTAGAACTACATTTAGTGAAAAATCTAGGTCGCAAACAAAGCTGTTCGTTAATGCCAACACGTAGGACAGTCCAACAATTTATTCTGAGACATGACTCAAGAGTGGGGGCAGGGTGGAAGGGTGGAGGGAAGTTTGCCACTTCTCGCTTTATCAACTAACTACTCTGATAAGAGTTCTTGACAAGTCATGAAAAGAAACTCTAATGATAACGCAAAAGAAAACAAAATGACTAATCCTGAAATGACTTGGTTCCTTGTTTCTCATTGGGACCGCTAGAATGTGGAATACTCTGCCAGAGTGTGTTCCCTGACACTTATAATCTGGGTGTCTTCAAGTCTCGAGTGAATCGGTTTCTTCTAGGCAAGCGTGCTCCATCGTAGGCCACATCACTGCTTATCATCAGGCATGTTGGCGGCCAAACGCAAGCCTATTAAGTAAAAAAAAAAACTACTTGATGATTTAACCTTTACTCCGGTGCCCGTGATACGTTCAACCCATGTTGATTTACGTACAAACTAATAAACAGACTCACTACAGACCAAGAACCGAGTGAACTTATTTGAACCGTTTCTTCACATGACACCCAATTTGTACAACTCGGAAGTAAACACGCTAACAGAGAATCATAGAAGCGTTCACTCGGAAAATGAGTCGAGTTTCGAACCGCTAACCGGCGGCGGAAGTTCGGAAAAAGTTTCTTGGTTTCGGATTGGGAGCCTTGATTTGAACTATTGATTTTTAACCCCTGACGTAAAAGGTTTTATTAGCTTGAAGCCTATACTGTATGTCTTTGCATCTGTATCTGAGGTACGAGTATGAGGGATGTAGCTCTCAAAGGGTTGGAACTTTTTATTTGAAAGCGGGTTTCATTTCATTCATTCAACCACCAAGCCATTTAAGAAGCTTTCGCGTGGCCTAAAAACTTAGACGCCAAGGCTATCCTCTTGCTCTGTATAATCTATAACGAGCGTTCGTAGATATCACCACCATAACAATATTATAAATGCGAAAGTTTGAATGGATAGATAGATGGACGGATGTTTGTTACTCAATCACGCCAAAACGGCTGAACGGATCTGGATGAAATTTGGCACAGATTATAGATTATAGTCTGGAATAATACAAAGACTACTTTTTACCCGACTGCGCAAAAAGGAGGGTTATGTTTTTGTAGTGTATGTATTATGTGGGTATGTGTGTAGGAGATTCCTTTGGCACGGCCTAACCAGCTTGATGGATTTCAACATGTGAGGCGTCATTTAAATCGTCTTGATAGTGGAAGTGACATAGGGTACAATAATTTCAAGCCGGTTTTTTTTTTCTTTAAATAATGTTACTTGTTTATCGTGAAAAACACCGCGGGCGCAGTAAATGTCCAATAAAAATCAGTCCAGAAGCAAATTAAAAGCGTTTCTAAAAATGTTAATTAATACTGACTGTTCAGAAATACCTTCGGAGTTAAGGATATAATTCTCGAGTAACTTCCCCCGAGCACTTAGTGCTTCAAAAACTTTTGTATCAATTCATTTGTAGAGCATTCATCAGAAGTTCTTTGACTGAGTTTGTATTCTTTCCCCCTCAATGTTTGAAGGAGAAACTACTGGGAGAAAAGTTTTAATTATAGCGGACGCTCCCGCTGCCCTCGATACTTGATACTCGGTTTTAAATAAAGTGGTATTAATGTTGCTTTTAATTATGTTCTTCGAAGATACTAGTTACCCAGTAACTTGCTTGTTAATGAGAAAAAATGCTTTGATATTGTTCGCCTTAAGCTTACCTAACTAGGATGATTTGTAGTCGAGACAGTTTCTTCTAAGTTCGCTGGTGCCGCGGCCCATAAATGAGTCTTGTCTTTGTTTATTTTAGCCTTGTCTGTCTTACGTAAGTTAATTCTAGGCACGAATGCTTCGCTTAATGCAAAGCGGGTCTTCTAATAGAAATCTTTTTAGCATTCGCCTACCTCGGTACTCGTTATTCGACTGCCTCGGTGGCTCAGTTGGTAGTGAACCTGCCTTCTGAGCTTGCTCAGTTCGATTCCCACCTAGGGCAAACATTTGTGTTTGTTCTATGTACATACTATGCACCCACATACATACTTACATACATACACTCGAAAACAAAACTCTCCTTGCGAAGTCGGGTGAAAATATATATGGATGTATGTATATCAGTCTCTGGCCGCCACAGTACAAGCTTTGCTCAAGCGACACCGTGTGCAAGTGTCCCGAGTATTTATTTATTTTTTTAACAGCAGAACAAGTCGGGAAACGCATAAGTATCGTCCCTACTTAGTCGATATACTCGTACCACCTACTCGTACTAAGCAGTTCGCCTCCATTTTCCGACTAACTACAATCTAGGTATCTTCAAGGCCAGAATGAATAAGTACCTTCTATGTAGGTCTTCGTGCTTCATCTTAGGCCACAATGTCGCTTCACATCAGGCGAGTTGGTGGTCAAACGTTGACCTATTCTTTATTTAAATAAAATTAGCTGTGCCCCGCGGTTTCACCCGCGTCCCACAGGAACCGTTAGGATAATTAAATAATTTTACAAGTCAATTTTGAAAAAGCCGTATTATTAAACTCTTACAAATATGTGCAGTTTTAGAATATTAAATCAGTAAAAATCAATTAGTTTTCGTGCAATTGTAAACGTTTTTCATAGCAACATTACCAAGCACACACATTGAAAAAGAAGTGGCTTCAGCGAGATATAACGCAGTGTTCCATCTTTTCCTCTAAATTGATCTGAGTATAATATTAAATAATAAAATGTTTATTTCCAGATAACCCTAAAACCGACTAACGGTGATGGCCTGGTGCTGTACAACTCGGAGCACGCGAGCGGTGATGGCGACTTCTTCTCTCTTCACCTGCGCGACTATTTCATGGAGTTCGCTTTCGATCTTGGGTCTGGGATCGCACTCGTCAGGTATGGATTTGATAGACGATACGAGACTTACAAAGTTAGAGAATAGAGCGGCTTTTCGCGTGGTGAGCAGAAAGGAACAACGTTAAACAAATTTGACCAAAGCTTTTAGAACTCTACGAATAATTATACCTTTCATAGAAGCATGTATTATTTTACTATATTTCTTATATTGAGAAATCACGTCTTTACACACTCATAAACACACACACACACACACACATAAACACTCACACACATACTTGTACATACATTTAAACTAGTTTGTTTATTTTTGTAAGAAAATTACACTTTTAATTCGGAGATAGGCGTTGTACCTTTTAGGCGTTTTTTAACTACTGCGGGTAGCATCGATACACTTTTATTAATGTACCTTTATTAAAGTTTCAAATAAAGAATTTTGTAATTGGTATTAGGTATGTAGCCTAGCCTTATAATGTGATTCCCTGTAATTTAGCACTGTCATAAGTTATTGTAAGATATTGTTTATTTTCAATTTAACGTCGTGCGTCTTAGCGTTATAAGCTGTGAATTTGAATCTGCTAATCTAAAATATTAGCAGTACTTAACGTTACAAAACATATCGTCACGCCTTTACCCCGATGGGGCTGGCAGAGGTGGACTACAACAATCACAGTTCGCCGGACGATGTTAAGTCCAAAATGTTACAGGAGGCGAGCCTGTCTTGTTTGTAGAACTTGAAAGAAGAAAAACTATATGTTTGTGTCTCTAGCATAACATATCGTCACGCCTTTTCCCCAAAGGGGCTGTCAGAGTTGTAATACAACACCAACACTTCGCCGGACGACATTCAGCCCCAAATATGACAGCGAGCTTGTTGCCATATACCGGGCTCCAGTCATGTAGCAGATGACATACAATACGCACATTTATGTTCACACAAAGAACAAATAGGTGCGTGCCGTCGACTGGGTTCGAACCTGCTCCCTCTGGCTTGAGATTGCTTGTTTATGTATTTGGCAGCCACTACAATAATGCTTTCTATGATTTTGCCATTCAGATCGGCGTACCCCCTGCAACCGAATCGTTGGCACAACGTGACGGCGACGAGGGCCGGTCGAGGTGCTTCTCTGAAGGTGGAGGCCTCCGGGCAACGATATGATTTTAATAAGGTTAGTATAGTTACTGTGTTCATTAATGTGTAGCATTTATTTATTTAAATAAATAAATACATTTAGGATATTTCCACATACTGTCGCCTGACCCCAAACTAAGCAAAGCTTAAACTATGGCTGCCAGAGACTGATATACACACATATACATTCTTAAATACATACTTAAATAGTATTAATAAATATTAACACTTGGACATAGAACAAACACAAATGTTTGCCCTAGGTGAGAATCGAACTCACACCCTCAAGCTCGGAAGGCAGGTTCACTGCAAACTGTGCCACCGAGGCAGTCAAGCATCCTTAGTTCGTAGATGCTACGAATTAAGGAATTCACAAATTAAATTTAATTATTAATTAAATTAATTATTAGTAAACTTATCACACGCCTGTTTGAATTGACATAGCAAAGGATGGATTTGCTAATGCTAATCAATTTTAAATATAAGAAGAGTGACTACTTTTTAAAAATTGTTTTAATTTTAATCCCTGAAGCAAAATAGGGGTTGTACGTCTGTATCATCATCTGTCTGTGGCATCATAATTCACAAACAGATAAACCGATTTTGATTTACTTTTCATCTGAAAGGCGACTTCATTTTATTTATTACTAGATGCGCCCTGCGGTTTAAAAGTATCCTATGTGCTATTCTAGACTATAATCTATCTCTGTGCCAAATTTCATCCAGATCTGTGCAGCCGTCCTGGCGTGAAAGAGTAACAAACATCCATCCATCCATCCATACTTTCGCGTTTATAATAGTATTAGGATACATACTTGGGTAACCAACAAGCTGACAGCTTATCCCTAAGTTAATAAACTAAAAATAAACACATGAAATTAAATATAGGTCACCACATATAGAAAATGAATATACATTTACAAACATTGAGTGAACAACTACTTATATACATTATATATAATCGTAATCCTAACTTTCTAACTATTGTAATATTATAAATGCGAAAATGAGTTTGTTTGTTTTTTACGATTTCACGACCTAACTACTAAAACTAACATCAAGAAATTTTGCTAAGAGGTTGTCAGGTGTACAGAAAAGGACATAGGGTACTTTTTACCCCGAAAAAATTAAGAGTTCCCGTGGGACCGCGGGACGAAGCTAGTTTATAATAAATTGAAAAAACAAAACAAATTAATAAATACACTGGGAACACTTCATCACTAGTTTCATGTTTTAGCTGTGATGTTTGTTAATAATCTGACTATACTTTTTTATTTTATTAATCGTCCCGTAAAAAATGTTTACATGATAACATTTAGGTGTTGCACCAAAATACCAAACGGTTTGTCTTGGTGCTCGCATCCACTATTCCTATCACACTATTCCTATGTAAATGTCCAGGAGAGCCTGGCGACCCGTTTTACATGATAATATTTAGGTATTGCACCAAAAAACCAAACGGTTGTCTTGGTGCTCGCATCAACTACTCCTATGTAAATGTGCAGGAGAGCCTGGCGACCCGCTGGGTGCGGTCGCAGGGCTCGTCGCGGCGGCTGCGGCTCCAGCAGCCCCTGCTGCTGGGCGGCGCGCCGGCCCCGCTGCCGCAGCGCCTCGCGCTCACTGCCTCCTTCAGCGGCTGTGTAGGGCAGGTGAGGGTTGCAAGGGAAGAGTTCAACTTCGCACGAACTAAACGGAAAAGAAAAACTAAACTTAGAATAGAATATACTTTATTTTCCGAGCTGGAAAAGGCCCGGAAAGAATTCCGAATGTATTTTTGAGGGGTTCACTAGTGAAGATCGTCCGGCATTTTAAATATCTACGTCATATTTTGACGGAAGATCTTAGTGACGACATCGACATGGAACGCGAAAGAAGGAGCCTGTCCATACGGTGTAACATGTTCGCGCGCCGTTTTTCCAGCTGCAACACAGACGTAAAAATAACGCTAATTAAGGCTTACTGTCTGTGCTTATACACCTGTCAGCTATGGACCAAGTACACACGCAAAACGTGCCCTACCATAAGGGTGCAATACAATTATGCTTTTCGTATCCTCATGAAGAAACCGCGTTATTGCAACGCGTTCGCCGATGCACGTGTTCCGGATTTCTTTGCCGTCATCAGATCTAGAGTGGCATCCTTCTGGGCTGGGTTGAGATGTTCGAAGAACGGCATACTGCAATGCCTGAGGGACTACCTCGGTAGCCCGATTTTTAAATCATGGATGACAGTGCACCAGAGCGCGAACCGAAAATGAGACTGTAATATTTATTTTATATAGCACAAATTTATTTTAGAATTGTTTACACAATTTTACTTTTGTACTTTTATAATGTGTAATAATGATATTTTTTATTTCAGGCAATAACCCATGTTATTGCCTGAAATAAAAATTATCATTAATATTTATTTACAACATTTACAACAGTCGCTCGGGGTCAAACTTCGACGGAACTAAATAGAAAAATACTTCGTGCTCGCTCGGTCAAGTACCCCTTTTATTTGATCGAACAAGCGCAATGCGTTGCGTGTCTGTTTAAGCTTTAGCAAAAATTGTTTCGTATGTGCGTGCGGCTGTTCTCCTCTACAGCACTGCAGAGTATGAGCCGTGCACAATTTTTATTGTCTTTCCACAGTTTTACCCGGAGAAAGAGACAATATCCGTATTCTAGCTTTTTCACATCTAGGCGCGAGTAGAAACGGTGAAAAGACAATTTGTCTTAGGCCTGTGCTAGCTCTGCTGGTCGCATATCTCAAGCGAAAACGCCCGCTACAATACACGCTTGCCTAGAACAAACTTATTCACTCGTGACTTGATTAAAAATATCGGGAAACGCCCCCTCTGTTAAAACTCTGATAAGTTTTTGTTATGGTGTGAATTATTTATTTCTCTGACGGTAGATCTTGTGTCTCTCTATACCATGCTTTATCTAAAAAGCGCTTATCAAAAACTATAACTAAAATACAAAGAATGTAAATTGAGCTGGCCCCAAAAAGCTACCTTGGGAAACCCTTTCCTAATTGTTTGAAAAGTGCAGCCAGACAGTCAAAGGCTTCCGACTGATCTATGTAAGCAGATACTTTAAAAACTTTGTGTTTGCTGAACAAGATTTTCTTATTTTTCAGCTGATAATAAACGATGCTGAGCTATCGGTCGTATCATCGGCATTGGGTGGATTGAACGTCGATAACTGCGAGGAACCTCACGACAAGAACTGCTCGTAAGTTTTACAACTAAACATAAACATAATTGACATAACAATTTTAAAACTCGTAATTCAACAATATTATTTTCATTGAAATGTTAATAATTATGACGAAATTATATTGTTACTATGACGTTTATTCTAATCACTCGTTTGTTAGTATTTCCGTTTAAATAGTGGGTGCATTTGTGGTATTTACAGAATCACAATTCAGCATTAGGTATTGTGATTACATTTTTCATTTCCTTTCATATCTTTTGTACCTACGTCTGTTTGGTATAATAGCGTTATGTGACCATTGCCTACATTCTGTTGGATTAATTTAATTTTAGAGCTCATTTTCCCACCTCTCTTTAACCCTCTTCAAATATCATTTAACCCACTTTTCGTATTCACCTACTTATCTTTTTGACGTGACAACGCCTAATAAATCGATGAACGCCGGCTACACGCACAAAAAAGGATGACTCATTGTCCCGTCACGCTCATTGTAACGTTACAATCGGAGCGAGAGCACTAGACGAGCGAGTGAAAGGCACGCGCGTTCGTCTTGCGCTGCATCTATCTCTCTTCCCCTCGATTGGCCTATGCGTCCGAGGAGAAGTTTTCATCAATCTTATGTTATGACGTTGTCACGTTAAACTTTCGTCCGTAAACCGACCTACTAGACAACCAAATTTTTTATAATTTCAGTGACAAAAGCCTGTGCAAAGAAATCATTCAAATGCCGGTCTACCCTAAGAACATATCCGAGAACGAGATACACCATTCAATAGTCCCCAAAAAAGGATTCAAAATGAAATATCACAAGACGAAGCCGAGAAAGCACAGCATACACCCACACCTAGACAGAAAGAAGAAAAAGTACTTTGTTAGTAAAAAGAGATATACAGAAAATGATGTTATGACAGAGAAGCCGTACGACGGACAAACCTACATGCAAATCAAATATTTAAGTGAAAATGAAATAAACTGGGGTGACACCAACACGTATCCTAGCTTTTCGGGAACGGACAGCTTCATACACATCGATGATGAGGAAACTATGAAACGGTAAGTACCTACTCGAAAATTTACATTATAAGTATTCTCAAAGTATTAAATAGATTACGTAAAATGTTTAGTCAATAGCGGGAAAACTTGAATGAGGTAGACTCGAGCGAAACAGACTTGCAATAAACAATCTAAATCAATGGAGATTGTTGAGAGAATGGAGACCAATCAAAACAATAAGTTCGACGGACAGACCGGCCATAGTATATCTGTGCCGGTTATGAAATTTTTGGTAATTATTTCCAATGTTGGCAAGTTCAAAAACTTAACTGATATTAGCTTAGTTGATTACATCTTCACTAGACAAACGTTGTCACTGCTCAGCACCCCTAGCATGCGCGCGCGACAAAATTCTTCTCGTCACTTTTTGTCATGCGCGAACGTGACAAGGATATGTGTATACATACGTCTGTCTCGATAAAAAGACTCTACATTACTGTGTCACATTGCGTAGGTCTGCTGGTCTCTATTGATATAAACACTCATCTAGATCATGATAGATTCTTATACACAAGATCTACACAAGATAGCATTCCGGGAGCAAACACGTAATGACGTCACTCGTCATCGTCGTCCGTCTCTTTCGAACTATTTGCAAATGACTTATTTCGGTCTTGCTTAAGCATTGATTGACGTCACTACGTGTTCCGCACGTGGCCGGAATGCTATACCAGCATTCCTAGCATGCGCGTGCGACAAAAAAAAATCATCTCTTTTTGTCATGCGAGAATGTGACAAGGCTATGTGTAAACATACATCTGTCTCGATAAAGAGTCGAAACACCTTTGTCGTGTTGCGCATGCTAGACCTACTGGTGGAGTATATTATTATACCATGCTTATGTAAGTAACAGATATTATGTCGAAAGGAAGGAGTAGGAAGGGTCCCTACATACACAAACCTGTTATAATTTTAACTAATGATATGATAATGTTGTCGTTCCAGCCTCCGCCGGTACACGCTGGACATCAACATCCGGTTCCGCAGCGAGTCGGGCGCCGCGCTGCTGGTGTGGAGCGGCCGCCCGCCGCGGGACTTCCTCTCGCTCGCCGTCGAGGGCTCCGTGCTCGTGCTCAGGTAACCTGCAGCTTTACTCTTGCGAGACCACTCTTGGCTCGAAGCATCAACTATCAAAAATCAACAATAGCAAATTTATAAATCCCATAGTAGGTAAATTCAAAACTAGGAGTATTAAAAATAAGAAATGAAGAGAGGACTATGCTCAGCAGTGGGCGATTACAGGCTGATGATGATAATTAAAATGGACTTTATATCTTTCCCTATGTTCTTGGTTTTTTTAAAAACGTCCTCAAGAGAAAATAGAGCTATGAAAAATATCCGCATTTTTAAGGGGTTACTTTTGACTGATTTATTTAATAGATAGGCAAAGCAAAGCAACAATCCCTTTACATATAGGGAGGTTGTCTACAAAGGAACTTTTTAGTTATTTAAGAATGATTAGAGAAGTGCAAAAGTCATAAAAATTATTAGATTGCACTTTGTCACTCTGTAGTTAACTTTAGAGGGTCGTCAGTATCTTTACTTGCTCTCTTCGCTCGTCGTCTTCTTCTAGACGAAATGGCTATAGAAAACCAATCCGAAGTTAGTCTAAAGTGGTCGCCGGACCCTTGAAGTTATTATCGGGTTAAAGAAATTTATTTCTCAACTAATTTATTTCTATTTTTTTATATTTAACTTGTTATTATATAATATTATTCGTTACAGATACGACCTGGGTAGTGGAGAAGTGGTGATCATAGCGAATCATACTAAAGTCGATGACGGTCTGTGGCACAGAGCGCGCGCTACAAGGTAAAGTATATCCCACTATAATATTATAAACGCTAAAGTTTGTAAGAATGGATGGCTGGATGTTTGTTACTCTTTCACGCAAGAACGGCTGAACGCAGATCTGGATGAAATTTGGAACAGAGATAGATTATAGTCTAGATTAGCACATAGGATACTTTTTAACCGCGGGTGAAACCGCGGCGCGCAGGTTGTACTTTATATATTTTAGTATCGTAAGTATAGTAATATGTACTTAGACCACACCATACATAAATAAACATCAGCTCATAACTCAGTCTCTTTTTGAATTAAGATTTTACAGAAGAGACCGCTTATACAAAAATTTTAGAACGCACCTAAAAACAGACTTTATTAAAATTTTAAACATCACGATAAAAATTCATGAGCGATGATAGCCTAGTTGGAGAAGACCCGCCTCTCGGGAAGCCGACGGCACGCACCAATTTGTTCATTGCGTGAACATATGTGCGTATTGTATGTCATCTGCTACATGACTGGAGCCCGCGGTGTATGGCGACAGGCTCGCCCCCTGTCACATTTGGGACGGAATATCGTCCGGTGAAGTGTGGGTGTTGTATTACACCTCTGCCAGTCCCCTCGGGGGAAAGGCGTGACGATATGTTATGTTAAACATCACACAGATTTTAAAATGTAGCACAGATTTAAAGTAACATAAATTTTACAGAAATAGACAAGCGGGTGTTCTAGAAGTAGACGGACTGGGTTCCGTCGGCAAAATATCGCCTGGGAAACATAAACAGCTGAACACTGAGAATGGACTGTATATCGGTAAGATTTTAATAAATTTCTAAAATAAACATGAGTTATAATTTTTATTAGGTTCATTGAAAAATGTGTTCTTATGTTACATAATTTTTTGTAACAAATTTTATTACAAACAAATACAAAAATGATGAAAATGTTTATACTGAAACTTACCCAAGCCACGCGTCGCCATCTTGAACTACACCGTCATTTTACATGTGGGGTTCTATTCTAACAAGACAATGTTATTTTTTGGTCATTTTCTCTCTCGTTTGGAAAGTCACAGGAGAATGACCAAGCTAACATCTCACGCTTCAGAATAAGGGGCCTGATGAGCTGAGATGGATGAGAAATGACGATGACATGGGTATAGCTTCACCAGCGTCTGAAGTCTAAACATAATATCTTAAGTTAAATTATAAATGCACGTTACACATAATTTCTCTCATTATATTTATTTATTTTATCCTCATATTTAATGCTTTATTTCAAGTGGTTTAGTGGCCAAAAATATGTCCATAATGTTCTTAAAAAACCGACCAATTGCCAGAAGTCGGACTCGCGCACGAAGGTTTCCGTACCATTATCTATAAAAACGAGCAAATACATCATGTTTGTTGTATGGGAGTCCTCTTAAATATTCATTTTATCCTCAATTTTAGTATTTTTTTGTTATAGCGGCAATAGAAATACATCACCACGAATCATCAAAGTCAAAGTCAAAATGTTTTTATTCAATTTAGGTACCAAAGATACACTTATGAACGTCAAAGTTTTTTTTTTTTAAATAGACTCGACCGCCTTGTTCGGATAAAGAGCCTCTACTCAGAAGAACAGGCAAGAAACAGGGGGCATTATCATCACAATCCATCTAACTATCACGGCTTATAAGATATAGCCGGATGACAGACGAACGGACAGCGGAGTCTTAGTAATATGGTTCCGTTTTACCCTATGGGTACGGAACCCTAAAAAAGTACTTGTTGTAAATAAAATACCTTAACTTAACTTTTTGTTCATCAGGTGGTCTACCGTCTATAGACATGAACACAGGCGGCAAGTACAAGTCGGGTCTAGTTGGGTGCGTGTCTCAGATCTCTCTGAGCGGAGACTACGACATCCCTCTCTCTCTCTCCAAGCTGCCGCACACCATCACGAACAACGTCGGCCGGTGCACGCCATAACGAAGCTAAATACATTATTATTTAAACAACAAAAAAAGCTTTTTTTTCTGACAAAAAATGTATCAAGTGTACAAATTATAACAAAAAAGTTTTTTTTTCTGACAAAAAAATGTATTCAATAGTGTAATGTAACTAAATAATCGAGATAATAAATTATTTTGATTAAATTAATTTAATTAAAACCCTTTGATTGACTCAACTACAATGGACTATATTTTTGATGTTTTGTTGTTTTTTAAACCAAATTAAATACGTACCTATAACTACTTTTATTAAATACAAATATAAATACACAATTATAATTACAATTGTTGAAAATTATTCAAACTTGTCCAATTTAGACATAATTTCTTTGCCCTTTTTTTTAAATCTCCGATCCTACATATCAATGTAAAATACTATGAACTACGGAGGCAATAAATAACAATACGAATATTAAAATCTTAAAACATTTAATTTCTCGATTTAATTTAAAAATAAATTGTAACTAAAAAATATTTTATAAAAATACTCTAGTCAATTTAGAATAAGCTGAACTGAAAACTATTTTCTCTTCTTTTATTTTCGTGTAAAATGATTTATAAAAGTCCTCGTTTCCATAAATAATGGAATAACTTTTCAAAGTGCTTTACTATCTAGTAGATATGAAAAAAAAACTATTTGTAATGTTAAAAAATTAAATTGTAGGCGTAACGAGTGATCTGCACACATTTTGGAGGGTTCTGTACTTTATTGTAATTTTGAGGTTTATCAAAAAGGTTTCAATTATTCTTTGTAGTACATAAATGTCTTTAGACAATGGTACATAAATACGTACCATTGATATACCTACATAAAAAAAAAACATTTTAAAAGTTGCATTAATTTTAATTAATTCTAAAGTTGGTGTTTATACAGAACTCTCAAATGAAAGTGTGTGTCATGCACTTATCGTTTGGTTATTTCAAACTTTTTATTTCAGTAGCTATCACAATTTGTTACAACCTGAGTGTATTTTATAAATAGATCAATAATATAAGTATATATAGCGTTTTGTATATCGGTACATTTTCATAAAACAAAAATGACGCAATTTTTACTATGAATCGATATGGTACAAAACCATTTAAAAACGTGCATCAAAAGGTAATCAAGAATAAAATCATTGATCAACGAACGATAAAAGAGAAGTTAGGTTATACATACTTTGGTTTGTGTCATGTCTATTCATTGCGTTAAAACATTGAAAGTATAAAAGTAGTTGTAAAATAGAGTTTTTAATACTGAGCTTTTTACATTTTAGTGTTAAGCATAAATTAACTTACGTTCTGCGTTCACTTACTTTGCTTCAGACTCCCAAACTTAGCACGGATCTAGTCAAATTAGTTATAGAAATACACAGTGTGGACGTATATATGATGATAAATGAAATTATTTGTTAAAAGAGACTTTAGGTCTCTGAAATGCTGCATAGACTATGCGAAGATGACATTTAAAAAACTGGACAAGTCAACATTTTTGGTTTTATGTCATTGTCATTATTTTATTTATTTGTTGTGTAAAAATAAGAGATATGTAACAATAAAATATATAAATAACAGGTTTTTAAATACACATGTAATTTCATTTAACATCATGATAACATTACACTTAGTATTTTATATTGTAGATTAATAAAATTAGCGCGCTTTGTGTGTACCATGTTGTGCTTTTCAATTGTTAAAACCCGCGTTTACCAATTGAAATGTACAAATAAAATTTTACACCTAATTGTCCCTAGAACCCTAAGCTGGGATTTCTTTACACATTTTTGTCAATTATTAATTATACCTTACTATCCACAGGGTTTGTTGTCATTTCCTCAAATAATTACGTATTAATAGGTCTTTTTACGTATTTTGATTTGTATTCAAACTTTTTTAATGCAATTTTTGCCACGTAGGTAAATCAATCCCTATTTTTTATGCATTTCTAAAACCAGCGTAGAGGCTTTTTTAGTCCACAAAATATTTAACGCATAATCAAAACAACTGCCATATTTATCGTAGTTTATTATAAACTAGATAATTACCCATAGATAGAAAGAAATGTACCTACTTACTTAACTTTACTGTTAACAACTGTATAACTGACCATGACATAACTAGCTTATAATAACTAAAATAGGACTCTGAACACCAAGCGCTTTTGTGAATTATTGACGGTTTTGATGTTTTAAACGGTAAAATACTTAATCAAAATTATTGTGACTACGCACCTAAAATTAATAACGCAAAATATACTTAACTGTAATGTAATTGTTTTTTACATATTGTTTTATTGTTCCACGGAACCCTAAAAAGCTACTCACTTTATATTTTCGGTTTTTGTAGCTCTCTGATGCATTCCGCCGATGCAGATGTTTTTTTTTTCTGGTGCGCTTTCGTGATATTTTGAAGGTTGTTTAAATTTTTGTAATAATTGGTTTAAAATTATTTGTGATTTCATTTATTAAATAGGCAACGTAGTTTCTACTTGTGACATACTATTGATAGCTTGACTAGTAATAGTTTTGTATGTGAGACGTGCCCGATGTATTATATGCCGTTATTTGTACAAAATTATATCAATAAAATAAAATTAAAATGTAAGTATTGCTTTTTTTTCTACTTCAAACAATGATTGGTATCATTGCGTAACTTAATTAACCAAGTAGCTTTACATAAAGGTTATTCGTTAGGCTACGGAACCCTTAAATAGTAAATATAGTTAAAATATTTATAGGTCAAAGACTATGTAATAGAGCATATTCTGTGGTCAAAGACTACAACAGGACTTACAGTTGAGTTTATGTACTTACTTATCTACTGATTACAATTTTTAATTGGATGTATGTATGTTTACGTTACAAATTAATCAGTTCATTAATAGTAATTTCCATAATAATAGATATAACTATCTCGATGCGGTGGGAAAACCACGCTGAGAGAAGTTCGGTTTTATTCGGATCTATCTCGGGTTTACCAACATGTGAATGACCTGTATGAGTCATCATTCGTTTCGTTCATTCATTCGCATCACAACACAGCCTTTTTACCACCAACCAGTAACCAGTTCTAGTTTACCAGTCACGGAACGCGTTCCGCCGGCGCGAACGTGTCAATATCCCGCTCGAATTTCAAACATCGAATTTTAATTTTCATAAAAAGTTTATAAACTTTTTGTTCCGAACTCTGTGTTGTGTGTCGTTTAGATTGAATACTTTTTTGTTGAAATAAAAAGGTTTTGGCAAAAAGTGCATTGTGTTGTGCTAAAAGAATTTTTTGTTTTTAAATTTTGACCGCGTCCAGTGAAGAAACGGTAGAAATCCAGTGGCTACATTAGTATTGCAGCCTTGTTGGACGAGTGATTTAGTAAGTATTGAAAGTAAAAGTTTGAAAACAAAAATACTGTAGATACAATTTAGTATGTAAGTAACATTAGGTAAGTAAAACACAACAAAGCAAAGGGAACTTATTACACGATGTTGGAAATAATCCGAATAGACAATATTTATGAATTTTCCAAAGAATGCAAACTAACAACTTGTACCACCTGTCTGTGTCTGGTCTGTGAGAGCTACCTACATCATAGTCTGTGGCATGCTTTAAGTAGGTACATAAAGTTAATTATTTCTTCTATGTTAGATCATATAATCTATGATATAATAAGTATTAGCTATTATGTACTATCACTTAAGCATGCTGAGTGAGTTAGATAATGGAAGTATTGAAGTTATGTATATACCTACCTAATTTACCTAAATAACTAGAATTTCACTACATATGAGTAAATATTAAAATAAATTAAAAACTACGTAAATAATCACTAGATAAGAAAAAAAAATTGAACAGTTATTTCAATTTGGAATTCATATATTAAAGTAGTTGACCGTGACCGGAATGTATTATTGCTTAATTTTGTTTGATAAAACTATCAATTCTCAGGTCTCTTTTACCACATTTCGATTAGTTTATCTGCCAGATACGTGATAGGTGACACCTTTAGTTATGTGCCATACTTAACTATACTACGAGTATTCAGGTTTACAAAGATTAAGGGTACTGAACTGAAAACAGGTGTAAGTACTTACTTACTTACTTACTTGGTCATAAATCTGAACAATTTTTACAATAGGACCAAACCTGATACTCGAAATAAAATCAGCTGTTCCATAGAAATATATCATGGACACTTAACAAAGTGTATAGAACAGCCGTTTTCTGTGTTGGTCTAATAGAAGTTTTTTTTAAATTAATCAAAAGATGAGCACCTACACCTGTTTTCGGTTTAGTACCCTTAATACCCGTAACCCTGTAGATGCATTTCTGAGTTTTTCTAAAGATTTTAGGTCTTATTCACTAACATCTCGTATTTATAACACTACTGCTATGAGTGTAGTCAGAACCACGCCAGCGCAGCCAGTCACGTTCAGAGGATTCGCGCACTCAGAGTGTAATTTCGCCACACAACACTGATGCTTTCAACGGCGAAGTTTCACTTTGGGCCTATCCTCTGAACGCAACTCTGGAGCCAGTGCAGCAAGTGCAGGCGAATCTTTCCGGATATAAATTTGCCTCAATGAGGAAATAATGAATATAAGCGTGATTAACTAACGACAGTAGGGTGCTACTTTTAGATGCTAAACTTCAATAGGGCTACCTAGTAGAATTAGTCTGATGCACCATTGAATATGCTTATCTAACCGCTTGAAGTTCCTTGGACACCCCCGGTGTCCAAAACGTTTTTACCGTTGCAGTGCCTTGGGTACCCAGGGTGTCCAAGATGTCAAAATCCAAAAAAGCCTAAATTCTAAGTTGTTCTAAGTTTTCGACTGTCTCCAAGCGGTTAAAACTCTATTTCATTGAAGTTTATTAAACAGACGAGGACAGCCAAGATTAAATAAATACTCCTGGCAAATAATAAAGATACACCTATTACCTATAACTTGAAAATATGAATATCAATAATAAAAATCAAGATTCTTTCAACTGCGAAAACTGCATAATATTATCACATTTTGACAAGGCGAGTCACGAAGCGTGAAGGCCGTCTTTGTCACGCTATTTATCAACAACGCTGTCTGTCTGTCTGCCAATGACATAAATAAACTAAATAATAATAATTCGGGTCCCTACGTAACTGATGTCCTCTATTATTATTTTCAAAAGATATGAAAATTAGATCTTTTGAATGACAGGTGTATTTTGAATTTAGATCTAGTCACGGCCGGTATTTAGGAGAGGGCAGGCGGGGCTAGAGCCCCGAGGCCTCCACAAGAGAGGGCCCCGCAATAGAGCTTAAAAAAAAAATACTCTGAAATACTATTTTTTCGATACCATTTTTTGAATAAACGCTAACAAACTAGCGAGTGACAGCTAGTTTTATACAAAAGATTTGCAGAAGTTTTCTCCTTCAAGCCAAATTTTATCTATCTTTTATCAAAAATAGTTTTTGCCAACAAATTTATAGAAATAACATATAGATAGGTTGTATGTTTTACTTACATTTTCTTTAAATTTGCCTGACATTATTGCAAAGATCTTAAAAACAATAATTCTACAATAAATTGACGATTAATAGCCTTGAGATATTGTCGTGTCCTTTTCATCTAGGAGCTAGTAATTACTTACCTCACAAATGACTTGCTATATAGGTGCGAATTGATCGCTCTAACTTCTAAAAGTGGATACGTATTATCACAATAAATTATGTTTATAAATAAGTGGCGAGACAACATTAGGAAGGCAGTTGATGTAACTGGCACAGGGGCGGATGAAGAAACCTGTTTCTTCTCAGCAGTGGTTAGATTAGGGCCCCTCAGTAAAAGCGAGAAAAACGAGCATTAACTGAACTCTATTTCGTCAGGTTAGATATTTCAGAGTAGGCAGCCCTAAAAAGAAGGATCGACGTGGTGGGAGGACGTAAAAAGCGACGCGCGGTGTGCCGAGACTAAATGTAGGGAGTTCCATCTAGCGGTGTGGCGGGACTGACGTAAAAGCAAGCCGTAGGAGTCGACGTTATGAGACTGTAGTGTAAACTATTTCTGAAGGGACGTCATTCAAAACCACCCTAATGCAAATGTAAACAACTAATACTTCTAATAATCCAAACCATGTACAATATGTAGGTAATTCCAATATGAATCTAATGGACACCAAGATCAATACTACAGAAAGACACCCAAGAAAAACACTACGAGGTCCGTCCTCTTCCGTGCTGCAGCGAGAAGTGCCGGTTGGACGGGGCGGGCGACTCAGGCGCTACTCCTTCATTCCTTACGCTACATTCATTCATTCATTAATTCAATACATTCCTTTGACAGTTCGCTCGCAAAACGTCACACAGCAGACCATAGACTGCATTCTTTTGTATGTGTTGCTAACACGGCCCTCCTGCGCCGTGCATGCCCTCAGGCACGCTTCTTATATTGGTTCCAACTCTGCACATGAATTACGTATCTGTCAACACACACATGATTTCAAAGGCTGTTAAAATCTTTAAGCTCGGCCTATCATGACTCATGATGTCCTAAATAGATAGAACTTCTGTTGGAACCTTTTCATCATTTGATTCCTTTAGACTTGGAAATTTCTACCACTAGTTATCTCATTCATTAACTTCATCATCAATCATAACACCGAAAAAAAGGTCTGTAGGTTTCTCAATAGTTCTGCAATGTATCTTTTTTTTATATAATAGTACTGACCATCTAAACCAAAGCTGATATATTTAGGCTTAGAAATTCCTTATACGACTGCTATTTTAGCTCACTCCCTTAATCCGAAGTAGTGCCTGGTCCAGATCATTCCTTTAGTCTTAGGAAGTCACTGCTTCAGCTCACTACCACTATTCTGGCGAGTGCCTATAGCAACCTTTCAGGTCATCTATCAGCTACTAATTCACTTACTGTTCAGCTATTTAAGCTCACTCCCTTAATCCGAAGTAGTGCCTGGTCCAGATCATTCCTTTAGTCTTAGGAAGTCACTGCTTCAACTCACTACCTCTATTCTGGCGAGTGCCTATAGCAGTCTTTCAGGTCATCTTCATACATATAGTCACACCTGTTTCTCATAGGGGTAGGCAGATACCACTTCTCTCCACTTTGCTACGATCCTGGCATACATCTTTCGCTTCTTCTACTTCCATGAATCTTTTCATACACGCTCGTCGTTTTATCTAGTACTGCTAATCTAATGAAGTTATTTGCCAGACATAATAACATTACACGATTTGCTAAAAATAATTCCGGTATCTTTTGCCTTGATACCTTTATCGATGTATTTATATTTCTTTTATGGCGCGAGAAAACTACATCTCACTTCTGATGTAAACTATTTCTGAAGGGACGTCATTCAAAACCACCCTAATGCAAATGTAAACAACTAATACTTCTAATAATCCAAACCATGTACAATATGTAGGTAATTCCACTATGAATCTAATGGACACCAAGATCAATACTACAGAAAGACACCCAAGAAAAACACTACGAGGTCCGTCCTCTTCAGTGCTGCAGCGAGAAGTGCCGGTTGGACGGGGCGGGCGACTCAGGCGCTACTCCTTCATTCCTTACGCTACATTCATTCATTCAATACATTCCTTTGACAGTTCGCTCGCAAAACGTCACACAGCAGACCATAGACTGCATTCTTTTGTATGTGTTGCTAACAGTAGTGACATTAGTGACATATGATACGACCAACTGTCTAGATGCCTCCATGATCCAAAAAAACAAGGTCTAGCATTCAGCAAACACGTAATGACGTCATCGTCCTCACAACTGTCGCTCACAAGATGTCTCCGATACCGCGATCCCTTGCCGCGCTAAACTCACTTTTGGACGCCCAACCACAATGTGATAAAATATTGGCAGGCGCATGGACAGATGTTATGAATCAATGTTTGACGTATTGTGAGGGCATAGCATCCCAAAAACAATCAAGTATTTTTAAATAATGACTTACATACATTTTTTTTTTCTTACTTTTTGACATTTGATATTTTGACTTGTACTATTATGACATTCACATTATTATTATTATTTTCTTGTTGATGTCATTTGTTTGTTATATTTTATTTTATTCTCTTTTTATTACCATGACATGTTTTTATTTTTATTTGATAATTTGACTTAAGTATGAGATTAATTTAATTTGTTGTTTATTGAATTTATTGTAATTAATTATTATCATTAGCGTAAGTCGGGTAACCGGTGCTACTTGAATAAATAAATAAATAAATAAATCGTCATCCGTCTCAATCGAACTTGTTGTAAATGACTTATTTCAGTCCTCGTCGTGACGTCACTGCGTGTTGCTGAATGCTCGACCGTGCGGAGTATATTATCATACCATGCCTCTCTGCACGAGTAGTCATCTCAAAACCGCGACCAGTGTCACAAGATGTCATTATTAAAAAAAAAAAAATCGTCGTAGAGTACCCGAGCAGTTTCCATGACCATCACTCCGAACTCTCCTATATTGTGATTGGCTCTTTACCTTAATGCGCCAGCATTGGTGACGTGAGCCAACAATACCAATTCGAAAAAAGTTGGTGATGATAATTATAGTACAAAATAGTCGTCATAGTCATTGTCTCAATAGCTACAAATAACAATTCACACCAAGCCAGTTGTGCTTACCTACCTGATGACCCGATAGGTGTGAATTGATCTTATCACTTTGCATTTGAAATTGTCATTGTTTACGTCAGTCATCTCATCCCGTATTGCCGAACTGTCATTGTTTGTTCACGAATCATGATCTGCAGGTAACCCTGCACATGATACAAAAAAACAAGGTCTGGCATTCAGCAAACAGGTAATGACATCATCTTCATCCGTCTCTTTCGAACTTGTTGTAAATGACTTATTTCGGTCTTGCTCAAGCATCGATTGACGTCACTACGTGTTGTACCTGGCGGAGTATATTATTATACCATGGCTCTGAAGATCACGATTCGGAGAGTGGATAAGAGGTGGAAAGAAAATATGTCCACGGCTCATGCTAACCCTCTGATGATCATTGCTGATTGATCAAAAATTTACAAAAAATCAATAATCTATGCACATAATATTTGATGAACAGAAAACAGTGCAAGAAAAATTCAAGTTTAATTTTCTCCAACAGAGTTAAGAATTTATAATTATGTTGGTTTATCATAACCAGTTTTTTCAATGATAAGACGTCAACAAAGAATTACTTATTATGCATAATACCTATAAAACAGGTTGAAAACAATGGTATTAATATAATTGCCTACCTGCAGAGGAAGACAAATGATATTACCTATCTGTTTTACAGAACGACAGATATTCAAATGCCAATTAAATCGCTTGTCAATATAGGTTCAAAAAAATTATATTTTTTTTAAAATTGTTTTTATGAAAATGGCGGTATTTTTTTACTTAATTAAAAAATAACTAACTAGGTAAGTAAGTAATTATTTACATAAAATATACTTAGTTGTTATTTTTTTTTTAACTGGATTAATAATATTAAGTGTAGGTACCTAAATACTAAAATAATTAATTAAAAAACGAATCCTCTTAATTAAAAAACGAATCCAGTTAGCTAACAAATATTGCATTCTACCCATAACGCTGGCCACATTACCGTGTTGAGTTGCAAATAATACACAAAAAACCAGCCAAGTGCGAGTCAGACGTAGTGCGATAAAGGGGAGACCCCTTAAATTTTTTTTTTTTTTTTTTAGTATTCGTTGTTATAACGACAACAGAACGAAATAAGAACAAAAATTACAGAATGAATTCACAGATGAATACATCATCTGTGAAAATTGCAACTGTCTAACTATCACGGTTCATCAGATCAGCCTGGTGACAGACGGACAGTGGAGTCTATAGGATTTCGGTTTACCCTTTGGGTACTGAACTTCATTGCAACTTAATTATCTACATAAAAATACCTAATAGCAATTAATTTACTTAATTACGTCATTTGCTGATTCCATGGCTTAGTATTTACAGTCTGATGGACTCTATTACGTACGCACAGGATACGAAAATGCTATGAATAAATGCATTTCAGTAACTAAGCACAAAATTGATGACAAAGTGCAAGACAAAAATAATTCATTGTTTCACAGAATGATGTAGCTAACTGGGTAAATAAATCCACTATACACATTTAAATAACTTGTACATAATTGTAGCATAATGTATTATTGTGGCCCACGAGCGGATATGTGCGTATTGTATGTCATCTGCTACATGACTGGAGCCCGTCGTATGGCGATAGGCTCACCCCCTGTCGCATTTGGGACTGAATATTGTCTGGCGAAGTGTGGGTGTTGTACACCTCTGCCAGCCCCTTCGGGAAAAAGGCGTGACGATATGATATGTATTTAGCAGTGTGTTGGTGTATCTTTATAAATAAATAAATTAATTAAACCAAATAGTTATTATGACAGAAACAATGTACAGTCGAACCTCCTCCTCTATTGAAGTCAGTTAAGAACAGGTACCAGCAACATCTTCTCAAGTCGTAAAGTGCAGTAATGTCCACACTTGCTTCTCACAGACAGAGATGAAAATCAAGCGTTGACCCGACAAAGTAAACAGAATAAATTTAATGCCGATTTCAACCTGATTGTGGAAAGTTACGCGCGTCGAGCACGTTATGTTTGCGTACGAAAGCCGGCTGTTGAAGTGATTTACCTTGTTTGGGCTACTACTTACTACTCAGTAGGAATTTCGTACGATTTAGTACTTTTTGTTGTAATGTAGATATCCGTCTCGTTGACGAGAGTTGCAAACGTAGCTGGGGGGCTATTCCTGCGCGTGAGATGAGATGAGATTTTATCTTGGTCACTCTCACACCTATGACGTTTCAAACAAGAGCAACAAGGATAAAAAAAGGTGAGATGAAAATCTCAGATCTCCGAATAGGGGCCCAGGTCGCATATCTCAACTGATTCTCGTGAAATTTTGTAAACAGGGGGCTATTCCTGCGCGTGAGATGAGATGAGATTTTATCTTGGTCACTCTCACACTTATGACGTTTCGAACGAGAGCAACAAGGACGAAAAATAGTGAGATGAAAATCTGAAATCTCCGAATAGGGCCACTGGTTGGAAGGTAATTTTGAAAATTATTTTGTCAAGTAATTTTTTGAAAACTTGTCAAAGTTTTTGAAGATATGTTTTTTTTTTATATCGCGAAGTCTTTGGCTCACAGAACCACATAGTAAATAGCTTCTATAGAAAAGTCTGTAATATACCGTAGTATACTATACACGTGTCTGTTACAAAGTCTGTTGAATGCTCGCACCACACGGCTGGTGAAAGTCGGCTCACACACGAAGTAGTGACGTGATGTAGCATACCACATAAATGTGTAAATGAACATACTTACCTAATTGTTTAAATAATGACAAGCGACGTTTTGATTAAACAGCTTACTCTGAAATAGCTAGATCGGAGAAATTATAAGTAAAATAAATAGATAAGGCAGGTAGACTAAGTACATACTACCTAATAAAACTGGGTACATAGAAAGGTAACACCTAAATAAAAACAGTTCTGTTCTGGCAGTTTTGGCAGGAACAGAAAAGGTGTTGTCGTAATTTTGTAAAGTTTTCTAAATCTTGTGATTCTTCGAGTTTAAAGTGTAATAATGGTGGATTATTAATTCACCTTTCTCTGTTCGTTACCGTGCACAAGTGTGGGCAAACGATACAAACATTGCAAAACATCACTTTTCGAGTTCTCTACAAAACTCCACTTAAAGTTTCAGTAAAGTATCCATCATCACTTTACTGAAATTGGGAAAGGGGAGGGATTATCATCGTCATCATCACTCTATCATTATTACTCCATCATCTGTAAAATACTAAAATAACTTGACACTGGCAAATGCACAAGACGTGCGACGCCAAATACCCCTGGATGAGGGACCAAAAAAAAACAGTTCAAATAGATTGATACTCAAAATAATCATATCCAAGTATTTAATAATTACTATTAGACTTCGTACCAACTAAGCAAACTGTGAACGGCTGACTCCGAGTTGCGTATTGAGCAAACTCAATGTTGGGTAAGCGGCGTACTGTAGCAAACAAAAATACGAATCTTCAATCGACCGCTCACTGAACGAGTCTGCCCCCGTGTAATGAGTTGTCCCTTAGTAAAAGTTGGTCATAATGTTGAGTACAACGATATCCTAGAATATGTTCGTCTTTTAGAGATACATATACGGTGTTATTTTATTTTGGAATTAAAGTACTTACTTATCTTACTGTGGGTTAATTCAAGGATTGTGGTTTATGCTACTTAGGTGCATCGAGTAGGTAACAAACATACTTATATAAGTACCTACGTTTCAATACAAATCAACAACAAAAAAAATTATTATATATTTATTTTTAACCGACTTCCAAAAAAGAAGAGGTTCTCAATTCGACTGTATTTTTTTTTTGTGTTATGTTCTGCGCTCAGAATACGCCTATAAAATGCTTACGTCATGACTCCGTCAATTGTGAATCGATTTTGATCGGCTGAATCGATTTGAATCGACATGACGTTCGCCTGCCATCCCAAACGCAACTCCATTCGGTGTTAACCGCTCTAAATAAATAATAAATAAATAAATAAATTTGGGACACTTCCACACACGGTCGCCTGACACCAAACTAAGCAAAGCTTGTACTATGGCTGCCAGAGACTGATATACATACTTAAATATGTTTAAATACATACTTAAATATATATTTACACCCAGACATAGAACAAACACAAATGTTCATCACATAAATGTTAGCCCTAGGTGGGAATCGAACCCACGCCCCCAAGCTCAGAAGGCAGGTTCACTACCAACTTAGCCACCGAGGCAGTCAAATAACAGAACAATAATATCATTGATTAACAACTCTCAAAATAAGCTGATTTTCTTAACTAATGATGTCACGCGCCGTCATTATTATCCTTTAATGTTTAGTAGGAAGTAGGAAAATAATTAATTGTACCCATACGACTATTTTCCCGGAAACAACTCTACAACTGATTTGTTAACCACAAATCAAATAAATAAGTACCTATGGTCAAAATAGTATTGACCACAAATTAGAACAATTTGTGCAAGGCTATATAGACGGAAAGGATATATGCCGAAAGGAGCTTCTTTTGAAGCCATAGATATCAATAATGTTTTTAATGCAATCACCTCTAAGGTAAAGTCCACAGACTTCCAATTCAGTATTGGAAGTCTGTGGTAAAGTCAGAAAAACGACTTAACAGCTATTCCGAAAATTAGTTGTAAACATGACTTTAATTTTGATTTCATAGTAAAAAAAAAATTGAAAACAGTGTGTACAATGCTCCTATATTCAATTTACTGTAGCATGGTGCATGACAGTCGAATTTATTTATTTTACCCGCGTCTATGGCTCATTTATTACTGTGATTGATGATTTTAGTATTGTGATATTTTAGGATGCTTCTGAAGTTTCAAATCATGATTTGTAAATCGCGGCAATTATCAATGGTAAAAATGAAATAGAAACTATTTGTCTAATGTTACCAGCACCAACGTACAATGAACATAGTATGGACCTTTTCGGTTAAGTACATCCTTTCAGTATACCCCGACATTTGTTTGCAAGGTAAAGTAAATATATCATACAGTCGTAAACAGTTCAATTATCGGTACAACTCCAAAACCACGTGTGTAAGTAACCGGTAATCCTTGAGTTTACGACTTGGAGATCGTCCACTAACAACGTGAGGCGCTGGGGGAGGGGGTCGAGACGAATCTCACCTTATCTCACGTTGAGAATACCACGTATTTTCTCCCCCAAGGAGTCCTCGATCCAAACTAACACAACCGCAATTTTATTCAGCACAGTATTACCAAAAACACGCATTTCATAAATTTGAGAAAGGGGTTGAGTGATATCCCACGACGACACCTCTCTGACTGCCTCGGTGGCTCAGTTGGCTGGTAGTGAACCTTCCTTCTGAGCTTGAGAGCGTGGGTTCAATTTCCACCTAGGGCAAACATCCATGTGATGAACATTGACCCAGACATAGAACAAACACTATGTCTGGGTGTATATCTATTCAAGTAAGTATTTAAAAAATATACGAGTAATTATTATGTATCAGTCTTTATAAGTACATACGAGTACAAATAGCCCAAACTAAGCTAAGCAAAGATTGTACCAACATACAAGCTTTGCTTAGTTCAGACAACCATATGCCGATTATTCATTTATCTCACCAAGGGTGAGCGATGATAGCCTATTAGGAGAAGGCCCGCCTCGCAAGCCAGAGGGAGCGGGTTCAAACCCAGTCGACGGCACGCACCAATTTGTTTATTGTGTGAACATTTAAGCGTATTATATGTCATCTGCTACATTACTGAGTGCATGGCAACAGGCTGGGCGAGCCTGTTGCCATACATTGGGCTTCAATTTATTTTGTATGTTATAGATATATGTTATAAATGTGTCACATTTGAAACTGAATATCGTCAGGCGAAGTGTGGGTGTTGTATTACACCTCTGCCAGCCCCCTTGGGGGAAAGGCGTGACGATATGTTACCAAGGGTGAGAGGGGTAAAAAGATCGTCAAAATCACCTCGCCTAATTAATGCACGGCCCCTTGCGACTTGTTACAAAAGTATTAGCAGGTAGTAGCGTAGTAGACATGTATGTTACTAATGCACAGTGACCATGATTTAGCAAGAATGCTAAACAAGGATATCGCCACTAAACAATTTCAACACCAGAGACATTTGCAGCATGCCGGTGCGTTATACGCGTAGGTATGTTTTTCGCTATATCTCTATCAGTTCTGGACTAATTTCAAACAATTAAAAAAAATGTCGGATAAATCGTCATCGTGAATTCAAATCTGTAATAGTGGGGGAGATATTGTTATTTTCATGCTAAATTTCATCATAATCTGACAAATAGTTTTCAAGAAATTTGAGTAGCCCGTTTGTATGGAAATTTCAGAGCGTCGCGGCCCTCATAAACATAATACTTGCCTTTCAAGAAAGAAATCCAACAAAAACCTGTATTGTAAATAGTAACTCCAAACGACATAAGGAAATCCGGGCAAAAATACTCACCTTAGCAGTAACCTTGATCGAGTGAATGTTAACTCTACTTTCAAGTCGAGTTAATTTTACGTTACTTTGTCATTGGTTTTCTCTTTACTACCAGATCATCATCATCATCAGCCATGATCGCCCACTACTGATCATAGGCCTCTTTTCTCCTACACCACTCATCCGGTCCTGTGCTAATCTTGTTCAGGTTCATTGTCGACCCAACATGCTTTTCACAACAGAGATCATGCTGAGAATATAAAAAAACAAATTTGTAAAAATAAAAAAAAATGTTTAGAACGCTTTTTTACCAAAAAAAGGGAAATTTTTGGCGGGAACCAAAAAGGCGTTGTCGTAATTTTGTATTATTTTTAAATCTTGTGATTTTTCGAATGAGTATAATAACGGTGGATTATTAACCTTTATCGCGGTTCCTCAACGTGCACGAGTGTGGGCAAATGATACAAATTTTACAAAATATAATTTTGCATGTGCTCTCTAAAACTCAACTTAAAGTTACAGTAAAGTATTCATTACTTTACTGAAATGGGGAAACGGGAGGGATTTAGCAATGTCATCAACGTTTTGTCATCATCACGCCATCATTTGTAAATAACTGTATTAACTTGACACTGGCAAATGCACAAGACGTGCGACGCCAAAAAAAATTAAAACTAAAATAAAAAACACAAAAAAATGGTTTTTCGCTTTGCTCCTATTGCTCCTAATTGTTAATTTCTGGTTTCTTTTAAATCTTACAACAGTTTTTTAAACTAAGTACTTCTACTAAATCGATTCAAAAGAAACTTTGTAACACATAATATAGGTAGTTCTCGTGACTACTTATAAGATTAAATCTGTATTTATCTGTATACCATAAGAATTTATTTTATGCAATGTTTGTTTCAAAACCTTGTAATTAAATCTTGAGCTTGTGACGGGAAGTAAGTTAATTTTTTAACCGACAAAACGGAGGAGGTTTACAAGTCGACATGTTTATTTATACGAGTATGTATATATTTTATAAGTCAATATCCATTGTCATAGCTTTACGGCCAACTTCCAGGAACAGCACCTAAGTCAAATCATAAAGTAATATGTATTGTGTGACTAATACTGTACAGTTGTGATGTGTGTAATTTGCGGTTGTGACTGTGACTGACTAACGGACACTGCACTTATGGAAAAACTAATTAATTGAGTATTAACTTAACGTATTAAGATACGTAACTTCCCTTGGTAAACTTAGTTCCCTTAAACTAGGGAACTAACGTCCTAACTAGAACGACTGACTGTTTGCTTCTAGACATAATTTAACATAACATATCGTCACGCCTTTCCCCCGAGGGTGCTGGCAGAGGTGCAATACAACACCCACACTTCGCCGGACGATTTTTGGTCCCAAATGTGACAGGGGGCGAGCCTGTCGCCATACACCGGGCTCCAGTCATCTCGCAGATGACATACAAAACGCACATAATGAACAAATTGGTGCGTGCCGTCGGATGAGTTCGAACCCGTTCCCGTTGGCTTGAGAGGCGAGCCTTCTCCCAACTAGGTTGCCATCGCTTTTATAATTTATACTTACATACATTTAAAACCTTATATACATAATTAAATTAAACGGAGAGTCTGAACAGTAAATACTGTGCGTATAGTTCGCAGCGTGTCGCTTGGTAACTCATTCAGTGAACGGCCGATTTGCATTTTTCTTACTTTACATTGACTTTGCCCTATACATGAGTCAGCTAGCGGACAGTCAGCTTACTTATTCAGGATGTAGTCTTTTTGCTCCCCCGTCCAGGGAATTTGGCGTCGCACGTCTTTTGCATTTGCCAGTGACAAGTTAATTTAGTTTTTTACCAATGATGGAGTGATGATGAATCCCTCGCCTTTCCCCATTTCAGTAAAGTGATGGATACTTTACTGAAGTTTTAAGTGGAGTTTTGTAGAAAACGCGAAAAGTCACGTTTTGCAATGTTTGTATCATTTGCCCACACTCATGCACGTCAACTAACCGATAAAGGTTAATTTATTAATAATCTACCATTTTAACACTTTAACACTTGAAGAATCATAAGATTTAGAAAATAGAACAAAATTACGATAACACCTTTTCGGTTCCCGCCAAAAACTCCAACCTTAATCTAAACTTTTGTGTTAAACCCCCAACGACAAAATCAAAAGTTTTTCTTATTTTAAAATAAACCTTTTTTTAGAAATAGATTTTTTTCAGTTTGTATTTTTTTTTATTATTTTGTTAATATTCATGTATTTTAATTATCTAAACAGCCTATTATAATTTAGTAAATTTCTTCAACGAAGGTGTAACCTTGCCATCATGTTGATTTTATAAGTAATGGCTCCCAAACTGTGATAACAAAATAGGGGTAAGATAACGTATATGACTCCATTAATTAACGCCTTTGTAAACATTTTTTTAATTGGTATTCGGTTCATTTCGCCTTAGAGGCCTCTAGCCTCTAAACTAGAAGTTACGTTAGCCCCTGCCAGAAGTGGCTTTATAATCTAAGGCCACCTCTAGCTGGGGCGTTATCTCGGGCTTTGAAACCACCAAACACTTTTTCCTCTGTTTTTTTTGAATGTCCTTTGAAAATACTTTTACAATTGTACTTACTACAATAAGATTTAAAATGCTATACCTACTAATCACTATTATTATCTACATTGAATCAGTAACATAGTCGCATAGTAGCATTAACAACATACCTAGTTATGTGCTAAATTTGTGTAACAACTTTTTAGTAAGAAAACTTTTGCAAGGTCAAATTCTAAAGCTGTAAACATTTCGAACAAGGAAGTTCCCGCGTCGTAGCGTACGCAATAAAAGCTTACGAAGCACCTAGCAATGATTTGTACAATTTTGCTGCAATCATAGTTAATAATAGTTTCGTTTATTACGACTAGGTATATAATATTATAATACCCAGAAACTCCCACGACTTCTCTGACTCATGAAAACAGAGGTCGAACAAAAAATGACTTGCCCAAATTGCTCAATGCCGTTCAAAACCATTCATCAGTTATGTGTGTAAAATGCCGCGTAGAGTTGCTTAGTAAATTATTCCATTATTACTATCGTAGTAAAGAATAAGTAGGTATTGCAAGCATTGCTTTTATTGTGAGCCTCGTACAGACTTACTGTAACAAAATACGCAATGTAATGTGTAATCAATATGGAAAATCATTTGTTAACCTCCAAACGCAAACCGAGTTGTTTATAAGTTTTAACGTGTGAATCTGTGTATCTGTCTGTGACATTCATTGGTAGTATCGGAGCTCCTAATTGGGAGAACAATTAAAATCTTTTTTTTTTTTAATGAATAAGTACTTGTTCTAATAAAGACTTTTAGCTTTGCACTTTGCTTATGTGCAAGCAAGAGTTATATCTTTTCCTTAGTTATGTATCTTCTTTTGAAAATTGTATCATTCGGCCTTTGTGTGCAGTGACACCACAGTTAAATGTAAGTCACAATTAATTTCAGATTTTCCATATGGTAGGCACAACGAACCTATCACAATTGATGTAGGTAAATCCCATTTAAAAGTGACATCAGTTCTCAATTAAGAATATTATATGTATGTACTTATGTCAAATATATTTAAATGACTAAGGCTGAGTTGCACCAACTAACTTTAACTATACTTAACCGGTCCAAAAATCTCTTACCTGCATCCTTATAAAATCACAATGATACGGAAACGTGGCCGATCGAATTCCAAAAATTTTAAACTCAAATTTTTCGAATGATAATGCATTTTTATAAAATTTGGATTAAGTAATCGAGTATAAATCCGATCGGAATAATGAATCACGATCAAAAATGTATGAATGCGAACTGAGATTTAAAGAATTTGAGTTTATTTTTTTTGAAATAAGAACTAAGATTTTTCCGAATAATTGTGCTGCTTTACCAGACATTTTACGGCTGGTTCAGAAATCAGAAACGTTTATTTGCTACACTGTGTACATAAAGATCATAGATATAGTGTAAAGTCCCAACAGTTGACCCATGTCGGGCGTGCAATATTTGGTACTGATTACGCTTTGGTAGTATTTTTTACGATAATAAAAGCGTAAAAGTAACTTAACATACCGTAAAATATCCACAAACCAGAGATTTTGAGCCCAGCTCAGCTTCGCACCAACTAACTTTACCTATACCTAATTAAACTTAGCTGGTGCATCTCAGCCTAAGAATGAAATGTCATGCAAAAAATAAGGAAAACAACACCGATGATCAAAGCTACCGGTATAGACGTAGGTACATACAATAAGGTGGACCGGAATGTCATGAATATTAATGTACATTTTCCGTACGCGTGGGGAAAACCGGCATCCAGTTTTTGGATGAGAACTCGTCTGGCGCGCGAGTGGGCATGTCTGACGTACAGTTATAATAAGCTTGTAAGCCTAGCATGCACACCGCGACAAAATATTGTCGATTCTCTTTATCGAGACTTGTAGAGCAGTCTGTCACCATCCAGGGGGGCTATTCCTGCGCGTGAGATGAGATGAGATTTTATCTTGGTCACTCTCACACCTATGACGTTTTAAATGAGAGCAACAAGGACGAAAGAAGGCGAGATGAGAATTTCAAATCTCCGAATAGGGTCCCAGGGCCCTTGCCATGAGTTTTGATCGTTACGAAAACTTTTTTCGTTTTCGTTTGGCTCCATAAATACATACATTACAATAAAGCGCCCCTGGCGAAAACGTTTAGGAACTAGGTTAAATGTGTGGAGCCAAACGAAAACGAGACAAGTTTTCGCTAACTATCAAAACTCACGATAAGATAAGCCCCATGAGTGCTTACAGTTTTCGTGCATAACTTATAGCCACAAGGTTGAAAGGACCATGAGAGGTGGAGACATCAGTCTCCACCTCTCGTATTTTACTCGTAGCCTTCTCACGATCTCATGCGACAAAAATTGTCCATAAAGTTTTGTTGCAGCGCGAATGCTAAGCCTGTTGGACAGGTAGTAGGTACCTATATGCGAGTACGTAGAGCATATTACATTCCAAGATCATTACTGATTTTCAGAGAAATACTTTTTTTAGGCAGATTGTTTTTTTTTAACTGCACTTGTCTATTTGTTTCAAAACTTGAACAGTTTTTTTTCCCTTGTTCTACTGAACCGATTCTTGGAACTTTAAACACACAGAGCCGCGCCGACCCCCCACAGCGCCTGTGTGCGAAACCTATAAAGCGCCTCTTTTTTTCACGAATATTCATTTTTCAACTTATGTTTTTTTTATTATTTGTTAATTTTGACTGAAATAAATGTTCTCCATTTTTATATACTCGACAATCAAACTCCACCGTCTAGTCCTAAGCTGAGCAGGGCTTGTAATGAAATTAAAATAGAAAATGTTTTTTTCTTATTTTGACATTACAAACAGACTAAAGTTATATTTATTTGTATAGAAAATTACATAGAAAGCACGTACCTGATGCATTTTTTAAATCAGATTTTATAACATCTTCACCGATAAAATGACTGGTTTATGTCTCTAATGATTCTTTGGAAGTTCTTTGGGATCACGCTCTTCTTCTTGTTTTCTTTTCCTTATTAAATTCTGATATCCAGATAATTTCTTTTTTTTGTCTTGAGTACTATCACTCATCACTACACGTAAAATACACGTTAAAACAATCACTAACACACAAAATACACACATTTAGTTCTTGTGACACGACAAAATATTAAAACAGTAAAACAACTTATAAGCTTTTAAGTGATACTAGTTTCATTTATTTACTCTATTTTTTTCTCTGTACTAGTATATAAGGGAAATACATATACTTAATATGATGTTACTAGTTCTAAGACAAAATTTGTGAAATAATTTTTTGAAAAAATATGTCCCTCAGTTTCTTGCCTGTTCTTTTGAGTAGTGGCTCTTTTTCCGAAGAAGGTGGTCGAGTCGTTTTTATATTAACTTTGACGTTCATAAGTGAACCTAAGACATTTTGATTTGATTTGCTAACATCACTGAAATGCCTATAAACTAAATCATCATTTATGTTTATAGATTAACTTCTACATAAATTAGATAGGTATGTATAGGTCAAAGTGGTGGAAAGTATGTCAAAGCACTTAGTTATTACGTGGAAAGTGCATCGAACTGCGCATCATCGATTAAATTAAAATACAAACCCTATTCCCATGGTTACTGCACGTAACCATGTTTTTATAACTTGATAATTATAACTTTAACTACGCTTACTTGCTAACTACCGTCATTTTTCCAGTTTTCCCATAAAAAAGCTAACATGAACTACCTACCTTGTACTGTTCATGAAGCGATCTACTTTTCTAAAATGTGCACTTCCAATGTGCGATGCACCGATTCAAAATGCTTATTTTTCAAATTTGTTTCCCAAAACGGACATTGGTTATGCAAAACTTTTATTATGGTGAAAGGAACATTAATTATATTTAAGTAAGGGTGCATCTCTGACCAGCACGTGTGATGACGGACACATTCTAAGACATCATTATACTTATCATTTTGACCAACTTTTACCAAACTCAAAGTTGGTTGGTTGGTTGGGCTAACCCTGAAATCGAGATAAAAAACAGCTGTTCTGTACATTTTGTCGTCGGTCAATAAACTTTTTGATATCCTAGAATATGTTCGTCGCCTAAAAGTACAACTTTATACATATGGACATTGATTGATTCTTGCATAAATGTAGAGACAATAATGGTTTGATAGGTTAGCAGGTAACATAGCGACTTTGTTTGGACCTACTTATTTATATTGCAAACAAGGTCGCAATTTAACGGATGATAAGCAACTTGCAGTTCCATTGAAAGGTTCCATCCTTACTCAAGGATGTTTGAATATCTTAAGTTTTCAGTGACTTTTGTAATTGCTTTCTATCATCCGCCGTTTGGTCACTAACCTTCCTTGACCAGCCTATGCTACCTAAGTTTGTGTTGGTTATCGATTACTTCCAAGACAAAGACTTTTAATAATAAAAATAACAACCTGGCACCTACTTCTCACACGTTGAGTATCGCGATCGACCCCTAACTGCCCTACTTTGACCCATACATTAATTATTCCAAGATTTCCAAGTTCTTATAGGGCACCATCGTACCCCAACCCTTGCTCTAGATTGTAATCAACCTCGGTTAGCTCCTTACTTAAGTTATAGTCCAAGTTATTCATCGAGTAGGCGATTGACACGGTTAAAGCATTCTTAGGCAAGTTGCGTGTTTAAGTTTAGTTAAGTAATGTTGGAAAAGTGGCAGTTTGAGTGGTCGAAAAGCGGTCAGCATTGGTAATTAAAACCTCGACGTGGGGTCAGTTACTTATTTGGGTGTGTTATTTCGTTTACTTCGTTACAGACCATGACCATGCTTGGGAAAGAAAAAAATGCTAGAAGTATTACGAGCAGAATTCTTCAATACATAGAAGTTTTAACACTTAAGTTCACAAGTAGTGTCGAAATAACTAAAGCGACTCATTAACGCCTCCAAACTGCACATTCCTAATGCTCTAGTTTTATGACAACAATGACATTGGCAGCCAGTCGCAAGGCTAACCGGTCGACCTCTGTGTTCTGCTCTAGGCGTCTAAACATTAGCTAATGAAAACATTTTGGCTAATAAAAAATTAGCACGGTCGGTTAGGCAGAGTTCGACTTCCGGGCACAGGTTTTTTTAATCACCGGAACCGCCGCTCGTAAATTAATCACTTGAATAATCATTAAAAATACGCTGTAAGTAATTTAATTTTGGAAATATATCGTAAATCCGTAATCCATCGACGCAATTATTAAATGTATACTCGTATTATTTGTATATAATTACATAGGTAGAAAAAACATGCACCCTGCAGAAAGCCAATAAAAAGTATTCTACGCCATCATTTCTTTGCCATCTTTCAAATTATCAACGGTTCTAAATCGTTATCAGAGAAAAGGTAGAAAAAACAGAAAGACAATTTGTTTTGGCATTTATAATGGTTAGAAAAACATTGGTTTATTTAGTCGTATGTGATTTACATACGACTGGGACTAAGTATGACATTTAATGCGAAGCGAAATGAGATGCACACTGCACAGACGACAGAGGGCAAACATGTGACATTGATACGTGTCGGACGAATGTTGACATAACGTTGCGACTGACAAAAATTAGTCTGGGGGTCATATATAGAACTTGATCTGAACCAAATGAAAGAACTTGAATCAAATTGAATGATTCGGTTACAAATTCAAAGGCGATTCGACCTTAGCGAGTGAAAAAAATTCTTTAACCAGGTGCGGAAACATGACCGCAGAAAACTTACGAATCCTACGACCAGAACAATGACATCAGCGAGGTCCGTTCGAAAGAGACAGTCAAACAACAGCCTTTGCAAGACAGAGACGAAGTAGATCAAGTCATGCATAGAAGGTCAGATCAAGTGAAGGGACAGTCTCATGGTGTCTGTTGAGGTAAAGCGGTTGGGTTCATGGAATTCCGTAACCCGAGCACGCATTACGCACACACAGGTGGTTATAGAATTGTTTGAGAATTAACGGTATTAGTCTATTAGCACTCTTTAGTCGTACACAAAGACATAGGCCGCTAAGCTTTTTAATGTTGGTCACACCAAAAAATACAAAACACAAAAGGATAAAGATGTATTTATGGTCCTACTTTAGAGGTACTCGTATATTGTATTGCAACAACTGGCGGCCTTGTCGCTAATTCTCGATTTAATTTAGTTCAAGCAACCATAGTAAGCAGCGCCACCAAATCGGGTCATTGCTATAAAATCTTCTGAAAATTGCATTAAAAGTTTTGAGATAACATGTGAAAAAGGCCAAAACTCATAGGTCATACTTGCCAAAACTTAAAAAATGCCAATACTTAAATTAAACGTTAGTATAATTTTCCACAAAGCATTTTAGGTTTCAGAGTCATTGATTTCCTAAGTTTACTTTTCGCAATTTTCTAATTTTGTTATTTTCTATTTTACAGGTCACACAAAATGTTGCCGAGGAAAAGAATACTGTGTCTGCTGATCCCGATATTGCTTCTCATCAAGTCTACTGAGCAATATGGTTCGGGAGCTCCGCCCACGGTGAGTTTCTAACTTATTAAGTAGTTGTTGTTCCGAATAGCCTTGCTGGACGGTTTGACGACTAGATCAGCAATCCAGGAGTGGAAGTACTTATATAAAGTGGTTTTTAGAGCTGCTATGGCTTCGTTGTTTTATCACGCTCTCTCTACATTTCAGGCATGTGAGGACCAGCTTCCCCGCCACAGAGACGTGCTGGCCCAGAGCTCTGTTCCTCCATATTTCATCCTCACGTCATCAGCTCAAGTGCGTCAAGGAGAAACCCTCAACGTGACTGTCGGTAGCCCTGCAGGCGCGCCAGTGACGATTGGCGGATTTTTACTGCAGGCCAGAGAGATTCAGGTAAGTGTTTTATGGCTACATTTACTCGTGACTGAAAACCGGTCCAGATAAACAGAGTTGAAAAACATTTGGAACTCTCACAACTAATAACTAGCAGAATATTGTCACTTGCACCACAACGGTTTGGGGCAATTTTGAAATTGAACTCTGCCAAATTGATGAGTGACCTATATAGGGCATAGTATAATCAGAAATCAGTGTATCCATGATAGGCGACTATGGACGAGCTTTTAACCAATTATTGGTTGATCAGCGGATTCACTAAACAACTTATTTCACCCAAGACTGAACTGAGTACCCATCAAGTTGATGGATCGATTGTTTCTAGAAAAATAAATATTCGTAAATTCAATTTCAAATGTTTTAGGAAATTCAGGTCTTTCAGTATGCTATATTCATCTGTCAATCAGTATCAACAACAATCAATTTCATTTTCAGGATACCAACAAGATAGTGGGCAAGTTTGTTAACGGTCCGTTTTCAATAAGCCACCTGACGACCTGCAGCCATCCGAATGACACCGCAACCCACTCCTCGCCTGAGGGCAAATCGGCTCTCACCTTCACGTGGCAGGCTCCGACTGACTTCTTGGGAGGGGTGGAATTCAGGTATTTATTTTGGCGTAGTCAGGTCAAATAGGGAGAAAAGCCTTTCCCCAAAGGAAGAACAGTGCAAACAACCTATTCTCACCTATGGGCAAGTCAGCTTACACCTTTACATGGCAGGCTCCGACCGACTTCCTGGGGAAGGGTGGAATTGAGGTACCCACTTAGATACTTACTAGTGTATCTAGGTAACATGGCATGAAAAGGCTATAACCAAAAGAAGACCAGTGCCGACATCCTCAGAAAATCTGTCGGCCTTTGAAATTTTCAAAAGGAACATTACTTAGGTGCCTAATGGCTCATATAACTTAACCCTTAGGTTGGTTGGTACCTAAATAGCCTGGAACCCTAAGGTGTGTCTCCAGTTCTTTGGAATGTTCGTCAGTACTTTTATCGGAAAAAGAACGGTAACTTGTTCGTCACGGTACTCACACGGTACTCACACTTGACTTATTTCTTTAAAAATAAACCATTACCATCGTTTGGGGTATCTTATAATCTGTTCAGCAAATCTGCATTTTAACTGTTTATTGCCCCACAGCACGGACAAGCCTATCGGTAGTAACACGGGCAAGAGTTTTTGGCCATGTTACTAGTAAGACATTCCTAGTAGGTAGTAATAATAGGAAACGATAGGCTCAATTGAACATGGCATGGTCTCAAATATCTTTCTTATTTCAGGGGCACAGTAGCGCAAAGCTACAACACGTTCTGGAGCGGAGTGAAGTCTCCTCTCGTGGAGGTGGTGCCCCCCGGCACCCCGCTCGTGTCGGCCGCTCCTCCGCGGAACATACCGACTACTACGGTGGCGCCGCCCGTTATAATGGAGACTAAGGTATCATTTTTCATAAAATGGATACATGACATATTTCTGCCTTTTGGGGTTGGAAATTTTGGACCCTTGGGATCCAAGCGCATGGTTGCTCTTCAATGAGCTGTCAAAGCAGCTGATAGAAAGATCAAACGACCAAAGGGCTGGTGCTCACCACCATTGCTATTCAACGAGGTAACGTTGCCAGCTTTTTCGGTACTTTACCAGCCGATACTTTGACTGACTGATACTGACTTGAACTCTGCTTAATATTTGTCATTTAAGTTTATGTTGTTTATTTAAATATTAGTTTAGTTTTACTTTTTCACAGTCACGTTCAAAAGTTGTATTTGCCTATTTTTCTCATAAAGGGAGAGTAACAGTTTATAAATCGGCCCCAAAATAATCATTTTCTTTTAGACGACGCAGTTCGATATTGGATTCTACGCTGTGCTCAGGATTCCACTCAATTCGTCGCTTCACTCTTGATTCAAAATACTCCTTATCTCAAAAACATTAATTAAAGCCTTTGTTTTATTTTTTATTTTATTGAATAGTCTTGCGCTTGTCCGCTATCTTGCCTGACGATGTAATGATGCGGCTTACGTACGAAAGACCACGCATATGTTACATTCCGATGTGAAGTTAGGCACGAAACGCTGCGCAGTAGCGAAAACGAAGGTATGCGGGCGTCAGAGAGACAAGACGCCGCAAAGTCTCCCTTGCGGCGCACTTCACAGCCGTCATTAAGTTTGAATCAGTCTAAACACGATTTACTAGTACTTTTAATTTTATTAAAACACGCCATATTTGAACTTTCAGCCAAAAGCCATGGATGCTCCCCTAGACGTCATCTACCAGGGCTGTGCTGACAACAAGCTTTGTTTCGGTCTGCCGGAGAACTGTCTTCAGAAAGGCGACTGCCAAGCCGTCGTCGCTGTCTTCGTTGCCGGCGATGTTTACACGTTTGAAATACAGGGCACTGGCAACCCTAAATATGTTGCCGCTGGATTGAGGTGAGGAGTCGTCAAAATAATAACTTTTACATTACAGATACATACCCATTACTTAAGAAACAATGAAAGACTCATACTACCTACAGTGAGACTTTGTAGAGTTAAAAAACAAGGAGCGTTTGGCAAACTAGTCATGTACAATAAATTACCAGTTGCTTTAAGAAAATTGCCATTTTCTGATTTTAAAAGACAAAAAATACTTTTTTATTCAAAATGGCTTTTATAAGCTTAATGACTTTATGAATATTAAACTAAGCGAAAACTCTTTTTCTCCAAATGAAATTGTATAGCTATTTATTTATTTTTACTAACACTAAATCATAAAATTACTTTTAATTTTTTTACCAACAATAAATTACTTAAATTTTATTTGTACACCTGTATGCAAAAAATTGTCATTTTAATTTTAATTATTTATTTCGACAGCTAAGCTTTTAATAGCTTTTGATAGCTAAATTGACTTACCTATATTTAAGAAAAATTGTATTTGACTTGCCTAATATACCTAACGAATCATTGTTATAAGGTCAATTAAGAATCTGAATCTGATTTTAATATCTAAAACAATAAAATTTATTTATTGTTTTAGATATTAAAATCAAAATAATAATCTAAAACAATAAAATTTATTTATTGTTTTAGATATTAAAATCAGATTATCCAAAAAAGATACGGCGGATCACTGTCTCCGGTTTGTAACAAAAATTCCACAAGTGTCCATACGCTGTTCGCAATGCAATTCTTAATTTTTATATTTGGCTACCATCCAAATTTCCTTGATGGAGTTCCCCAGAATCGTTTGTGTTGTATTCAAAGAAATTAGGTCTATTAAGGAGTGACATCACTGGCATAACAACAATAAACTAATCGTTCTCGTATCTTATATTATGATAGATAGGTTTTACCTATTTTTTTAATTGTCCACGCATAGTCAATTATAAAATTATTAGGTTTCTAGATAACTGCCATCAACTGCTGGTTTGTTTTTCAACAGGTCATTTCATCAGCTGCTTTGTTTCTTTTTCTATTCATCATTGTTTAATCAGTTTAAACTAGGTATAAGACCTTTGATTGTTTTCTTATTTGGCTCCCTTTAACAAAGTTGGCACGAAATTTCATTGGAGATTGCGCAACCGCGAGCGCTACTTAACTTCATGCGAGTATCTATCCTAACTACTTGATAATAAGGTAGCAATCAATACAACTCATCCCTCATTCTAATAAAACGCACCAAACCGCGTGAACCTGGGTTGCATCGCGACGCGCGGCGGCTCATTTTTAGAATCTGTTCACTATAACAAGTGCCTGCGCCACAGTATTCCTCTCGCTCTGGCAGCAAATGATGTCAAGTGCCAGACAGAGACAATGATATTTTTTCAAGTTATAGTAAACGGACTTTACATCCAAATAACACTTACCTCTGGCCTACCATAATGCATGATCCACAAAAACAAGGTCTAGCATTCCAGGAGCAAATACGTATGACGTCACATCATCGTCATCCGTCTCTTTCGCACTATTTGTAAATGACTTATTTCGGTCTTGCTTAAGCATAGATTGACGTCACTACGTGTTGCCCACGTGACAGGAATGCTATACCTGGCGGAGTATATTATTATACCATGCCATAATGTTAAAAACTTAGATGTTCACGTAAGGGCAAGACAGCTGTACATTCTAAACAGAACATTTTTCCAATAACAATAAACTCCCTTTCAGCATGGATACCAAAATGGGTGACGACAGCGCAATGGAATGCGTTCGAAACGAAAACGGCAGAGTCAGTCTCTTCACATCATGGACCTACCCCAAATCAGAACCTTACGTTAGCCGGTCCGACTCGCCCCAAGACATAGTTCAGATGCTGGAGTCTTCCACCATCGATGGGAAACTGTACTGCAAGTTCAGAAGAGCAGCTGTGTCCACGGTCAAAGGAGTCACCTTCGATTTAGCGAGCAACAAGTACAACTTGATGGTTGTTTCTGGGAATTCTATGAAGGGTACGTAAATAAATGACGTATCACACTCATAGATCCACAGGTTTTATGATGCCACGGATTCTTCTTAATCAGGCACTCTTGGCAAAATGGTCGTGGTTTATAAGATAGTGGTACACAGTAGGTCTTCAATGTCGCCAGTTCAATGCTTCTCCATTTATATTGATTAGTCGTTTTACAAGAAAATTACGAGTTTATCAAGACTGCAACTACGGCGTCCACGTGTTAGTCATGATGAGATCCGTCCAACGTTTAGGAGATCCATGCATTACACACACGAAAAACTAAGATGGTCAGTCCTTACGTGACCGTGGGTGGCATTTATAACTGAGCGCTACCGTGGCTAGGGTGACACGTTAAATAGCAGGGCCTGATTGTTAGTTCTTTAACAACAATCGTCAAGCCATGTCAGCGTCTTCGGGCGGCCTAGGTACTCTGACATCAGAGCCTTCGGGCGGCCTAGTAACTCTGACATCAGAATTAGCCACTTGGAGCATACGAACATGCTTGCTTGCTTTTTTTAACTCACATTATGACCTGGAACAGATCGATTTTGGTTTTAATCAGCATTTTTTAATTTAAAGTCTTTGCATAGCCAATTTTATCACAACTTAGTGGTAAAAAACACATTTTTCTCAATATTTGGTATTATAAACAATAATAGTCATACATACTCAATAATAGTATTAAAAACGATACGTATCACGGATCACCGCCCTTTGTATCTGGCCCTCGACCCAATCGTCTTACGAGAGCCTTTTGAGGTGTTAGCTGAGCGAGGCTCTTCACTCTGCTCATTATTAGGTATAATTAATGTGATTTCTCTCCCCAGACGCGAACCGAGTGGGTTTCCACGACGTTGTGTACGGCTCGACCGGCGCGCCGCTCGCGCTGTCGTCGGTGGGGACAGCGGGCGGCGCGTCCAAGCTGCTCGTGAAGCTACACGGCTCCTTCATGGCGGCCGCCTGGCTCGGGGCCGCCTCGCTCGGGATACTGCTCGCCAGGTTAGGATACAACTTGGGGAAGAGATAGGTACCGCTCGCCAGGTCAGGATACAACATGGGGACGGGATAGGTACTGCTCGCCCGGTCAGGATCAAACTTGGGGACGGGATAGGTACTGCTCGCCAGGTTGGAATTCAACTTGGGGACGGGATAGGTACTGCTCGACTGGTTAGGATACAAATTGGGGACGGGATAGGTGCTGCTGGCCAGGTCAGGATACAACTGGGTATGGGATGGGTACTGCTCGCCAGGTTAGGATTCAACTTGGTTACGGGATATTGCTCCCCAGGTCTGTCACCAGGCTGTATCTCATGAACCGTGATAGTTAGACAGTTCAAATTTTCACAGATGATGTATATGTTGCCGCTCTAACAACAAATAGTAATAAACAGAATTAAATAAAAATTATTTGTCATTCATTTGGGGATGTCATTCAACAAACGTGATTTTTTGCCGATTTTGTAGATAATGGTACTACCCTACGTGCACGAATCCGGCTCACACATCACCGGTTTTTATTCAAGTGTTTTGTCTGCTCAAACTTCAATGAGGGAACACACTACTTAGGAGATGCTACAGCATTGGGTCAACGATACTTTCTTGACGAATGTTCTGTCTAAACACACAGGAACCTGGTTCAAAGTTCTTTTAGTTAGTTTAAATGGCGTGTATCTGTACTTGTACTTACAGGTTGTGTTACGAAGTTTGATCACCAACACCGACTCGCAAATATCCTAAAATTGACGTGTTATGCTAGATATATCGCACGCTTAATAAAATACTGACTTATCTCAAAAAAGTAAGTTTTTGGCAAATTACGAAAAACGTTCGTGCAATCATGACCTTCTCTGCTTATTTTGAAATAAATTAAAAATTTATAAGGTAAATAAATAAATAAAATTATTTTGTGTGATCTATAAACTTGCAGACAGTTTTTTAATGGTTTATTTTGTTTAAATTATATCTATATATATTTTTTTTTAATATTTTAAAATTTACTTTTTGAGTTAAGCCTGTCTACTTTTAAAATTAAAGCAAATTAATTTTATTACACTGGCATATTCAACAATTAGTCTGTCTTGTTTAAACGAGTATATTTATTCAGGAGACGCAATATACTTTTTGTCTATTTAGTAGTAAATCAATAACACAAATTTTAAAGTTATGTCTTTTTATTTTATTAAAGAGCCATAACTATAAGACATTTTGGAAATAAAATCATCATAACAAAAAAAGTTAGAAGCATTGGTATTGTAAATTGTGAGAAACAGAAATAGTATCAAATTATAAAATGGCAAGATGAAACGCTAAACATCTAAATTCTTACTACTAAAATTAAATACGACTTGTACCTACATAATCAGTCTGTTTACCATTATTATTAAATAATATTGCTAGATCTCAAATTAACAAATTGCTCAGTTAACTATCTTAATTAACTTTGGTAATCAGTCTCAACAAAAGTAAAAATATTGACATCAAAACATTCCTTAAAAACTACTAATCTAACCTCAAGTCAACTATGTTAGTTGATCGTTACCCTTAATTATTACAAAATGGAGTTATAAAAATCAGAGTAGAAATTGGGGATCAGTTTTTTTATAATAAGCTCCCTCAGATCTTTTTTCTTGTTCTCGCTCAAATCTTGCTTTCCTTTATAAGCTTGTGCTGGTATCAAGTCTGAAAGAGGCACTTGTTTCTTTCGTTTATTTCTGATGCGGACCTCGTGGTATTCTTTATCATTGTAAGACGTTTTTACAAAAAAAGAAAAGGGTGCCTTTTTGACTACCCTTATAATTTTTAAATCGTTCCACGTCACAGTAGTCCCGTCTGTAGTTTTATTGAAGTTGGGACCCCAATCTTCTTGAAGTTTCTTCAAGTCCAAAAAAGACTCAAATGTTTGTTCATCCACGTAGAATTTCTTTCCAGTTTTTCTTGCGTTTTTAATTATGGCTACATATTGATGAGGGGAATATATTGGCCCAGTCTTGAGATTTTTTTTAATTTCTTTTTCGATTAGACTATGGATATTATCACCCTCATTTTGTGTATGGCCTTTTATAAGAAATTTGTGGGTGATCGATTCAATATTTAAGTGGGTCACAGCGTAGAGATAAAGAGCCACTATAAATTTGTTTTTATTTTGACCGCAGCAGTTATCCGAATAGAGCACTAAATTAAGGCCAACATCGTCTGTTGTTTCCAGAGACATTTTTTCAAAGACCTTCAACAAACAAGAGCCTATTTCGTTGGCACCTCGTTTACCGTCTGTTTCGTTCCAAAAGAAGCAGTGCACATCATCGTACGCGTCCTTAACCTGGCCTTCGACTTTTTTGTTTAGAGAGGTGATTGTAAAATTGTAGCTATTAAGTTTTGATTTATAGTAAAAAGCTGACGTGTCTCCCCTGGGAGACTGCAGGACAGCTTGGAGGTCAAACACGAGAACTCTATGTTTACCGTCTATTTTGCAACGGTCTGCGTATTTCTCTTGACGGCTTAATACTTTTTCCTCCAAATGAGTGTCATAAGATTCTTGAATTAAGGTTTTCTGGTCAGCTGGTGAATTTAGGTACTGCAAGCAGAGGTCACATTGATCCTTCCGCGGTTGGAAGAATGAAATATTGTATTGTTGCGTAAAGACCTTGTAGAAGGTACAATATTTTCCCGCTGGCTTATTGTTTGTCTTTTGTGCTTGCTGAAAATCTTTAAAAAGTTCTGTAATAGTTTTACCGCCATCTATATATTCACGACTTGATGTTTGCCTTGTGTAGTGAGACTCGATTCGGGGTATAGCCTCTATGAATTGTTTAATATTGGATATGATAGATTCATCAACCCTTAAATGATTGGAGTGCTTACCCCTTAGATCATTTGACATCATACCATTTTCACCTGTTTTGTCTTTCACTGTGCGTATTAAACGATCTGAGATGTCTAACGTTCTCATAAAAAACGTTTTACAGACTCTGACTGATTTCCCCTGCACTGTAAAATGGAATGCTTTGTTGCACTTCCTTGGATGTTCGGCGTTTGTATATTTGTACTTCGGGGTGATGTTGGACATACAAGACATTATGAATGATCTCTGAGAATTAGTTTCACCGAGTTTCCAATAAGCCTCAAAAATTGTCTGTCTTTGCTCATCAGTTATTTTCTCGAAACACCTGATCCTACATTTTTCTGTGCAAGGTGGATTCAAAGTACGAGGTCTAACTGTTTTATTTTTTTTGCTTAGGTATTCTTTTCCAGTATTCCTTAGGTTTTTAGCCACATTTTGTTTCCATCCTTCCTCGTTTCTTTTTCGTTTTCGTCCTTTTTTCTGCTCTGTTTCTTCTTTTGCATTAGTTTGTCCGGTTGTGAAAATAAAACTTTCTGGTGTATTTTTTTCACTATCGATCGTGGTCGAATTTTTCATTGAAGGCGATGAGGAAGATGATGTTGACGACGATGAGGAGGACGACGTCGACGACGATGAGGAGGACGACGTCGACGACGATGATGAGGACCTACTGGATCGTGACCGCCCTGGATACACGGGTTTTGGTTTTTTTTTATCCTTTGGAAGGCTAAAAGTTGGATCTTCATCACTGCAGTCGCTGTTTTTAAAGTCTTGAGGAGGCTGATTTTCTCTAGTATCAGGTTGATGGTTTTCTGAGTTTCTATTATGAGGCAGATTGTTGTTATAAGCAGAATCTAATTGTGAGAAACATTCTCTAACATCCAAATAGCGCTGGTTCTCTGGCTTGTTCGTAACATCTGATAACATCGTTACATTAGGTTGAACAGAATTGTCGTTAGATTCAATTGAATTAAATTCAACGTCATCCTGCGCAGGTGCATGGTCTTTAGCCTGGACAAGATCTAAAATCTTTTTAGACCTCAAAGATGACGACATGTTCACCCTGAAACGCCGAAAGTTGTAATTTCGAAAAAAAAATGTTACAATACACCGATTATATTTAGGAAATCAGTGACTCAATACTCAAACAATACAAGGCAGTTAAAACATCAATTACTTTCATTAAAATTTTCGATGAAACAAAGACTGATCTCGTATTGTGATCATTGTGCAACGACGACTTTTATTAGTAAACCGACTTATTTAAAGTCAAGCAATGTGTTAAGTTCAGTAGTGCATAATTTTTAGTAGAAAACAGACCTAACTCCCAATCGGTTATTAAATACGTAAACTTTATTTGTGATAAACTGACTTAACTCTTAATCTATAAAGACATTTAACAACATAATTTGTACAAAACAGTCTTGATACGTATTGAGTCACATTTCAGCTAAATAGTTTTATAAAACTTACCATTTGTTTTTTAAGTAACCAGACTCAAGACGGATTCGGTCTTGGTTCCATAAAAGAATATCGACTTCACTTTACCAGCGTCTGACACAAACTGGCTTGAGTCGGTGTTTGATAGAGACAGTGTACGAAATCCATGAAAATGAAAGAGACGGAAGTAGTATAATGGCGCTCAATTATCGCAATGTTGATGTAGTTCTAAAGTAAAATCATAGATGGCGTTAAGAGAAGCCTACGTCTGTATGTAACTCCATTTTGACCTAAGTCAAAATCCGTCAGTATTCTAGTAAGCGTGCGATATGTATTAGCGTATGTTTGAACCATTCATTATAATGGAAATGGTATGGCCAATATCTTCTTTTTATTCATGTCTTTTTTCTGATAACAGGTACTTCAGGCAGACATGGGTTGGCAAGCAGATCGGAGGCAAAGACATCTGGTTCGCTGTAAGTTAACGTCAATCGCTTTTATTTTCTTTCTTAATTAAGTCTTCTTTCATCAAAAGCTCCGAATCTAACCATCCTTTGGCATCCAGTGGCACAAAACCCTGATGTTGGATGGTAAAAGTAGCTTTCTTTATTGTAGCTCTATAGACCTATCCATGGCTGCAAAGGGTAATCTATAAGTCTATTGTAATGCCGTTGTAATATAATGTTTGCTGATATTTTAGTTTCTTTAATTAAAGGAATAAAAATTATTCTTATTATTTCTTTAAAAAACGATGATAGCCTAGTTGGAGAAGGTCCGCTACTCAAGCCAGAGGGAGTCGGTTCGAACCCTACGGCACGCACCAATTTGTTCATTGTGTGAACATTTGTGCGTATTGTATGTCATCTTCTACATGACTGGAGCCCGGTGTATGGCGACAGGCTCGCCACCTGTCACATTTGGGACTGCATATCGTCCGGCGAAGTGTAGCTCCAGTCATTTATTTATTTATATCTTTATTTATAAAGATACGCCAACAGTGATCATATTATTACACTTTCAAAATTAAACTGCTAAACACATGGAGCTGATATGAACACCCTATAAAGGCGTATACAGCATTTGCATTAAACAGAGGTAAAAAACAACAACAATTTAAAGATTAAAAATAAAAATACAGTAAAAGAAAGTTAAACAAAACAAATTCGACATTATGAAAAAGGATCTAAAGGGACTTGATAAGTTTGGTTTTAAAAACAGTTATAGAATCGTTGAATATATCTAGATCGTCCACGGAGAGGTTGACTTCGTTATAAGTGCGACTTAAATTAACCTTCGCGTGGGAGAGTTGAGTGCCAAATTAGTTCTAGCGATTTGGCGCCAACCTATCCTACTATCCTACTAATATTATAAACGCGAAAGTTTGTAAGAATGGATGTATGGATGTTTGTTTGTTTAGTCTAGAATAACACACAGGATACTTTTTAACCGCGGGTGCAACCGCGGGGCGCAGCTAGTAGTCATATAAGTCATGTAGCAGATGACATACAATACGCACATAATTATGTTCACATAATGAATAAATTGGTTGCGTGCCGTCGGCTGGGTTTACACCCGCTCCCTCTGGCTTGAGAGGCGGGCCTTCTCCAACTAGGCTATCATCGCTCTCAAATTTTAATACATTACTATAAAAATGGTGTTACTGCAGCAATACAGAGTTTAGATGATTCATGGCTATGTCCAATACTAAGTTCTTCCCCTAAAACGTTGTTCGCCAATGTTCACAATGAACTGTCGGTCCAGTGGCACCGAGTGCTGATGGTGCTGACGTGGCTGCTGACGGTGGCCGGGTTCATCATCATCCTGGTGGAGGTGGGCGGCTGGTCGGCCACCGAGGGGAACCCGCACGCCATCACCGGCCTCGTCACCGTCATACTCTGCTTCTTGCAGCCTATTGGTGAGTACTGTTCTATTCTGACCTTTAATGTTTCGACTAAAGAAAATTTTTTATCGTCAACAGCGACAGGCTTTTGACCTTGGGATAATTTATTATGGATGTCACCAAGAGCTTTGGGGACGGGCAGAATGCTTATGTGGGACTCCCGCCAGTGACGGTCTACCCACTAAAAACCCAAGGTTGTTCCACCGCCAGACCCTTCAGACACCTCCTAGCGCCTACTCTCTTCCTCACCATGACGATGTATCGAACATCAGATACATCGTCATCATCCTCCTCGGGGATCAACTCAGCCGGTGGGCGCCAGACAGGCTATCCTATCCTAACTCCTCACAATTATTTTCAATGCGAAAGGGAGGTTGTTCGTTTGCTTGTTTGTTTCTTTGTTTGTTACGTTTTCACGCTTTAACTACTTTCAATTTCAATCGATCATCATGAAATTTTGGATACACACACGCGTAGTCATGAGTACTGAAAAGGGGTAAGTCCTTTTTATCCCAAAACATGTAGTGCGGTTCCCGTGTTGCCGAAGGTGAAACCGCGGGACGCAGCTAAGACGCTATAAAAAGCTCTTTATACATCTAAAACCGGTACAATTTTCTATGCAAATAGTATGACATTATTGAAAGTTACTTTAAAATGTTTCCAGGTGCATACTTCAGACCGCACCCTGGCACTAAGAAACGGCCCATCTTCAATTGGGTCCACTGGCTCTTTGGCAACTCAGCGCACATTCTTGGAAGTAAGTATAACGGCGCACACGCAGTTCAAACCAAAACACATCGCACACCTTTTTTATGACACTGAGTGACGAGACGAACAAGTCACTCTCCTGATGGTAAACGTTACCATGGCCCATAACAGTTCAGGTCCACCCAGAATGTTAAAATCCTGCGCGACAATGCACTGCGCTCCTCATCCTGATATTAAATCTTTGTGAATAGTAATTTCTCTAGAAACATTGCCTCATGTTTCTCGAAGTGGTCCTTAAACTAATAGATTTAAGCTTTTAGCCGAGGCATTGACCATTAAACTCACTAGATATATATCTATATATCTTCCCGGGCAGACCTTATACAATTAACAGTACCTGTACAGTATGTCCGGAATTACACGAGAAAAAGTTGGCAAATGCGCATTTGCCAACTAATAACAAACCAGCAGCACTAGAAGTCCCACCATGGTGTATGGCGACTGTCACATTTGGGACTGAATATCGTCCGGCGAAGTGTGGGTGTTGTATTACACCTCTGCCAGCCTCCTCGGGGGAAAGGCGTGATGATAAGTTATTAAAATAAATGTTCTCCATTGCAGTTGTGACGATATTCCTGGCGGTCTACTTGAAGAAGGCTGAGCTGCCGATTTGGACAGTCTACATTCTGGCGGCGTTCGTCGTCTTCCATGTCATCATGCATCTTATGCTCTCTGTAAGTACCTACATAGTTGTTTTTTAGTAAATAACCGACACCTAGTGTTTAGTTTGTTTAGTTCGCCTTCAAGTTTTTCTTTTAGACACTTCCCTACGGTCGCCTGACACCGAACTAAGCAAAGCTTGTACTATGGCTGCCAGAGATTGATATACAAATTTAGATATTAAATTAATATTAACTTAAATTTATATTAACACCCAGACAGAACAAACACAAATGTTCATCACATGAACGTTTGCCCTAGGTGGGAATCGAACCCACGCCCCCACGCTCAGAAGGCAGGTACACTACCAACTGAGCCACCGAGGCAGTCAATATTACAATAAAATTAAATGAAAAATAAAAAAGCCTTTTTATCCAGTGAATTTACCTTTCTTACAATCTATGCATGTTTTAGTTTCGTTTATTTTATGTTATTTAATTATTTCTTGCTTTATATAAATTACCTGTTTCTAAACTGTTAATATTAGGTCCTTACGTATGAAATTGGCGTTTTGTACGGGAGGAATAAAAAGTCGATTTTTTTTTGTAAAATATATTTAATTAATCAAAGTGTGCACCGTTGTTATCTATGCACTTTTGCCATCTTATGGGTAGTTCATTGATCCCTTTTACTATAAAAACCATGGGGGCGAGAATCAATAAACTCTTTGAAGGCGGTTTGGACTGCTGCATCGGAGTGGAATTTTTTTCCTTGTAAGAAGTTGTCCAAATTCCGGAAGAAATGGTAATCTGTTGGAGCAAGGTCCGGGGAGTACGGTGGATGTCGCAGACATTCCAATTGTAGCTCAGCTAACTTAGTGGTTGTTTGTTGTGCAGTGTGTGGTCTTGCGTTGTCGTGAAGCAGCAGTGGCCTAGAGCGATTGACCAATCTCGGTTGTTTAACAGCTAGTTCTTCCTTCATGGTTTGCAGTTGCTGACAATAGATATCTGCCATAATCGTTTGGCCAGATTTAAGAAAGCTGTAGTGAACGACACCGGCGCTAGTCCACCAAACACTTACAAGTAACTTTTTCTGAGTCAATTTTCGTTTAGGGCAGGATTTGGCTGGGTCTCGAGGGTTCAGCCATTGCGATGAGCGCTTTCGATTATCGTACAATATCCACTTTTCATCACAAGTAATGATTCGATTTAAAATCCCTTCATTATTGTGTCGGTTGAGCAAAGTAACACAGCAGGCGACCCGTGTTTGCAAGTTCGATTCACTCAATTCATGAGGTACCTACCCATCGTTCGAGTTTTTTTACTTTCCCGATTTGCTTCAAGTGGATTAATACAGTTTTGTCACTTACCCCGAAGCCTGCTGCTATCTCTGAAGTGCTTTGTGATGGATCCGCTTCCACAATAGCCTTTAATTCTTCGTTTTTCACTTTGATCTCCGGCCGTCCACGGGGTTGGTTCTTAAGGTCGAAATTTCCAGAACGAAAACGTTGAAACCAAAAACGTACCATGCTGTCTTTAGCGACACCAGCGCCGTACACATCATTAATTCTTCGAGCTGTTTCTGCAGTACTGGTGCCACGGTAGAACTCGTACTCGTAAATATACCGATATTTCATGTTTTCCATTGCGCGGTAATAAGCGACGCCAAAAAAAAAATAATGAGGAAAATAACAAATGAATGACTGTATTCCAAAGAAAAAAAAACCAGCTTAATGAATTTATTAATTTGAATTTCGAATTCTTAACCAAAGAAGAGATATTTCAGATCAAATTGATCAGTACGACAAAACGCTGATTTCATACGTAAGGACCTAATAATAATAATGTGTCTATCTTTCCACCTAAATACAATCCGGGGGTGTTTAAGAGTAAAGTGAATAGGTATCTCCTAGGCAAGCGTGTTACACCTTCGATCACGTCGACGCTTCCCATCAGGCGAGTCAGTGGTCAAACGCATGCCTAGTCTGTTGTAAAAAAAAAATATTTTTGCTTAAACTATTTTTTTATTTAATTCACCGAAACCCCAGAATGGATAAAGGCCTCCTCCAGTGAAGTCAATAATATTACAGTACTAGCTGCGCCCCGCGTTTTCACCCGCAGTTAAAAAGTATCCTATGTGCTATTCTAGACTATATTCTATCTCTGTGCCAAATTTAATCCAGATTTATTTATTTGTTTTATTTTATATCTGTCCAATACTCATACTCATACACATATAATAAGGCGCACACACACACACACACACACACACACACACACACACACATACACACACTTAAATAATTATGTCATGTCATGTTATTATTATTCACATGAGCGACTGTATGTTTTACCAAAAACTTAAGTAATGTAAATCCGTAATTGGCCTTAAGTCATATTTTTAAGAATTATTGTATTAAATTAAGGGCTGTGGATTTTGTATAACAAATAAAATGAAAAATAAAATAAATCTGTTCAGCCGTTCTGGCGTGAAAGAGTAACAAACATCCATCCATCCATTCTTACAAACTTTCGCGTTTATAATATTAGTAGGATATTGTAGCAAATTTGTATGTGACGTGGTGTCCGCAGCTGGGCGCGTGCGTGTCGGACGGGCGCATCAGTAACGCGCGCGTCAACTCCTTCCCCATGAAGGACATGATGGGGCACCCGCGCCTCGCCTCCGCCGGAGACCGCTCCACCGACGCGCCGGTGAGCATGCCCACCGCTAACTTCAACAAATAACATAGCAGTACCTGGATGTCCGAGCTTTGCTCGGTATTTTTTTTTATTGTGTTTTTTGGAAAATAAACAATTGATTTTAGTCTAACCTCAAAGCAAACACTCATTGACTTCGTGTTACTTAACAACGCCATCTGCTGTTGTGTCGTTAAAGCAATTAGTTGCTCACAAAAAATAGTATTATTATTCGCCAATAGATGTCAGGAAGAGTCATATTTTTGTTATTTTTCTTCCAAGTTTATGTTTAAGTTGATTATCGATAAAACACGAATAAAATGACATTTTCTAAAAATTATTCCTAGCTAGATCGATTTATCGCCCCCGAAACCCCCAATATACTAAATTGTATGACAATCGTTGGAGCCGATTCCGAGATTCCAATTATATATATATATATACAAGAATTGCTCATTTAAAGATATAAGATAAGATATTGTCACGCCTTTCCCCCGAGGGGGCTGGCAGAGCTGTAATACAACAGTGACCCCTATTCGGAGATTTGACATTGATTGACTTACATTCTGTCATTAGCTTTAATTACACTATTCACCATCCTGATTAGCATTCGTTACGTGCATCTTGCACGTCGTTGCCGGACGCCATGCAGGATGCGACTACATTCACCATCCTGCATGAAGCGGCGGACTGTAAGGCAGAATGGTTACCTTTAGTGTTCCCGCGTTGTTGAAAGAACATGTCTTATACCAGTCGCCGCCAACTAGCTTAATAGCGCACTTGTAGCGCCTCACTCAACTGCCGCTTTGTACTTCTTCACTCTACAAAACTTCAAGGCTAGAGTGAATAAGTACCTTATAGGTCGTCGTGCTCCATCTTAGACCACAACGTCGCTTAACATCAGACGAGTTGGTGGTCAAACGCCGACTTCTTCTACATTAAAAAAAAAATTATCAGCCTAGTATTTTTACTAAACGGCGCCGTTCAACTAGCTTCCTGATGATATTCAGTCATTCAGTCAAACGGCTAGGCAAAATGAGTTGAATTGACTACGTTAACTACTTGCCTAGCCCAGTCATTTCGGGTTGTAACAGTTTTTTTAAATAAATACGATGTGTTAAGTATGGCATTTTCTTTGACTTGCACGGCGACACTGATGTCAATGAACCTTTTTTACCTAGTTTTTGCTCTTTATTTTTAACGCGCTTTTATTTGCTACTCTTGTAACAGTTGTAACTAACTAACAATGTTAGTAATAACATTTTAACCTACTTCTAATAAAATGGTCGTATCGAAATGAAACTTTGTTTGTACCTATGTAGTTCAGATGACCAAACTATGATTTGGTATTTCGGAGCTGATGGTGATAAAGCCAGACGGAAAGCAAGTTTTTTCATGTTATTTTTTAACTGTCCAGGAAAGATTGCAGTAATTTTACTCTTTTTACAAAGACCCATTGCACGGCTCTCGTCAATACGTATACGCCTACTTTACCTACTAAATACGCGTATCAGCCAAACAACGCGACTTCTCCGATCCCTAAACCAAAACACCTGAATTGTTTAACCACTTCTATTAAAGATCTAGGTACTGCTTAAATTACAACACGGCTTTCGTATCTTGACTAAACTGAAATTCTTCACCCTTACCATGAGTTACGAAAATTTTTTCGTTTTTGTTTGGCTCCATACGTTTCAATAAAGCGCACCTGGCTGAAACGTTAAGAAACTAGGTCAAACGAAAACGAAAAAGGTTTTCGTTAAACTATCAAAACTCGGGGTAAGCCTTCGTGAAAACTTGTGTAGAAGGTTGCGTTGTAACTTTTAATAGTTTTTAAGTTGTTTAAAGTTTATCTAAGAATTGCTAACGCAACTGGTGTGACCCAAAGCACTATACAGCAAATCTTTGTCTGGCAATAAAAGTTTTCTTTACGTACACATACATCACATGCCCTCAAGTTCGCATAACCTTTGTTCAGACTCGCCAAGATACGCCGGCCGTATTGTGACTCCTGCAGTGCTGGCATACATCGACAAAGAAGACAAATTGTCTATAGACAAAATAGATTACAAATTTAGATAAAATAACGGTAGAAGACAAATTGTCTTTCTGCTGTTTTTATCCCCGCTTAGATGTGACAAATACGAATATGTTTGTCTCTTTCTCGTGGGATAAAACTGTAGAAAGACAATTTGTCCACGGCTCATGTTAGCCCTTCTGTGCCTCATATGCTGTTCTTTCATTCAATTAAACTGTATCTTTCTGTTTCAGTTCTCCGGCTTCAGGAAGCTCCTGCTGGGAGTGTACGGGCCAATAATTCTGCTGTTCACGATCGCTATGATCTGCCTCGTCGCTCTCGCGCCTATTGGAGAAACCTACAATAGCGTTATGGGAGTTTAAATCTTGTAAATTGTTGTTTTGTAATTTGACACAGACTAATTGATAGTTAATATAGGTCACGTCTTTGATTCTTCCATTCTACTTGGACCGTCTATCGCATCAGTCCTGCAGGGACAAATTGTCTTTCTACCGTTATTATCAGCGCTTAGATATGACAAAGCTAGAATCCTAATCCTAACTAATATTATAAATGCGAAAGTGAGTTTGTTCGTTTGTTTATTTGTAACGCTTTCACGTTTCAACTACACAACCGATCGTCTTGAAAATTTGCATACACATTGTCTGGGGTACAGAAAAGGACATACAATACAATACAATATATCTTTGTTGCACACCAAAAATGCAAAGTAAAACAAACAAACAAAATATTTAAAAAAATATTTAATTCGGCAGCACAAGGGCGGCCTTATCGCCTAAAGCGATTTCTTCCAGTACTTTACAGACATAGGGTACTTTTAAAAAATAACGGTTCCTGTGGGAAAGCGGGTGAAACCGCAGCTAATACAGATTTATGTTTCTCTTTCTTGCGGGATAAAATGGTGGAAAGGCAATTTGTCTCTGGCCCTTATCAGCCCTGCTGTGTCTTTTAGATGTCAAAATTAGAATCGGAAGGTGTGCTGTTCCGATTGATTCCTTAGATGCTCATGGTGGTGAACTCAGATCAACCTAGAGGAAAAGATACACTGCGTTATATCTCGCTGAAGCCACTTCTTTTCAAACTTGTGTGCGTGGTAATGTTGCCATTAAAACATCTACAATTGCACAAAAACAAATATTATTTCCCAAACTCTATGTTAGCCATTTCCGTTCCAATATCCAACCTTAGTAGATTTAATATTCTAAAACTGCACATATTTGTAAGTGTTTAATTTTACGGCCTTTTCAAAATTGACTTGTAAAAAAACTGCACAGTTTTTAAAAAAACCTCAATATCTAGTCCTGGCCACACTTTTATAATGCACTATGTATAGTACAAGAAATTATACCATAAACCAATGCACATAATGTCGAGGTAAGATTGACCAAGCGAGTAGCGTAGTTTTTTCGCGTCAATGAGTGCGTGTTGTGTACATATAAGACAGTAGCGTAGTTTTTGGCTTCACTTAAATCATGCGCCATCTTATCCTCTAGGTTGATCTGGTGGTGAAAGGTCTCGCGGAAATCCTTTATTTATAGTAGGTACTTAATTCTACTTTGAATTCTACAAATCCAAGTCATCTAAGAATTGGTTATTGTGATATGGCACCTTGATGTTAATTTTCTATGTGGGCGTAAAGTTTGGAATGGACTGAATTTTACGCCGTCAATGTACCTATAAGGACTAAAAAGTATATGGCTTAAAGCTAAGCTAAATATTTGTCTTGCTCCCAATGACCACCACCAAAACAGCCACCAGTGGTCTCATATATTACCCTGACATAGAAAAAACAAATTACCAAATAGGTTTGATTTTTGATATTGCAAATCTTAAACCAAGTTTTTGTTTGAAACTCACAGTACCTTAACTTTTATAAATTTGAGGCTCGTAGTTTTTCTGATTTTATGTTAGCCCCATTGATTTGGAAGCGGTTAGCGATTTCGGTACCTGTATTTAAAATGCTATGATCAAAGTTGTTTTTAATTTAATTACTTACCTAGTTTATAGATTAGAAATACCTTCTGTGGCCTTACACTAATCACAACAGATTTTTAAAATTGACTTGTTGAATTTATATTTAAGATTACTCTAGTTGCGTACTAAAGTTAACTGCAAGTTAAGAATAAATGTGTTAGATAAATAAGCATAAGATCTGATGTAAATATAGTTTCCTTATTTATGAAAATAAACACTTAACTCCGAATGTATTTTGTTTATTTACAGAAATTAGCTATGTTAAACACAGTTACAAATTTAATTATATTTTTGGGACACCTGTTTTCACATGAAGACATGTCAAACATATAACACCCAGTTAATACAACAGTTTATTTTTAGATTTCTATCCAATAGACATAATATCAATCAGTATTAGAAATCGTCTTTAGGTATTTGAGAATCTTCAACAGACCTTGTACCAGGCACATACACTTTGAACGAAAACTCTGTTCTCGGGAAAGATCCAGGGTTAATCATTTGACAATCCTGATATGTCCTTGCATAAGGTTGAAAGTGGTCTGCAACCACTATCAAATCGGGTATGGGATATAAGCTTAATGCATCTACATGCTTCCAATAAACTGGCTGGACACCCAACGGCAATGGTGATAGTGTACACTGACTTAGCAATGTTTTTATTAGATGATCAGGAATATCACCAGATTCCGGGAAATGTATTGAATTTCTGCACATTTTCATGACTAAATCTTGTCTTATGATGACAATTTCTTGCGTACAGTACTGTATTCGACAAGGATTTGTTGTAAAAATGACAGAGTCACCTACTCTGTCCCTTATTTCTTTGGTTATAGAGTTTGGAATTGGTGGCCTGGGTAATATGTTGGCTGCTGCAGGGTCGCCTCTGCCAGGTACAAAGATAAACTTTGTTGTGTCTTTTAGCTTCTTGAATTGATTTATTATTTCTCCTAAGTTAGTTAGAGCTATTTTCAGTTGCGAGCTATGTTCATGTCCATATGGGTTTGATAAAAATTCTCCAATAAATACTATGGCTAGAGGTGGAAAATCATTATAGCCTGAAAATAAGGTTTTCAGCTTCGACATAACCTTCAAATTGTCAAACCAGCAGTCTGAGAGGAAAATGATCATTCCATCTCTATCATCCTTTTCAATTTTCAAAAGACTTTTTGAATTCTTCAGCAATGTCTTTGATTTTCCTCCAAATGTGTTCAAGTTGCCAAAATATGGTAGTGATTCATTTCTATTTTCAGATGGAGGTAGCACAAGGCCCGTAACATGCAACAACTTATCATCATAATAGCCTTCTACTAATACAAAACTGTTTTCAGTGAATAGGCCTGAGTGAAACCTTGCTTCTGAGATATCTAGCAAAACACTACCTGTAGGATCTTCAAGGTAATATTTACCTTCAGTCAGCTGTGTGAGCATTCCTAACGCAATAACCTCATCAATTCTACTGGAAGAGCTAAGCAACACTTCTATAGTACGTAGTTTAAATCTCGTCTCTCCTTCAGCTAAGGGCAAAGCTTCCTGTGCAAAGAGCTTGTTTCTTAAAGTTCGCTGCCATATTACAGTGTATCTGTCTATCAAAAACTGTGCCTTCCATTTAGGATCAGGATATAATGTGTTATTTGTACTTACATCTTTGACGAACCTTTTTCTTTCACTGTCGTAGCATAGCTTCGGAACGGTAAAGGCGTCTATGACGGTAAGTACAGTTTCTGTTTCTTCAAGACCGTGAGAAGAACACTCTCTGTAAGCAGTCTCTAAGTGGTGCTTTTCTAATACAGGCTGCGAAAGACACTGGTGAAGCAAATGTGCAATAAGTTTGTCGATCGTCGCTTGCCGCTGTTCGAATGATAAAGTTAAAATTTGCTCGGCTACGAAGGTGCTTGCCTCTCTTCGGATGGTGAAACCACTGAGTTTAAACGCGTTGTTGACTTCTGCGCGTATTTGTTGCAAGTCTCCCATGGTTGGGATAAATTCTTTACGGTAAGAAAACTTCTATTTACTAATACTTCGAAGTTTGACATTTATGAAACTAATTTGCGCGCGAATTGCGAACTACGGACAGTGACAACAAAAAAAAAAGGAAATGAAAATTTTACTGGTTGTCACTGTCTTTTTTTTCTAAGTCTGGGCAGGCTATTACCATTAAGGTCTGAAATCAAATGGAACTAACAATGAATGGCCGAGCACGGTAACTTTTATCCAACTTGCCAAAAAAAGAGTACTTACAGTAAGTTAGTATTAAAAAAACTTTGTATTTCGAAGTTTCAAGGTCATTGTATGAAGGCTAATTTTTGTAGTTCAGTTTTTCTTTAGAAAATAATATTGGTAACTAAATCAGTGTGACTTTACTATCTGTAGAATGAGGAGGGCCAACCATCCTAAGAGCTTTAGTACTAAAATTGAAAAAAAAAAAAACAAATCTAAATAAATAGTTTTAATCCTTTAATAAAACCAATAAACTCAAGATACCTTTATGGTACATGATAAAAATAACATTTAAAATGCCAATCAATCAAACAAATAGGTATTAGATAACAGGCAATTTACAATCTTATATCTATGGTATACAAAAGGTTTAAAAAAAGCACATCAGCATATTTAACCTGATAAAAAATCATTTTCTCTTTGCCTTAGTGACAATTAAGCATTGGTGAACTCATGTTAAGTTTTCCTCAACTTCCCCTTGGTCCTCATTCTCACATGCATCCATCAATGCTTCATTTGCTGGCTGAATTAAAGTATTATTAAGAGTCTCTTCTCCTACTGTCATAGTACATTCAAACTGAACTTCGTCATGTGTTTTTAGGTGTGCTTTTAAGTGAGCTTGCTGTATACATTTATAATCGCATAAACTACACTGGTACGGCTTCTCCCCAGTATGCTGTTTAATATGCCTCTTCAAGTCTCCATGTTGAACAGATTTGTAATTGCACAAATGACATTGAAAAGGTTTTTCACCAGTATGAGTCATCATGTGCCGTCGTAATTTGCTTGTAGTATCTGTTCTGTAATCACACATTGTACATTTCACATTTTTTTCCCCGTAATGCTGTTTTAAATGTTCTCTGAATCGAACATAATGTTCTGATTTGTAGTCACATCCGATGCAGCTGTAGATCTTTTCGCCGGTATGAGATTTCATGTGGAGTTTCAAATGTCCGAGTTGTATAGATTTGTAATCGCATAGACTGCATTGGTAGGGTTTTTCACCTGTGTGTGTTTTTATATGTTGTTTTAAATTGCCTGCTCTTACAGATTTATAATCACACAAATTGCACTGATATGGTTTCTCTCCCGTGTGGCGTCTTATATGCTGCTTCAAATGCCCTGGCTGACCAGATCTGAAGTCACATATATCACAAGCATAAGGTTTTTCACCAGTATGGGTCCTCATATGGCGTTTTAACGTATCTGCTTTTCTTGATCTATAATCGCATAGTTCACATTTAAATCTCTTCTCTCCAGGTTTTGATTGCCTAATTTTCTTGGCTAATGACACTATTTGTTGATTAAGAGACTTTAAACTACAGGTAGGTTGGATTGGTTGGTTGGTAACATCTTCAGGCTGTGGATAAGCACTGTCTGTCTGTGTAGGTGGATCCGGGCAGTCAGAATCATTACCTTTAACTTCATAGTCTGATTCAACCTCAATTTTAACGTTTAGTAAGGAAGAGTCGAAGACTAGTCGTTCGTCACTAGGTTGGCTGTCGCAGCTTTCATATTGCTTGACAATATCTGCAGTCATTTCAGTGCTGTAGCTCTGCGATGAGGTCACAGATGATTCGCCTGGCGAGTCACTCATAATAGCCGAGCTGATGATCCTTTACTCGATTCTTTTAGTAGAAACTGTCACAGGTATCACATTTTTTCTGATTTATGGATAAGTTTGTTTGTTGTTCATTAATAGGAAAGGTAAAGGCGAACATTGTTCATTGCCAAACAGCTGTAATTTTGGGTTCTCCGGTGCCGTTATTTAACAGCAAAATTTATGTTGACTTAAATTCTACTTCACTAATAAGGTAATCACAGGAGAAAAATTGAAAAAACAAAAATAATGTTCGATTTTTTATAGAAAAGAATACAAGGCGATCAATCAAACAAACATCTGATGAAAAAAAGAGACAAAAACTATTTTTGAAATTGACTTACAAAATTTGCAGTTTTTTTACTAAAGCTCAATGTTTTTATTTTCATCACAAGGAAAAGAGGTATGTCAATGTCAAATAATTTTATTGAAACTGTCAATGTTGAAACCTAAATCCCATGCTACATTCCGGGAGCAAACACGTATGACGTCACTCGTCATCGTCATCCGTCTCTTTCGCACTATTTATAAATGACATAATTCGGTCTTGTTTAAGCAACGATGACGTCACTACGTGCTGCCTACGTGACTGGAATGCCATACCTTTACCTAGCGGAGTATTTTACTAAGCTACATCCAAACTGTCAAATTTGGCGAGAGGAGAGAGAAGAGCGAGAGCGAGAGGAAATAGTTGTAATTTGTTGATATAATGTGCTAAAAAAATGTTTTGTAAATTGTTATGAAACCAGAATATCATTCTAAATTGTCAAACAATCTTACAAAAAATAGCTTTAACTGACTTATGCACAAGCATTTGACTCGCTTCAATTTCTCGCATCTAACCTCGTCCAGTCATCAAGTAAGTACCGTAATAGCTGAGGCCGTTACCGTTCAAGTGTGTTGTATTACCGGCTTTGCAGGATTACCAGTTTCCTCAAAGTCGGCATATAATTTCCACGCAGTTTGCAGTTCGGTATAGCTTGTACCATCCTACCACACTTATCCCTACCAAAATTGTTTACTAAAATCTTTAAGTCACTACTTTACTAAAGACCTATAAAAACTTGTTTTGTTAAATTGTGAACTGTATTGTTCAAGTTGTTAGAAGTGTAATCTTATCGATAGTCCTACATTATTTTCATCCAAACTCAGTGAAATTAAATTTGCATAGCACAAGACTAAGAATATAAAAGTTACCGAAATTAAGTGCTAAAGATGCAAACTTATCTATCTTTAGCACTTGCTAGTTGTGTGAACTTGTGTGTGCTCTATAATAGTGCAAATGGCTTTTAATGAATTTGTTAATTTGCCAATTAAAACTTACCTTGGTAGTTAACACAGTAGAAAATTGTGCGTAGAAATTTACTTTCAGAAGTTTTGTGCTAACCTAAATTAACCTGTATTTGACTTAAATATTAGAAGAGTCGCCTAAATGAAGTTGATTTAGAGTGTCTATCCACTTACAAGACACACCTCCTCATAACGGTGTAAATGAACATGATATTTGTGAAATAAAGTTCTTTTTAGGCCATTTGTTGTACAGCAGGTGGCTCCTAAGCCACTCGCAGTAAGCGCCGCTGGCAGTTCGGGTTGTCGAATCTAATAAGGACCTTATTTCACAAAATATTGAGTTTATTTTTCATATTACAATTGTGAAGTAGTTGAGTGCTGAACTCATAAGTTGACTCAGACTTTTAGTCACTTTGCTTTGATTCAACCATGTTAATAAGGAAAACATGGTTATTACTCTTCATTATGGTTTGTTGTGTAAGATATATTTTTGTTATTTATTCATACAATTTGGAGTAATTTCAAAAGTCTAGTAAACTTTTATCCATTAAATCCCATAGCTTAGATAAAAAGTATCCTAAAAATAAAATTCTCGTAGTCAAAGTACACTATTGTATTGTAAAATATTCACATAACTTTCACTCGGATTAAACTGTAGTCTGTAGAAATTCTGTGAAAGCTTAATTGCTTCTGCATTTTAAGTGTTAAGTAATGTTAATTAAATACTCTTTGCATTTTATTTCATATTTTAAAATCTGTTTTAGGTACAATTGTCAACAATGGAAAAATTGCGGCATTTTCAAAATTTTTCGTGGTAAGCATGAATTTTTTATTGTAAGAAGATTTGTTTGTGAAACTATACAAATAGTTTCACAAAAAACTTGTAACTTAGGTCCAACCATATTTAAAAGTTTTTTTTTCTAAAAATTACCAATACATTTTTGTGAGTTTGTGCCTAAGTTATTCTCATACAATTTACATTTAAAGCTGCAACCAGACTATGCCACAAATGTCCCCAAAGTTTTCCTATTGGTAGTTAAAAACTTTGTGACCAATAGAAATGTCATATTGGCAAAAGCCTGGAACGGGCTTATCATACTTGGATTACCTGTACAATTTAATTTTTCTACTTGATTTAACTTTTCCTACTTAACTTAATTTTACAACTACAAAGTTTCTTATGTGGTTATTGAGGAAAATAACTTTAAATATCCTGTTTACAAACCAACTACCTAGTTTTTGAATAAGCACAAAAAACCAAGCACTGACTTGATTGTGCTAAGTTAAGGAAAACTGCGCACTTTGTACAAAATAAATTTATTTAAAGTGTAAAATAACCAAAAAAAGCTGTTTTTACCCGATTATGTTTTTCGAGTGTGTGTATGTAACTCTTTATATGTATATGTATTATAAGTATATGTGTGTATGAGGTTTCTTTGGCACACCCTACAGCCTAAACATTTTGATGGATTTCGACATGTGAGGTGTCATTTGAATCATCTTTCAAAGTGCAGCCGGGTTTTTTTCTCTCTTAATAATGTTATTTGTCAATAATTAGTCTCAAATACGCGCTACACCCAGTACCCACCCATATAACTACTTAATTAGGGTGAAAATTGCGTGCGTAATAAAATTGCCAAGGCTATGATGCTACAGCTGCCGCACATCAGGCCACCAGTGACAGCTACCGCAAATCAGGCCACTAGTGGCCGCGACATGCTCTGGACAAATCGTTCATACATTTTGTATGGTATCAACGCACACTAAAAGCTGAAACACACCAAATTCGGGTGCAGTCCGTGTGCATTCCTGTCCAGTTTGCGAGGACCAGTAAAGTATGAAATTCTATGAAAGACGTCATACCGAAGTCCATTACAGTAGCTGCGTGAAGCACGGACTGCTCGTTGGCAACGACCAACTGTCAGCACGCACACGGAACGGACTGCAACTGGATTTGTTGTGTTTTAACTCTCATCATTTATGACATCTCTAAACTCGTTTTTTGTGGCTACGTTTAGAGACCGCCACCGATGGTCCAATCTGCGTCAGCTCTACTGCGCTGACGCAGATTGGTATCGTGTCTTAGATATTAATCGCGAGATGCCGGCCAAGTGCAATTAAACCCATTACTTTTTATCACGTCTATCTGCAAACACTGCAATCTGTCATGGAAATTTACCTGATCCTATGTCAAAATTCTTCTGCCAATTTGTATCCTACAGAAATGAGAGTTGTCCATTGACCTCTCTCAGGAGTCTTATACGTCTCAAATATAGATGTGTATTCATATATACGGTCGGATTAGACAGACGAAGGGAAAAATTCTCGCGCACTTTTTAAAGTTATTAAAAAATTAACCATATTACTGCCTCTCGAAACCTATTAAATGTTCTTCTATAAAACAACCAAGGGTACAAAAAACCGGCATCGTTTTATGGTCGACATAGCAACGGTTACGCTTTGGTTTCTCATTTCATATACGTACCGCTAGAGTGTGGAATACTCTGCCAGAGTGTGTTCCCTGACACTTATAATCTGGGTGTCTTACAGTCTTGAGTGAATCGGTTTCTTCTAGGCAAGCGTGCTCCATCGTAGGCCGCGTCACTGCTTATTATCAGGCATGTTGGCGTCCAAACGCAAGCCTATGAAGTAAGTAAAAAAAAATGTTTTAAAAATAACTGTTTTTTATAAATCTAGGTGTAAACCCGACTGGTGCCTGCCCAGCACTAGTAAGGAAACCGACGAGCTACTGCGCCAGTGCGCGAACACAGCGCCCAAGCAGGTCACCTGTGACATCCCTGACGTCATCAAGAGGAGCAAGGCGTTCCCTATCCCTTTCCCTATTGAGACTGTCAGGTAAGAATTTTCGCCTTATAGTCCGTTCGCTATAAAAAGTCTCTTGGCCACAGTATTTCCTCATGCTCTGACAGCAAGTGATGTCAACTGACAGGTAGAGACAATGATATTTTGTCAAAGGATAAGTTACAGAGAACGGACTGGACTCACTTTATTGGCGCAGTAAGCCAAACCGCGTCTTGCAGGCCTAGCACACGCAACGCGACAACGGTATGTCGACTCAGTATGTTTACACATAGCCTCGTCACGTTCTCTCACGACAAAAAGTAACGAGAAGAATTTTGTCGCGCGAGCATGCTGAGGGCCTACCATGACATCGTATAGCTATGATTGATGAGACGAAACTCAATTTCGCATTTGTAATATGAGTTAGAATATGTGGGAGCCGTGTTGGCCAAGTGAGATGGACCGCACCTTCCGATCCGGAGGTCGTGGGTTCGATCCTGGCCATGCACCAATTAACTTCTCTCTTATGTGCTTTCAAATTTGATACATGCTCTCACGATGAAGGAAAACATCGTGAGGAAACCGACATGTCCTAGAATGAATAATTCTTGGACATGTGACATCCACCAAGCCGCACTAAGCTAGCGTAGTTGATAACGGCTAAATCACCCTCAACGTAGTGTAGGTCGGTGTCTCTGCAGTGGGATGTAAAATCCTACTCCTACTAATATTATAAACGCGAAAGTTTGTAAGAATAATTGGATAGATGGATGTTTGTTACTCTTTCACGCCAGAACGGCTGAATAGATCTGGATGAAATTTGGCACAGAGATAGATTATAGTGTAGAATAGCACATATGATACTTTTTAACCGCGGGTGAAACCGCGGGGCGCAGCTAGTACTGTAATAATGATAATGATAGGATAATTATTTTAAAGTGGCATTTCAATTAATGATCTCTGTTTTTAATTTATCATCTCCGATCGTCGCGGTGTTCACCCGGTGTTACAGGTTAAGCTATAATCACTTAATCTTGTGTTCACAGACTTGAAGCCCTAAAAGAGAGGAGGCCAACGAACAGACTACAGAGGAACATAGTATCGGCTTACCCTATCGTACACGAGCGGGTATTACTGCTGATGACGCACTTTCTTATCTACAAGAGGTGAGATTAGATTATAGAGCGTATTGAAAGATATTACGTTTATGTGACATCGTGACAACGCCCTAACAGCGTATACATAGTTTGTTTGATTGTAATATTACGTCATAACCACGAAATCACTAAATGAATAACCAATGATACACTAAAAACAAAATCGGTTCATCCGTTCAGGAGCAACGATGCTACAGACAGGGGTTGAAAAAACTTCATTAAAAATGAATACTGTTACTTTAACAAACATCTAGTATGTCCGCTCCAATGTCGCATCTACACCATGGAATAAGGATTTTAATCACGCTGAGTAAATAAGGCGTGAAAGCGTAACACCAAATTCAATATTAAGTTTACTTATTTTTTACTTTTACTTTGGGATACCAAAAATTGTACTTTTTCGTTTGTAAAATGCAGTCCTTCCACTGCGAGCGGGGCGGGCTTCATATGAAGTCCGTTTTATATGCTGAGTGGTTGGAATTAAAACCAAGACTCTGATGTTAGGGCCAGCAACTTAGCCTAGTAAACGGAGTCCGTACGAAGCTCGCTTCGCTCTCAGTGGAAGGCGTGCATAAGTGTCCCCTACCCATATGAGTAAGAAGGGGGTAATATAAATTACAAGTGTCTCTGTGAGCTGTAGACCTCGCGGCCGACGTTTGCGACTTTACAGGTCGCATTATTGAACCGATTCTCGTGAAATTTTGTGAGCAAGAGACTTCAAGAGAATCGGTTAAGAAATACGACTTGTAGAGGAAAACAAAGATCCGGACAGAAATTGGACATACGAAAGCATTTTTGTCAAAGCTGAAGTAGAGACGCTTCGCTCACTAACGCTCGCTTGGTCGATTACTTTCATCGTACGCGGAAACTTTATTATAAAAGTTAACTTAATTTTTTTTTAATGGCTTAAGATTCGCGAGTATACTTGGTTTCTATAAGTGTATTGTGAGGGTTTTAAGCTTTGATCAGATACATAGTGCATAGATATAAAGTCTCTATACGCAAAATGACACCTTGAAAACAAGGCTTAGCTCAAGTGTAAGCCTTGTTTCGCTGTCAGTCGCTCTGTGATCGCGTCGGTGTCACGACGCCTAAATGTGCTAAAAACACTTAAACAAATGTCATCAACGCTATTGCGGAATGATAAGGCTTAGATTCAAATGAAGTTATATTTATTTGATTATTTCAATAAAACATTGGTAAACATACATCTTCTTAATATATATAAATTACGTGTCACGTTGTTTGTCCGCTATAGACTCCTAAACTACTTAACCGATTTCAATCAAATTGCACACCGTGTGCAGTTCGATCTAACTTAACAGATAGGATAGCTCACATATATACATAGTACCTGGATGACCGAACTTTGCTCGGTTTTTTTTTTTTAATTGTGTTTTTTGGAAATTATATTTAAGTACGAATTACTAATAAAACGTGTTACTTAACAACGCCATCTGCTGTTGTGTCGTTAAAGCAATTAGTTGCTCACAAAAAATAGTATTATTATTCGCCAATAGATGTCAGGAAGAGTCATATTTTTCAGTTGAGACTACTCAAACGCCTCCTTTTTGTTATTTTTCTTCCAAGTTTATGTTTAAGTTTATTATCGATAAAACACGAATAAAATGACATTTTCTAAAAATGATTCCTAGCTAGATCGATTTATCGCTACCGACACCCCCTATAGACTAAATTGTATGAAAATCGTTGGAGCCGATTCCGAGATTCCAATTATATATATATATATACAAGAATTGCTCATTTAAAGATATAAGATATATAAATAATAAACGCGAACGAAGTCGCGGGGTGACAGCTAGTAGACAAATAAATAAGTGTCGATGCGCTGCCACGTTAGAGGCCTGATTTTTAATGAGACACGACATCTACGGTTTTAAGGTTCTACGATTATAAGGTTCCATTTCCGCCAAGTAGCCACTAGTACATAGATATTACCTTGTTGTAAGCTAAAATTTGTGAACCACTAATTTATTTATTTTCTGAAAAAAATTATGTCCCTCAGTTTCTTGCCTGTTCTTCTGAGTAGTGGCTCTTTATCCGAACAAGGCGGTCGAGTCTATTGAAAAACTTTGACGTTCATAGTGTATCTTTGTTAAATAAATAAATAAATAATAAATAAATTCGGGACATTTCCACACACGGTCGCCTGACCCCAAACTAAGCAAAGCTTGTACTATGGCTGCCAGAGACTGATATACATACTTAGATATTTTTAAATACATACTTAAATACATATTAACACCCAGCCATAGAACAAACACAAATGTTCATCGCATAAATGTTTGCCCTAGGTGGGAATCGAACCCACGCCCCCAAGCTCAGAAGGCAGGTTCACTACCAACTGAGCCACCGAGGCAGTTTGATACCCAATTGAGTAAACACATTTTGATATTGACTTTGACTTTAACGTCGCGCCAACACTGCAAAACACGTCTTCTAGTGTACACGTTATTTAAGTTTTTATTTTATTTTTATATGTATGTATGTTAGTCTGTAAGGTGTTTATTTGCTATGGGCCTCTGTAACTTGCATTGTATGCAAGTTATATTGCCTGAAATAAATAAATTATTATTATTATTTAACCTCGTTATTTTTTTCCAGAGAATTCGGTAGCAGCATAGAGAAAGCGTTCTACAAGGACATGACTGTGCATGAGTTCATCGACAGGCTGTTGACCAAACGCGCTGTGTCTTTTGTGGGCCAGCACGATTTCTACATACTGCTGGGAGGAGAAAAAGGGTCTGTATTAGTCTACATATTTAAAAAAAAACTTAAATAACTTTTTTTAGTTTAAAAATTGTCAAACGATAAAATATGATGGATTGTAAAATAATAATAATATTTGGATTACTAACTGTAACATCAGTTGCACTAACCAATTTTTGCATGCTAGCTCAACTAGCAAACTGCAAATTGGATAATGTAATGACCGCTTGAGTCTAAAATAATACATTTTCAAAATAACTTCCAAAAATAAATAAGAAATCGTTTTCACTTTCAAAAATGATAAGAATGAATTCTTGAAGAAAAGTTTTGTGATAGACTTTAATGGTCTCTTTAACGAAAATCTTTCCAAAATAATGACTGGTGTACAAGAAGAGCAGTCTGAAAAATGTCCGTATAATATCATAATTGTGTGTTTAATGTCATGATTAAATACCTAATGTGACTTAAAAAAACTTTTTTGCGAGGACATATCACGAATTTCTTCCGTTCTTCAATTTTAAATGAAAAACCTTGGGAAAGATAAAATTAAATAGAACAGCCAAAATTAATTGAGGCTCAGTTTCATTAGTCGAGAACTCAGTCTTTCAACCGCACTCGGGAGACTCCTCGCATGCGGGTATCGACTAATGAAAGTTAGTCAGCTCTACCTCGGTCGATATACAACATGCGGGTATTGCCCGCAAGCGGCCTTATGGCCTGCAAGAACAGAAAATCTTTCGCACACCGCGTGCGGGACCCATCGACTAATGAAAACGCATGTCAGCTTTATTATGCGGGTGTATTATGTGCGGGCTTCAACAACCAATGAAATTGAGCCTTTGGTATTAAACAAACGACATTTAACAACAAAGTATGTGTATTAAGGGTCCGTCGAACACTTTAAGCTTAAGGCTTAAGGTTTTCTATTGCCATTTCGTCTAGAAGGAGACGACAAGCGAAGAGAGCAAGAAAAATGAGCCTCTAAAGTTATGTACAGAGTGATAAATTGCAATTTAAATATTTTCTTATGACTTTCGCACTTATCTCATCATTCTAAGGGCCGATTTTTCAATGGTCAGATAAACAAACAAATAGTGTTTATTGAACTGATAGCTAATTATTCTGTTTTTCAATGGTCAGGTATCATTTACTAGACGAATAACTCATCTATCTGAGGTATAACTTTATTTGTCGGTGGAACGGCCAGATAGCAGTTTATTCTATGGAATAAATTGTTGAGACTGTCTAAATGATGGTCTTAAGGGTTGTCACTGTAAAAAAAGATTGATATTTCCGACACACAGAAACTAAATTAATTTTAATTTAAAAAAAAACTACCATGAACAAACTACATGAGCTATACTACCATAGCCAAACCAGCCGACGACTTTTGCACAGATTACTAGTACAGTGTCGTTTAGACTAAAACTGACAAGACAGTGACATAAGCGAAAATTGAAAATTCGAAGTCCTTTTCTAACGCGTGGATATTTTATAGTTTTGTTTCAACTGTCTGAAGTTAGCTTTTGTACACACTGAATAAATGGTCAAATAGTTATTCCCAATTTAAAATTGTATTGAAAAACCGAACACCGTTTATGAGTCGAATAAACAGATTAATAAAGTTATTGGCTCGGTAGTTATTAGGCGGATAAAGTAAGGATTGAAAAATCGGCCCTAAAATAACTAGAAAATTCCCTTGTATTATGGATTAATTTAAAAACGAATTATGTAGACAACGTCCCTGTGTAAAGAGATTTTTGATTTGTTTTGTCTAACAATTAAATAAATCAGTCAAAATTAACCCCTTACAAATGCGGATATTTTTCAAAGCTCTATTTTCTCTTGAGGACGTTTTTTAAGAAACCAAGAACACACGGAAGAAGGTACAGTTCATTTAATTGTACATGCCAAATTCCATCACAATCACAAATCACAAACTGACGAGCAGTTTCCAAGAATTTCGACAAGCGCGTTTTTATGGAAAATTTCAACAACAACAGCAACAAAGTTCAACAAAGTATTTGTTTTAATAAACTATCAACGAAGTATTGTTTTAATAAACTATCAACAAAGTTCAACAAAGTATTTATTTTAATAAACTATGAAACTATCGTTAATATTATATAAAATCAATCTATTTCTAATATTGCTAATGTAACTGGTTTTTAATCGTGTTAGTAATAATAAATAAAATAAATGAACAAAGTATTGTTTTAATAAACTATGAACGAAGTATTGTTTTATTAAACTATCAACAAAGTTCACAGAGTATTTGTTTTAATAAACTATCAACAAATTTCACAGAGTATTTGTTTTAGTAAACTATGAACAAAGGATTATTTTAATAAACTATCAACAAAGTATTTATAGTAATAAACAATCCTCTTACAAACATTTTATAAACCTTCTATGTTTCAGGCAGAAAGAGCAATGGGAGAACGTGGGCACGATGCAGCAACGCGAGCCGCTAGTACTCAACGCGTGCCTCAGTTACGACGAGATGAAGATATCCGCCATGCTGTTCGTCAGCTCTTACACCGAGTGTATCAACAACGGAGAGAGACGGAACAGTGGACGGGTGGACGAGATGGATATAGAGGAGCATGCTGTCATTATAGGTGAGGACAGAATATTCTAGTAATTTTATTTCTCACAAGCTGCGCCCCGCGGTTTCACCCGCGGTTAAAAAATCCTGTGCTATTCTAGACTATATATCTATCTCTGTGCCAAATTTCATCCAGATCTGTTCAGCCGTTCTGGCGTGAAAGAGTAACAAACATCCATCCATCCATTCTTACCAACTTTCGCGTTTATAATATTAGTAGGATGTAGAAACAAGTACAGGAATCTTTGTAAGAGATAGCTTGTGTGCAGCACTACTGATCCTCAACATTATATGTAGCGAATGAAAATATCCGCCATCTTGTATGTTAACTCACACACAGAGTGTATCAACAACAGAGAGATGGAACAGTGGACGGGTGGACGAGATGGATATAGGAGCATGCTGTCATTATTGGTGAGGATAGAATGTTCTATAGTATGGCTCGAATGCATTACAAAAAAAATTGCCAGTCTTGGAATTAATAATATAAGATTTGTGTGATAAATGTTTACATACCCTGATCAGACTTCGAAGCGAAGGGTCAATAATCTTTTGTCTCAATCCATAATTATTCCCCAAATTGGCTCAAATAAGGCGGAATAAGATAAAGGACAATGAACTCTTCCCTCAACCCATCTGCATCATAACTAGGATAAACCAGTTATGATACAGTTTTATTTGTCTCAAAGGTGAATTGATCAAAAGAGTTTTTAGCTAAAATAATCACACTCACAATATTATTAGTGCGAAAGTTTGGATGATTGGATGTTTGTTTATGAATTACACCAAAATGGTTGAACGGATCTGGGTGAAATACGGCACAAGGATAGATGGTCAGGAATGATTTTTGTTCATACATAGGATACTTTGTAACCGCAGGGAGTTTTATATAATTATCGAATCTGCTCACAAAAGTTCACCAGAATGAGTTAGGAGCTGTGCAGGGCGGCCGGACGGACGAGCGACGCCGGACATACGAAAGCATTTTCTGCCAAAGCTCCAGCTTCGCACTGTTCAATAAATAAAAATTACTGTCATGTTGGGCAGTTAGATTAAACAAGTTTTAAATTCCAGGTGTAATAGGTCCACGTTTCGAACGAACAGAGCGAATGGACTACGAAGACATACTAATCACTGAGCAGCAGAATTGCCCAGAAAATGGCTACGGAGAAGAAGTAACCCCCACCACCTGTCTAAATGTTCTAAAGACTACGTATGTGAGAAACAACCAGTCGGCTAAGCACATGTGGAGACAAATGTGGGCGGAATTCTATCAGGTGCGAATTTCTAAAAAAAAAAAAAAACTACCCGCATTTTTTTAGTTTTTTTTGGAAACTTCCATTATCAGTGCAAGTGTACAATGATTGATCAGTTGAACTTAGTGCTAAAAATATATTTTTTTTTTTCTTGCAGGTACCTAGCTATACGTATCAAGAGTTGTCGTCCTACATCAATTCAGAAGTGAAAAGCGACGAGAGAAAATACACAGACAGGTAATTATAATGAAAAAGACTGCCTACCTGTAGTTTCGAATATATTCGCGCTTATTCAGAAAATAGTATCCATGAACCCTCCTCGTGATATACTGTAACTAATAATCAAATTATGAATATTAATCCGTTACCAAAGAGATCAGAGGCCAACATTAAAAAAAAATACTGGCTGGTTTTGAACGGAGTTTTAATTTTAATTGTCAGTTGTTATTTTAGTACCAACTACGTACTATTCTGTGATGGTTCTGACGCATTTGGTAAGCGGCGAGTTTTTTTAGTAATTTACAGAATTTCATGACAAAAAGATTTATTTATTCAGAAAAATAATCCAAAAACCTTCCTTGTGACAAACTGTAACTTTTGTCAAATTTTATCAAGATACGTTCAGCCGTTTAGCCGTGAAAAACCTACAAACAGACAGACAGAGTTACTTTCAATTTTATAATTAGTAAGGATACAAACTGCGGCCCGCGGTTACACCCGCGCCCCAGGCACCGCTAATTTTTGTGTTCGTATCGAAAGGACATATAAGCAGAACGCCCAAAAGCAAAACGGCATATTAGCATAACGTCCTACTAGCAAAATGACATAGAAGCAAATCGGTATATATCAAAATGACACCTTAGCTGAACGGCCTAGTACAATTCAATACAAATTAAATATAAACAAATATAAATTCATGATACCAATCTTTAATACCAGGTTTTTCCATAATACAATGTTACCTATTTGCAATCAATAATCATCGAATATAATTATTTTTAAATGAGTCACTTTTTCAAAAAATCAAATGCAGAAATTTTATTTTCTTGTAGCTTCTGCATTTCATTATCAAATTTTGATTCTTTCTACATGTCTCTCTTTTGAAAAGTGCTCGACGCAATCTAAAATCTTGCCATTTGGCCTCTTTTCGGAGAGAGTTCAAAAACGATATGAATGTCGGTTTTGGTCTAATCTTCGAATTGAATCGTAGCTGATGTTACAGCGTAATGATGTTTTTACTTAATAACTTAACATGTTCATTTCCTTGTGTACATGTCCATGTCGTTTTGATAATAGGCCGTTTTGCTACTAGGTCATGTTGCTAGTAGGACGTTATGCTAATATGCCGTTTTGCTTTTAGGACGATCTGCTAATAGGGCGTTCTGCTTAAATGTCCTTTCGATACGAACCCTAATTTTTAACCCTCGACGCAAAAACGACGGGGTGTTATAAGGTTGATGTGTCTCTGTGTGTGTGTGTGTGTGTCTGTCTGTGACATCGTAGCTCTCGAGCGGATGAGCCGATATTAAAATTGTTTTTTTTTTTTTTTGAAAGGTTTAGTCGGGAGTGTTCTTAGCTATGTTTGTCGAAAACCGAAGTCGGGGGTTTATTTAATTTGTAATTCACCAAAAACCTCTTTAGGCTTTATTGTACTCATAAATATGAACAACTTTTACTATGAAGCCTATCTTGAAATCGCGAAAAAAAAAACAGCTGTTCCATACAAAAAGTTAATTGGCCGGAGATAAAATGATTTCAGAGTTCACCCCATAGTAAAAGTTGTTCATATTGATTAGTACAATGAACCCTTAAGAGGATTTTGGTGAGTTACCTATAACCCTGTATATATATGTCGAGGAAAGTAGGGAGGGAGCCGAGCCGTCACATCTCACTTCTGATGACGGGGAAAGTCGGGCAGACCGAGGTGTTGTATCTGATTTCTGATCCGTGAACTCGCTATCACGGGCATTTATGGTCGGCGTCAAACTTCAGGAACGTTGAAATAAGGGGACAGCAGTGTAAACTTTTCACTAATTTAATTATACAGTCACTTAGACTACTTAGTTAGTAATTGATCACAAAGATAATTGGCGATTTAGAGTAATGGGTTTACGAATGACCATTGCGTGCAACCGCTTTCAGCCCAGTCCTGTCAACCACTGACTGACAGACATGACGTTCGCCCGAAATCCCAAACGCAACTCCATTCGGTGTTAACCGCTCTAAATGACCATAAACAAATCTATTAATCGTCAAAAGCAACAGATTAAAACTATCGATTAACAACTCTCGAACTGATTTTCATTATTTAATGATGTCACGCGCCGTCATACATATATTTATTTTGACCAGCTCCTGTTTATTCCCACAGGTTTGTAACAGTGGAGAAAAATACAGCGATATTTGACAACGAAGCGTATTACAGACGACTGACCGTCGTATCTGAGTCCACGCTACTTGAGGCTCAGCACAGGGCTCAGCTGGCCGGGAAGGACGCTTTCATCAACGTTATCGGTGCTGGTACGTATTTCAGTTAAAAGTCCCGCAACGCTCTGAAATTTCCATACAAATGCGCTTCTCAAATTTCTTGAAAACCATCTGTCAGATTATGATGAAATTTAGCATGTACAATTAAATTAACAATATCTCCGCCCCTATGTTCTTGTTTTTTTAAAAAAACGTTTTCAAGCTAAAATAGAGCTATGTAAAATATCCGCATTTGTGACCCCTTACAAATGCGGATATTTTACCCCTTACTTTTGATTGATGGGGTGATTTATTCAATAGATAGACAAAGCAAATCAAAAATACCTTTACATAGGGAGGTTGGCTACATCATTAGCTTTTAAATGAATCCATAATACAAGAGAAATTCTAAGTTATTTAAGAATGATTAGAGAAGTGCAATAGTCATTAAAACAAATTGCACTTTGTCACTGTAGGTAACTTTAAGGCTCGTCAGTATCTTTACTTGCTCTCTTCGCTCGTCATCTTCTTCTAGATAAAATGGCTATGGAAAACCAAGTTAGTCTAAAGTGGTCGCCTGTCTGACACGAAATCACCAAAAACAAGTATTTTGTTTGCACCTAGTTTGATATGAAGAATTATGATTATCAGGTGCAAAAAATACAGCTGGTAGAAAAAACAACCAACTAAAGTTTAACCGAAAAACAATTTTGAAAATCATTCTCATTTTGGAAAAAAAAAACACAAAAAGTATCTTCTTAAAGAAACTATCGGAACGTAATTCTCTTAATTTTCACCACTTTTTTTTCGATTATTAATAAACCAGATTAATTCTAAAGTTTAACCGAGTAACTTATTCTTATTTGTGCCCTTGTTACGATTAATACCATAAAAAACGGCAAAAAAAAAAATACGTGCTGATGCCGATCTAATTATACCCTCAACTATGATTTACGATTTTCAACTCTAAATGGAGCAGCTTAAGTAAACGTTTGTGTGGGTGAAAAATCATGCTATGACGGCGCCTTAAGGGTCCGGCAACCACTTTAGACCAACTTCGCATTGGCTAAAGAGTTTCGATTGCCATTTCGTATAAAAAAGACGACGAAAGAAAGACACGAAAAGTGAAGAGAGCACGTAAAGATACTGACAAGCCTCTAAAGTTATCTGCAGTGGCAAAGTAAACTTTCAATATTTTTTATGACTTTTGTACTTCTCTAATCATACTTAAATAACTAAATTTTCCCTTGTTCTATGAACTTATTTAAAAGCTAATGATTTAGACAACCTCCCTATGTAAAGGGATTTTTGATTTGCTTTGTCTATCTATTAAATAAATCAGTTAAAAGTGATCCCTTACAAACGCGGATATTTTTTATAGCTCTAGAACGTTTTTTTTTTTTAAATGGTAGTCCATTAATCTTGTGACGTGTTAAGATGAGGCAGGGGGTCGAGCTGAATCTCAACCAATCTCACGTAGAGATGAGACTCTAACCTCACACCGCGCCCCCCTTACTTTCTCTTAAACATCACGTTTTTTGAAACAAAAAAAAAATATGCACTGAACTACAACTAGTACCAACTAAGTTTGAGACGCGACTCAACGCATACAGAGAAGTCAGGCCGCAGACGGGACGCGGACGCGACGTTTCTCTCCGCTGCGTCAATGTCTCGTCCGCGTCCTACATCTTTTCTCCAGCACCTACCGTGTGCCCTTTAAGTTTACATGAAAAAGTATAATATTCCCTATTACTAGATCTCTAGGGGACTTTTTTTTTAGCCTTTTCAACGTTAGACTTTAAGAAAATAAAGAAATGTTGATTAAATTTTGATTGGTTTCCCTAGGTCTCGGCGTTTGGAAGATCTCCCCTCACCAGAACGATGTGTATGTCCTATCGTTCATTGAACGCACGCGCGCCTTGCTACGTAGGGATGCGCTCTCTCATGTTACTGACGTCAACTTCTCCTACATCTCTACTAGTGATGGGATTAAAGGTAAGAATAATATCATCATCATTACAGTCTTTTTTATCCGACTGCGCAAGTAGGAGGGTTATGTTTTTTGTAGGTATGAATGTATGTGGGTACGTATGTATGAGGTTTCTATGGTACGCCGTACTGCCTAAACAGCTTGATGGATTTCGACATGTGAGGTGTCATCTGAATCGTCTTGATAGTGGAAGTGACATAAGGTACAAAATTTTGCAACAGGGGGGCTATTCCTGCGCGTGAGATGAGATGAGATTTTATCTTGGTCACTCTCACACCTATGACGTTTCAAACGAGAGCAACAAGGACGAGAGAAAGTGAGATGAAAATCTCAAATCTCCGAATAGGGTCCCAGGTTCGAGAGAGACAATGTCGATGACGAGTGACGTAATCAGGTGTTGGCTCCCGGGACGCTAGACCTTGTTGTTTTGGATCATAAATCTAATTATCCTACTATATATATATATTATATATATATTGTCTATATATATATGTCTGGGTGGTGATATATATATATATTATTATATATAATATTATAAAGGCGAAAGTTTGTAAGAATGGATGTATGGATGTTTGTTACTCTTTCACGCAAGAACGGCTGAACAGATCTGGATGAAATTTGGCACAGAGATAGATTAGAGTCTAGAATAGCATATAGGATACTTTTTAACCGCGAGTGAAACCGCGGGGCGCAGCTAGTCTGCTATATAGTCTGTCACCAATTCAAATGTTTCCAACTTTTTTGTTTTTTCACAGCGTTTTTCAAAAACACGGAAGGCAACAGTGAGAATGCTGAAATGAGGATATTTTTGGAAAGCAAAAAACATCCAAAAGGTACGAAAAATAATAGCAAATTACGATACAACATTTATAAAACACACGCATACACACATATTACTACATTTAGGCATAACATATCGTCACGCCTCTCCCCCGAAAGGGCTGGCAGAGGTGTACAACACCTCTCAAATGTGCCAGGGGGCGAGCCTGTCGCCATACACGGGACTCGAGTTATGTAGCAGATGACATTAAATACGCACATAATTATGTTCACACAATGAACAAATCGGTGCGTGCCTTCAGCTGGGATCGAACTCACTCAATCCGGTTTGATAGGCGAGCCTTCTCCAACTAGGTTATCATCGCTTTTATTGCTAAACCAGCTGCGCCCCGCGGTTTCACCCGCGGTCCCACAGGAACCGTACATTTTTTCGGGATAAAAAGTACCCTATGTCCTTTTCTGTATCCCAGACAACATGTATGCGAAATTTCATGATGACCGATTAATTAGTTAAGACGCAAAGCGTTACAAACAAACGAGCAAACGAACAAACTCACTTTGGCATTTATAATATTAGTTAGGATTAGGATAATTGAGGTAATCTAATGTGTATGTTCTTAATCTAATGTGTATGTTCTAAATCTACTGTGTATATTCTAAATCTAATGTGTATGCTCTAAATCTAATGTGTATGCTCTAAATCTAATGTGTATGTTCTTAATCTAATGTGTATGTTCTTAATCTAATGTGTATGTTCTTAATCTAATGTGTATGTATTGCAGGCGGTATAAACGTACAGCTGCTGAATCGCGAGCCGTCCGCGCGACTGACAGGCGAGCACGCGGGCAAGCTACTAGTCATCACGTATCCCTGGGACGGAAACGCACATCCTGGGAACGAGTTTTGGTAAAAATAATCTATCAATTTAAAAAAAAAAGTATAGAAGCCGTGGTGGTTCAGTTGGTAGTGAACCTGCCTTTTGAGCTTGGAGATGTGGGCAAACATTATTGTGAAGAACATCTGTATTTATCCTGTCTGGGTGGTGATATCTATTTAAAAATTAATATTCACGTTATATATGCATATCAGTCTCTGGCAGCCATTACAAGCTTTGCTTAGTTTGTGGTTAGACGTGTGTGAAAATGGACCTAATTTATTGATTTATCACTGTTTAAGGTTCCGGACCCAAAGGGCTAAGATGGGACCCTGCTACTGAGGCTCTGCTGTCCGTCCGTCTGTCTGTTTGTCCGTCTGTCACCAGGCTGTATCTCATGTACCGTGATAGTTAGACAGATTTCACAGATGATGTATTTCTGTGGCCGCTATAATAACAAATACTAAAAAACAGAAAATGTTTAAAAATGAGGGCTCCCAGACAACAAACATGATTTTCTTGCCGTTTTTATAAAAAATGATCAGGAACCCTTCGTGCGCGAGTCCGACTCGCACTTGGTCGGTTTTTTTTAAATTATTAAATACTTTTTTTCAGGTTTGGCAGTTTAGACGGTTCCGGTGACCCAGCAGCCGCTTGCTCCACACAAGTAGCCGAGCTACACAACGCACACATCAACACTAACGTGTGCGCACACAACACCAGGGTGGTTGCCACAACCAACGGTTGCGGGTTGCAACCACTCGCGGAATATTGTCGCGATGCTTTGGCATAGAAAAATTTGAAGAAAATTAAATAGCCAGTAAATAAATTGTATTGTAGAAAATGAGAAATAAAAAGCCGCTCTTGCAGCTGTAGCAACAATGTGTATGTGTGCACACAACAAGGTTGTCGCGACAACCGTTATTGTGTGTGGGTTGCAACCGTTTGCAGAATACCACAAAGCATAGCAAGCAAGTTGTATTAGTACTATTATTTTTTTCTGTGGGTGTGCCGACAAGGTCTAGCAAAGAAGTGAAGAAAACTACAATTAAAGAAAGAAACGTTGCTTTGAGTAAGAAAGCAAAGGTTGTCGCGACAACCAGTGTGTGGGTTGAAACCAGAAGCGGGTTTTTTTACATTTTTGTGATGTATTGGTGTTGATAAAAAGAAATCGTGGTGATATTTGTGACGTCACATTGCTTACGCATTATCAAAATTAAGGCTATCTCTCTTGCACGTATGAGAGGGACAAGGATGAATAACATTGCGCTGCTAATTTGCTAGTAAATGAAAACTGCATTTGTGTATAAGCTTTTTAAGAATAGGGAACTTGCATGAATTATATTATTTAGTTTATCGTAAAGAATAATGTTTCAAATAGACCTAACAAAAACGCTAAAATATGCAAAAACAATTTTACAATCGTAATTTGAAATTTGAATTTCTAGAGTCCGCGCAAAAAAGCATGGTCATGTGACGAGCACAATATCTATGACATGACGTCAATCGTACCACTATGAGCTTATTGGTGGTTGAAATTACGTTCCATTTTACGTAATTTGTAATTACATTTTTTTTTTCCATGAAAACAATAGTTTTTCATGAGACATGTCTCTTTAGTACATTTTACTATATTCTTTATTGAATTATGAACATAATTTGTCATTAAAATTTTGATCCAAGTTCCCTATTTACCAGTATGGCATAGATTTACAAGCACATGATTTCAGGCCAGCACTCAAAACCGAACTAAAAACCTACTTATGTGCTAAAACGCTTAAAGTAGATGAAAATTGTCGTAAGCTAATTTAGGCAATGTTATCGCGGCATAAAATTTAAATTAAGTTATTGGTATTTCTATTTTAAATGTGTTTAATATAAAACTTGTTTTTTTTTTTATTTTGTGCGACACCCAACATCCATGTGTTGGTAAATCTATGTATATGGACTTCACTTCTCTTGCCGAGTGAACTTATTATTTATTTATTTTTACTGATTTCGTTTTTGTTTCATATTTTCTTTATTATATTTTTGTGATAACAAATAAAATAATATTAGTGGATTTATGACTATATTTATATGTAAGAATTAAATCGGTGTCGATTTCAAGGATTTTCTATGATAGAATTATATCAACAAAAAGTATTGTTGTCCTTGTCTAAGACTGCCATAAACTAAACTATAAAAAAATAACTTTGAATAGATGATGATGATGATTACTAATGACTTTCTAAAGTATAAATAGATTTAATACATAAAGCAATTATTAGTGAATGTATTTAGATAAGTAGAAAAATATACCCGTTAAATGTATTTTATTATTTTAAATGTTATAGATACATATAGACATAATGCAGTTGTTAGTCGATCGTGATAGCTATACTTGTTTACACGCGAATATATACCGTAACGACTTTTATATAAGGTATCATTTTGGTTAGGTAAATAGCGACAGCGACGATACCGCTGTTTTAAACACAGTTTTAATAACCCCGCGGTTTGCGGTCCTTCCATCAAAATGCTACCATAAATTCAAGTGTTTACGGTAGATATTTGCATGCAAGCTAGCTTGGTCCTGCAACATCGGAGTCTATTCTTTCTATTATGGTGTATCTAAACAACGGACACATTCTAGAATATCATTTTACGCATTATTAAGACCAACTTTTACTATGATGGCAACCCTGAAATCGCGGCAAAAAACAGCTGTTCCATAGAAAAAAATCCTTGATTGTCAAAATGTATGGAACAGCTGCTTTTTCTTGATTTTAGGGTTGGCTCCATTCAGTGGCGTAGCTACCTAGGGGCTAGGAGGGGCAGTGCCCCGGGGCCCTCAAGCTAAGGGAGCCCTCGAATCCTTACCAGAAATCTCGATCGAACTGAACTTTTGGAAATTTCTCCCATTTTTTAAATAAATATGACAGGTGGCAACCCCACTGTAATCTTGACAACTCAGTTGAGAGAAATTCAGACGTTATGCCTAGGGAATTCCCCTAAATTCTTTCTGTAGGTTGGCAGTGTTGTCAATTTGACGGATAGTGATATGTGCGTTTTGTTATTCATCGATGTGCGTTTTAATGTGAATTCGAGTTAAGTTTTTTTTTCCGAGAACGGTTAAAAAATTAATGCTGTATCAGGAGTAAGTAAGCCAATGTCAATAAACTTTTTTGTACTGGTCGACATATGGTTCAATTTTATTTGATTTTACCACTCATATTGATGTCCGTTAAGTCAATAAATCGTGTCGGATTTCGGCTACAGCTCATTGTCTAACGCGAAATATCGTGAAATAATGCAAGTCACCTGCAGTAGGTACATTAATTCAGGCCCGCGGGCAGGAGATCGTTCATGGTCTCCACCGTTAAATGTGGTAACACTAAAGGTGATAAAAAAAAATCCGGGGATTCCCCAACGACACTTGAAGCGTATCATTGTGTTTCTCTTTCCTTTTACTTTTAATTTTAACGTCGTCAGTGAACAGTGAGTACCTACCTACCTACTCGAGCACAATATAGTATTGTATTGTTTAAATAAATTAGAAAACTAAAATTATGGATAAAAAGAAGAAGCCCAGTGGTGCATTTAAACGCAAACAACGCCAAGAAAGAGAAGATAGTAAACAAAAATTGCCCAAAATTGACAAGTTTTTTAGTCAGCCTTCTGCAAGTACATCTGGCCAAAATATTTCTATTGATAGTGACTCAAATAATGTGGTAACTGCAGTGTTGGTTGAGAAGCCTACTGAAGAAGATTCGACAATTATTGCAGTTGGAGATACCTCCGCCGCTGATAATGTGAACGTGGATGATTTTTGCATGACACACATAAGAGCGGAGGGTTTGGAGGAACCACAGACCTTTACATTTTTCGAAAATGTGTACGACAAATCTTCTTATGACTTGGGAAACTTCACGAACAAAATATTAAGTGATAACGAAAAACGTCAAATTCTTGATATGGGGCCTTTACAGCCTTCAGGACCTTTTCCAACAGACATCAACCAGAACAATAGGTGTTTTTCAAAATCGTACTACGTTTCGTGTTCTAAATATGGGCCAGTTAATCGTTTTTGGTTGTGTTATTCCAAAATACTAGACGCTGCCTATTGTCAACCCTGCTGGTTATTTGCTTCACAAAGGAATAATGTTTGGTGTACGGGAATTCGAGATTGGAAGCATTTATCAGAAAGAATTAAACAACACAGTTGTTCGAGTGGCCATTCGGAAGCATGTGCTGTGTATAAATTTTGGAAAAAAAACGATGCTAATACTATCGACAAGGAACTTGAAAATGAAATTCGCAAAGAAGCATCATTTTGGAAAATGGTTCTTCAAAGGTTATTCGATATCATACTTACCCTAGCAAAGAGTTCTTTGGCTTTGAGAGGACATCAAGAAGACTTAAGTCAGGAAGGATACCACGGAAATTTTCTGTCCTTTGTAGAGCTTGTCGCCCGATATGATCACATTTTGCGGCAAGTTTTGGATATGCCCAAAGGTAATAATAATTATTTCTAAGTTTTTTTATCGTATTATTTTGTTTATAATTATTAACTGTTTAATATCAGGACTTTTTTGAAATTGTGTTTTTTTATGTTTTTAGGATCTACAAGATATCTGAGTGCAACAATTCAAAATGAAATGATTGAGAGCTTGGGGACCAAACTCGAAACCCATCTGATGCGGCCAAAAATTTATGTTTGAACCGCTTGCGGGATGCGTTATGCGCCCTAAGGCTTTATGGCGTTATTTTAATTTAAGTGGACTGTATTTTTTGCTAGGATCACCGATTACAAATCAAAATAAACATTACATGGCATTTCAGAGCAATGAGCGATTAGGTAAAGGAAAATGGGAAACCCACGCACCTTCTGCCGTCCGGGAACTCCTTCACGTCCTGGATATTCCTGGCTGGCCAGCACAGAATCACTCACAAATTGTCCTCCTCGACACTCACAACAAAGGTTCATAATATATTGATAAAACGTAGATATTTAACGTACTCGCGGTTATTCGGTAGTAATTAGATCACACCGAGATGCGGTCAGCGGCGTCTTGACATTGACACTGCCACGCTGCGGGCGGTGCAACGTGGAGGATGCGGATAAGAGGCGGGGGTGAATGAAATAGGAAATCGCTCAATTACCTGTATTACCATGAGATAGAAAGGGACAGCTAATGAGTTAAAGAAATATCATCTAACGATGTATTGGCGGTAACATTTCCCCCGGCCTTAAAGGGTTGCCTTTAAGAAACCTAATGATATGTATATAAATGCGGGATAAATATATATAGATAGTGTGCGGGTAAATATGCGGTTGTATAATATGCGGAAAAAATACTTAAACTAAGTGTAATTTATTTTGTAAATTATTGGTTAGGAAGAGGACATAATTTAACTACCGGACGTAGGTAGCTCCCCTTTGTAGTTTTTATAGTGACAACTCGAGTAGCGCCGTCGTTAGACGGATAAACCTTTTCCACGACAGCCAAAGGCCAAGCGAAAGGTGGAGAATTTTCAGTTTTAACAACGACTACCGTTCCTTCTTGTATGGGAACAGAAGGAACATTCCACTTCGCTCGCACCTGCAGCTGGTGCAAATATTCAGCGTGCCAGCGCTTCCAAAACGACTGTACTATACTATCTATTAAGTTATGCCTCTGAAGTAAATCGGTCGAACTAACTTCAGCCGCGGGAATCGATGAAAGGGGCACAGTTTGCAAAAAGTGAGCCGGTGTAAGAGCTGAAGGCTCTGCGGGATCACTACTCATAGTTATCAATGGGCGCGAATTAATAAGAGCTTCTATCTGTGCGAGGACAGTGAGAAGTTCTTCATACGATACGATTTGTTGTCCTATGACCTTAAACAAATGAGTTTTGACAATCTTTACCATACTTTCCCAACACGCTCCCCAGTGGGGTGAAGCGGGAGGGATATTTTTGAACTCTATACGATTTTCGGCAAACTCTACCTCCAGGTGAGGGCGTAATTCATCTAAGAATTTATATAGGTCATGAAGATATGAACGTGCTCCAACGAAACAGGTCCCATTATCCGAATGCAGGCATTTAATAGGCCCGCGTCTAGCCAGAAAGCGTTTGAACGCATTTAAGAAACTGACAGTACTCAAATCTGTAGCAATTTCAATGTGGGTCGCACGTGTCGTGAGACATGTAAAGATGCATAACCAAGCTTTACGGCTCTTTACCCCCCGACCACGAACTGGTGTGTAGAGCAGAGGCCCAGCATAATCGCACCCGGTCTGTGTAAAAGCTTTGTCAACTTGGTTGACGCGGTGACTGGGCAAATCAGCCATGAGTGGGTATAACGGACGCGGTTTCGATCTAAAGCAGACGTTGCACTTGTGAATGCGGTATCGTATGATGCGCCTTGCAGCCAAGATCCAGAATCTGTGTCTTAATAAAGACATAAGAAGCTCCGGTCCAGCATGCAAGTGCTTGCGGTGATAATGATCAACAATCAAGTCAACGACTTGATCGCGGCGCGGTAGAATGCAAGGATGCTTAAGCGTATATTTCTCGGTGGAATTCGACAAGCGACCACCAACACGGATAAGACCGTTACTATCCAGAAAAGGCCTAAGCTTGTTCAAAGCGGGCGAACAAGTTTCATTTTTATTTATGTTAGATTTATCGTGCGAGAAATGGACATCTTGCACGGCGCGTATTAATTTATTCTCTGCAAACTCTAAGTCTGCGGCAGTTATTGAATTACCACGGGGTAATATTTTCATGAAGCGGTAAACGTAAACGATAGCGCGTAATAGCTTACGATACGACGAAAATCGTTGGGCGAGCGCGTATAGCGGAATGTCATCTGGACTTGTCGTTACGTGCACCTGAGTCCGTTGCTCAGGCGCGTCTACATATTCATCAATTTGTGATTTATTTGAGGGCCATTCACTTGGATCGCGTGTGATCCAAGGCGGTCCAGTAAACCATAAGGGATGGTCGACTAACTTATCCGGGGTAAGACCACGTGATAAGCAGTCCGCGGGATTATCGGAGCCAGAAACGTGGAAGAATCGACTCGCAGGAATATTTTCTGTCACTTTTACGACACGATTCGCGACAAAAGTCTGCCAACGATGCGGGGACGCGTTTATCCAACAAAGCGCAACTTTGGAATCGCTGAAAGCAAAGACATTGCTAACGGCATAACGCGGGGTTATAATATCCAAAACCTTGCGAAGCAACTGTGACAACAACACCGCGGCACAAAGTTCCAATCGTGCAATAGAAATCACCTTAACAGGTGACACTTTGGACTTAGCGCACACTAGTTGCACAGTGTACTTTGAATCTACGCGGATTTGTAGATAAACCATACCACCGTATGCTCGTTCGCTAGCGTCAGCAAAACCTATGACGTTGACATCGCAACTCTCCACAATGCCCAGATGTCGGGAAATGGACAATTTGTTGAGCGAGGGAAGCTCCTTACAAAATTGTAACCAATCATTAACGATGCGCGGGGGAGGTTCGGCATCCCAGTCACACTTTGACAACCAAAGCTCCTTAATAAGAAGCTTGGCGTACAAAATGGCCGGAGCCACAAAGCCCATGATGTCCCACAGTCTAGCAATCGCAGACAATATCGTGCGTTTAGTACACTTATCATCTGGAGCGTTGACAACAAAGCGGAAACAATCGGATGATCTATCCCAGTATAATCCTAGAATTTTATGTGGGACAGAGTCGTCAAACATTTTGTCGTGAGACTCTTTATGCGTGTCTGGTATGTGAGCAAGTACAGCATCAGAATTGCTTGTCCACTTAACGAGATCAAATTGACCCAGTTTGAAAAGTTTGATCAGCTCATTACTGAGCGTGATAGCTTGCGTGCTATCCATAACAGAGACGGCAATATCATCCATGTAAAGACATGAAGAAGCAGCAGCGGCTGCGGCGGGAAACTTCTCACCTTCATCGGCGATCAGTTGGCGAACAACGCGCAATGCGTGAAACGGACTCGATTTTAGTCCGAAACAAACGCGGTTGAACTCGTATACAGTAACTGGATCCTCCGTACTGAACCGATATAAAATTCTTTGATACCTACGATCCATTTCGCGTACTCCAATTTGCAGAAACATTTGACGACAATCAGCGGAGAGCGTTATCTCGAAAAGGCGGAAGCGTATAAGGATGCTAAACAAGTCTCCTTGTAAATTAGCACCTGCGTGGAGAAGGTCGTTAAGCGAGTGGCCAGACGAAGACTTGCAACTGGCGTCTAGAACGCAGCGAAGCTTAGTCGACGCTTTGTCTTCTCGTACCACACCGTGATGTGGAATCGTATATGAAGGTCGCGTGACGTCATCAGTATTTATTTCGACAGGACTTAGGTAGCCCTTATTTATATAATCGCGTATTACATCATTATAGGCGGCGCGGGTTTTGAGCGATGCATCGAGCTTTCGTTCTAAACATTTGAGTCGCCTATGCGCGGCAGCGTACGAATCGCCTAATAAATTCACGTCATTACGAAACGGCAAGGCGACGACATACCTACCACTGTCATCACGAACGGTGGTAGCGCGGAAGAATTGTTCGCACTCAAATTCATCCGGACTTTGAGCGGGCGGCGCGGTTACCTCTTCAAGTTCCCAAAATCGCTTGAAGAGCATGTCCATTGAGTCATGGACAACAGAACAACATACAGTTGATAAGCTATTGTGAACGATCTGTGACGTAGGCGCGGAGCCCATAATCACAAAACCTAACACAGTCTGAATCGCGGGCGGTACATTACTATAACTGCTATGTACCACTCCGGGTAGCAGCAGATGCGAGAAAGTCGATGCTCCAACCAAACAATCGACTGGTCCGGGACTCGCGAAATCTTTGTCGGCGAGCGGGAGCGATTCAAGATGTGTAAACGCACCCTTATCGACTGCTACCGACGGCAGATTGTCACTTATGCGGTCGATAACGAGCGAGTCGAGACTAAAATTAATATTTGAATTAAATAGCGAATTTATTTTTAAATTTACTGAACCCTTAACTTGCTTTTCTGAGCCTCCGATTCCCCTAACAACCGTGTGTGAGGGCGTCATACGATTTAACAATCCAAGCCGCTCACAACATTCGTAAGTTACGAAATTACTTTGAGATGCACTATCGAGTAAACATCGGATAACTTGCGGTCTATTTTTAGCATCGTAAACAATCACCTGAGCGGTAGCTAACAGCACCGTTGTACAGGTTGCTGCGCGCTGTCGCTTATCAGTCGATGACTCAGTACGCGCGGGAAGCGAGGCGGCAATGGATGTCGTGCATAGCGATAGATCGCTGCGTTGCGTTATCTGACGTGACTGGATGTCGATCGTAGTGGGGACGGGCGCCCGTGGCGTAGTTGTCGCATGGGCGGTTCCCGAGGAGGTCATAGCGGGTTCCGAACGCGGTTGATTATTGTTAAAATGTAGCATAGAATGATGTCGCTGAGAACATACGCGACATTTTAATTTAGATGAGCAATTAACGGCTTTATGTGTGCGACTGGTGCAGTTCACACACGCGTTATTATTTTTAATAAACTTAAACCGTTCAGTAGGTAAAAGTTTTTCGAACGCGGTACATTTGTAATAATGGTCATGAGACGCGTAATTACACAGTGAACATTTATCAGAAGACGAACATGTGACGTATGACTGTGGATTTGGCGGGCGGTTGGTCTTAGCAGGAGGTTTTGCACTAGACTTTGTACTGTTAGTTACGGCAGGTTGCGTACTCTCAAAAATGCGACACTGTTTTTTAATAAACTCAATAAATTGTTCGAGCGTAGGCAATTTTTTATCACGAGAATACATTTCGAACGCACGTATAGTTTCTGTGTCAAACTTCTGCATGGCTATGTGTAACAAAACAAAATCCAACAGGTCGTCAATTTTTAACGCTTTGAGTGAGCTGATAGCGACAACAAACTTATCGATAAAGAACTGGAAGTTAGCTGTAGACGGGGAACCATTTAATTTAAGACTTAGCGCTTCTTGTAAATAGTTGGAACCTAATAGCCGTACATCTTGATATTTATCGAGAAGAGTCTCATAAATCGCTTCATAATTTTCGGCACTCGGAATTATACCAGCAAATGAAGACTGGGCGGTCGGTGACAATTTACCTATTAGATAGTATAATTTATCTGCGTTCGTTAACGAAGTGTTTTGGTGCACTGTGCCATTAAAACTAGCGTAGAATAATGGCCAGTTTTTTATATCACCATCAAAAGATACCAGTTCAATATTTGGAAGCCTAGGCTTGGCTCTGGCGGGCGAAGTGGAATGCTCCGGCGCGGGCGCGGCGTACTTCGACATGATCTGCTTTATATTGCAATATAGATCTTCGAAAGACGAATAACCTTGATACGAAGGAGTAGCTGCGGGGTCAAGCTCGAGAAGTGTCTCATTGTAACTATCGAGAATCTTGTGGAAGCTCGCGCGGATATCATCAATCGTTATGCAAGAACTTAGAAACAATTCTCGAGTTTCCTCCGAATTATGAGCATTTTTAGCTTCGTCATAAACCCTATTAATTCGTTCATAAAGAGCATTCCGCTTGGCTTCTAGTATAGATAAACGCGGACTACACGGAGAAGCTACCTTCGCCTCGCGAGGCATTATCGAAGTTACCTACTTAAATGAAGTATCGAAATACTATGGTATGCGGGACAACTTAAAGTCGTTTATCGAAAGAAGCGGAAATATTAAGTTACTAACAATAGTGTCGTGTAGGTAAAATAATAAGTATATAAGTATTTATGGGCGCGGTATAGTAATTATGTTATGTTATAAATGAGTACGTAAATAATGTTTTGTGTATGTATATAAACTAAATAAACCTTATAAATGTATGTGCCTAAAGGGCGGAAAAGTAATTATAAAATCTCTAAAGGCAAACACTTGTAAAGGCGGAGCGGTTTAGTAAATAATTATTGAACACTTTAATGCGAATGAAATGAGGGTAGACCTCGCAACATTTGTACGTGTTACGAGTCGGAATTTATAGTAAATAGTATGGAATGTTCTCGAATGGATTTGAGAAATAATACAATAATAATGAAATTTTGATATAATCCAGTGAGAAGGACCAAATGATGCGGCCAAAAATTTATGTTTGAACCGCTTGCGGGATGCGTTATGCGCCCTAAGGCTTTATGGCGTTATTTTAATTTAAGTGGACTGTATTTTTTGCTAGGATCACCGATTACAAATCAAAATAAACATTACATGGCATTTCAGAGCAATGAGCGATTAGGTAAAGGAAAATGGGAAACCCACGCACCTTCTGCCGTCCGGGAACTCCTTCACGTCCTGGATATTCCTGGCTGGCCAGCACAGAATCACTCACAAATTGTCCTCCTCGACACTCACAACAAAGGTTCATAATATATTGATAAAACGTAGATATTTAACGTACTCGCGGTTATTCGGTAGTAATTAGATCACACCGAGATGCGGTCAGCGGCGTCTTGACATTGACACTGCCACGCTGCGGGCGGTGCAACGTGGAGGATGCGGATAAGAGGCGGGGGTGAATGAAATAGGAAATCGCTCAATTACCTGTATTACCATGAGATAGAAAGGGACAGCTAATGAGTTAAAGAAATATCATCTAACGATGTATTGGCGGTAACACCATCTACTAGAACAAATTAGAGCGTCACCGTTTTTTGCCATCATAATGGATACGACACAGGACATATCGAAGGTAGATCAGCTAAGCATTGTTGTCAGGTATGCAGTAATAACCAGATCGGAAAATGGACAGCCAATTGATATAGAAGTAAAATAAGTGTTTCTAGGCTTTTATGCAGCCATCAAACATGGCGCAGTAGATTTAGTCAACCAAGTGACAACATTATTTATCGACAAAAATATTGATTTAAAAAAATGTGTGGGGCAAGGCTATGATGGAGCCAGTGTGATGAGTGGTGTGTATAATGGTGTACAAAAACATATTAAGGATATCCAGCCTAACGCAGAGTACGTACATTGTGCCACTCATAATTTAAATTTGGTGATAAATGATGCCGTTAGCAGTTGTGTGGAAATACAGATTTTTTTCGCAACTTTGCATGATTTGTATAACTTTTTCGGAAACAGCATCAAACGTTGGGATCTACTGTCAAAATTCACTGGCGAATCAGACACCACTCTAAAAAAACTAAATCCGACTAGATGGTCCAGTAGGGTCAATACGATATCTGCAATAAAACTTCGTTATTTTGATATTATCAAAGCATTATCAGAAATAGTTCTAAAGAGTCCTAATAAAGATGAGCGTAGTGAAGCAGAGAGTATTAAAACAAAAATGCTAAATTTCGAGTTCGTGTTGCTTTGCGAATTCATGCACAGTGTATTGAACGACATCAATTATGCATCCAAAACTTTACAAAAATGCGATATCAATTTGGGCGAGGCGAGTAAAGTTTTAGCAGAGACCAAAGCAAAGTTGCAAATTTATAGAAATGATTTCGAATTATTCAAGTGCAAAGCCAGTGAAACTGCAAGAAAATATGGTATTGATACCCATTTTCAAGAAAAAAGGCAAAGAAAAGTTAAAAAACATTTTGATGAATTAGCTGCTGATCACCGATTTCCAAACCGAGAAAAAATATTTAAAATTGAGATTTTCAATAATGTACTAGACACAGTAATAACTCAATTAGATACACGTTTTATTGGTATGAGTGCAGTCTGTCATATATTCGATTTTCTAACACCAACATTTTTATTACATGTTGATGAAGCAACTTTATTACAAAAGTGTGACGAATTCCAAAGAAAATATTCAGATATAATAGGCCCTAGTTTTTCACTTCAATTTATTAATATTTACCACCTAGTTTTACCTCAACTAACTCAAGCATGGACTGTTCACCAATTATGTAAGGAAATAATGAGCAAATATGGAGTGCTAGAATGCGACCTAACGGAAGTATTTACAGCAATGTTATTATTCTTTACAATTCCTGTCACTTCTGCAGCTTCTGAAAGGTCATTCAGCAAATTAAAAATAATAAAAAATTATTTAAGAAATAAAATGGGCCAAACTCGACTCCGACTTTTATCGCTAATAGCAATTGAAAACAAAACCGCATCAAGCCTGGATTTAAACGAAGTCATTGATACTTTTGCGAAAACTAAAGCTAGGAAAAAATTGTAAATATAATTGTTATTTAGTCAGTTGGTAGGCCCGACCTTTATAAAATAAACCCTTGAATCTTCTCTATTTCGTTTTATTAGCCAAACCTACACCAAGTATTAATTGTAATTTATGTTGTTACTGTTTAATATTTTTATTACCTGCCCTGCAGTGCATAAAAAAGAGCTTAAGTAGCCTAGCATTTTTAAAGTATTTGTATATTTCATATTTTTATTTGATAAAACCTAATCAGTTTACATAGCAGTGGGGACCCATTTTTTAATTTGCCCCAGGGCCCTTGGTTACCTAGCTACGCCACTGGCTCCATTGTAAAAGTTGGTCGCTACGATGAGTACAATGATATCCTGAAATATGTCCATTGTTTACAGATACATGGTGTATAGTGATACTATATATTTATTTATATTAGACTTTGATTTATACGCATGTTATTTGTAGAACTTTGCCAAATTTTACGGAAGTCTGCTGACAAGTCCGTCGTTTGCGGTGACTCTTATAGATATGCTAATTATTTTATTTCGATCTTTAACTAAGACAATATTGGACTGGAATTGTTGTGCCTCTTATAATTTGATATTAATAAAGATATTTACGAAAGTTTGGGTAAGCTTTATTTTTCTCGGTCTTTTCTAAGAATAAAGGGTAATTTTTTTTCTCGTCGATAACTCGATCGTTAACTGATTCGGGGTAACTACTAATGAAAGTACCTAGGTTTTTTGAGACGAGAAAACACTTATGTGCACGAAAATACATCAAAATAAGTAAATGAGGTTCGGCGTCTCACAAAAATTTTAACCCGAAGACTATCGAATTGTCCATACAAGAGTTAATTAAATACAAAAACAAAACGATACAATTCTCTAAGCAATAACAATTGGTTGTTATACTATACAGCATACGGGTATTCCCGTATTGGCGGCCTTAAATAAACCAATAAGAAACCATTTGTCGGTTTATAAAGGTCGGACTGATTGTGCGCGGGACCAAAGTGACATTGTTTGGCGACTGTTTGCAAATGCTTATACTCGTGGAAAAACATCGAGACAATATGCGCAAACAAAATCTCGCACATCGCATGCGGGCCCCATCAACTTATGACAACTGCTCGCGCATGGGGGCACTATGACATGCGAGATTCTGGTGTCCGTAACTTCAGCTTCCTCATAGGTGATAGAATAATTTTACCTATGCCAATATTTAAAGCATAATAGCTGCAATCAAATATCCCAGTCTTAGTTTAGCTGCCACAAGAACTTCGTTAATATGAGCCATTTACTATGTGTCAGCTGGAGTGACACAACCTCAGCTCGCACATCCAGTACAGGCAAACCAGTGAGGTTAGGGTTTTGGACAATAGCTAGAAAATTAAAGCATAATAGCTGCACAAGGTAGGAAAAATCTGAACGATGCTACTCAAAACATGTAGAAGCTATGATCAAAAAACTGTGTGTAAGCTGGTGTTGTGTCACTTCAGCTACTCATCTCATATCTTCCAAACGAAAGAAGGTATGATTATGCATTTTAGCTCAAATTTTAAAGCATAATTGCTGCCATTGGCAGCAAAATTTTCAGATTCCTAGACCTCGTAGTTTCCACGTAATAATCAAAAAACAGTTTTCGCGCCAAAAAATTCAAATTTTTGCTTAAAAGCGGCGTTGCCGTTCCGTGCGGTACATTATTGCAATTCAATTTGATCTTAGCGAGCATAGTGTTAAAAGTCATTTTAACTTGTGTTCAAAATTCTTTTAGTTTTGATTAGACTGAGAGCCCCTGAACCATATGGAACTAAGAATGCACCTGTAAAATTTGAAGGCAGATTCTTATGACCTTAAACAACGACGAAGGTTATTGGTTTTGGCGTGGCTTGTTCTCTGTAATTTGGCTAACAAAAAACGACTGAGAGCCGCTGAACTATATGAAACTAGGTATGTATGTTATTTTTAAGATAGATTCTTATGAACTTAGAAGACGAGATAACTAGACTAGGCGCTCCCTGGTCTTCTGATTCTTCATGGAACAACTGAAATAACACTGAAGTAGTTATCGAATACAGATACATATGGAACTAAGAATGCACCTGTAAAATTTGAAGGCAGATTCTTATGAACTTAAACAACGACGAAGGTTATTGGTTTTGGCGTGGCTTGTTCTCTGTAATTTGGCTAACAAAAGACGTCGCGCGACAGATAATGGCTGCTTGACGTCACAGGCGCGAGGTAGACAGTGGCATGGCGAACCAGTTTTTTTGCCCCACCACCCCGCTACACCCTTCGCGTGCCATCTAGTACATTTACTAATTTAAAAATTAAAAAATTAAAATAAAGAAGAAAGACAAACCACTGTATAGTAAAGAAGATAAATTTGTTACTTGGACAATATCTAGTGTAAGTAAGTAGTGTAGGTGTTTAACAAGTTTGAAGATGAACTTCCGCAAAGTAACGCCTGATTCAATCAAGAAGATAAATGTTTAATGTGTGGGTAAGAGATAGTAAATTGTATTTTAATAGTCTGTAAGTACTTTGATTTTATGATACGGGAATTACTCGTATTCCGACTATTGTTTCAACCGCATAAGTAAGTGATTCCCGTTACATAAAATCATAATGTGTGAAAACCACGTCAGTTTCCATAGCCTGTAAGTAGGTAAGTATCTGTATTCGATAACTACTTCAGTGTTATTTCAGTTGTTCCATGAAGAATCAGAAGACCAGGGAGCTCCTAGTCTAGTTATCTCGTCTTCTAAGTTCATAAGAATCTATCTTAAAAATAACATACATACCTAGTTTCATATAGTTCAGCGGCTCTCAGTCGTTTTTTGTTAGCCAAATTACAGAGAACAAGCCACGCCAAAAACAATAACCTTCGTCGTTGTTTAAGGTCATAAGAATCTGCCTTCAAATTTTACAGGTGCATGTTAGTTCCATATGGTTCAGGGGCTCTCAGTCTAAACAAAACTAAAAGAATTTTGAACACAAGTTAAAATGACTTTTAACGCTATGCGCGCTAAGATCAAATTGAATTGCAATAATGTACCGCACGGAACGGCAACGCCGCTTTTAAGCAAAAATTTGAATTTTTTGGCGCGAAAACTGTTTTTTGATTATTACGTGGAAACTACGAGGTCTAGGAATCTGAAAATTTTGCTGCCTATGGCAGCAATTATGCTTTAATTTTTGCCCTTTAAATGAAAACTCTACGTTTGATAGTTTCGTCGATTCAACATGTGTCAGCTGAAGTGACGCAACTTCAGCTTACACATAGGTATTAGCTTATAACTCGGAAAGTATATAACCCAGAGACTTGAAAATTTTGCTGCCAATGGCAGCAATTATGCTTTAAAATTTGAGCTAAAATGCATAGTCATACCTTCTTTCGTTTGAAAGATATGAGATGAGTAGCTGAAGTGACACAACACCAGCTTACACACAGTTTTTTGATCATAGCTTCTACATGTTTTGAGTAGCATCGTTCAGATTTTTCCTACCTTGTGCAGCTATTATGCTTTAATTTTCTAGCTATTGTCCAAAACCCTAACCTCACTGGTTTGCCTGTACTGGATGTGCGAGCTGAGGTTGTGTCACTCCAGCTGACACATAGTATATGGCTCATATTAACGAAGTTCTTGTGGCAGCTAAACTAAGACTAGGATATTTGATTGCAGCTATTATGCTTTAAATATTGGCATAGGTAAAACTATTCTATCACCTATGAGGAAGCTGAAGTTACGCACACAGATTCTGCACGCCAAACATAATCTGGCTGCGCAGAGGTGTATAGGCGATTAAGAACTTAACCGTTAAACATAATTTATAGTACAATATAGCTTCTCTTGAAATGGTTTTCCGTTGTGTTGTTTGAGATAAACGTTGACTTTTAGCGGGAAACCGAAGAAGTGGCGTTGTGGTTTTAGATTATTCTCTTCAAGAATCTCGCCTGGAAAGTTGAACTTTCCATCAAAGTAAAGTCGAAATCCGATCTGTGGATCTCGCCTTTAAACTTGTGATTCTTCGAATGTAAGTGGATTGCCTTTATTTTCCGTAAGTATATAACAAACTACTCTTTGGCCTTTATCGTAGACGAGTGTAAGCAAATCAGACAAAATATGCTCTACGCTCTTGCTACGCAAATAACCTATTGATACAAACATAATGCTACTTTTCGTGTTCTCTACAAAATTCCACTTAAAGTTTAAGAAAGGAATCCATCACTTTACTGAAATAGGGAATGGGGAGGGATTCATCATCTTCTTCATCACCTCATCATCATCACTTTAGAAGGTCTAAGTCATAGTTCTGTTTATAGTATTACTCTATGGTCTATTGACACTAGCAAATGAAAATGATGTGCGACGCCAAATTCCCCCTGAAAGAGGAAGAAAAAAAAAACCATAACTAACGTAACGTCAATTATGTCAATTGATTTGATTGATTGTCAAACAAAACAAAATTAAATTGAAAATTGAAAAGAAAATACTCCCATTTAGTTGAACGTTTATGCCCTAAGCTTATTAATTGATAAACTAAGTTCTAATAATAATACTGTGCCAAAAAATGGCATCCACATCCAATGATAGTGTGACTGGTAGTTCTAAAGTTACAGAAAACGTTCCCGATGAATTAGAACCAGGTGCATGTCCCGAGAGCATACTGAATCCTACGGATTCTTTCGAAGAGTTTGCCTCAGAAATGAGCTCCAGCCTCCAGGATAGGAACACGAGTTTATCTGCCAAAAACAGCACTATAAGCGAGATACAGAGTGAAATCGGCGAGGACGAGAAAGCTCAAATTAAGAACACGAAATCTAGTGAAAGTTTGCAAAACAAAGATGTAAGTATTTTTGCTCTATTTATTTTTCCTTCAAGTTAAATAAGGTTTTCTCATCTTTTAATGAAAACAGTACTACCTAAATAATTAACAAACCTACTCAAAAAATTTCAAGAGAATAAGTTAAGAAATCTGACCCATAGAAGAAGATAGCCATCCGGACAAACAGAAACGTTTTAGTCGAAGCTGAAGCATAGACGCTACGCTCTCTAACAGCTGCTCGGTCGATAAACCTGTGTGCATTCAGCTGCCAAGTTGTCACTTACGAAACAATACTAATACGAAACAATTGGCCACGAGTCCTACTCAGATGTAAAAGAAATGTTTAGTGTAACATCTTCATTAGGAGCAACTAATAACTATAATAGTTGACTGCCTCGGTGGCTCAGTTGGTAGTGAACCTGCCTTCTGGGCGTGGTGGCGTGGGCTCGATTCCCACCTAGGGGGCAAACATTTATGTGATGAGCATTTGTTCTATGTCTGGGTGTTAATATGTATTTAGGTATGTATTTAAAAATATTTAAGTATGTATATCAGTCCCTGGCAGCCATAATACAAGCTTTGCTTAGTTTGGGGTCAGGCGACCGTGTGTGGATGTGTCCTCAATTTATTTAATTATTTATTTAACTTTGATCACCAGAGTCAAGGTTGGAAGATATACAATGTGTTGCTTTGAATTCCCACGGAATTTGTAGAGGTTGTTATATTCCACTAGTAGAGCACAAATAAACTACAGAGCAATCATGAATTCGGGAAAAAAAAAGCTGTTCCATACAAAAAATATGTTGATCATCGACTAAATGTATAGATCATCTGCTTTTTTTTAAATTTCAATGTTGTCCCATAGTTTGTTTATTTGTGCTCTGCTAGTGGAGAATATGTAAAACAACATGTTGTGTATGTTTTTTTTTTTTTTTTTTTATGTAGAATAGGTCGGCGTTTGACCACCAACTCGCCTGATGTTAAGCGACGTTGTGGTCTAAGATGGAGCACGACGACCCATGAGGCACTTATATATATATATGACTATTACTTATTTATATGTATGAAAAATATTAAAATAATTTATTAATAGCATATTAATTTAAGCAGCCTAAAGCTGATGTGCTTATATCACACTGTGCCAATGGTCGAAATTGTCCAATTTAACTATGTTTACTAAAACTTTAATTCTTGTTTATAAAAAACTTCTTTATATTCAAATGTTTAGTTGTTATGAAATTTCTCAGGACTCAATGCCGGCATCACATAGCTGTTCAAATCTTACAGACGAAAATGGGGATGCAGATGATGAGAGAGATGACTATTTACAAACACCGGAATTGGTGAACAAGGAGAAACATGTCTTCATACTGAGTTCAGCGGGAAAACCTATTTATTCTAGGTAATATAATTATTTACATTGAGGGCTGTTTAATTAACTTAACTGTATTTATTTATTTGATAAAAGATGGTAGCCTATATATGTCTATATCACTCTGTGACAAAAGTCCAAATTGTCCAATTTCATTATAGAATCCTAAAATGTAAGAATGAGCAAGCAAGCAAGTTGGTATAGGCCAACCAGCTAGCCCTGATGTCAGTTTCTATAATGCCCGAGGGCCTCTAACATAGCTTGCGATTCTTGTTATAGTAGGATCTACAATTTAACCTATCATCTAAGGATTCTAGGTTTGCCAACCCTGACCTAGAAATAGAATTTGTCAATTATAAGAAACATAAAAATCATACAAAAAACCTGCAGTAGTTGCCTCAACTTATATTCTCCACATCTTTTACTAAGGCTAAGAACTCATGGTGTGGTTTTCGCCAGCACTGATTGCGGACCCCTATTTTCTTTTTTTTCAAAACTCACCAGATTCAAGCGGATTTAAGCGATGCCGTAGCCGCATTGTGCGCGCTACGGCCTCTCACGAACAGCCCGCAATGCTCGCGTTCGACGGTCGCCAAGCACGCTGTTGGTCGTGTGCCGCTGCGGGCGAAAATCGCGTCCTGCAGGGCTATTCACAATCATTCGGAAACGTTTCCGATCGGATCCCTGAAATTTCAAATTCAAATTGTTCGAATCTCAATCTACTTTTATACATTTTGGAATAGAAACAGATTGCCATGAAGCTGAATAGAACAAAAAAAAATAATTTTGGAATAGGGAATCTAGTATAAATCCGATCGTAAGAGTTAATCACGTTTAAAAACTTATGAATATAGACTGAGATTCGAATAATTAAGGCTTAAAATTTTTGAAATCCGAACGGAAACGTTTTCGAATGGTTGTGAATAGCCCTGCTGAGTTTGATTCAACTTCTTACATACATTTAGTCACTTTTAATAAAGCTGCGGCGGGTGCGAGCGAAAAACGCACCTTGAATTCTAAGCCTTAAGTGCAACACACACTGCACTCTGCACTGGACACCGCTCCGGTGTGTGGTGATGCGGATTTTTAATTTGACTGTAAAATCTCGATTTGTTTACAAAAACCGCAGGGTACACACTGACACCGCATCACCGTGCGCAGAAGCGCCATACGAATTCCGTCGCTCCGCACACCGCGCGAGATGCGGCGGCAGTGTGTTATCAACCTTAGAATTTTTGTTTAATTTAATTGTTAGATTAGCACTGCAGGCTATCTTGATATAGATTCGTCCACAACTTCAAAACCACAAATATTCTAGATACGGTAATGAAGACAAACTGGCAGGTTTGTGCGGAGTCATACAAGCTCTTGTCAGCGTCGTGGAGGAATCAAACACGGATATCTTGAGATCCATAACCACCAGCGACTGCAAGGCGGTGTTCCTGGTCAAGGGGCCTCTTATACTGGTCGCCGTTTCCAAATCAAATGAGAGCGAAACGCAATTAGTTTTGCAGCTTACGTAAGTTAGAAAATCTATTTAGCAACACTGATTCCCATTAAAAGTCGACAAAACAAAATTAAAAGTTAATCTTTTTTTTCAACTAATTTCCATTGATGGGAGAAGTTATAGAATTCAAACTGCGCCCACGGTTTTACCCGCTGGTCAAAATTATGAAAAGTATTTTATTACCCGACTACGCAAAAGGAGGGTGATGCTTTTCGAGTGTATGTATGTATCAATGAGGTATCTTTGGCACACCCTACAGACTAAACAGCTTGATGGATTTCGACATGTGAATGAAGTGCCATTTAATTGTCTTGATAGTGGAAGTGACATAGGGTACAACATTCTAGCTAAATCCGGAGTGTTTGACTGCATTTTTCAGTCAGGTTTTTGTAGTAATGTTTAGTACTTTTTTAGTAACGATTTGTGGGTGTCGTATTACACCTCTGCCAGCCCCCTCGGGGGAAAGGCGTGACGATATGTGTTTTTGGTTTTCAGATACGCATTTAATCAAATAGTGTCGGTGCTGACTCTCACACAGCTGAACAGAATATTCGAGCAGAGACGAAACTACGATCTGAGGAGGCTGCTGTCTGGAGCCGAGAGATTGATAGACCATTTACTGATATTCATGGAAAAAGATCCCGCATTCTTATTGGGTAAGAAATATACAGACTTTCCCTTTAGCAATAGACACTGTATAACCTCAGAATAGCTGCACAGTCTTTTTTTGCCTTTTCGATCGAAGTCAAAAATTTTAAATAAACATATCATAATATAACATATCGTCACGCCTTTCCCCCGAGGGGGCTGGCAGAGGTGTAATACAACACCTACACTTCGCCGGGCGATATTCAGTCCCAAATGTGACAGGGGCCGAGTCTGTCGCCATACACCGGACTCCAGTCATGTAGCAGATGACATACAATACGCACATTTGTTCACACAGTGAACAAATTGGTGCGTGCCGTCGGCTGGGTTCGAACCCGCTCCCTCTGGCTTGAGAGGCGGACCTTCTCCAACTAGGCTATCATCGCTCAACTAATATGTGCAAATTAGCGTTTTGTACAAGCGATTGGTGCGGTATACCGTTTTCCCGTCTTAAAATGCCATGTTTTCTTTGAATTTGTGAATGACATGTTTTCATAGAATTTGTGCCAGGAATATTGAGTGTGTGGCTGAGCCTTGCACATTCACACAGTTTTGGCCTTATTAAGAAATTTATCATCGTTACTAGCTGCGCCCCGCGGTTTCACCCGCGGCTAAAAAGTATCCTATGTGCTATTCTAGACTATAATCTATCCCTGTGCCAATTTAATCTAGATCTGTTCAGGTGTTCTGGCGTGAAAGAGTCACAAACATCTATCCATCCATCCATCCATTCTTACAGACTTTCGCGTTTATAATATTAGTAGGATAGGATTTTGATGGATGGAGAGGGTGATGATACCTCCGCTCTCCCCATTTCAGTAAAGCTGACCACGCCACCTTTTCAGTTCCCGCCAAAAACTCTTACTTTTTATGGCTTCTGTCGTGTTGCCATAATTCTTCAGTCATCGTTTAGTCACTCAGCTGCATAAGTATTTTCATAAACGCCCTTTTTCAGGTGCCGTCCGCTGTCTTCCCTTACCCGAAAAAGCTCGCGAGAACATAACCAACGCGATAACAACCACCTGCAACAAGATACGTGACTTGGTCTTCGCTATAATGCTGGCTGGAAACCAGCTCATAACGCTTGTGAGGATGAAGAAGTACACTCTACACCCATCGGATATACATCTATTGTTCAACTTGGTCAGGAGTTCGGAGAGCTTCAAGACTGCTGAGAGCTGGACGCCGATTTGTCTTCCTAAGTTTGATGCTACGTAAGTTTTACTGTTTTCTTAAGGTAATGTTTCTAAATCATTCTATGGTTCCCAGCCCTAAATGCATATCAGCATATCAAACAAAACCCCTATACACTTACGTACACTGGAAAATATCAACCTTCATTTTGGCAGTCCAGCAAAAAAAAATGGCGACGACCTCTATTTTCTCGGGAGTTTTCTGAGATAACTATACTAAGTATTCTCTTTAATCTTTTATTGGTAACTAGCTGCGCCCCGCGGTTTCACCCGCGGTCCCATAGTAACTGCTTGTTTTTTTTTAGATAAATATATAACATACCCTATGTCCTTGTCCCTATGTCCTATCTTAATATGTATAAATTACGTATCACGTTGTTTGTCCGCTATAGTCTCCTAAACTACTTAACCGATTTCAATCAAATTTGCACACCGTGTGCAGTTCGATCTAACTTAACAGATAGAATAGAATATATAGAATACCCTAAGACTTCTGTACCCCCTGACAACGTGCGTGCATGTATTTCTTATAGATCGATAGAGTAGTTAGGGCGTGAAAGAATAACAAATAAACAAACAAACTTTCTTTCGCATTTATAATATTGTTACAAGCTGGGTTAGGATAAAAGGAATGAAACGTCGATGTATCCGAAGATTCACTTTATTCACCAAGTACAAAAACACAAACACTGTTACACTACACTCGACACTTGCACTATAACACTCTGAACACTACTCGTACAATTACTTCGATGTTAGCACTTTGAACGCGTAATCAAAACTGACTGCCGAGTCGTCGGTCGTCCGCGTATTTATACAATTTTAAGATTTGGACAGTACAAAAGATTGAAGTAAACACCCTATTATTCAATAGATAAAAACATCATAAAAACGGTGCACAATAATTGCTTTCCAGAAATATTTCTTTTGTTCCGGATTTAACAATGGAACGCGCGGCTCGAGCGGCTACTATTGTCTAATCTGCGTTACCTATCGGTAGTCGTAAACAACATCGCCACAGATTAGCGTATAGTTTCTTCGTCTGCTGCGACTAGCGCAACAATATACTAGCTGCGCCCCGCGGTCTCACCCGCGGTAAAAAGTATCCTTTATGCTATTCTAGACTATAATCTATCTCTGTGCATGTTTGCAAATGTGTGTGCAAATTTCATCCAGCTCGGTTCAGCCGTTCTGGCGTGAAAGAGTAACAAACATCCATTCATCCATTCTTACAAACTTTCGCGTCTATAATATTAGTAGGAAGTTAGGAAGGCATTAACACGATAACAGTGACAGTTGAAATGTTAGAACGATTTTTAATATTTTCCAGTGGTTTCCTCCACGGCCACGTATCCTACATTTCCGACGACTGCCAAGCCTGCCTACTACTCCTAACAGTCCAAAGAGACGCATTCTTCACACTATCGCAAGCCAAGCACACCATTGCCGACAAACTACGCCGCTCCAACTGCCTCGTCGCTATAAACGACGCATTGAACCGCAACCAAGAACTACCCACGACGAACCCCTTAAAACACATCGGAATATTGGAAATCAGGCACTTTATGTACAAATGCAAGTCCACAGCCCAGCTGTTCACCTCCGACCCGATCTGCTTGGATCGTTTGCAGGATTATAGAATGAGACACAAAGAGGGGGGCGACGTGTGCGAGAAGAAGATAGAGAAGATGTCGGATATAGACTACGTGAGGAATTATAGGAAGTACTGCAGTCAGATTCATTGTACTTCCACGCCTGCGAAGCTGATTTTTAGGTCCAATTCTGATGATACGATATTGGCTTGGGTAAGTTAATACATCGTGTATATGTAAACGGTGGACAAATTCTAGGATATCGTTGTACTTATTGATATGACTAACTTTTATTAAGGGGCCAATACTAAACAATAATAATAATAAAATAAGGGACACTTTCACACAGTCGCCTGACCCTAAACTAAGCAAAGCTATGGCTGCCAGAGACTGATATACATACTTGGATATTAATACCCAGACATCGAACAAACACTAATGTTTATCACATGAATGTTTGCTCTACGTGGGAATCGAACCCACGCCCCCAAGCTCAGAAGGCAGGCTCACTACCAACTGAGCCACCGAGGCAGTCAAAAATGGCTGTTCCATACACTTGTCATGTGTCAATGAACTTTTTGTATGTAACAGCTATATTTTTTTTGCTATGTCAGAGTTTGCCCAATAGAAAAGTTTCTCATAATGATATCCTAGAATATGTCAAACAACACAAACATATTGATAAATAAAGGTATAATTTAATCTAAAACAATGTTACAGGTGACAAACGGCTTCGAGCTCTACGTAACCTTCGACCCTCTCATGGAAAAAGACCAAGCCATCCGCGCAGTAGACCGTCTACTCAGGTGGATCAAGAAAGAAGAACAGAGGATATTCATCATGAACGCACCAACCTTCTAGCAGAAGATTAACGCACTCAGGGAGTATTTGAACACGTCACGTTAAGGCGGTCCTCACATTGCTCCGCGCCGTGCGCGTGCAATATATAGATAGATAGAAAAACTCTTTATTGTTCACACCACAGATAACAAAACAACAAGAGAAAAATAATGATAAAACTTATTAAATAGTGTAACAACTGCCGGCCTTATCACTAAAAGCGATCTCTTCCAGGCAACCTTAGGATGGAGAGGAATTGCCTTGTTAAGTCCTTCCTTAACTAGTTTGAACTACTCCTAGCGAAATATTCGCTTATCTGGCACATAAAGTTAACAGTCTCCTAAGGAATGGCTAAGGTTCGTCTTCAAAACTGTTCCTTTAACAAATATCTTATACTAGCAGTGCCTCGCGGGATAATATCTTAATTTTTTTCTTTCATAAGATCCTTCTCCAAGCAATAATAAACACGACATAAAATGTTCCATCTGTTCACGCGTGATGCGATGACCAAGGGAAATAGTGAATCATTTTTATATACAGCGTTATAGGTACCTAATAAAAAACCTCTTAAGGGTTCATTGTACTCATCAATATGAACAACTTTACACAAGTCGCGTGTATAAGTGCAGTGTGAAAATCGCCTAAAACTTTTAGTGACGAACAATAATGAGTGTTGAAAAATTAGTTAAAATGATAATTACGTCTCGCATTTTAATATAATTTATGAAGAGTTGTACAAAAAAAAGTTTAAGAGAGTTATTTTTAAAATGAATTTGCATACGAAGAATGAACGTAACGCGATAATTATTTAAAAAAAAATAGTTTATTTCGTTTTTTTTTTTTAATATTCGTATGGAAATGTTGGTAGCTGAATAATACGATGTACCTCGTTTTCTCAATTCACGCCAATGGCATTAACAAAAAAAGTTTTATTTCTTTAACTAATTTCGATTTACAAAGATCAGTTAAGGGCATCTAGTAAGTATAAAATACCTATGATAGAAGACCCCTGTATGTAAAATAATTTTGCGTTTATTTCCACAAAAAAAAAAACTTATTAGTACATCTTACATCATCCACGCCCACTGAATTTTGGCCATCATTCTTTACCAACAAACACATTCCCCTTTCCTAATAACGTTAGTAAATAGTATTATATTATGGAAACTGACGTGGTTTTCACACATTATGATTTATGAAACGGGAATTACTCACGTACGATTCAGTCGATTATTCCGACTATAGTTTCAACCCCATTCGGCGGTCTTCATCAGGGCGAGTGGGCGCGCGCGGCTGCGTTTCGCACAGGGGAATATGTTTGTTGGTAAAATTATGTTTTCAAAGAATGAAAAATGGGAAGAATTTATCACACTTTTACATGCAACTATAGAACTATAAAAATTATGATCTAAAATACTTATCTATTTATTTTATTTAATCAATATTTAAGGTATGTTTTTAGAAAACTACATTTTTATATTTACGGTATCAAATGCGGTTAAAAGTACTTGTACTTAGTTTTACATATATTTTAATAGTTAATGTTTTAAAGAATCTTTCTGTTCCATAGAAAAATGTATTTTAAGAAAACTGGATTATTCGGGTATTTGCAAGGCTTCCGGACTAAAAGTAGTACATAAATAACCATAGTAACTACTTGGTAATCTGTGTAAGTAGATCAAAATTAGCTAATAGACTAATTAGACTAATAAGCTAATTAGACATTAGCTCCCTTAGCAATTAGACAATAGACAATAATTTAACCGACACTAGTAAGAGACTCCCTCTTATGGTGGAAATTCCGCCTAAACGCACTAAGCGTTTCAAGTCAACTTTTCTTGTAAGAACTGCAGAGGTGTGGAACTCGTTGCCTGCGTCTGTCTTTCCACCTAAATACTCTCCGGGGGTGTTCAAGACTAAAGTGAACAGGTATCTCCTAGGCAAGCGTGTTACGCCTTCGATCACGTCGACGCTTCCCATCAGGCGAGTATCAGGTCAAACGCATGCCTATTCTGTTGTAAAATAAAAAAATTGTCGCAAAAAACACGAAATAAAACAGTAAGTACAAAAAAAAGAAGTAACAGAAAATGTAAAGTTTTTTCGTCAAAACCGGCTTCAACTCATAATGCCGGCTGCTGAAGACAACCGGCGCTGCAGGGCCATTCACAATCATTCGGAAGCGTTTCCGATCCGATCACAGAAATTAACTCAAATTGTTCGAATCTCAGTCTATTTTTGTACATTTTGGAATAAGGAATCTTGTATAAATCCGATCGAAAGAATTAATCACGTTTAAAAACTTACGAATATAGACTGAGATTCGAATAATTTAGGTTTAAAATTTTTGAAATCCGACCGGAAACGTTTCCGAAAGGTTACATTTAAACCTATTTATGGATGTATGATGGCTCAAGGTGTGGAGCCAAACGAAAACGAAAAAGTTTTCGTAACCATCACAACTCATGGTAAGCCCCCAGCTCTTATGCATTGATATGTTTGATTTCCCACTGTCTAGAGTTTCGACGAGCCCAAAAGGTTGAAATTTAAAATCGTATTTTGTCCATATTATTAGGTAATCCTTTTTTGTGAATTTTGTATTAGACCCAACAACAATGTTATTGTTAAATCTATGTTAAAGTTACTTAGAATAAAATGAAACCTAGAGGAGTTGTAAATAGAAATGTAGATCATTATTTATTGCTCACACCAGAAAAATGATTGTAAGTGTGATATGTTATTAAATTACATATTTTATTAAACTTTAATGACTAACTGCTGATGGTTTGGTCACATTTTACTTGTAGGTAGTTAAAGAAAGAAAGAAACAATTTATTTAAGGGTACTCCTAGACGGGCCATATTGCTGACTGTCGCCCGGCCATCATCAGTCATACTAGTAATGTATGTAGTCTGGCTGGGCCAAACTCAAATTATTGTCTCAATATTGCCGACCCAGTTGCAGTGAAAATATGTCCCGTCTAGGAACGCCCTAACAAGTTAGGTAAAGATTAGATACGGATAAAAAAAGAAGGCGCTGATCATTAAGAAATACTTAATACCTACAGAGTCACAGTCTTGCAACAAACTGTCCGAACCAAAAACGCTACGCAATGCCGACTTTTTGGTTATTAGTATCTGTAGTAAGACAAATGGGATCCAACGACTAAGTCGGTCGTCGCGCGATGCAAGTGCTCGGTAACAACCTGCCCGAATAATGATAGACAAGTCATTTAGACGACACGACGTATAAATTGGAGCCAATATGGTATTGGGACTACATAAATGTCTTCTGTACGTGTAACGACGCTCGGACGAATTTTGACTGTTGTTACTTAGCCTAAGCGATGATAGCCTAGTTGGAGAAAGCCCGCCTCTCAAGTCAGAGGGAGCATGTTCAAACACAGCCGACGGCACGCACCAATTTGTTCATTGTGTGAACATATGTGCGTATTGTATATCATCTGCTACATGACTGGAGCCCGGTGTATGGCGACAGGCTCGCCCCCTGTCACATTTGGGACTGAATTTCGTCCGGCGAAGTGTAGGTGTTGTATTACATCTCTGTCAGCACCTTCGGGGGAAAGGCGTGACGATGTTATGTTACTTAGAGGTTGTGACTCTGTAGGGGTTCTATCTCGATGGCGCTTTTAGATATTTTGAGATAGGGGCGTATAAAGCTGGCTCCAACCTTGCCTCAAAAGCGTCGATACGCCGTTCCTATTGGTCAAAAAGATTTTAACAACCAATACGAACACATTCGCGGGTGTTCCCGGCAATAGTTTGGAGCCGGCTTAAAAAAACACTTATGTTCGACGAGATACGTTCTAAAATGGCGTGGGAAGCGCTTCCTATGTATTTACAATGGGTTAGAAATAGAAACCCTACCTTTGTAATGTACAAAATATAATATCTTAGTAAAATATACACAACATGTTAGAATTATACCCGAGCCATGCTAAGAAGCAACATTGTATGAATCTAAAAGAAATAAAATCCTTTGATCACACTTAATGTTATACAGGGTGATTTTGAATTCATTGGCATGCTTCCATATTTTCAAACTTTTAACATCTCATCTCTGTTAACACGAAATATTCAAAATCACCCTGTAAATGCGGAAGTTTGGATGTCAATCACGCTAGAACGGCTGAACGGATCTGGATGATATTTGGCACAGAGATAGATTATAGTCTGAAATTGCATATTGTCTACTTTTTAATCGCGGGTAACACCGTGAGACCCAGCTAGTGTCTATAATATGAGTATCTGGTAGCAGCTACTATTGTACATTGCAAAAAAACCCAGCCTAGTGCGAGTCGGCCTTCCGTATCTCAATCTAAAAAAAACGGCAAAAATAAACGATAGTTGTATGGTAGTCCCATTATATTTTTTTAATTCTATTTTTTAGTTTTTGTTGTTATAGTGGCAAAAAATCTAACTATCACGGTTCATGAGATACAGCCTGGTGACAGACGGATAGCGGAGTCTTTTTAATAAGGTCCCGTCCCGTTTTACCTTCTAAAGTCAAAGTCAAAATGTTTTTATTCAATTTAGGTATCAAAGATACACTTATGAACGTCAAAGTTTTTCAAATAGACTGGACCACCTTGTTCGGATAAAGAGCCTCTAATCAGAAGTACAGGCAAGAAACTGAGGGATATTATTTTTCCAAATAATAAATAAATTACAGTCCCACAAATTTTGGCTCAATACTAGGTAAAATCTATACATACTAGTGGCTACTTGGCGGAAGTGGAAGGCTCCAGACTTCTGGGTACGGAACCCTAAAAACTAGCAAGTAATCAGAATGGCATTGTCATGTCATGCATGCTTTCACAATACTATTGCAGCTGTCGGAAAGTTTCTTAGCACTGTCTGAGTATAGGCATTGTAAGAATTGTAAATATTCTCTAAATAAATGTAGCTAGTACTTATGAAACTACTCTGTATAGATTATTTTATTTAATAAAACTTGCATCCAGCAATAATCAACATATTTTTGAAATAAATGTGTCGATTTTGTAACACTGACTTTTATTTGAACTCACGGTAGAAAACAAAAAGTGGGAATTAATGGCGTCACATCTTCCGGATCTTTAGTTACAATGGGAGTACCACAAGGTTCTATCATAGGCCCGTTCATATTTTTAACGTTTATAAATCATTTGCCGTATATGGTTAAGGACCTTACAGACATAGTTCTATTCGCTGATGATACTTCTCTTATTTTTAGAACAGATAGGAAAGATAGTGAGCTTGTGCATGAGAACAACGGACTGACTATTATTTCGAGATGGTTCGCTCAAACAATTTGTTACTTAATGCAAAAAAACCAAGTGTTTAAAGTTTTCCATGCCTAATGTTAGATATATAGAACCAAACATAATGCTTGCTTGATTTAGTTCGAAATATAAAGAGATTTTTTAGGAAACTCATGATAACATTGAACTATGCAGAGGTTCGAATGATCGCAGGTTTGAATCAACGAGAGTTGACTGTATACCTATTTTAGTGACCTTTCATAGTTTAACATCAAAACTAGAGGAAAATAAATACATGTGATCATTCCTATCGAGTCTCACGTGAGTAATGGACGATCCCTTAGACTACACTCTCTAGCCAGTATCTGCCTTAGAGGGTGAAGAAAGGGTTTTAAATTTATTGAAACAATATTATTAAATCATACCATTACTTTATTCTACACTTACAACCTAATACCGTCCTCCCCTATCTCTTTCCCTCCTCCTTTCAACTTCTCTATCTCTTTCCCTCCTTTCTTTCTCTCTCTTTTCGTCTCTGTCTCGCGGCTCTCTGATGCGTTCTCTGTCTCTTTCCTTTTCCCTCTCCCGCTCGCGCTCTCGTCGCCGCTCGCGGTCTCTGCTTCGGGAACGGTCACGCTTACGACTTTTGTCAGGTTCTCTCCTATCCCGGTCACGGGATCTGAAAAAAAAATGTTTTATTGTTACTGTATAAGCAATACCACTATAATTTAGCAGCTACACTGTATCTGAATCTGAATTCTAACTGAAGGTCCACTTGTAAGCTTAATGCACGTTTTCGCAATCGCGCGTATTACCTAAATAAAAAACTAACTTATATTTTTTGTCATAAAGTCCTTTTCAGAACAAGCTAGCAGGCGGCACATATGCGTTTCGCTATTTTTTTTCCCCTTGTGAATCTAAAAAGGTCTATAATTTCTCTAAGCCACAAAGAATAACTTCGTTTTTAATTTACATTATTCTGGGAAAAGATTGACGCTGGTTTGACTGCATGCAGGCCCCAGGTTGACAGCGAGGCGGTAATCAGCTGGTTGAACCCTGATCAGACACTAGTAGAGTGCTGAGGTTGCAAGTGGGTGAACTCGGAATTGACGAATTGTTTACCTGTCTCTTCTCCTGTCTCTCTCTCTTCTATCTTTGTCTCTCCTATTCTCTTTAGAATCCCCATCAGCATTGTCATCATCTGAAGGCATTTCTTCGTCCAAATCATCATCCAGAGCAGACACTTTAGGATCTAGCTCATTGTTCTCTTCTAGGACATGTCTCTTCTGTATTCTGGGCAGAATTATGTCACAGAGACGCTCCTCTCTGAGCAGTTCATCAATGAACTCATCTACGTGCACTATTTCAAATTGGCCTTCGCGATTTTGTCTCCGTAACTTTCTGTTATCATTGTACAGGGGCTCCAAATACTTGTAGCAGTCTACAGAGGTTCCTGTTAGCCTCATGTAAAAAGCTCCAAGTGCGCGCACGTATTTGAACTCCTCATTTTTGATAAATTCAACCACGATATCCTTTTCTGGTTGAATCTGTAGCATCTTCAAAACTAAACACAGGAACGGCGTGGTATATATGAAACCTCCGTGCACGCCGCCGATATATCGCAATTCCATGGCCTTGTCGACTAATAACTCTGCTGTTAACGCGAAGCATTCTTCCTTCCAGAATTTAGAGTCGTAAATACGAGATCTAATAATCTTTTCAATTAGATATTGAGGATTTGTACCGCGAATTGATTTCGCGTCCTTTACCGTGCGGTTCGCCATTTTTGTGTATATTTTCCTAATAATTTGACATTGACGTACTGTTTTTTCTCATGTTTTGCTTCGTAGGGTAGGCTAGAGCTAACATGTGCCATACCGCCTAGTCATCCGTATGTTTCTAAGACTTTATTTATAAAATCTTTGATGAAGATGATGGTGATACTTTACTTAATGAAACTTAAAATCAAGTTTTGTAGAGAACATGAAAAGTGGCATTTCCTAATGTGTGAATCACTTGCCAACACATTTGCACGTTATCGAATCGGTACAGGTTATTAATCCACCTTTATTACACTTTAACTGTCGAAGTAGCACAAGTTTTAGAATAAAATAGTTGTTCACGACACCATCTTTTCGGTTCCCGCCAAAAATTCCCTTGACTTTTTCTTGCTCGTGGAGCAAGCTAAGGCCAACATGGCCATACTGCCTTGTCAACCGTTATAGTTTTTCTCACATGAGCATGAGTTGCTAAGATGATGAGTTGCTAAGACGATGAGTTGCTAAGATGATGAGTTGCTAAGATGATGATGATACAGGAGAGGGTGATGAAAAATGAGATGATTCCCTCCCCTTTTCCCATTCCAGTAAAGTCGTGGATACATTCCTGAAACTTTAAGTCGAGTTTTGTAGAGAACACGAAAAGTAGCATTTCATAATGTTTGTATCATTCCTCGAAGAATTCCAAGTTTTAAAAACAAAACAAAATAAGAAAAAGGAAAATATTTATTTAAACAACTTATTATAATATATTTATTACTCTTATAGAAATAACATAACTTTGATTGTAGTTTTGTTTGATTTTAGTATCAACTGAAAAATATTAGGGGGGAATTTAAAAAGTTGGAATTATGTTATGTAAGTGCCTTCAGTAATTCTTGTTCTGAGAGAGGTAATTTGCAAATTCAAAACCAATATTAAAAAGTGAGGTTTTTAATCAACATGGTCCTTCTGTACATTAAGGCTAGAGCAAAAATCAACTGAAAAGACTGGTCATGGATCCCAGACCGAACGCAACCCTGCTGCACAGAATAATAACTTTAGATTTTAACAGAGCCCTGCTGTGTTGTGCTGTGATACCATATATTTTGTGACACTGTCAATGTCAAAGTCAAATTAAAAAAACTGTCAAAGTTTCAAAAACGGTCGTTTTTTCGCATCGATTTGTGTGTGTACAAAAGACAAACAAAATCAATAAATTGGTAGTTTTCGCTAAAAACTGCATAATTGTGTAGCAATTCTTGTGGCTGAAAGCGTTTGCTTGCAGGAAAGATGCGTTCGGAACGCAATCCCAAAAGGAGGAAACCCTCGGTCGAGCCTATGGAAGTGGACGAAGTTCCCAATGGAAATGCTGGGAACGAGATTCAGAACGAAAGCTTTATTTGCGAAGATTTAGACCATATTTCTGATGATGAAGAAGGCGGGATCCGTCTTGGCGATATCTACATTCCGCCGCCGCCAAAACCGGCGCTTACTTTCGAGACTGACGGGCCAAGGTTAATCATCACTCACATTAAAAATCACAACTTTAAAAGTTACGCCGGTACTCAGGTGCTTGGGCCGTTTCACAAGGTAAGCTGTATAATATGCGTACGTATACTGGGTTTCGGGTGTTAAGGGTAAGCGCTGTTCTATAGAAAAACATATTACACACAACTAACTATTAGGCAGCAAAAATTGTTTTTCGCGTTTTCAGGGGTCGCGTATTAAAATTTATTCTTATTGTTTTTGGCTTTGTACCCTTAATACCCAGTATAGAAAGCAGGAACTTGTTGTTTTGTACTAGAAACTAGACTATTAACACAATTGTTAGGCTGTAAGCTTCAGATAGTCTGATACAAATTTTAACTAATCTGCACACATCTGCCAATCGTACAAGCTTGTAGTTTTTCTAAAAAAATATAAAATATTTGGTTTCCTTCCAGAGCTTTACATCAATCATTGGCCCAAATGGCAGCGGCAAGTCCAATGTAATAGATTCCATGATGTTTGTGTTTGGATACAGAGCATCCAAAATCCGGTCCAAGAAGGTCTCCCTAATGATACACTCTTCAAGCCTGCACCCAAATTGTACTAGTGCTACTGTGGAAGTACATTTTTGCCAGATAATTGATGTGGTAAGTTTTTTTCCCTTTTTTGGCAGCTAGTTCTATAATATAGTATACATCACACACTAATATTCCACTTCTGCCCCCTTCTGTCCCATGTACAACTCAATTTTGACTGTAAGAGCCATTCCACCTAAAGTTGAGCGGAGCAAAGATGTGTAGCAAGGAAATTACAAAAATAAGATCACAGAAGTAAATACTACAAATAAATGAAGGTGGTAATGTGATCCTGTTAGTTTTTTTTTCATCACTACTCATATTTATATGTGGTAGTATATTAAATTTGTTGTTAGCTAGCGATACAATTATTTAATTTGTTGGTCAGAAAAAAATCAAGAGGTATAGACAGACATGTTTTTTCAATACAGAAATTGGTACAAGGTAAACAAATATGTTATCATGTATGATAAAGTGTTTTACTTACTACACTTACTTATTTAGTAAAGGCAGTTCATTGAATTACCAAATACTTCTATTTTTTTATGAATATTTTAATATTTACCTATATATCGGCAAGTAGCAACCCTGTGCTCTTGCCTTCAAACTGGTTTTGAGTCAGTGGTGCCAAGTGGACAAGTGTGATGCTACAAGGAGGATTATGTTTTCCTAGCATGTGTATGTTTACATATGCTCGGATGCTCGAGGATTATGTTTTCCTCCTTGCGCAGTCGGGTAAAACTAAGATAAGCAAGCAGTTCTCACTCCTTTATGTACTTGGTAATACACTCTTCTTTACTTGATGAATTGTTTTCGTAGATGCGTAGAAACAAATTTTTCTACTCCAAGGGCCGCATGCTAAAACGACGCTTATTGCCCTTAATTGTTGTAACTAAGGGCACAGAATAGAGCATTATTGTAGGACGTTGCTATTGTGATCTATGGCTTTTTAAATATATTCGCGTAAGCAAATCAACGGGTAGAAATTAGAGAGGGTCATTATCAGTGTCCTGTCTTGCTCTCTTTGAACAATGTGTTTTTTCTAGCTACCCTCGAAACAGTATTTTTTCCGGGATATCAGTTCTTTTGGATACCACAGGTCTCATTTCCTTTTTGGTGCTCTAGGCATCGTGTTGCAATATGAATTACTAGCTGCGCCCCGCGGTTTCACCCGCGTTCCCACAGGAACCGTGAATTATTACGGGATAAAAAGTACCCTATGTCCTTCTCCGTACCCCGGACCACGTGAATGCAAAATTTCAAGATCGTCGGTTGAGTAGTTGAGACGTGAAAGTGTTACAAACAAACAAACAAACTAACAAACTCACTTTCGCATTTATAATATTAGTTAGGATGTCAGTAGGCAGAGTCGTTATGGCGAACAACCATCTAAAAGTTTTTATCTATCCATCGGGAACAGTTTTTTTTTCGGGATGAAAGGTACCCTATGTCCTTCTCTATACCCTCGAAAAAGTACATGCAATGATGATCAGTTGAGTAGTTAAGACGTGAAAGCGTTACAAACAAACGAACAAATTCACTTATGCTTATAAAAATTAGTTAGGATTAGGATTGGGCTAAATAAGTACATAGTCCTCTTTGTTAATGAATAAATTTATTTACTTACATTAATATACACGATACTTACAATATTGTATTGAATAATATTTTCGGGTTAAAGAAATTTATTTCTCGACAAGAAATTAACATAAATTTCACTTATGCGAGAACTTAACTAACGTACATTAATTCGACATTTGTTTTAGTCTATAAGTGTATCACTAATTATATTACTTTATGTATCTAAACTATCTACCTTCTAATATTTAACTGTGCTTGTTTACATTTGCGCGCACCCAGTAAACTTGCCGGCCGGCTAGTACGGCCAGCGGTCGGCTGCGCGCGTTATCTACGAGTATGAACAATAGAATTCGAGCTGCGAAGAATGTGCCACAGTGTATCTACAAGCAGAAAGATCACTTATTTATTTAAAAGTGTTATGTCATTAAGTATATGTTGTTTTAGTTTGCTTTTGAAAATATTAAATGAGCTTGCATTCTTCACTTCTCTAGGTAAATTATTATAAATTTGTACACCCGCATGGCTTAGATGTCGTTTGCCGTGAACGGTGCGAGTTTGTGGGAGTATGATGTGATCTTTTCTTCGACTACTTCGGTTGCTGATTTGATGAATTTTGGTAAATGTAATGTTTTGAATGTGTACTGTTTTATTAAGGATTTTTCTAATTAGTATGCAAGTATGAAAATAAAATAGTTGTTTGATATTCATGTATTTTGTTTCTTTGTATATTTTGTCTGTAGGTGTTAGGTAGTCGTAATTAAATAACATTTTAATAAGTTTATTTTGAGTAATTTGTAGATCCTTTAGACTGGTTTTTGGAGCGTTGCCCCATATCTCGATTAGATATAAGAGGTGGGGTTTTACCAGTGAATTATAAATAGTGTGACGTATTTTACATAATGTAACCCATCAGGTTTTCGTTCCCACTATACCAATTGTTTTAAAATTGTTATTGAATTGCCTACTACACCTGTGGCATAAAAAAGTGTCAATTTGACGCACTTCATTAACAGACAGTTGGTTTGGTAAAATCGAGGCCCAGATCAGTTCCCTGATCACATGCAATCACTATCATGCCACCGCGCGTGCCGAAGCGCGAGCTAGATGTGAGTACTGTGATTGCGTGGAACAGGTAGAGGTGGTCGTTGCAAACCGTAAATAGTTTCAATAACTAGTTATCGGTACAATACCGAATAACGGTTTTCAATGTTCCAATAACTATGTATTGCCGGTATTGGCGAAAACGCGAACCGTCTCCGAATCAAAACGATGTTGGTATTGCCGGTATTGGTAATAACGCGAAACGATACCACACCATAACGAGCGGAACCAATAGCAGCGCGAGAACCAAAACACTTTATCGGTCTATCGGTATTTTGGTACAACTCGTTATTAGGTACTCGTAGGGCTCGCTCGTTATTGCCCGGCTGAATAATTAAAAAGAAATGGCCATGCAAAAAATAAAGTACATTTAATGAAATTAACTTTTAAATACGCCTTTTTTTGAGTTTTTATAACAAAACTAGCTGCGCTCCGCGGTTTCACACGCGGTTAAAAAGTATCCTATCTCTCAAGTTGGATCGAACTGTGTGAACATGGTGTGCGAATTTTATTATAATCGGTTAAGTGGTTTAGGAGTTCATTGAGGACAAACATTGTGACACGAGATTTATATATATTAAGATATAGGCTATCATAAGACTGGTTAAGTATGAATGTAAGTTCTTTAATAAGTAATAGGTACTAATCAATGAAAAAAAAATGTTCTTAATGAAAACAAATAAATGTAAACAGTAATTTACGAAAAGCATTTATATTTTGCCATGAAAGTTATATCTATCGGTATCTGTACTTGTGCAATGAACACGCAGTAACTATTTTTTAAAGCTTTATTGAAATAACGATACTCAGAATACCGGCACAGAACGTCGAAACCTATAACGATTAAAAAACGACGAAAAACGAATCGATAAAAAATACATAGTTATTAAAATAAACAGTTTCAGAAAACGTTATTGCCATGAATACCAATAAATAGTTACGGTATTGCAATATGTCATACCGACCCACCTCTAGGAACAGGGAACTGACGGTCAGTGACCCTAACAGCTGATGTCTATTAAAAATCTCCTATAGCGCAAGGTCCGTCGTGTATTTTAAACAAGCCCGGATTTTTTGGGTCGCATATCATTTTGCAAACTCCGGCGTATGTCTTGTGGTTGCTGGCACAAATGTCGGGAGCTGGTGAGCAGTCGCAAAGATTGCCTAACGGATCCTCTGCCAGCGCAATGTGAACCATGGCGATGTAAGCGACTAAAAAAAAAAAGAAAGATTAACACCTAGCAATCATCGCTCGAAACGTTTTGCGAACAATTGCGACAATGAACAATTTCGAGAAATTTTTAAAAGTTCCGCTACGCTCTGAATTCTCCATACAAACGCGCTTGTCGAATTTCTTGGGAACTATTGGTCATATTGTGATGCAATTTGGTATGTGCAATCAAAAGAACAATATATCAGCCCCTATGTTCTTGTTTTTTTTAAAAAAACGTCCTCAAGATAAAATATCCTCATTTGTAAGGGATGACTTTTGACAGACTTATATAATAGATAGGTGAAGCATATCAAAAATCCCTTTACATAGCGAGGTGGTCTACATCATTAGCTTTTAAATTAATACTAAGAAAATTCTTAGTTATTTAAGAATGATTGGAGAAGTGAGAATGTCATAAATTGCAATTTGTCACTCTGAGGCTCATCAGTCGTATGTTTACTTGGTCTCTTCGCTCGTCGTTTCCTTTTAGACGAAATGGCAATAGAAAACCTTTAGCCAATGCGAAGATAGTCTAAAGTGGTCGCTAAAGCAAATTCTATGCGCTATCCTTTTCCCACACATGCATTTCAATGTTTACCTACATTATCGTCATCATACTGCTAAATAAAAGGCTTCTTTTTTGTCTACGCTCGGGTGAAAGGCGTGACGATATGTTATGTTATATATTAAAACCATTGATCCTAGAAACGGTTGAAAACAATACTCATACACACTCATACACTGATAAAAAAAACAGCATGCAGAAAGATTCGGATTGGTAACGAATCAAAAAAGTACAATAATATGAAACTTACATAAAATAATGAAGGTCTTCATATTGCCAGTAGATCTTGCAATGTACTGTCAAAGACCACCCCGCGCTTTAAATACTAGAAAAAACTGTCATAACACTAGCGGATTCAGGGAGGGGTCTAAGGGGCTCAAGTTCCCCCTGAAAGTACATAATTCACTCTACAATAACTGAATACATTTGTTTTTGAGATGACCTACCTCGATTAAGGTCACCCTCAGCTATGTCGAGCCCCCAAACCAAAATCCTACCTACCTTAATAAGGCTTACTTTCACCTAAGTCAAGCCCCCACAAAAATCCTGAATTCGCACCTGTCTCACAATAAACACTGCATATAACTAGTCGGTAAACGACCCTGTTGACCGGGTTGACACCCACATGACTAATAACATTGAAGACTATAATAATATGTACTATGTAATAGCTATAATTATGTACTTAGGGTAATTCTAGTGAAATTTTGTGAGCAGGTTGGATAATTAAACAGATTTTTCTGCTGAGTCAATTTTTGGAATCAAGCGATGACAGCTTAGTTAGAGAAGGCCTGCCTTTCAAGCTAGAGGTAGCGAGTTCAAATCCAGCCGACGGCACGCACCAATTTGTTCATTGTGTGAACATAAGTGCGTATTGTGTGTCACCTGCTACATGACTGGAGCCCGACAGGCTCGCCCCCCGGAACATTTTGACTGAATATCGTCCGGCGAAGTGTGGGTGTTGTATTACACCTCTGCCAGCCCCTTGGGGGAAAGGCGTGACGATATGTTGAAAAAAAAAACCAAAAACTGACTCGACAAAAATATCTATATAGTTATTCTATATAGTTAGTTATAGACTCGGTTAATACTCCAGCCTTGAAGTTTTGTAGAGTGAAGAAGTACAAAAACGGCAGTTGAGTGAGGCGCTACAAGTGCGCCACTGCTCAGACCCGTCTTCGGAACGGTTACACCGGACTACATCCCGAAACACGACTAGGTCATTTCACGGCATGGCTTGGTCCAGTGGGTGGTAACTAGCCACGGCCGAAGCCTTCCACCAGAGTTTGCTACCCGGTTAGCACTACCCGGGGACCACGTGTAGGGAATCAGTATAGAGTACACTCCTACGGACGTGGGTAGCTCAGCCACCAAAAAATAAGTAGTCCACATCATTATAATTATACTTATAGGCCGAGTATTTAACGGCATAAGTAGTTGTTGCGGTTTTACGGTTTTATCGAAATAGCTTTAGAAACGTCAAAATGGTATTACTTACAACGCCATTACCCCATCGATGGGTGGTCAGTTTTTTTCCTAATATCAAATAAAGTATGTGTATACCTAGACTACGTAGATATAACCTACATTTACACAATTAGGCCCGTATTACACGAAATCAAGTTTTTGGCGCCTAGTTTGATATCAAGAATTATGATGATCAGGTGCAAAAAAATACAGCTGGTAGAAGAAACAACCGCTTATTCATTAGCTAGATTAGTTATCTAGAGTTTAACCGAGCAACTTATTCTTATTTGTGTTCTTATTACGATTAATATCATAAAGAAAAACGGCATGAAATATATTTCTAGGCGCCGATCTCATTTTACGATTTTCAACTCTAAATAAAGCTGGTCACGTAAACTTGTGTGGGTCAATAATCGTGGAATGACCGAGCCTTAATAATAAAAATATTTTTGTTATTTACAGAAATAACTTAGGTAAATTAGGTTTGAGGAAAGCATTTTTGTCGAAGCAGAAGCATAGAGGCTTCGCTCACTAACGCTTGCTCGGCCGATAACTTTTACTTGACGAATTTTTTACAATACAATACAATACAAAAACTCTTTATTGACACCAAATACAAATAAATCTAAACTAAACACTCGAAAATAAAGGCGCAATGGGCGGTCTTATCGCTTAAGAGCGATCTCTTCCAGACAACCTTTGGATGGAATTAAAACATTATGATTTAGCATGGACGGTGGTGTGTGATTTTTTTGCCTGGTACATGAAAAAAACATGGCATCAAATCACACTTACAAAAGAGGCAGATAAATAAAATAAGTAGTGTTTTTGTTTATAAATAGATGTATTCTTTAAAATATATACTGAACATATTTTACACAATAAAACTCATCAGATCAGTTCCCCGATTTGCTGTTACTTGGAATCACTATCATGAGATCTCATTCGCGCGCGTCCCGCTGTTTAATGGGTGAGCGGGATGAAAATACTGATTGTGTAACAAAGAGGGAACTGAATCTGACAGTCTGTGTGACCCAACAGCTGATGTCCATTAAGCGTTTCCTGCACTGCAGGGTCCGTCGTGTAGTTTATACAAGCCCGGATTTTTGTGGTCGCATCCCATTTCGCAAATTCCAGGATATGTCTGTTGGTTGCTGGCGCAAATTACGTTCGGTTCTGGTGGGCAGCCGCAGAGGGGCGGTGGCATATCGTCTGCCAGCGCAATGTGAGCCATGGCTATGAAAGCAACTGAAAAAAAAAGAAAGATAAAGACCAGGCAGTAATCGCTCGAAACTGACGTGACTGTCATACGGATAAAGGCGTTGGCCCACTGCGGCGCACGGAGAAGCTATGCACGTGTGTGTTCTTCGCTTTGCAAGAAAATGTGTGTCATAGTATCCACTGCAACCCACGGACATGCTACGCATGAATATGAGATTCATGACGTCATTGCTACACTCGTGGCTTGCCCGAATAAGCCACCCACGCATCTCAACGCCATGCACGCAGTGCATGCGTCACATGGCTATGCGTTGAGCTATGTACGGAACATATTTGCGCAAGCAACGTGACGTTAATTCAGTGCCACCACGCTACAGTTTTACATAGTCGTGGGTTCATAGCTTGTGCTGCGGTGGAAATGTAGACCCACGTTGTCTAACAAACGAAGCCACGCAGCTAAAATGCGCCGCGTGGCCGTGCCAAGGCCGCGGTTGGTTCGCGCCTTTATGTTAACAATTATAACATATTTTTAGGAGTTAGAACAAATTCTGTGTCCTTTCCTTTTGTCATACATGAATTTCATAGTCTACCTTAATTATCGTCATTTACAACCTTCAATATCACACTGCTAAATATAGGCCTCACTTTTGTCTACCCTTCGACTCTACCAGGCCAGCTCAACGGTACACCATAAATAATCCAAAATAACCATACATGGGGCCTACCCTGTTTTTGACGCTGCACCAACAATGACCATGAACCTTATTGCGCAGTGATATACGATTCGAGGTCGCTCAGCGCCAACAACAAAACGTAACCATTAAGATGTAGTCGCATTAGCAGGCAATAAGATGTCATGGCATTCATCATTCACCGTTTTCTAGAATACGGTTGAAAAATCAACTAGGGAAAAGTCTTGTTGTTATGAACCGTGAAAGCAATATTCATACAAAGAAAGATTCGAGTTAGTGAAGAAATAGTACAAAAATAGTTTAAAGAAACTTACATAAAGCAATGAAGGTCTTCATGTTGTCAGCAGATCTAGCTGTGGACTGTCAAAAATTACCTTTACTCCGCGGTTTTTATACTAAATATGTCATGAACTCTACCTATAACTAGTCGGTAGACAATCGTGACGGTTATTAGCATAATTATTTCTAACGATTTATGTGCTTAACAGTAGGATCATTAGTTTCATGTTAATGGTGGTTAACATTCTTCTGTACTAACCAGATACTTAATTTAGAGAAAGTAGAATTATTATTAAGCGAAAAAAATTATGATAACCTAGTCGGAGAAGGCTCGCCTCTCAAGCCAGAGGGAGTCGGGTTCGTTCCCAGCCAACAGCACGCACCAATTTGTTTATGGTGTGAACATTTGTGCGTATGTCATTTGCTACATAACTGGAGCCCGGTGTATGGCGAGAGGCTTGCCCCCTGTCACATTTGGGACTGAGTATAGTACCCACACTTCGGTGTTGTAATACACCTCTACATGTCCTTTTGAAGGCCAAGAAAGGCGTGACGATATGATCTTCCGGGCTTTGGAAAATCACCAAAAAACCTACACACCTTGGCATCCTAAATCGTAAATCACACGCGCCCATCTGTTTTTCCATTAAATAGCAGTCGTCCTATTAAAATGGCTTAAGGTACCTTTAAAGCTTATTTCCAGCACCAGGTCCAGCTCCCGACGAGCTGCTGAAGACTGTGGCCCTGTTATAGTTCAAAACAGCTATTTTGCTCATATTGAAAATTTGTTGCCAAGTATGATAACAGATTCACAAAAGTACATAAAGAAGCTAAGACACATTTCGAAGGTTTTTTAAGGTATTTAATCAGACAGTTCCAAGATATTTTGAGATGCTGAAAATATACCTTCATGCAAGCTCATATTTTGAAATGATTGCCTGGCAACAGCATAATTATGACTTCCGAATTTGTTGTTTTTTTTTTATAAGCTGGTCTAACTACCAGTGATTCCCAAAGTGGTCTATATAGACCCAGAGGGGTCGACGACGACCCCAGGCGCGAAAACACCTATGTGAGCGAAAAAAAAATTAGGGGTCTGTGGGATACGAACGGGGCCACGATAGCTGATCTCATTTAAGTAAGTCTCGATTTTATTTCGTCAATAAACTATCAATACTCTCACGTTTTACAAAAAGTTAACAACCGTTCCTATCAGTTACGAGTAAGTACCGGGGGTGCAAGACGATGCGAGTTAAGTAAATAATCAATGTGTAAAAATCCGCCACCGGTGGCTCGGTCTACCTAAATCCGAAAAACATGGCAAGTGGTCTACGAGTACGAGGCAAAATAGTTTGGGAACTTCGGAGTTAAACGATCTAATTAAAAATAAAGAAGCGGTTGGTTGGTTGAGGGAGATGATGTGTGGACGACCTTTGTTGTTTCTTCTGCATATGAAAAGCAATTTTTATTACATTGCAATATAAAACATAATATATTCGTATACATTTAACTACAAAACATTAATATTAGCAGCATTGTTGTAAAACAATAATTCATTTCAAATATCTGTTTAAGAACTAGCTGTACCCGCGACTTCGTTCGCCATTGATATCACTTTGTAAATAAGCTCAGCGTAAGTTTCTTCCTTTAATAAATAATATAATAATAATAAATTCAGGACACTTCCGCACACGGTCGCCTGACCCCAAACTAAGCAAAGCGTACTATGGCTGCCAGAGACTGATAAACATACTTAGATATTTTTAAATACATATTAACACCCAGACATAGAACAAACACAAATGTTCATCGCATAAATGTTTACCCTAGGTGGGAATCGAACCCACGCCCCCAAGCTCAGAAGGCAGGTTCACTACCAACTGACCCACCGAGGCAGTCAAATGGGCCTACCTCAGACAGCTGGTAGCGACATAGCGACAGCTGGAAGCTCGGACGATGGGATTGTTCGTTCGTGGACCGAGTATAAAAATGAAAACAGTTTTCATTGTGTACGGATTGACGACGGTTGTACATTTCATGACGGATGACCGACACCAAGATTGTTTTTAAAAAACGTGACGTCAGCAGTGCTGACGTCACCTCCTTCATCATCAGAGCGGTCGCTCATGTTTTGGCGAAGAAGGAAACACGAACTTGTTATTTTTTGTAGTTTTATTATTATTCACAAACTTGTCGAGAGGTGCGAACGCTCCGGCGGCTCGCACCCGACTGAATCACTAGCTTTTTTTTTTTTTTTTTTTTTTTTTTTTGGATGACTCTATGCTGTTGGCCACTGAGGCCTCGACAGCGTACCGGGCATTAGGCAAGCGCAGATGGCGCAGGGCCTCAAAAATGCTTACAAACTATGGGCGACGAGCGCAAGGGCACCTCTGAGGTACGGCCTCGGCTTGGGCTGTCGCCGAGGGAGGGGCGTCGAATTGCCCTGGCAGCCCAGAAGGGGCTTGCTCTAGGGCCCTAACGGGGACGGTTGAAGTTAAGGTTAAAAACAAAATAAATTATTATTATTAACAATGACTCGACCGCCTTGTTCGGAAAGGGAACCTCACCTCAGAAGAACAGGCAAGAAACTGAGGGGCGTAAAATAAGCGAACACTACGAGCTAACTAACCGATCTTCTAACAGACCTTGTAGGCAGTCTTCGACCTCGCCGGCGAGGTCGGTGTATGATAGTGTGCCTTTGGTAACCGACGCCTATACCAAAAACTGAATACTTCCTGTTGCAAGGAGCTGCCGGGTCGGACGACCCCAGCGCCGCCGACGTGACGACGGCGATGGGGTCGTCCGGGTCGCCTAGGATGTTCCTAGGGCGCCTACGGAGAGGGGGAGGGTCTGTGGGATCTACGGAGTAGTCCACGGTGCGAGTGACAAGAGGGTTGGGGTGGTGAGGGGCTCTATCAAAGTAGCGCCGGGAGAGAAACTTGATGTACTGACGGATGGAGGGAAGTTCGAGATCGCAATGCAGGTCGGCGTTACGCTGGTACCAGCTAGCTCCGACTGCCTTGCGAATGAACCTATTCTGAAGGACCTGGAGCTTGTCCAGGTCTAGGGAGGAGGCATGAGCGAACACTACTGAAGCGTACGTCATGACGGGGCGGATGCACATTTTGTAAATAGTCACCTTATTCCTAAGGGACAATTTACTCCGTGTGCCTACGAGGTGGTGGAGTCGGCCTAGAATGAAGGCCGCTCGGTCCCGGACTATCTGGATGTGTTTCGAGAAGGTGAGTCGTCTATCGAGGGTCACGCCAAGGTACTTGGTGGAGGTAGCCCAAGGGACGGGCTGACCGTGAAGCACGAGTTGCTCCCGGTTAAAGGGCTTGGTGGGGTGAAAGTACATAGCTGCACTTTTGTCGGGATTGACCGTTATGGCCCACTTCTTGAACCAATCGCCAAGCTGGCGAAGGGCTCGCTGAAGTCGGCCACGCAGGTGGAGGGGATTCCAACCTCTGGTGTAGAGGGCAGTGTCGTCCGCGAAAAGCGCGAACTCTACTTTTGGAATCCGAGGGATGTCGTGAGTGTAGAGAGAGAAGAGGATAGGGGCTAGCGCTGAGCCCTGAGGGACGCCGGCGCTGATGGGATGAGGGGAGGAGCGAGTTCCATCGACGCGGTAGCGGAAGCTTCGATGGGTGAGATAGTCTTGGATGATGAGCACAAGACTGTCTGGGAACGCGAGTTGATATAGCTTGTATATCAACCCGTTGTGCCACACCTTATCGAAGGCTTTCGCGACGTCGAGGAAAACCGCTAGGGTCCCCTGGGGCTTGGGAGTGGTGAAGCCACAAGGTCTCTGATTGAAACCTTCTAGGGCGTACTCCGTGATGCGGTGTACTTGTTGGACGCAAGAGTGTCTGGACCTAAATCCAAACTGCTCGTCTGGGAGAATGTGATTCTCCCTGACATGGGACCAGATGCGCTTCAGAAGGATGCGCTCGTAAATCTTCCCAATGGAGCTGAGAAGACTGATGGGACGGTAACTAGAAGGCTCGGTAGCCTTCTTGCCTGGTTTTCGAATGCCGATAACATCGGCAGTCTTCCAGGGGTCGGGGAAGATGCAGTTGGTCATGGCGGCATTGAAGATGCTTACTAAGAGATGGATAAGGGCAATGGGGAAGAGTTTGAGCACTCTGTTGGTGATACCATCTGCACCTGGGGACTTCTTGGCGTGGAGGTCCTTGATGATCGACTCAACTTCCGAAGCCGTGACCGGCTCGAGGGAAGAGAGGGGAGGGAGGGAGGAGACTTCGTCGACTACCGCGTCCACCGACTCGCGATGAGCGGGGTCGACTTGGTCTAGACTGGGGCTGCACTGCGCCTCGAGGCTGTCGGCCAGGCACTCGGCCTTTTCCACATCCTCGAAGGCGGGTGGGAGATTGGGTCGTGTCAGGGGGGGCATGGATGACGTCTTGTCGGATTTCATAGATCGTACCAACTTCCAGTAAGCCAGATGAGATGGTTCGATCTCTGAAAGAAGTTTCTCCCACCTCTGATTACGGAGTTCACGTATGCGGGTCTTTACGGCACGCTCGTAATACCGCATAGTGACTCTGTTCTCTTCGGTGGGAGTCCAGTCGTAAGCCCTAATGGCAGAGTGTTTTGCTCTCAATAGCTCCCTCACGTCCTCGGGAAGGGCCCAGCGTTGGTCGCCCTCGACTGGGACCTGTCTCGAGGAGCCGCCAATGGCGGTGTGAAGGTGACTATTGAGCGCATCGAGGGAGAGGGAGACATCGTCTGGGGTGACGATGTCGTCGGGGATTCGGTCTAGGTCGGGTGAATTGGTTTCCTTTAGGCTCTCACCTAAAAGCTTCCAATTCACCACAGTCCTAGTCGGGGGGGTACTGATGGCTGAGTCGGGGCCCAGGGGAATCACTAGCCGTCGGTCGATCGCTTTTATACTAAAACCGGGGCTTGCACAAGCAATGTTTACAAAACCATTAAAAACTAGTTTTGTGTACTCTAACTCGAGTTTTACAATTAATTAGGTTTAACAATCAATATGTGAAGGTTTTAAACGTTAACTTAACAGTTAAATAATTGTGATGATTTGTTCTCGCGCCGACATATATATTTTGATTAGGAACACAAATACGAACAACTAAAGGCGCCGTTTGTCTGTTTTATTGATATTTTATTTTTATTGAATAATACCAAAAATAAAATTTCGAAATATTCAAACAGTCTTTCAACATTTTAAGGAAATAGCTGTTTGTCAACTTGGCTGCTCTTGGCCGGTTTAAACAAATCTAAACCGCAAAGATCATCAATGTGATGATGATGATGTGTGATGCTATATCTGTTCGTTGTTAAGTAGTCTAAGTACCCATTCTGTTTACATGACCATGGTCAACAACAAATCAACATCAACAAATTAATCAAAACAGTCAACAAATGTCATAGTAATTTTCCTTGAAAAACATATTGTCAGACACACTGACCAAATACGTAAACTAAACAAATTATAGCTTCACAAGCTGTGTCCCACGGTTTTACCCACGATTAAAAAAGTAGCCTATGTTAATTCAGAGTATAAGCTACCTCCACACCAAATTTCATCAAAATCCATTCATCTGTTTAAGCGTGAAAATGTAATAAGGAAACACAGACACACAAACTTTTACACAAATAATATAAGTAGGCTAGGATAAGCTAAGTAAAATTCGGTTTTTTATTTGTATTGAATGTGTATAAATAGGGTGTAAAGGTAAACACTTAGTCTGACAAGAATGGCTTTAATATGTATAATTAAATAGATAATAAGAAAGTCTACACAATATTACAATAATAATTAGTAAATTAAAAAAAAAAAACATAAATACATGCACAGTATACAGTTTTATTACATATCATTATTATTTACCGAAGCCAGCCAATGAAACGAAACATTTTTTTGGCTAATTTTTACACTTTTGAACCCAATCCCCAAGGACCGAGGCGTTGTAACTTTGGCCATTGTGTTTCGTAGCCATGTATGACACCTTTGGTGCCATGCAGGCCACAATGGGCCACACCTCCAGCGTCTGAGCTGAAAATTGGGTTAAGGACAACGGTACCGAGGCTTCGTACCGTTGGCCCTTTTATTTCGTTGCCATCTAGGCTACCTTCGGTGCTACCTGGACCCCAATGACTCACATCTTCGGCACGTTTGGGCCAAGTTGGGTTAAGGGAAACTGTACGGAGGCTTTGCACTTCTGGCCCTTGTACTCTGGAGCCACCTATGCCACTGTTGGTGCTATCCAGGCCCCAATGGACCACACCTCTAGCGCCTGAGCCCGTTGGGTTAAAGACGACGGTACTGAGCCTATGTACCTTAGGCCCTTGTATTTTGTAGCCACCTACGCTTCCTTGAGTGCCAATCAGATCACGATGGTTCACTTCTCCAGCGCCCAAGTGCCAAGTTGGCCCACGGGCAAAGGGACCTAGGGCTTTTGCCTTTGGTGCTTGGATTTGATAGCCACTGACATCCCAATGGCCCACATTTTTAGCGTCGTGCACGCCCCAATGACCTGCATCTTTGTCGCCGTGCACGCCCCAATGTCCCGCATCTTTTGAGCCGTGCACGCCCCAATGTCCCGCATTTTTAGCGCCGTGCACACCCCAATGGCCCAAATGTTCAGGGCTATGCACGCCCCAAGGGTCCGCATCTTCAGCGCCGTGCATTCCCCAACGACCCGCATCTTCAGAGCTATGTAGGCCCCTATGTCCCCCATCTTTAGCGCCGTGCACACCCCAATAGCCTACACCTTCAGGGCTATGCACGCCCCAACGGTCCGAATTTTCAGCCCCGTGCATTCCCCAATGGCCTACATCTTCAGGGCTATGTACGCCCCAATATCCCGCATCTTTAGCGCCGTGCACGCTCCAATGTCCCGTATCTTTAGCGCCGTGCATACCCCAATGGCCCACATCTTTAGGGCTATGGACGCTCCAATATCCCGCATCTTCAGGGTTATGCACGCCCCAATGGTCCGCAACATCAGCGCCGTGCATTCCCCAACGACCCGCATCTTCAGAGCTATGTACGCCCCAATGTCCCGCATCTTCAGCGCTACTCACGCCCCAACGGCCTTCATTTTCAGTGCCACTCACGCCCAAATGGCCCACATCTTCAGCGCTGTCCACGCTCCTATGGCCCATGTCTTCAGCGCCGTGCATACCCCAATGACCCATGTCTTTAGCGTCGTGCACGCGCCAATGGCTAGCATCTTCAGCGCTGTGCACGCCCCAATGATCCACACCTACGCTGCCACCCACGCTTAAAACGCCTCTACGAGAACCTGGTAATAGGCTAGCCGTGGTCACAGCAACCGCTGCAACTAAAACAATAAAAACAGCTCTTTGGTTATCTAAAGGAAACAAACACACGTCATTTTCACAGTTATAGAGAAATTGCAGACAAATAGAGCGAGATGCAATATACGCGAATTTGGCTACCGTCGTCGTCACGTCGGTGTGAAAATAGCGCCAATAAAAGGTCTGTTGTTTATCAGGGTCAAATTAGAAAAATATTTTTGTTTATAGATTGACAGGTGGTTTACCACTGCGCGATGGGATCAAATATTTTGAAAATCCGTTGTCTATAACCCCCGAGCCAGGAACAAATTTGGTCAATCATTTCCTCCCGGACGAAAACTTGTACAATGTTAAGACATGTTTATCATGAAGCCTAGTGTTCGTCAGCTGCGGATCCGTTGGTGGGTTTAGCAGCAGTAGCCAAACGCGTAAAATACATTTTTTTTTGTCATTTACTCCCGTCTGAAATTAGTATCAAAATAAAGCTTATCCAATATCTTAAATAAAACAAATGGTCAGCTGGCTCTAGAGTGATGGGTCTAGCTGCTAGAGCCAGCTGACTTTTTGTAGCTAGACTCTAGCAGCAGTAGCCGGGGGCTACTAGATTGGGAGTTGGCTATCAAGTGAACCTGTCAAAACACCTGACACAAACCGTGATTATGAACTAAAAAAAAAATAACAAATTATACTTACAAATTACAGTCAGGATCTTCATCTTGCCAGTTTTCCTTCTACTGTATTTTCCCATATTTTTAACGTTTTTATACTACAAAATAATCTTAATCAAATTAAAATAATTACCATATCCAAAACAAAAGCGCGAAAGACCATAAAATAATTAGCTAATAACATTTTAAAATTAAAAATATTATAATCTAGTACCTGCGCCACACGGTTACTGCGAACCCACAGGAAAAAAAAATAAAGGTCTATCTCAAAAGTATGTCTTTTTCTGTCCACCTGACAATGCTTAAATTAATATTCATGACGATCTGTTAAGTAGTTAATATAGTGTGGATGAGACATTTTTCAATAACACGAGTGTGACTTATGACATTTGTTTCGTATAATGGTGATTAAGTGAAAATGGCATTTAAAATGTAGTGTGGCGTTCCTATTAAAATCTTACTAATATTATTATTTCAAAAGTTTGAATGAATGGATGTTTGTTACTTAATTACGCCAGCACGTCAGAACGGATCTGGGTAAAATTTGGCACAGATATAGGTTATAGTCTGGAATAGCACATAGTATACCATTTTACTGCGGATACCCCGGGGCGCAGCTGATATCATGACTTCATGCACATTTTATCCAGGACTAGTCTCGAATTCGCCTAATGTGGCGGCCACAGTCATGCTCGCATCAATATAGGTTGGGACAAGACACCAATGTACTCGTATGTATCAGTCTTTGCACCCAAAGTTAAAATGGAAACCAATGTGCCACGCAGTCATAAGATTCAATATTGGCCTTTTCAAATTGAAGCCATGCTAAACCAATTGGACCCAAAGTTTATCCAATGTGAGGCCAGTGTTCCAAGCGCACTGCATGACTAATAAGCAATGGTGTCTGCGGACACGGTTGAGTAGGCCCAGCCCTGTCACTCTTATTTACCTTTGCCTTAGCACCACTTTAGTGACGTGTAAGGGAATTTTGAGAATGAACATACATACATACATACATATCGTCACGTCTTTCCCCCGAGGGGGCTGGCAGAGGTATAATACAACACCCACATTTCGCCGGATGATAATCAGTCCCAAATGTGACATGGGGCAGGCCTGTCGCCATACACCGGGCTCCAGTCATGTAGCAGATGGCATACAATACGCACATATGATCACACAAACAAATCGGTGCGTGTCGTCGTTTGAACCCGCTCCTTCTGGCTTGAGACGCGGGCCTTCTCCAACTAGGCCATCATCGCTCTGAATGAAACTGTCTCAAAATTCTATTACCCACTAAGCCATCTGGCTATGGAATAAATCCACTAAGGTTTAGTGGTTAAGATAACCCGCGACTGTCATAACGGCGGAAGAAAGCGCCCCGCGTGTAGAACCATGCCTTTTTCTTTTCGCCCGTGACCCCCTTAGGGGTCGCGACCCACAGATTGAAAAACACTGGCTGGCTTAGTCACTTAGTGACAGCCAGTGTTTTTCAATCTGTGTAATAGTACCACACAGACTACTTCTACTCCGCTCATACACACTTAACAGACGTATTTTGAACTAGACTGTGTTTGAATTCAATAACTTTTTCGTTACAGGATGACGACACCTTCACCACAGTTCCCGGTTCGGAGATAGTGGTCTCAAGAACCGCGTTCAAAGACAGCTCTTCGTTCTACCAGCTGGACGGCAAACGAGTGCAGTTCAAGGAGGTCAACAGGGTACTCCAGTCGCATGGGATCGATCTTGAACACAATCGGTTTCTTATCTTGCAGGTAACGTATCTTCTATGGGCAATGTGGTTAATGGGCCGATTATTGAGAACAAGCTGTTAGCTGCGACTTTGTACGCGTTTATTCAGAAAATCCAAGAACCTTCCTCGTGAAATACTGTAACTAATTAATAAATTTCATCAGGGTCCGTTCAGCCGTTTAGCCGTGAAAAGCCTACAAACAGACTATTAATCCTACTAATATTCTAAACGCGAAAAATTGTAACAATGGATGGATGGATGGATGGATGGATGGATGGATGTTTGTTACTCTTTCACGCCAGAACGGCTGAATAGATCTGGATGAAATTTGGTACAGAGATAGATTTTAGTCTAGAATAGCACGTAGGATACTTTTTAACCGCGGGTGAAACCGCGGAGTGCAGCTAGTTTAAAATATTACTATGGATGTCTGGGCAATATGCATAATGACAAGTGGAGATGGACAATGTAATTAAAAATCATTAAGATTCAATTTTTTGTCAACACATCTGGTCAATATAAATAATGCTACGTGACTGTTGGGCAATTTGATAATTTAGGTAAGACAGGCACGCGGGAACATGAGCAAATTCCTCAGCCGGAAGACATGCGGTTCTAGAAAAAAGCCTACCAATGATCTCCACAACGACCGGTCTTCTGTTTTCCGGCTGTTACCGACTATGTCATTATTACTAAAGCCCGAAATTCATTAGACAAGCCACTAGCCGTACGGCACGTCGTCGAATCGGTGGACAAATCCGTCATCGCCCACACCGCTCAATGACTTGACGATGAATAAGTTTAAGTTCCCCATGGTTATTTAATTTTCATTGTAATTTTCTCCCATGTCACTCGATGTTCGATATGTGACTATAATATTAATCACTGATTGAAATAATTTAGACGAGTTTATCAGCATATGATTAAGCTTTGGATATTTAATTAAGACCCGGTATTATACGAAATCAACGAAAACAAGTATTTTGTTCTCGCTGAGTTTGATATGAACAATAGTGATAATCAGGTGCAAAAATTATAGCTGGTAGAAAAAACAACCAAAAACAGTTTAACCGGAGTAAAATTTTGAAAATTATTCTGATTTTGAAAAAAATAAACACAAAAATTATCTTAAAAACTGTTTGAGCGTGGTCCTCGAAATTTTCAGCGATAACAATACATTTTTTTAGATTATAAAATAGCCAGATAAGTTCTCTTAAGTTTTTAACTTATTCTTATTTGTGTTCTTAATACTGAGAATATAGAAACGGCAAAAAAAAAATCTAGGCGTCGATCTCATTTTACCATCAAATTTGAAATACGATTTTCAACTCTAAATGAAGCAGCTTAAGTAAACGTTTGTAGATAATCGTGGAATGACCGAGCAGCTTTTCTTTTTTTTTTATCATATAAATTCCTACTTGCATTTCGCTGCGTATGCAAAAATAAACTCTATTGCGACGCTTCCCTAATTGGAATTTAGCACGACTTTGGCCCTTGCGTTATTGATTGATTAAGTTTCATTGGGAAAGCCAGCAATTATAAAATAGATGAGCGATTACTTAATGAATTACCCAAATTATCGGATTTTAGTTTAAACTACTAACTACTTAACTAAGCAGCCCTGCTTAACCAACCCTGCTTAAGTAAGCAGGTTGCCTAATTAAGCAATCCTGCTTAACTAAGCCGGGACTTAGGCAATTCTGATATTTAGTGAAATGGGGGCACATCGGTTGCGAGCGCCAGTATCTTGCTATGCAAACATTAATCGGCTAGTGTAAACTGCGACTTTCGTCTCTCGAAAGTCAAAAGCAATTTTCACAGACAACTTTACTGTAAATTGATTGCTGCGAGCTTATATCATAATGTAAGCAACCAACAGCACTCTTAAGGTATGATTCCAAACTCCGCTGCACGCAGCAGTGCTGCTGCAACACTACTGCTCCCCATATTGTCTCTATAAGTTTATCTGAGATTACATTGCAATGTTAATTGCAGCAATGTCGCGGCAGCAATGCAGCGGCAGCATTGCTGCGCGGCAGCGTCATCCCACAAAATGAATCAGCACGGCAGGCAGCACTGCTGCACAGCACCAGTGATAGCACTGCTGCGTGCAGCGGAGTTCGGAGTCATACCTTTACCATGACTTTTAATAGTTACGAAATTTATTTTTTGTTTTCGTTTGGCTCCATACATTTCAATTAAGCGCACCTGTCAGCAATGTTTGTATGTATCAATGAATAGGTTTAGTAAATAAGGGAGACTATCTAATTGTTTTGTTCTGCAACTTAAAATTCATACTAGGCACCTAGCCTAAAGTTACATTATTAGCTGTTAATAAGTTTTTAAATATAAAACCACTCTTTAAGGGGGAAGATGTCGTGTATAAGATATGTGGGTAGAAAACAAAGACAGACAGATCGAACTGCGAGTTTAATTGCTGCAAAGTTAAGAAACTAGGTTAAATGTATGAAGCCAAACGAAAACGAAAAAAGTTTTCGTTAACAAAATCGCGGTAAGGTCCAGGAGAGGTCTCGCATAAGATAATCGCTTGCGAGATTACGCCGCTCGCATTCGTGAAATTCTCCGTGTGTAACTCCGGCTTTACTTATGCAATGGTTGTTTGTCCAGGGTGAGGTGGAACAGATCGCCATGATGAAGCCCAAGGCGCAGACAGAGCATGAGTGCGGTATGCTGGAGTACCTCGAAGACATTATGAGCACCAACAGATATAAGGTAAACATTAGTTACGAAGCGATGGCAGCCTAGTTGGGAGAGTTCCGCCTTTCAAGCTAGAGGCAGCGGATTCGAACCCAGCCGACGGTACGCACCAATTTGTTCATTGTGTAATCATATGTGCGTATTGTATTTCATCTGCTATACATGACTGGAGCCCGGTGTATGGCGACAGGCTCGACCCCTGTCACATTTGGGACTAAATATCGTCCGGCGAAGTGTGGGTGTTGTATTACACCTATGCCAGCCCCCTCGGGGGAAAGGCGTGACGATGTGTGTGTTAGTTACGTACACTAAATAATCTTTTTAAATTAAATAACCGACTACCCGTCATCTGAATTGGATTTTGTAAACATTGTGGAAACCAAGATCCAAAACAATAAATATTTGACAACCCGAATTTTGCAGTTTTTTTTTAAAAAGAGGTAATTTAACAACAGTTTCCTCACTAGGCAAAGCCCGTGTCGAGGAATCCTGTTACCAAAAAGTTTTTATACATATAATGATCCTCTGTCGACATAAAAATGTTACAAAAAAAGGAAAAAAGCTAACATAGACAAGTTACAAATTAATAAATATTTATATATATAAATATCCTACAATAACAATGAGTGCATAAGAAACTATGATATGATATAGGTATGTTGTCGACTCGAAATCTTATTCTCTATCTATTACTCTATTTTAAATGTTTTATTATTTAGGTAAGGTTTCGATCGAGTCTGCCGTACTCCTAATATCACACTAATATCATAAATGCGAAAGTTTGGATGGATTGATGGATGGATGGACGTTTGTTACTCAATCACGCTACAACGGCTGAACGTATCTGGATAAAATTTAGCACAGAGATAGATTATAGTCTGGAAAACCACATCGGATACTTTTTAACCGTGGGTGAACCCGTTGGGCGCGGTTAGCCTATCTTCTATAATATAAAATGAATCGCTGAATGTGATGCTAAGCTCAAATCTCGAGAAGAGCTAAACTGATTTTGCCAATCATTTTTTTAGAATATTCCTTGAAGTACGAGGATGGTTCTTACGCAGAGAAAAATTAAAACAATTGCGTGATTTTTTTTTTTAAATCGACTGTTAGGCGATGCGAACCTGGACAGCTAGTCTATACTAATATTATAAAGAGGAAAGATTTGTATGCAAGTATGTTTGTAACGAATTAACTCAAAAACTACTGGTCCGATTTCAATAATTCTTTCATCATTAGAAAGCTACACCTATTCTACCTACAGCTATTCCTGATTGACATAGGCTAGAAAACGTGAGCGAAGCCGCGGGCAAAACAGCTAGTTACTAATATAGATGTATCCTGATGCGTGTTCCTAAACAGCACGTTTTCAATCCGACAGGCTCCGATAAAGAAACTCGAAGACAAGGTGATTCTGCTGAACGACCAACGCAAGGAGAAGTTGAACCGCGTTAGAAACGCTGAGGTAGAGTGGAAGACCTGCCACGAGCCGTGCGTGATCGCCGTTGACCTCGTCAACAGGACCAACGCCATCGTGCAGATGAGGAACCATGTGCTTCAGAAGTACATGTGAGTACAACGCGGAGTACAGGGCGCTCTCAGTTGAAGAAAGAACACACAACATAACATAACATAACATAACATAACATAACATAACAGATACTGACTGCCTCTGCAGCTCAGTTGTTTGTGAACCTGCCTTCTGAGCTTGGGGGCGTGGGTTCGATTGCCACCTAGGGCAAACATTCATGTGATAAACGTTTTTTTTTACCACAGACTAGGCAAGCGTTTGACAACTGACTCGCCTGATGGGAAGCGTCGACGTGTTCGAAGGTGTACCAAGCTTGCCTAGGACATACCTACTCACTTTACTCTTGAACACCCCCGGATTGTATTTAGGTGGAAAGACAGACGTAGGTAACGAGTTCCACACCTCTGCAGTTCTTATAAGAAAAGTTGATTTGAAACGCTTAGTGTGTTTTGGCGTTTTGGTCTGTTTGTTCCATGTCTGAGTGTTAATATCTATTCAGTCTCTGGCAGCCATAATGCAAGCTTTGCTTAGTTTGGGATCAGACGACAGTGTGTGCAAGTCCCGAATATTATTTGTTTATTATTTATTTTATATACATGGTTGTAGGTAACGCACCAAAAATCTCTTAAGGGTTTATTGTACTCATCAATTTGAACACCGTTTACTACAGTGCGAACTCTGAAATCACAAAAAAAAAATTGCTATTTCATACATTTTGTCTCAGGCCAATAAACTTTTTGTATCGAACAGCTGTTTTATTTGTAGGGAGGTTGTCTACATCATAAGCTTTTATATGAATCCATAATACAAGGGAAAATTTTCGTAATTTAAAAACAATTAGAGAAGTACAAAAGTGATAAAAAATATTAAAATTCTACTTTGTCACTCTGTAGATAACTTTAGAGGCTCGTCAGTATCTTTACTTGCTCTCTTCGCTCGTCGTCTTCTTCTAGAGAAATGGCAGTAGAAAACCTTTAGCCAACGCGATGTTAGCCTAAAGGGGTCGCCAGACCCTTAACTGGATGGACGCTGTACGAAAGTGGATGAAACTACGGATCGCAGTTCAGAGCTAGTTGGTTCAATAAAAGAACTAGCTAATAAATAAATAGTTCGGGACACTTCCACACTCGGTCGCCTGACCCCAAACTAAGCAAAGCTTGTACTATGGTTGCCAGAGACTGATATACGTACTTACATATTTTCAAATACATACTTAAATAGATATGAACACCCAGACATAGAACAAACACAAATGTTCATCACATAAATGTTTGCCCTAGGTGGGAATCGAACCCACGCCCCCAAGCTCAGAAGGCAGGCTTACTACCAACTGAGCCACCGAGGCAGTCAAAAATATCTTTCCTTTATATAATAATTAAATCAAATCTATATTTAATTAAATCTTTTGTTTCAGCCATGAAAGTAGAAAAATCGTTTCAAAGGAGGAGAATGTTCTGGAAGAGTTGAGGACGGTGCTCACGAAGATTGATGAGAAACTTGCGAGGATACACGAGGAGCTTAGGCAGAAACAGGCCGTGCTCAGCGAGGAGTCGCAGTGAGTTTAAACGTTAAAACAGACCAAATCCGGTTGCAGTCTGGTCCGTGCGTTCCGTTACCAGAACGGGTGTAGTCCGTGAGGCGTAGAGGATTCGATCCCGGTCGATTTTTCTAATCCCGGGATATCGGGATTATCAACAGTTAAGCTTGGGATCCCGGGATAGTCCTGGGATTGTATTGGTAATGGAAAGTGGTAACAAAAAGACAGTAAAACATATCAAAATCTTTTATTTGTTTTCTATTGTGAGGAATGTTTAAGTTTTAAATCTTTAAAAAGGCGTCCAAGAATTATACTTTCTTCTTATAAAATTAACAAACTAAGGCACTTCTGTGCATAATTTATGAAATTAACTGAACTTAAAAATGAACAGCTTCTCTAGTATGTATATTTCAATGATGCATTCTGATTTCTTCATCAACCGTAGGAAATACAACGATCTCCGCATAAAAAAAGACGAAGCCACTGAGAAGTTGCAGGCGAGCAAGCGTAAGATAGTCTCTGTGCAAGCGGAGACGACGCAGGCCAACAAGAAGAAGAAGAATCTGGAGCAACTCATCGAACAGGAGAAGAAGAAACTTATCGAACTGGAACTGGTGAGAGTTTGAACCGTATAACAATGGGCATAAACTTCGATCAGATATATATGTAGATATACATGGTTATTTGTAACTTACCAGAAACCTCTTAAGGGTTCATTGTATTCATCAATATGAACAACTTTTAGTATGGGGCGAATTCCGAAATCGCGAAAAAAAAATCAGCTGTTCCATACACTTTGTCAAAGGTGATTGAACTTTTTGTATGGAACAGCTGTTTTTTTTTTTCGCGATTACAGGATTGGCTTCATAGTAAAAGTAGTTTGTACTGATGAGTACAATGAACCCTTAAGAGGTTTTTGATTAGGTACAAATAACCCTGTATATCAAATAATACAGCATGTTACAAAAACCCTGTTGTATAATTGAAGGACATGTACACACACTTATAAGTATTCATGCATAAATACAAAAAAAAAATGCACGTTAAAAATAGCAAGAGTTATGACCGGTTTAAGAACGCAACAAAAAAAGGATATCCTAAATAAATGTTAACATATCTGTATGATTTGTTGGCGGCTTTTATTCTAAGAAAGTAGCGGCATGACGCGAATAGTTTACAAATACAACCGATGCGATTAGTGTCTGCGTTCGCGCTTTTAGGAGAGCGGAGCGCTATGTGTGCTCTAATTTTTTAAAGTAATTTTAATTTAAACTAGCATAATTGCATCCTCCAGTCGATACAGGTTGCGCACCTGGCGGATTTAAGAGGGCCGCGACGCTCTGAAATTTCCATACAAACGCGCTACTCAAATTTCTTGAAAACCATTTGTCAGATTATGATGAAATTTAGCATGTACAATTAAATTAACAATATCTCCGCCCCTATGTTCTTGTTCTTTTAAAAAACGTTCTCAAGCTAAAATAGAGCTATGAAAAATTTCCGCATTTTTAAGGGGTCACTTTTGACTGATTTATTCAATAGATAGACAATAGACAAAGCAAATCAAAAATCCCTTTACATAGGGAGGCTGTCTACATCATTAGCTTTTACATCATTAGCTTTTAAATGAATCCATAATACAAGGAACATTCTTAGTTATTTAAGAATGATTAGGGAAGTGCAAAATTCTTAAAAAAAAAAACACTTTGTGACTCTGTAGGTAACTTTAAAGGCTCGTCAGTATCTTTATTTGCTCTTTTCGCTCGTCATCTTCTTCTAGACGAAATGGTAATAGAAAACCTTAAGCCAATGCGAAGTTAGTAAAGTAAAGTGGTGCGTAAAGTAACGTGGTCGCCGGACTCTTAATATCTTATTCTTATATCTTTAAATGAGCAATTCTTGTATATATATATATATATAATTGGAATCTCGGAATCGGCTCCAACGATTTTCATACAATTTAGTATATAGCGGGTTTCGGGGGCGATAAATCGATCTAGCTAGGAATCATTTTTAGAAAATGTCATTTTATTCGTGTTTTATCGATAATCAACTTAAACATAAACTTGGAAGAAAAATAACAAAAAGGAGGCGTTTGAGTAGTCTCAACTGAAAAATATGACTCTTCCTGACATCTATTGGCGAATAATAATACTATTTTTTGTGAGCAACTAATTGCTTTAACGACACAACAGCAGATGGCGTTGTTAAGTAACACGAAGTCAATGAGTGTTTGCTTTGAGGTTAGACTAAAATCAATTGTTTATTTTCCAAAAAACACAATTTAAAAAAAAAAATACCGAGCAAAGCTCGGTCATCCAGGTACTTTAATTTAAACTAGCAAAATTGCATCCTCCAGTCGATACTGGCTGCACACCTGGCGGATTTAACAGGGTTTTTGTAACACCCTGTATACATATCTGTTAATCGAAGTGAAGCCGTGAAAAGCCTACAAACAGACAGACAGACAGAATTACTTTCGATTTAATAATATTAGTGTAGATGTAGATACATATTTGTTAAAGCTACAGAACCCTGGCTTGAACATCGCCCTTGTATGTTTTCAACTGCTACGTGTTTTGTTACAGATCCCAGAAAAGAACAAGAGGGAGATAGAAGATTGTGAGAAGCTGCTAGAGAGACACAACGAGAGCAAGCAAGAGGCAGAACAAGAGCTGGAGACTGTTATGGATGGCGTTAGGTATATTAAACCTTTTGACTTCATCTGATATTAACTTTGTTGAAGTTACACAACTTTGGTTAAACTTGAACGTGAACTACAGTGGTATAGATTTTTTTTATGTTTATTTTTCATAAATATCTTATTACTTTTATATTAAAATGGTAGTAATTAAAAAAAAATAAGGTCATCTGTTACGAGTTACGTCAAAGTCAACGTCAAAATGTTTTTTTTCAATTGGGTATCAAAGATACACTTACAAACCTACGGTACTATATGGTACGATATACCTATTATTGATTAACAATGCAAAAAAGCAATCATTAATTAGTAAATTCATATTTCTATTCAATACTGTTACCCGCGACATCGTTTGCGTTTATCCAAAAAATATGTAAGTAGTATCCAAAAACCTTTCTGGTGAAATACTGTAACTAATTATGAAAATTTCAACAAGATCTGTTCAGCCGTTTAGCCGTGAAAAGCCTACAAACAGACAGACAGGCAGGTTTACTTTTGATTTCATAAAATTAGCAAGGATGTCTAATATGGACATCTTCTCCAAATATATCGAAAACGTGTCACTTTACCACCAGAATATACTTGACTGCCTCGGTAGCTCAGTTGGTAGTAAACCTGCCTTCTGAGCTTGGGGGCGTGGTTTCGATTCCCGCCTAGGGCAAACATTTTTGTTTGTTCTGTGTCTGGGTGTTAATATCTTTTTAAGAATGTATTTTAAAATATCCAAGTAAGTATATCAGTCTCTGGCAGCCATAGTACAAGCTTTGCTTAGTTTAGGGTCAGATGACCGTGTGCGGAAGTGTCATTTTTGTTTATCAAAAAATGTATGTAGACCGGCTGTTTCTTTAAACGATAGACATATTCTAGGATATCATTTTACTCATCATAACAACCAACCTTTATTATGGCGACAACCTTGAAATAGCGAAAAATAACCAGCTGTTCCATAAAAAAAAAGTTCACTGATCTTTAACAAAATGTATGGAACAGATATATTTTTTTGGCAATATTCTGAGATGGTTTCATAGTAAAAGTTGATAATGATGAATACTAACATCTGTTTTTGGCTTAGACCTGTAATTTTGTATACTTAATTTCAAAGTGCGCGATAACTTAAAAAAAAAACCTGGTTCCAGCCAAAGTATGTATAATAATACACTCCGCCAGGTACAGCATTCCGGTCACGTGGGCAACACGTAGTGACGTCAATCGATGCCTAAGCAAGACCGAAATAAGTCATTTACAAATAGTTCGAAAGAGACGACGATAAGTCATTTACAAAAAAGTTGAAAGAGACGGACGACGATGACGAGTGACGTCATTACGTGTTACGTTTGGATCATGGTTCCAGCGCGTGGTTGGGTATATCACAAAGGTCATCTCGGTAGTGGATCTTTTTCCGAACAAGGTGGTAGATTAATTTTTGTACCTTTGTCTCCGATACCCAATTGTAAAAAGACATTTGTTTTGAAAGCTTTTAACCTCTCTTCCTTTTTTTATTTCCTACCAGATCTCGCACGCAAGGTTTTCAAGAACAAAAGGACGCTCTCCAATCTCGTCTCATAGAATTGAAGCGGATCGTAGACGAAGCGAACAGGAGCCACAAGCTCGCCGAGTCCGAGCTCAAGATATACCTCAGCACTGAAGCTAAGGAGAACGATAAACTGAACAATCTGACCGAGGCTTACACTAAGGCTGAGAGGGACTTGGAGGAAAAGAGAACGTAAGTGTGCACCTTGGCAAAAATGAATAAAAAATAATGGGGGTACCACTGTATATGCCACTGTGATGTTCATCAAGCAATCAAACATAGTCTCTCGCCGTTTTTGGAGAGCGTTGCCAGCGGCATAAAAAGTTGTTAGACGTTATTAGACATTTTTTGCAAAGCTTGACGATTTAATGCCTCATCACGTTTCAAAATCGACCAATTTTAGGTCTTCAAAGGTGATCTATAAAAGCATAAACACACATATTACACTCATACAACAGTACCTACCTTCCTCTTGGATAGTCGGGTAAAAACAACAAGAGAGATAGTGACAGAAACATAGAATGTGACTGACAAGCAACACTAATCTTAAAAAGCTGTTTTTACTTGATTGAGCAAGAAAGAGGGTTATGTTTTCGAGTGTATGTATGAGGTTTCTTCGGCACGCGCTACAGCCTAAATAGCTTGATGGACTTCGACATGTGAGGTGTCATTTGATTCGTCTTGATAGTGGAAGTGACATGGGGTACAATAATTTGCAGCCGGATTTTTTTTTGGTTTTTCTTTTAATAATGATATTTGTTACACTTGCAGAGCCCAAAACGAGTTACAATCGACGCTGCCCGCGCAAGAGCGTGAGCTGGAGAGCTTGAAGACTCAGTTCCAGGACATCAAGAGAGAGGAGGCCAGCGTCGCCAGCAACGTCAGATCACTCAGGTAACGTTATACGTTTAACTAGTATATCGCGAGGTGCGCGGGCCGCAAGTGGTCTGCGAGGCTTTCTGCCCTTGTAGTGGCATTTGGGCCTTTAGCCAAGTTGCATTCACTTCTAAGCGATAATATTTGTACAATCGTCCTAATATTTGTACAATTGTCCGAATGTCAGCTGCTGATTGGACGAAATACGAGCTATAATAAGATCATGTGACATTTAGTTACGTCTTATTGTCAATTCGTTCAATCATATTTTATTTTTATATAAACAAGTGATGAGACAAGCTGGAGATTCTCCTGATGGTAAGCGTAATGCCAGCCCATAACAGTTGCAGTGCTACCTATTGATTTACAAAGTCATTGGTTGCACTGCACTGCGCTCATCACTGTGAGACGTCAGTTCTTGAGTCTCATGTGCCCAGTAAGTTCACTAGCAGCAATCTAGTTGCTAGCAGCAAGTTAATCAGCAGCTAGCTTTCGAGCCACAGCGACAGTTGTCGACAGCGACAGCGTTTCAAACGAGAGCAACAAGGACGAAAATTGAATAAAGACATTTGATTTGATTCACCTGTATCGTACCTGTATCCTTGACCTGTATCGACCCATTTTTTTTTCTAGATCGTATAAGGTGGTATTTTATGCCAATGTCTATTTTTTCATGAACATAAATAGTCAATATTAATATTGTTTATTTAAATGTTAGTGTATATAGTTGTATTTTGTACAGAGGGCAGGTAGAGGAGTCGAGTAAACAGTCGACATACATATTGTTTATTGAAATGTTTACGTTGAAATAGTTGTATTTTGTACAGCGGGCAGCTAGAGGAGACAAGCAAATGGTAGTCATAAATATTGTTAAGTAGCTGCGCCCCGCGGTTTCACCCGCGGTCCCACAGGAACCATTTCTTTTTTCGGGATAAAAAGTACCCTATGTCCTTTTCTGTATCTCAGACAACGTGTATGCAAATTTTCGTGATGATCGGTTGATTGGTTAGGGCGTGAAAGCGTTACAAACAAATAAACAAACGAACAAACTCACTTTCGCATTTATAATATTAGTTAGGATTTAAATGTTTATGTAAATAGTTGTATTTTGTACAAAGAGCCGCTACAAGGGTTTGAGTAAATAGTCGACTTAAATATTGTTTACTAGCTGTTACTCGTGACTTCCTTCGCGTTTATTCAGAAAATAAGTATCCAAAAACCGTCCTCGTCGTATACTGTAATTAGTTTATAAATTTTATAAAGATCTGTTCAGTCATATAAGGCCTACAGACAGACAGACAAAGTTACTTTCGAAATGTAAAATATTAGTATGGATTAGAATGTTGTGAATAGTTGTATTTTTGCACAGAGGGCCGCTAGAGGAGTAGATTAATTCTTACTTGCTACTAATATGATAAACGCGAACGTTTGTAAGAATGGATGGATGGATGTTTGTCACTCTTTCACGCCAGAACGGCTGTACAGATCTGGATGAAATTTGGCACAGAGATAGATTATAGTCTAGAGTAGCACATAGGCACATATAAATATAAGTTATCGACCGAAGGACCGTTAGCGAGCGAAGCGTCTAAGCTTTAGCTTCGACAAAAATGCTTTCGTTTGTCTGCATTCTGTCTTCTTCTACAGGTTGAATTTCTTAACAGATTCTCGTGAAATTTTGTGGACAGCTTCGATTGTAATACAGATTTTTTATAGAGTACAATTATCATATTTTAAAAAAAATCCTGTATAATAATCAAACCTGCAAAACCTGATAAATCAGTACATATTTACGAGAATCCGTTAATAAATGCAAATTGTAGAAGAGAACACGTCGGTCGCGAGGTTCCAGCTTAGAGAGCCATTAATTTAAATGTTTATGTAAACAGTTGTACAAATACAAATAATTAATTTCCAAAAAGACAATTACAATTAAGGGAACGTACCCATATTACGTGACCATTTCTTACAATTTTTAACCCCTTTCCCCTCCCTCTCGGTCCACATCTGTACTCTATTCTAAGACCTCTTCCCTCCTACTCTAGTTTTACGTAGTAATTCATAGTTTTGAATCGTTTTTTGCAAACAAAACATTAAAAATCGTACCCCCCCCCTCTAAATGAGTCACGTAGTATGGGTACGTTCCCTAACCATATAAAAGTTTTATGTACTCAGAGCTTACTTCAACGGAAATGGTTACAAAGTTGCTTGTGGCTCTGCACAAGGAGATTTTTGTACAGTATTGTATTTTTGTACAGAGGGCAGCTGGAGGAGTCTCGGCAGGCGATGACAGCGAACAGGTCGCGCGGCCGCGTGCTGGACTCTCTCATGAGGGAGAAGAGGAACGGAAACCTAGCAGGGATCTTCGGAAGACTGGTCAGATACACGAAAATTTGATCTTATTTGCAATTAATTGAACTATTTATTAGACATACATGTCATATCGTCACGCCTTTCCCCTGAAGGGGTTGGCAGAAGTGTAATACAACACTCATACTTCGCCGGGCGATATTTAGTCCCAAATGTAGCAGGGGCGAGCCTGTCGCCATAGAACGGCCTCCAGTCATGTTAGTCATTTATTAGGAGCGAAAAAAACCAAAGCGATGATAGCCGACTTGTAAGAAGGCTCGCCACTCAAACCAGAGCGAGCGATCCTAGCCGAACGCACGCCGTAACAATTTGTCCATTTGTGAACATAAAAGCGATGATAGCCTAGTTGGAGAAGGCCCGGCTTTCAAGGTAGAGGGAACGGGTTCAAACCCAGCCGACGGCACGCACCAATTTGTTCATTCTGTGAACATATGTGCGTATTGTATGTCATCTGCTACATGCTGGAGCCCGGTGTATGGCGACAGGCTCGCCCCCTGTCACATTTGGGACTGAATATCGTCCGGCGAAGTGTGGGTGTTGTATTACACCTCTGAAAGCCCCCTCGGAGGAAAGGCGTGACGATATGTAAACATAAAAAGCCTAGATTACAAATTGGTCCCAATCATCAAAATCCTATTCCGTAAGTCGGATTTTTTTTATTTCAAAAGATTATTTAATTCCTCTTTTCCATCCGCAGGGCGATCTCGGCGGCATAGACGCTAAGTACGACGTCGCCATCTCCACGTGCTGCGGCGCGCTCGACAACATCGTCGTGGACACCGTGGAGACGGCGCAGGCTGCTGTCGAGTATCTCAAGAGACACAACATTGGACGCGCCACTTTCATTGCTCTGGACAAGCAAGAACATCTCAAGCAATATTACGAGAGGAAGGGGAGTTAGTAAGTATTCGTAGATTGTGAATTCGTAATCAGCAACAACGGGTCTATAATTAGCAACAGACAGCCAGCATGGGGGCTGAGCTACCCACGTCCGTAAGGTGTACTCTATTCTGATTCCCTACACGTGCACAGTGCTAACCGGGTAGCAAACTCTGGTGGGAGGCTTCGGCCGTGGCTAGTTACCACCCACCGGACCAAGCCATGCCGTGAGATTACCTAGTCATGTTTCGGGATGTAGTCCGGTGTAACCGTTCCGAAGACGGGTCTGAGCAGTAGCGCACTTGTAGCGCCTCACTCAACTGCCGTCTTTGTACTACTTCACTCTACAAAACTTCAAGGCTAGAGTGAATAAGTACATTATAGGTCGTCGTGCTCCATCTTAGACAACAACGTCGCTTAACATCAGGCGAGTTGGTGGTCAAACGTCGACCTATTTTACATTAAAAAAAAAAGCATTCAGGAACAGACGCTAAGTAGTCACCAACAGGCATCTAGTAGTCAGCAAGAGGAACCCAGCAATGCTTGTCCTATTTCCTTTAAATCCTAATATTATAAAATGAATGTGAAAATAGAGTATAGAATGTGAGAATAGAGATACAATAACGTTTGCAAGAAATCTGCCCAATGCATTGTACGGGGCAAAGCCTGCAGGAAAAAACTTAGAGAATGGCTTCTAAAACTGTCTCGTGTAGAGACCGAGGACCTTATCTATAGTGTATACCGCGATTAGCATTGCAAGCAATGAAGTCACGCACGCACACACACTCACACACACACACACATTCACTCCCACACACTCACACATTACACACCATAACTTTTCACACTCACACACACATTTTTCTTATTAGTGTTAATGACGGAACACGCATAGAAACCCATTTTGTCTCGCACCCGAGCCCCAAGTTACAAGCCTCGAGCTTAGTTTGGGGCTCACCGTACAGCAGTTACGTGTCTTACACAGTCACTATAGTTTTGTTGTCCCATGTACTTGTACATTGTACTTTTTGTATTTAAGTTCCTGTGTAAGTGTCTTTCGTTAATTAAATTATCTTTATCTTTATCTTTAAAAAAAAAAAGAGTTGATTAAAAAGAAAGTTCGTGGAGGGTACCTTTTGCAATTATTTTCATTATTAATTCTTATTTCCAGCCCAGAGGGCGTGCCTCGTCTGTTCGACCTAATAAGAGTGAGGGACCAGCGCGTGCTCCCCGCGTTCTACTTCGGTCTCCGCGACACGCTCGTGGCCGCGGAGCTGGAGCAGGCCACGCGCATCGCGTACGGCCGGACGAGGTACCGCGTCGTGTCGCTCAACGGCGACGTCATCGAGATAGCTGGTGAGATTACTAAGAGTCCGGCGACCTTACTAACTTCGACCTAGGTGACCTAGACTAACTTCGCATTGGCTTAAGGTATTCTATAGTCATTTCGTCTAGAAGAAGAAGACGAGCGAGGAGAGCGAGTAATGATACTGACGAGCCTCTAAACTTACCTACAGAGTGACAAAGTGCAATTTCAATTTTTTTATGACTTTGCACTTCTGTAATCATTCTTAAGTAACTAAGAATTTCCCTTGTATTATGGATTCATTTAACAGCTAATGATGTGGACAACGTCCCTATGTAATGGAATTTATGATTTGATTTGTCTATCTATTGAATAAATCAGTCAAAAGTGACCCCTTAAAAATGCGGAAATTTTTCATACCTCTATTTTCGCTTGAGAACATTTAAAAAATAACCAAGAACATAGGGGCGGAGATATTGTTAATTTAATTGTACATGCTAAATTTCATTATAATCTGACAAATGGTTTTCGAGAAATTTGAGTAGCGCGTTTGTATGGAAATTTCAGAGCGTCGCGGCCCTCTTAAGCGTGACGATCAAGTATCAAGTTTAATCTCTTTACTATTTCATACCATAAGCAAGTCACGTCGCGCCAACACTGCAAAACACGTCGTCTAGTGTACGCGTTATTTAAGTTTTTTATTTTATTTGTATATGTATGTCAGTCTGTAAGGTATTTATTTGCTATGGGCTTCCCAATATAATATTGCCTGAAATAAATGAATTATTATTGTAAATTATATTGAGTTCTATTACCACGTGTAGAGAAGCTATCATAAGGTAAGGTCATGCCTAATTTTGTTGAGAGCTTAAGCTAAAGCTAGCTGCAGCGCTAAAACAATAAATAGTTATCCAACCATACAGTACAAACACGTAGCGCTAGAAAGCTTTTAATGCGTAGTTTTCTTGCGACCGAAAAGTCGAAGACGGGATTGTGCGCTCGAGAACTAGCAAGCAACTAAATAAAGTGTGGCCGAAAGGCTGCACCAGAACAGGATATAGTAGTGATGTGCGGCATCTTCATATGGATATAAGGCTCAATTTCATTAGTCGGGAGTAACGACTTATGAAAAAATCCTACTAATATTATAAATGCGAAAGTTTGTAAGAATCGATGGATGGATGGATGTTTGTTACTCTTTCACGCCAGAACGGCTGAAATCTGAATGAAATTTGACACAGAGATAGAATATAGTCTAGAATAGCACATAGGATACTTTTTAACCGCGGGTGAAACCGCGGGGCGCAGCTAGTAATTTATAAATGGAAATGTAGCATGCGGGTATTGCCTTCAAACAGCCTTAACCTAAAGCAGCCGTTCGGGATGCGCCTTCTACCGCGTGCTTCAAAACCAAGCTGAGAGCTTGGTTACTAGAAAATATGTTTTATGATATTAAAGCTTATTTTAAAATAAGATATTTTTGAACTATTATTATTTTGTATAATAATAGCTATACATACTATTTAACTATTTTTACGATACTTAACTGTAAAATGACATTAAAGAATTATTTTTATATTTGACATAATTATCAATTATTATTGTTCTGACATTTGTTTTTAAATATAAATATTCAACTGTGACGTGTAACTATAGGAGTTATCAATAAATTCTGATTTCTGATTTCATAGAAAGCAGGGTCGGTCACTACTAACTGAGCCCCCGAGGCAGTCTGAACTAACCCCTATAATCTGCTTGTTAAGGTACAATGTCCGGCGGCGGTCGGTCGACGATGCGCGGGCGCATGTCCAGCTCGGTGCAGCAGGAGACGAGCGAGCAGGACCCCGCGGCCATACAGGACAACGAGCGCCGGCTGGCTGAGCTCGAAAATAAGTTAGTATTTGTACTGTAGGTATGCGCTACAAGCATAGCAAGCAAGCACTGTCTCGTGCGCTCCTGTGGCCCTATTCGGAGATTTGACATTTTCATCTCACCTTTTTTCGTCCTTGTTGCTCTCATTTGAAACGTCATAGATTACATTTTAGGTAAGGCAAACAAGCTAACGCGCTGCCTGATGGTAAGCGATTGTTACTATATTATTCTTCTTTGTTCTAGACTGACAGAACTTCGTTCGGAACAAGCCCGCGTAGAGGACGCTATAACGAGACTGACGCAAACCGTCCGCGAGGGTAAGAAAGCGCTCAGCAAACTGGACTTCGAACTGAAGAGCTTGACGGACCAAGTGCCGCTTTTGAAGGTAGGTTGACTATTTTACGATGCCAGCTGCGCCTCGCGGGTTTACTTCAGTTTTCGGGGTAAAAGTTAGCCTATGTATTATGTCCATGGTGTCAGCTACCTCCCATACAAAATTTCATTAAAATCTAAAACTGACGATATTTATCACGCTAATCACAATCACAATGAAATTATTTTTTTTTTTTTCTTTTTTTTTTTTTTTCTTTTTTTTTCCCGTTTCTTGACCTGCGATCAGTCATCCAGACTATAATCAGGTGGGTTGCAAGTGGTTAGCGTTTAGCGATACAATGATATTATAAATGCGAAAGTTTGAATGGATGGATGGATGCTTGTTACTCAATCACGCCAGAACCGGTCATCTGGATCTGGATGGTTCTGGATGTTATTTATTTAAAAAATACGCCATAACGCACTAAGCGTTTCAAGTCAACCTTTCTTGTAAGAACTGCAGAAGTGTGAATCTCGTTGCCTGCGTCTGTCTTTCCACCTAAATACAATCCGGGGGTGTTTAAGAGTAAAGTGAATAGATATCTCCTAGGCAAGCGTTACACCTTCGATCACGTCGACGCTTCCCATCAGGCGAGTCAGTGGTCAAACGTATGCCTAGTCTATTGTAAAAAAAAAAAACTAATTGACAAATTTTAATGACAGATAATTTACAACAGATAAGTACTAATTACAATAATAATTTCTAGTAAAATAATTCACATGGATGCACGCCTGACGATTGTTAATGGACGGACGTAACATTTAAGATCATGTATGTACCACTAACAGGCCAAAAAAGATTTTGACTTTGGCGTAAAAATGTATTGTAGTCGAGAATATAATAAACATTATTATAGAATTAACAAACATAGGCTACTTTTTAACAGCGAATAACACATATTCGCAGCTATGACATACGCCTACGTATCTCTAAGCTATCAATGTAAACTGCTAATTTTTAGGGTTCCGTACCAAAATGGTAGGAAGGAACGCTTATAGTGAGAATCCGATTTCTGTTTGTCTGCATGTCGGTGGTGATTATCTCAGAAAATATAAAAGCTTGCGACTTGAAATTTGGCACACATCTAGATAACGTTAGTGGCTGAAAGGTATAGAAAAAAAGTTTTTTAAACATAGAACGTCTTTCATTGTTATTAGAATCAAATAAGCCAGCAGCAGCGTAAAGTGTCGTCGGTGAAAGTGGATCCGGCTCAGACGACGCGCCTGCAAGGAAATGTTCAGCGAGCGGCCGACAGTCTGGAGGAGGCCAAAAATAACTCAAAGGAGGTAAAGTAAAAAAAAAAAACAGCTATGATAAATAAATAATAATTAATAAATAAATTCTGGACATTTCCACAGACGGTCGCCTGACCCCAAACTAAGCAAAGCTTGTACTATGGCTGCCAGAGACTGATATACGAGTACATACATATAAATTTTTAAATACATACTTACATAAATATTTAACACCCAGACATAGAACAAACACAAATGTTCATCACATAAATGTTTGACCTAGGTGGGAATCGAACCCACGCCCCCAAGCTCAGAAGGCAGGTTCACTACCAACTATGATGAACATGTGATGAACATATGATGTATGTTCTTTGCTGCGTGTTATTATCTATTTAATACAATACAATACAAAACTCTAAATAAAATATGAAACTAATCTAAATGTACTAGTATATACAAAGGGCGGTCATATCGCTTACAAGTGATCTCTTCCAGACAATTTTTGGCTGGAAAATAAACATTATGATCATTCATGGACTGTGGTGTGTGCTAAAGAAAATTTACTTAATATTATTTTTTATACCTAGAAAATTACTAGTCTGAATTTTTGTCCAAATCAATTTGTTGCATACATTTAGCTAAAAAAGAACCCAACCTCAGGTGGAGAGCCAAGTGCAAGAAGTGGACCAGCAGATATCGGAACAGGCCGGCGGCCGCGTGAGGGAGTTGCAGCGAGCTGTGGACGAGCTGGCCAAGAAGATCAACAAGATATCCACCGAGGTCACCAAGCTCAAGGTCGCTATTAACACTAGCAAGAGGTAAGCATCGATTCTATATGACTTGCTCCAAGCAGCGTCGGAGACAAAACGTAACCAACTAATTAAGACGTCGACGATCATGGTACGAGCCCTAGGGCATATTGTGAATAAGCAAATAGATATCGAATCGATTTGGAGAAGAAGACCAACAAGATATCCACCGAGGTCACCAAGCTCAAGGTCGCTATTAATACTAGCAAGAGGTAAGCATCAACTCAATATGACTTGGTCCAAGCAGCGTTGGAGGCAAAACGTAACCTACGAATTAAGACGTCGACGAACATGGTACGAGCCCTTGAGCATTTTGTAAATAGACAAATATATAAATATCGGATCGACTTGGAGAAGACCAATAAGATGTCCACCGAAGTCACCAAGCTCAAGGTCGCTATTTACACTAGCAAGAGGTAAGCATCGATTCTATATGACTTGGTCCAAGCAGCGTCGGAGACAAAACGTAACCAACGAATTAAGACGTCGACGAACATGGTACGAGCCCGGGGGCATATTGTGAATAGACAAATATATATCGCTTCGATTTCGAGAAGAAGACCAATAAGATGTCCACCGAAGTCACCAAGCTCAAGGTTTATAACTCGAGGTTATAAATCGAGAGGTTTATAGCTCGAGGTATTAACACTAGCAAGAGGTATGCATCGATTCTATATGACTTGGTCCAAGCAGCGTTGGAGGCAAAACGTAACCAACGAATTAAGACGTCGACGATCATGGTACGAGCCCTAGGGCATATTGTGAATAGGCAAATAGATATCGAATCGATTTGGAGAAGAAGACCAACAAAATGTCCACCGAAGTCACCAAGCTCAAGGTCGCTATTAACACTAGCAAGAGGTAAGCATCGAATCTATATGACTTGGTCCAAGCAGCGTCGGAGACAAAACGTAACCAACGAATTAGGACGTCATGGTACGGGCCCTGGGCCATATTGTGACATCTGACTGCCTCGGGGGCTCAGTTGGTAGTGGACCTGTCTTCTGAGCTTGCCACGAAGCCACGAAGTAGGCCTTCTTCCCGCTGGTCTTTTTTCCTAAATTATGAGTTGGAGCAGGTCGTATTTGTTGTTACGCATTACGTGTCCAAAGTACAGCAGCTTACGTTTTTTAAGCCCTTTGTCTTTTCGCCTCAAGAATTGGATTGGTGCAAATATGATCAACTAGCTGCGCTAATCAGGAGCCGACGTGCACAAGTTTGTGCAGAACCGACTAGGAGTAGAAGCGCCGGTGATAGCGATGCAGCGCCTGGAGTTAACTGTCCGTAAGACTTATTTCAAGTCTTACTTACTAAGGGTTCCAGCGAAACACAAGGCAGCACTACTCTCGCCTGAGTTCTGGCCAAAAGGGCTAGTGTTCCGGCGCTACTGGGAGGCCGCACAGAGAGCAAAAGCCCAGAAGACATAGTTCATTTTATTAATTTCATTTATATGTGTGTTAGTCTGTAAGGTATTTATTTTCTATGGGCCTCTGTAACTAGCATTGTATGCAAGTTATATTGCCTGAAATAAATGGATTATTATTATTATTACAATCTGTTGTTTTCTAACTTGTGATCTGTCCCAAGGAACGCGACTAAAGCCAAAGAAAAGATCAACCAAATGGAGACCGACCTGCGGCAGACGGATGCTAACTTGGAGAGCATGAAGACACAGAAGAAAGAGCTCACAACTGAATCTGCAAACCTGCAGAAGGTCATCGATGAGGTATTTGACCGACCGAGCTAGCTTTAGCGAGCGGGACGCCTCTGCTTTTTTCTTTATTCTGCATTTTTGTCAAAGCTGAAGAAGAGACGCTTCATATTATATTTATTTTTAATTTTGATTTGATGTGACATTAATTTTGTAATTATGTATTTGATTTTAATTTTGATTATTTATGATATGATTATGTGCACGACTACCCAACTAGCAAAGTTGTCTTATAATATGAAGCCTATATAGCATTTGGTCATATAGAGGTCATATAGTTGTAACTCAAATTACCCTTAATCGTGTTACAAAATATTATACGAACGATTAGTCGTATAATATTTTAGTCTTTTAAATTAGTCCTGTCAACGTTTACACGACCAAATTATATGACCATCTTATAAAGGTCATAGCTGTGACCTTTAAAATACATTCCCACGTTTATTTGTCTCGTTTACGACCACTTTACGACTTCTTGATGTAATATAAAAGTAATTTATATGACAATCATATTCTGGTTATATTGACGACCTTATCACTATTTTTTGTGAGTAATAAGATTTCTACATGATAATCATATAAAGTCCATAAATTTAACTCATATAAAACGTACAGCTGTATACACGTTTCTTATATGATTTTTTGACTATATTTACACGACTTTTATATAATGTTTAAAATCCCACTATTCAGATGTATAAGCCTTAAATAACTTATTGGTTTGAAATGCTTATATAAGTTACTGTTATAAACTTTTTGATTATTTAATGACTTCACGTGGTACTCTTTTACGGACTGAACTTGTATATTTTCCGTTGTTGTGACTTTACCTATATAAGCTTTTTGTTAAATAGCTCGATTTTTCTCGGTTTCTGTTAATCTTGGCTTTTACTCGTATCATCACAACAGTTGAAATAATCGATTTAAAACAGTGGAAGAAATTTAAATCCAGCGGTAATTTCAGGCGCAAAGTAAGAAAAACCTACTTAAAACTCAACAAAAGTTTTAGACAAGGCAGCGTCAAAGAATCGAAAGATGGTTCCGTAGTAAGAAATAGTAATTATGAAAAAGTATGTTCATGTAAGTACATGTTTTTATTTAGGTTTGTATTTATACAAATTGAACTTAATGTTAACTAGGTAGCTTATCATAATAATATCTAACACCTGTCAATTATCATGTATATTTTTGTCTTAAAATTTAGTAAAATTTAAGAGAAGTAATCCACAAATATAATCATCGCAGATTTGCAAAATGATGATGAAAATAATGAACATTTGTTTGAAAGCCAAGACGATGATGATGAAAACAGTAGTGAAAATGAGAATTTAACAACAAGAAAATGCATGGAAAAACATGGAAAATCGATTACCAATCATAACAAATTAAAAAGAAGAAAAACATATTACAGTGAATGTCCGTGCTTTTATTTGTGACTCGCCAGCTAGGGCTCTAATTAAAGACAGGTATTTTGATTACGCATTTGAATGCTCTTACTTAAACTTACAATATTATCTTATTGTCTAAATCTGCTAACTCTTTATTGTTTAATAATGTTTCTATTCATCCAGGTACATGCAATTTTAATGGGAAGCATGGGTGTTTGAAGTGCACAGTTGTCGGTGAATACTCTCAAACTTCACACACTGTAACGTTTCTCAAAACGGATTACCCAAGGAAAACTGACGAAGACTTCCGCTTATAAAAATATGGCCAGCGTCATAAATACGATTCTCCCACTTGTTTATCCCACAGGTTTTCACTTCTTTACGGTACCCTGAAAATGGTGGACGACAAAATAATTAAATCGTAGTACATGACTTATAGTCATAAGATATCATATAATAGGTATCATCACTACCTAAAATCGTATAATTGTAAAAGTACTAGAAATCTTAAATAAAATGAAATTAAATAATATTATTTTGCAATAATTCGAAGGGGGCATTAAAAATTTGTGAAAAATTGTACATACAATCGTCAAGAAATTTAATTTCCCTTAGAAAAGTAGATACTGTTACCCACTAACGCCAACTACATTATAAATAAAATATAAAATAATAAATATGGCAGACATAAATCTTACCAGATGGTGACAATTGATATCGTATGTTTTTTGTTGTATCACTTCTTACTCTCACTTCTACTAAACTGTGATTTAATAACAAGCATCCGCGTAAAGGCTATGCTAATGACTACTTCTCAATGTTTATTATGTTATACGACGTCTATGGGATCACTACACGACAAGATGGTTATAATATTAACCACTTTCACGACTGCTATGCGAATATTTATCGTATATCTGATATTAATATGACTGTTACCTTACTAGCAGCCACTAATACGACCTTGACACGATCGCTATACGAATAAAAGTTTTATAATTTCCGCCTATTTCGCGTCATATATACGTTAATACGACAGCTATATAACCAAAACGGTCCGACCTAAAGTTGTGACGAAAACGTTGTCCCGAAAACTATACGACTAAATTTTGTTAGTTGGGTATGGACTGGTTCCGAAATAAATGATTTTTAATTAAATTTACTGTTTCCGGATTTGTATGACCGAATTATGCCAGGATCTTTATCTACAAGTCGCATTTCTTAACCGATTCTCTTAAAATTTTGTGAGTAGGTTGTTGTAGCTTACACATAGTACAGATTTTTTTAGCTTTCTTAATTATCGAATCTGCTAACACAATTCACGAGTATTAGTTGAATAATGCAACCTATAGAGGAGGACAGCCGGACAGACGCTGAAGCCGCAGCCGAGACGCTTCGTTCGCTAACGCTCACTCGGTTAATTATTAAAACTATAAAAATGTTATGTGATATGTTGCTTATCGTTATTTCTATCTTTTTTTCTTCTCCCTACTTTGGCGTCGCACGTCTTGTGCATTTGCCAGTGTCAAGTTTATAAATATTTCTATTACAGATGATAGAGTTATGATGACGACGATGAATCCCTCCCCTTTCCCCATTTCAGTACAGTGATGAATACTTTACTGAAACTTTAAGTGGAGTTTTGTAGAGAACACGAAAAGTCACGTTTAGCAATGTTTGTATCATTTGCCTACACTCGTGCACGTTTACGAACCGGTAAAGGTTAATAATACACCGTTATTACACTTTAACACTCGAAGAATCACAAGATTTAGAAAATAATACAAAATTACGACACCACCTTTTCAAAGATAGAAAAAGGAGTTTTGCACCAAAAACTCCTTTTTCTATCTTTCTTCCGAGTCTCTTCAATTGATCTTCTAATTCCCTCTCTTTTCCAGGTCGAAGAGGAAATGAACGAGGGTACAGGTGATTTCGCGGGAATGAAAGAGGAGATCACTAGATTGCAGCAGAAAGAAGACAAGAGAAAAAGCGAGAGGATCGCCGCCGCCGCCGCCGTCGTGAAGAAGGAGAAGAGTCTGCAGGAGTACAGGGCCAGGGAACCAGCCTTCAGGAAGGATGTGAGCATTTAACAATAATAATAATAAAATTATAAATATATTTCAGGTTAGAATAACCCCAGTGATGATTACCAATTATAGTAAAAATGTAAATTAAAAAAAAATTGGTTTTCTGTAAAGTCGTTTTACGGATGATAGTTTAACGTGACAACGTCATAACAGAACATTGATGAAATCTTCTCCTCGGACGCATAGGCCAGTCGAGTGAAAGAGAGATAGATGCGAACGCTCAAGCCCATCGTGGCTTTCGCTCGCTCGTGTAGCGCTCTCGCTCTCGCGTAACGGGGCAATGAGTGATCCTTTTTCGTGCATGCAGCCGGCGTTCATCGATTTATTAGACGTTGTCACGTCTAAATTTCGTAATTGGGTAGTTAAAACAGAAAATGGTAAAGTAAAAATAGTAAAATAATCTTAATATATATAAATTACGTGTCGCGTTGTTAGTCCACTATAGACTCCTAAACTACTTAACCGATTTCAATCAAATTTGCACACCGTGTGCAGTGCGATCTAACTTATTTATTTATTATTTATTTATTTATTTATTTATATCAATTTCACAAAACTTACAGTTTATAAAAACCAGAACGTTTTGAGTTAAGCTAGGTACATCACAAATAGGTACAACAAAAATCACAAATTCGATCGATAGCTAAAATGGCACATTACATTTTGAATGACATTAGAGTAAAACAAGTCTACCTCAGGCTGTTGAGCGATTAGGTCGTTGAGCAGAGTGAGTGTGTGGTGTGTGGGTGCGTACCGCGAGGTGTCCGTGCGCGATACATAACTTAACAGATACTTAACAGATAGGATAGCTCACATATATAAATATAAATAATAAACGCGAACGAGGTCGCGGGGTGACCGCTAGGTAGGAATAAAATACATAGGTAAGTAGGACCTACTTAGTCGTTTTTTGTACGCTCTGGTGAACAGAAATCCAGGCCCGGTAGATAGGACTGCACAAGTTCACAGACAGGCACTGCAGTATAACATAATTCGATCCCCGTATTATGTCCCAGGAAGACGCAATACAAGACCGAATAACCGCAAAGAAATCAGGAACCCGTGTATCAGCAGACATAATAACAGCAAACATATTTTAACAGGACCATCGACATACTCGTATCATCATCAGAACATTAAAAGCAAGCAAAAATAAGCATTTATTAAAACAAGTAACATTATTAAAAGGAAATCAAGAAACCCGGCTGCAAAATGTTGTACCCTATGTCGCTTCCACTATCAAGACGATTCAAATGACACCTCACATGTCAAAATACATCAATCTGTTTAGGCGTGCCAAAGAAACCTCATACATACAAAACTCGAAAACATAACCCTCCTTCTGGCGCAGTCGGGTAAAAACGACTTCCCATCATCCATGTAAACAATTTTTAGGTTTTCCTTGATATTTTAAAAACTGCTTGACTGGTGATGGGGTACAACATTTTGCAGCCAGTTTTTTTTTTCTTGTAATAATGCTACTTGTTTAAAGCTTTTCTTTTTATATTATTACCAGTTAGAAGAACTCAAATACGAAGATCCCGGCGTAGAAGACATACCCAACTTGGTGAAACCTGAGCCTCTCGTGACTTACACTGACGAGGAGTTGGAGGCATCTGACCTGGACGAGCTGAGGAAGCAGCACGAGGTTCTCAAGTCCAGGATCGGGGATAAGAAGCCTAACCTTATGGATATACGGGTGAGTTTGCTTTGCGAGGGTGTTCTCTGATGGTTATAATCTTGTGCCCTTGGCGTCATATATAGGTGTATAGGTGTGTGTACATGCCCTTCAAGAATTTTGTAACCTGCATTATAATAACAGTAAATTTAAAAATATTATTTTAAATTTAGCTACACTACCGTCCATGTATTTCTCTTAGTCCTAAAAATTCAAAAGTTACTGACTAAAGGCGGCCTTATCGCTAAATTCCAGCAGCAACACGGGCCGGACACAAAGTCAAAGTCAAAATATTTTTATTTAATTTAGGTATCAAAGATACACTTATGAACATCAAATTTTTTTTTTTTAAATAGACTCGACCGCCTTTTTCGGATAAAGAGCCTCTACTCAGAAGAACAGGCAAGAAACTGAGGGGCATTATTTTTTTAAAGAATAAATAAATTACAGTCTCACAAATTTTGGCTTACAACTAGGTAATATCTATAAATACTAGTGGCTACTTGTACATATTGTATTTCCACCGTTTTCATCCGCGCTTAGATTGGATGTAACAAAGCTAGAATACGGATATGTTTGTCTCGTTCTCGCGGGACAAAACCTGTGGAAATACAATTTGTATACACCCCGTGGTAACCCTGCTGGAATTTAGCGATAAGCCCGCCTTTAGTACTAGCGAATGATCTATTTTCTCGATTATGTTGTTCAACGATTGTTTTTATAGATTGTCGTTTTTCCAGGCATACAAAGCTAAGGAGGAAGCCTACTACAATAGAGTTCACGACTTGGAAGCCATTACGATGGAGAGAAACAGGATCAGGTCATTTAAAGATGACATCGCGAAGATGCGCTTGGATGAATTCAATACAGGTAACACCACTAGCGGATCCAGGGGATCCAAACGTATCTAATTTCAACTCTACATTGTCAATAATAATAATAATAATAATAAAGCCTTTATTCGCTGACCTTTTTAACTTACACGCTATTTTTTCAAACAATATTATTCTTAAATGAAATTTATATAGCAAACAATAATAATTTAATGGCAACCAGTTTGGTCAGGTTGTCTGTCGACATAGGCCTCCCCCAATTGTTTCCACGTCTCTCTATCCTTGGCAGACCTTCTCCATCCTTTTGGTAAATCGTCCTCCCATCTTTTGAATTGGCCTCCTCGTTGTCTTTTCCCGTTCCTCGGATACCACTCTATTACATCCTTAGTCCATTTTTCTTTCTTAGTCCTCATTATATGTCCAGTCCATTTCCATTTAAGTTTCCTTATTTTTTGTACACATTTTACATTGTCAATAATAGCCTAGTCTGAAAAGGCCTGCCCCTAACATTGCAAATCGTCACGCCGTTCCCCTGAGGGGGCTGGCAGAGGTGTTAAACAACACCCACACTTTGCCCGACGATATTAACTCCCATATATGACAGGATGCGAGCCTGTCGCCATACACCGGGCTCCAGTCATGTAGCAGATGACATACAATACGCACAAATGTTCACACAATAAACAAATTGGTGCGTGCCATCGGCTGGATTTGAACCCGCTCTCTCTGGCTTGAGAGGCAGGCCTTCTCCAAATATCTATCTAGGCTAGGCTATCATCGCTTACCTTAATTTGTTCCTGGCGAAGTATATTATGATACCATGACTAAACCAAGCTCCATGTTTTATGACATTTAAGCTTATTTCAAAGTAAGAGATTCTGAACTATTATTATTTTGTATAATAATAATAGCTAAACGTAATATTTCATTATTTTTATACATTTAACTGTAAAATGACATTAATGAATTATTTTTAAATTTGACATAATTATCAATTACTATTGTTCTGATATTGACTGCGCCGGTGCCTTAGTTGTAGTGAACCTGCCTTCTGAGCTTGAGAGCGTGGGTTCGATTCCCACGTATGGCAAACATTTATGTCATGAACATTTGTGTTTGTTCTTTGTCTGCGTGTTAAATATCTATCTAAGTATGTATTTAAAAATAAATATGTATGTATATCAGTCTCTGGCAGCCATAGTACAAGCATTGCTTAGTTTGGGGTCAGGCGACCGTGTGTGAAAAGTGTCCCGAATGTATTTATTTACAAGCTGCGCCCCGCGGTTTCACCCGCGGTTAAAAAATATCCTATGTGCTATTCTAGACCATAATCTATCTCTGTGCCAAATTTCATCCGGATCTGTTCAGCCGTTCTGGCGTGAAAGAATAACAAACATCCATCCATCCATTCTTACAAACTTTCACATTTATAATATTAGTAGGATTTATATTAGTTTTTAATAAATATTCAATTGTGACTTGTAACTATAGGAGTTGAATTAATTTTGATTTATAAACAACGTCTTACCCGCAGGGTTCTGCACAATAACGGCCAAGTTGAAGGAGTTGTACCAAATGATAACTCTGGGAGGCGACGCTGAGTTGGAACTTGTGGATTCCTTGAACCCATTCTCTGAAGGAGTGGTCTTCAGGTAATGTCATTATTCAGCCATTAATCGAGCGAGAGAGCGAAGCGTCTCTACTTCAGCTTCGACACAAATGCTTTCGTATGTCCCTTTTTTTTTAGAAATTTCCGATCGGATCCCACAAATTTCAAACTCAAATTGTTCGTATCTCAGTCTTCTTTTATTATATTTGGAACTAGCTGCGCCCCGTGGTTTCACCCGCGGTTAAAAAGTCTATGTGCTATTCTAGACTATAATCTATCTCTGCCAAATTTCATCCAGATCTGTTCAGCCGTTCTGGCGTGAATGAGTAACAAACATCCATCCATCCATTCTTACAAACTTTCGCGTTTATAATATTAGTAGGAAGTTTTTTTTTTATGGTCAAATAGTCGGCGTTTGACCACCAACTCGCCCGATGTTAAGCGACGTTGTGGTCTAAGATGGAGCACGACGACCTATAAGGTACTTATATTCACTCTAGCCTATAGGTATATAGGTATATATATGTATAGGTACTAGCCTAGCCTAGTAGGATAGGGAATCGAGTATAAACCGATCGTAACAATGAATCACGTTTAAAAACTTATAAAACATGTACTGAGATTCAAATAATTTGAGTTTATAATATTTGTAATCCGAACGGAAGCGTTTCCGAATGATTGTCATTACCTATGCAGGTCGCATTTCTTAACGGATTCTCTTGAAATTTTGTGAGTAACCTGCTCACAAATTTTCACGAGAATCTGTTGAAGAATGCAACCTGAAAAAGAGGACAAACGTCGGCCGCGAGGTCTACAGCTGACAGAGCCACTAGTTTTAACTTACATAACTAATTTTTAGTCAAAGTTGTGATATTACTCTAATTATTTAAGACCTAATAACGGGTGTTAATGTTTTAACACCATGTCAGACAATTCAGCGTTTTTTATTTAAAAAAAATACTGAATGTGCAATTGAAAAATGTCTATGATAACTATTTAGCTAAAAAATATAATGTTTTTTCTTAAACTCATTTTAGTATTCATATCTACCTATTAGACAAAAAAATTGTCTCCATACAAAATTGATCACGTGACTAGTTATTTTGTATGGAGACTCTAATGTCGAATTTTTTTTCTTGCGAATTTTGCAAACTGATGTTCCTAAAAGTCGTTAACTTTGGCGGGTAGAACAACAAACACCCTTAAGTATTACTACACCCAAAACCAGCACTTTGTACGTTATCTAAGGTAAGGTTAAATTTGTTTTAAAAAAAAGCATACTATATTTGACAAGTTTAGTGTTTAAAAAACTACTTCTATTTCAGTGTCCGACCTCCAAACAAGTCTTGGAAGAACATCTCCAACCTCTCCGGCGGTGAGAAGACCCTCTCGTCTCTGGCGCTGGTGTTCGCTCTCCATTACTTTAAACCTACGCCTCTCTACGTCATGGACGAAATAGACGCTGCGTTGGACTTTAAAAACGTGTCGATTGTCGCTAACTATATCAAGGTACTATTACTATTTATTTAAATTATACATCTTTATTTAGTAATTATTGATGTAGGTATCAGTATGTAGTTTATTATAATTCTCAAATTAGTAAGTAAATTTAATACCTATTTATTTAACCTTATTTATTATTATTTTTCTTTAGCACACACCATCCATGCTTAATCATAATGTTTTTATTCCATTCAAAGGTTGTCTGGAAGAGATCGCTCTTAAGCGATAAGACCGCCCATTGCGCCTTTATTTTTGAGTGTTTAGTTTAGATTTATTTGTATTTGGTGTCAATAAAGAGTTTTTGTATTGTATTGTATCTTATATGTAATATTATCTTATATCTTTAAATGAGCAATTCTTGTATATATATATATATATATATAATTGGAATCTCGGAATCGGCTCCAACGATTTTCATACAATTTAGTATATAGGGGGTTTCGGGGGTTATAAATCGATCTAGCTAGATCATTTTTAGAAAATGTCATTTTATTCGTGTTTTATCGATAATCAACTTAAACATAAACTTGGAAGAAAAATAACAAAAAGGAAGCGTTTGAGTAGTCTCAACTGAAAAATATGACTCTTCCTGACATCTATTGGCGAATAATAATACTATTTTTTGTGAGCAACTAATTGCTTTAACGACACAACAGCAGATGGCGTTGTTAAGTAACACGAAGTCAATGAGTGTTTGCTTTGAGGTTAGACTAAAATCAATTGTTTATTTTCCAAAAAACACAATTAAAAATAAAATACCGAGCAAAGCTCGGCCATCCAGGTACTGTAAAATTTAAACGAATGAAAATAATTTAATTTTCCTTTTTGTTCTCAGGAACGCACAAAAAACGCCCAGTTCATAATAATCTCGCTCCGCTACAACATGTTCGAGGTCTGCAACCGTCTGGTCGGCATCTACAAGACTCAGGACTGCACCAAGTCCGTCACCGTCGACAACGTCTTGCCCGAGGAAGTCAAGCAGGCGCTGGCTGAACCCGCCGCTGCTGGCGCTGGCAGCGCTGCTTAGATTATTGTTATTAGAAACATACCCCTCACTAGTAGATTTAGGAGAGGAAAGGGAACTAAGTGGCTCTAGTCCTCCCCCATAAGTACGTAGTTCACACTCTACAATAGAAAAGAATAATTGTTATTGTCATTAAGTATTTAAACTAAAACATTAATTAAGAATGCTCCTATAACGGACTCGTCGAAAAATTATTACAGAAAGTTCAAAAGCATTTGGTAATATTACTGAAGTCTTTTGTCCTCCTCAAAAAACGAAAACGTCAATTTTGCGCGGGTATCAGGACTATTCTGATTATTTATAAACTTAAAGTAAATTCGAGTAAAACTAATTATAAGTCTGCTGTGTAGTCGGAAAAGTGTGTTTTTGTTTTTGCCCACCGTGATAAAGGTTACTTTCAGATTAGTAAAGCCTCAAGGCCTATATTACCTTGATGAAACTTATTTTCACCTAAGTCAAGCCAAACCAAATTGGATTAGCCACTGGTACAGGCCGACTCAAACTTAATGCAGCTGTGAAGTTAGGCGCAAAGCGCTGTGCAGTAGCGGACACGAAGGTCTGCGCGGACGTCAGAGGCAAGAAGACGCAGTCTCGCTTGTGGCGCACGCGCACAGCCGCCATTATAAGTTTGAATCTGCAAGGACCCCTTAGCAATAAACGTTGTATAGCCACGGAATAGAGTGTTTTGTCTTTTGCTCTCTTTTACGTGTTTGAACTCGGAAAAGACAACACACTGTAGAACTTCTGAGGCTAGTAGTAACGGGAATAGAGACTAGAGGTAGTCTTATAAATATGTAAAAGCTATGAAATAAACATTTATTTGGAAAGAAATTGGTTTTAATTTACTCTCAGCCGAGGCCAAGACAACGCACAACGGGCGTCGTGAGTCTTGCAATCGCAAATGACTAAACTGTGATAGATTCGTTAATGCAGGAAGTCAAATCGTAGGTGCCATATGTAATTTTAAAAGTCAATATAATTATTAATATAATCACATTGACAGCGAAACAAGGCTTTTTAAAAAATATATTTAGTGGCTTCTGCCCCTTATGGTTTTAGGGCACTTTTGCCATGAAATAAGGCTTACACTTAATCTAAACTTTACTATCAAGGTGCTATTTTGCTAATTGAGACTACATCTACATAAGTATAATATTCCTAGAAAATAAATACATGACTTGTGTAGAAAAAAGTCAATCAGCTCAGCTGTCGAGTTTTTAGCGGAAACTGAAAAGATGGTGTCGTGATTTTGTATTATTTTTAAAAACTCTTCGAGTGTTAAAATGTGAAAAATGTGGTGAAAAACCTTTACTGGTTGATTAACGTGAACGAGTGTGGGCAAATGATACAAACATTTGGAAATGCTTATTTTCATATTCTCTACAAAACTGAACTTAAAGTTTCAGAAATGTATCCACGGCTTTATTGAAATGAGGAACAGGGAATTCATGTCATTCATCATCACCCTCTCCTCCATCATCTTCATCATAGGTTTAACGACTAAAGTAGGCAAAACAAACGGATGACTAGGCGGTATGGCCATGTCAATTTTAGCCTGCCTTTGGAATAAAAAAATAAAAATAATAGAGCTATCAAGAATGTCAGTAGCAAGCAAGTGACAAGACAACGAGATTATTGACATTCGACACTTCGACAGACAAGTCAAGTCATGCGGTAAACGATTTTCAGTATGAACGGTACTATTTTCTTTAGATTTTCCTGTTTTGTTTTTAGACTACATGTGTAATGTCGTTATTCGATACTACAGTTTTCAATTCCACCCTTTACGAGGCTCTGTATCTTCAAATTGAGGATACTTTGTCATTCGCAAAAGATTTTGTGGAGTCCTGCGTCTCTTCCCTACCAGTCGAAAGTTTTCCCAAGTCTTTCGTGAATTTATCTGAACTATCGTTCTACGAAGAGATTTCAGAAGTATTTTACTTCAACGAGTTCCAATTTCTGCTTTTAAAGACGTTCTTTTTGATTCTATTGTTTACGTTGTTACTGATTGTTATATCTTGGCGTGTCTACGGGAATCGGATTTCGGAGCGGTTTATGAAGCCAGGTGAGTCAATAAACCACTTTATTTTGTAAATTAGGGGTAGGTCTAAGTCCTAGACTCATTTGAAACGATTATATATTGCTTTGTGCATAAATAATGTCATTACAGTGTTTTCTGCAATCATTAGTGTTTCTAAACTACTCAACTACTTACTACAATATTTCATCATAGTTACCTAGAGATCTTTTGTTGTGAAAATGACTAGCAGAGGACAGGTAAATTTTTTACAACACCTGATGAGTTTAATTTTTAATTAACATGTGGACTTAATCCACTTTGTTAAGACCCAGGTGGGTTAACTTTACCTCACCTTAGTTTATCTTGTTAGTAGCATAAACAAATCCATAGGGTGACTCACAAAAACAAAGAAAATAAAAGATAACTTATCTTTTATCATGACAGCTACATCAGCGACCATCGAACAACTAAAAGAGAGTGTGTCCAAACTAAAACTGCCCAAAGAACACACGCCAAGAATCTAAAAGAAAATGGCAGATAAAATAAAGAAGTTCTTCCAAAAGAAGAAGGTTGAAGCTAAGTTCAAGCTGGCCGGGCCAGGTCACAAGTTGAGTGACTCGGTGAATAGCAGCCAGAGTAATAGCAGCCAGAGTTCTTCCAAAGTGGATGTGGTACCGAAGAGATCAGGGTTGACTGCGGAGAGTAAGGTGGCTGCAGAAGCGGCTCTGGCAAGACTGGATCAGAAGAGGGAGAACCCTTCGTTTAATACATCTCTTGCAGCAATACAGGTATGTTTTACTTGTAAACAAAAAGTTTGTAAGGTAATAACCTTACAAACCTTTTAACACATATTACCTTTATTTGTAGATGACTAACCTGCTTGTAAGTGCTGTACCATAATAATACTTTGTATGTAGCTAGGTAACTTTGTAGTTGTAGGTAGTTAAAATGTAGTTTGGATGACAAAACCATAATTTGTAATTTCGGTTAACTGCTGATCTGTTGATGGAGCCAAAAGGTGGAAACATGTCTTATTAAACTCCTATTTGATTAATTTCAGTTATAAAAACTAACTACAGCCAATTCAATCTACATCTTCTAATACCTTTAAAATAATGATATTAAATCTTTATTAGTTCTGGTAAAATTTATCATCTGGCATTGTTAATTTATTTTTATTGTGTTGTGATAATATAATGTTCATCATATTATCATAGATTTACAAACATGTGGACAATGAGTCAATTCAAGATTACAAAAAAGTGCTCTGAGTTCCCTGGTTGAACTTAGATAGATAATTAGATACATCTGTAGGAATACCAAAAAAATATAATTAAATATTTAAAACCTATGCTATGACAGGCTGACAGCACTGCCTAACTTTATTTATTTGTTCTATGTAATTGCATACAAAAAGTTTTATCCACCTTTTGCATTTTGGCATAGATAATATAAATTTTTTAGAATGACCAAATCCTATTATGGAAACTGACATGGCTTTCACTTATTACCCTTATCCTACCTAATATTATAAATGGGAAAGTGAGTTTGCTCATTTGTTTGTTTGTAATGCTTTCACGCCCCAACTACTCAATTAATCATCATTTTTTGCATACATATTGTCTGAAGCACAGAGGACATAAGAAAGTTTAAAAAAAAATGGTTCCTGTGGGACCACGGGTGAAACCGCAGGCACAACTAGTGATTTTATAAAACAACTATCACATACAATTTGCGTCTCCCTTAACACTAACTCAGTGCAAAGCAAGCACACTCTCCTTGATAAAGGCTGCTGAATGTGGTTGATACTATAGTCGAAATAGCCAACTCAAATTCTATCCGAGTGATTCCCATTTCATAAAACCATAATGAGAGGCAACGACATCCAAAATCCATGAGTTAATTTATGATCAGTATGAACAATGAATATCATTTATGCACTCACTCATTAATTATTTTGTTCAAATTTAAAACCATTTAATCAATGGTCAACCTTTTACTCCAGGCTCAAGTAAGAAAAGAGCTAGAGAATGAGAAGGCATCAACATCAGTCCCCGAACAGACAGACAGTGTGGAGGAAATCAAGGAAAGAGAAAGTGATGTGCCCAAGAATTTTGCCGCTTCAGGAGTTTTCTTCAAGTAAGTGAGATAACTATGATATGGTTAGTCCCAAAGTAGGTTGAAACAAAACTGACTAGTTTTGCAATGTATATTATTGCAAAAGCATTTTTTGAATTTGCTTTAGAAGTGGTTCCTAAACAAACTTACTCTGGTTTGGATCAAGTAAATTCGTTTATGAGCCATTTCTAAAGGTTGAAACACACCAATCTGGTTCAGTCCGGTAAATGAGTGCAGTATGTTTGCAGTGCGAGTGTAGTCTGTGATGCGTTACACCTAACTGCACGCGCCTGCACGCACACGGGCTGCACTGGACACTGGACTGATGTGATGTCCAGTAAAAAAGCCCGTTGAATACTACCTCACTTGCGCTGTGCACTGCTCGAAGCCGTCCCGTATCTGCGTGCGTGCTGTCACTTTCGAGCTTTTTTGACGAGCTATCCACATTTCACGCAGCTACTGCAAACGGACTGCTTATGGTGTAACGTCTTTCATAATCTACACTTCTACACTTCGTAGCTTTGTATGTTTGTAACGAATTAACACTTTCGTCCGATTTCAAAAGTTCTTTCACCATTAGGAAGCTTTTTTTTTGACCCGGGAAAATCCTTAATGGATACCACCGGGCCTCAGGGGTGGCGGGGTGGTTATGTGGGAGTCCTTGCCTGATGGGCCTTACTGCCACCACGGGGGGGGGGGGGGGGCGGGGGGGGGCAGTAGGTGAGGTTACTCACTAAAAACCCGGGATGAGCATTCCGCCGCCTAGGCGGAGTGAGATGGGGTTGCGCTAGCATTCACCATCTCGTCCCGGCGGTTGGCCAGTGGAGGGATGACCCGGCTCACGAGGGCCATCCCCCAGACGTGTGGGATCGTGCAAGGCAGTGGAGAATCCCCCGACTCTCCACCAGTGATCCGCACAGCACTAGGAGAGAAAAAGGAGGCCTCCGAACTGCCGCCTCCTCCCCCCAGTTCGTCTACGCCAGAGGGGGTCAGACAGGACGTCGACTTCCCTTGCCCGCTCCGCGGCCTCTTTCGGCGCCATCACTGCTTCGCAGAAAGACCATTAGAAAGCTACATTATCCCTGAGTGACATAGGCTAAGTAACGCGACCGAAATCGCGGGCAAAAGAGCTAGTATTTCATAGTTGATTGAATCAGGCATTACTTTGCGGAGTTCATCTTCAAAATTGTTACTTGAACTAATATCTAGTGTAATTCCGCTTTGACGTCGCATTAAGTACATCAAGGAATATGAATTTTCTATTCTATTCTTAATTTAGAATTTTAAAAAATAATTTAATGACATTTACTAGAAAACTTCATACAAATTGATATTTGAATCTAATTTAAACGTTATACAATATATTATATTTCATACTTTACTGGCCCTTGCGAACTGCGAATGGACCGGACCGGTCAGCACTCGCATTTGGTGTCTTTTGTCATTTGGCTCCAGCCTAGTAAATGCGAACAGACTAGTTAATGAAATCTGTGCTAACGTTAAAATTAATATTGTGGTTAATTTCAGTTGATTTTAATTCTAACTTGAATATTTCTAGATGCCCAATGATCGGCAACGACATTCTCCCTCGAGACGAATGGAAGAGAAATATCAAGACATTCCTATACGAGCAGCTGGAGGAAGAGAGAGGGCTGACAGCCTGTCTCATTATACAGTCCTGCAACAACAACAGAGAGAAGGTATTTAAACGAAGAACTGCAAACTGGGACTGGAAGAGTTCGTTAGTAGCTATAAGGCGACTAGTTCTTACATTACCTTTACAGTGTTATTGGGAGACCAGTTTTTACACTAGTCCTAAGTGTTACTAGGCTTTTGTTTCTTAACCGACTTAAGTAATTATGTAAAGCCTTACAAATACCAAAGTTGTTTTCAAAATCGGTTCACAAATAACGGAGCTATGCGGTAGCAAACATTCAAGACAAAAAAATACAACCCAACTGAGAACCTCCTTCTTAGTTGATTGAATCAGGCGTTACTTTGCGGAAGTTCATCTTCAAAATTGTTACTTGATATTAGTTCAAGTAACAATTTTGAACCTCCTTCTTTTTTCGAAGTCGGTTAAAAAACAGCCACTGAACCAACGCGAAGCTCAAAATCAAAGGATAAAGTAGCGATGCAGACTCGCGTTTGCAAAACACGCTTCAAAAAGTGGTGGGAGATCTCCATTACTCTGTCATGTACGAGTATGAACAGATTTGGAAAGACATTTTTTTTTTATTTGTGATTTAGATATTTTAAGTATTAAGGATTAAGATATATTTTTTGTTTGAAAGGAAATACTTAAATTATTTTCAAATTGGAATTGAATTCTGAAAACGGGAAGTAGATTTATTTTTAAATATCATTTTAATATCAATATTATTTTATCTATCTGTCTGTCTCTTTCGTTAAAACTATTTGTGAGAGTGTGAGTGACAGAGATGTCACCGTTTCTGTACAAAAATACAAATTAACGTTTCGTTTCAGATTGAAACATGCGTAGAAACGCTGTGCAAATATTTAGAGAACATAATTGCCCATCCGGACGAGGAGAAGTATATGAAAATCAGAATGTCCAATAGGTACGTAATTTTACTGCAAATTATGTTAAAACCCGGCATGGAGTAGCATGGCGCGCAGTCCGCGCTAATCGAATTTCCAAAAATATACCGTCGCTTGCACAATGCAAAGTTGCTTTTCGCATGTCCGGTCGCACCTTGAATTTCAACAATCAAAGAAGATCGACTTCATGTATGCAGCATAGAGTTCCTTTTTGCATGTCGTTCTTTAAGCACACGTGCTGTGCGTAAGGCACACGGTGGGTTAAAAATTTTAAGGGTTCTTTCACACGTACCACAATTACACCACATCGTAGCGACAAAAAGTCAAGCAGCAAGCATCAAGCAAGAAAAAATGTCTTTGCAAATTCTACTATTCATTTTCAATACAAAATTGCGCCCGCCTACGTGGGTGTGGTTGTGGTATGTTTGAAACAAGCCTAAAAGCGATAGCCTAGTTGGAGAAGGCTCGCTTCTCAAGCCAGAGAGAGCGGCTTCGATCTCGGCTGAAGGCACACATACTGCGACGGAACAAGAGACCATTCTAGATGTGTTTAATTCGATTATGTGTCTGATGTCTGACATCGCATGCTGCAGTGGTGTGCGTTGCGATCGCGAGACCAGTTTTAAAGTCATTGGAGCGACTTGGGACTAACTGGTCCACGGGTAGAAGCCGCGTGGTCAACGAGTGAACGTCGCGTGGTCAACGAATTTGTAAGTAGTCTGTCAGCGATTGTGACTTGTCCACGCGTGAAAAACTCGCGGGTTGCGGCTGGTCAACGAGTGAGCCACTCGCCTTTCTCGCGTTGACAGCTTACGCCGAGGAGATCCGGAGTTGATGTAGTGAGCGTATATCCATAGAATCTATAGAATTAAAATGAATATGAATATAAAAATGAATCGCTGAATGTGTTGCTAAGCGCAAATCTCGAGAACAGCTGAACCGATTTTAATAATTATTTTTTTTAGAATATTCCGTTAAGTACGAGGATGGTTCCTACGCAGAGATATTTTTTTAAATTGTCTAAAAAATTATAATTAAGGCATCGACTATTAGGCGGTACGAAGTTCGCGGGGTCAGGCGGGGGGTAGGTAATACCTGGGGGGCTATTCCTGCGCGTGAAATGAGATGAGATTGTATCTTGGTCACTCTCACACCTACGACGTTTAAAACGAGATCAACAAGGATGAAAAAAAGTGAGGTGAAAATCTCAAATCTCCGAATAGGGCCACTGACCGCACGAGGCGAGCCGGTGCGGGTCGGGTCTCGAGTGGCTCTAATGAGTGATAACCTTAACTTTAAAATTTGACTGTGTCAATTTATGGTGCTTTTTTTATAACAAACTAGGCATGCGTTTGACCACTGACTCGCCTGATGGGAAGCGTTGCCGTGATCGAAGGTGTAACACGCTTGCCTAGGAGATACATATTTACTTTACTCTTAAACACCCCCGGATTGTATTTAGGTGGAAAGACGCAGCCAACGAGTTCCACACCTCTGCAGTTCTTACAAGAAAAGTTGACTTGAAACGCTTAGTGCGTTTTGGCGGAATTTCCACCATGAGAGGGTGTCTCTTACTGGTACGCCTGTGCTGTTATAAAAATGTTGTTGCATTTCATATAATTTCACTCGTATTTCAGGGTGTTTTTGGAAAGAGTTCAGCCTATAGAGGGTGCAATGGAACTGCTGCTAGCTGCGGGGTTCACCCAGCAGAGTTTACCCAACGCAGACGGAGCGAACGAAGATTTTCTGGTGTTTAACGTGGACAACGTGGATTCTCTTGAGACGCTGCATGTGAGTTACGTTCTTATATTAGCAACAAAATTGTATTAATGTGTACACTAGAACTGACATTTTCATATTATCATTAAATTATTTTATATATAACTAGCTGTCACCCCGCGACTTCGTTCGCGTTTATTATTTATATATATGTATATATGTGAGCTATCCTATCTGTTAAGTTAGATCGAACTGCACACGGTGTGCAAATTTGATTGAAATCGGTTAAGTAGTTTAGGAGTCTATAGCGGACAAACAACGTGACACGTAACTTATATATAATAAGATTTTATAATTATTTCATTTTTTTTTTAATATTATGTTATTACTTATAACATATGTAGTAAAAAAAAAAATCTAATCATATTTTTCAAAAAATAAAAGAAATAGCTTTTACCAGCGAATTCTTTAGTGTTTATTCAGAAAATAGTATTCGAAAACCTTTCTCGTGATATACTGTAACTAATTACCAAACTTCATCAAGATACGTTCAGCCGTTTAGCCGTGGAAAATCTACAAACAGACAGACAGAGCTACTTTCGATTTTATAAAAAGTAAAGATTTTAGAAGTGACTCCTGAACGTAGCCGAAGCAACACGTAAACAATTGACGCACACAACAAACACACGCACTATTTAATTACACACATGATGTGTTTATGTTCGGTTAGCAACTAAGGTAAGTTAATTGAGAACTCACTTGGGGGAGAGGAAAAAAAAAGAGTTTTTAAAACCAATTGACGAAAGTTTTTTTTAAATTATTTCTGTGTGAAAACTCATCAGTGCAATCAAATTCAATTAGTTTTTACCGTCGAAACTATATAAAGAAGAAGCGGTACGAGTCTAATTTCTAGTACACAGCACGTGGACCAAACACACATACAAGCAAACAGACACTACACAGGTCCGTTGACAGTATTATGTGTATCAATTACATAAGAATTAAGATAGAGAGACGTACAAGAAACTGTAGCGAGAACGAGACAACAATAATTATCACAGTTGCGACTGGTTGCGTTTGTTTTTGACTACGGTGAATTGTGTGCATGCACCTAATTTATGCGTGTTTATATTATGTTTAGGTTTTCTTACCGCAACTCAGGTACTAAAACATAACATATCGTCACGCCTTATCCCCGAAGGGGCTGGCAGAGGTGTAAAACACCCACACTTCGCCGGACGATATTCAGTCCCAAATGTGACAGAGGGCGACCCTGTGGCAATACACCGGGCACCAGTCATGTAGCAGATGACATACAACACGCATACAACATATGTTCACACAATGAACAAATTGGTGCGTGCCCTCGGCTGGGTCCGAACCCGCTCCCTCTGGCTTGAGAGGCGGTCCTTCTCCAACTAGACTATCATCGTTTAACCAAAACTATAATAATTAAATGAACTTCCAGACGTTAATAGACGCGTTACGCTCCGCGACGCCGATCCAGCTGGAGCTGGACCGCAACCTGCAGGTGTTGCTGCCGTCGCAAGCCGCCGCAAAAGTAGGGCTCCCAGCAGCGTTCTACGCACTCACACCCGCCGAGTTGAAAAGAGAGGCACAGCTACGGTATGTAATATTCATGACCATTATCATTTCACAGTCTTTTACGTCCCACTGCAGGGACACTGACCTATCCTCAAACGAATTAAACCGTTATCCGCCACGCTGGCTCAGTGTGGGATGGATATCATATGTCCGAGAATTAATTATTCTGGGTACGGTTTCCTCGTGTTTTCCCTTTACCACTACACTACTAACACTAGAAATAAGAATAGGATAGCTGTACCTAGATTTAGAATTAACTTAAAATATAACAGGGCTCACCGAGGGAAAATTCAAATCACATTTAAAAACTACATTAATGAAAAGAGGATATTATAAGGTTGAGAATTATTTAGAAGATAAAGATGTCTGGAGCCTTCCACTTCCGCCAAGTAGCCACTAGTATTTATAGATATTACCTAGTTGTAAGCCAAAATTTGTGAGACTGTAATTTATTTATTCTATGAAAAAATAATGACCCTCAGTTTCTTGCCTGTTCTTCTGAGTAGAGGCTTTTTGTCCGAACAAGGCGGTCGAGTCTATTTAAATAACTTTGACGTTCATAAGTGTATCTTTGATACCTAAATTGAATAAATACATTTTGACTTTGACTTTTAAAATCCGCGTACAGTCGATCTGGCGTGATTCAACAGACCACCAACCAGTAGTAGTTGAGTAACCAACGTTCATCCCATCCATCTATCTAAAGCTATCATCTATCTATCTAAAATAGCTAAAGGTATTTGCAAAAAAGTCATTGCCATATTGCGAGTACGCACATTTATAGTAAGATTTTTATATTGTTTAATTGTTTCAGTTTGTTTCTTCGTTTACTTTATTTTTTTCTTTAATTCTATTGTTCGTTTTTTTTGTTTGTAAGGATATTTTATTTCAATTTCTGTGTTATTAGTGCATATTTATATTATTCAAATTTATTGTTAGACATAAGCTGTAAATAATGTAATATTTATTTTTTTATTATTAGGTATATTAGTCCGTAAGTTACATTATAAAATAAATAAATAAATCTAAACTTTTGCATTTACGATATTAGTTTGATGGTCTTTCTCCTGTTTCAGAGCTGAAGTGATAGAAAAGAGTCAGATGCTGCGAACGAAGGCTATGCGAGAAAAGGACGAGATTAGAGAAATGCGGAAATATAAATTCGCCATCATCAGGGTGCGGTTTCCGGACGGAATCTTGCTGCAGGTAACATGCACTCAATTTTTTTTTAAACAAATTTTTAATTGTCCGTGCTGAGCGAAACTTAGTAAATTTAAACCTAAACTCATTAAGCCTAGCGTTAGCTTTGAATACAAGATTATTTTGTGTATTTTGTAAAGAAATAAATATTGTCAGTGTTATTAATTTTTAGGCCCATATGCTAAACGACGCTCAATCTTGATTTCAAACTTGTTTTACCATACATTAAAACTAACATTAACATTAACTAACATTTTAAATCGAAATTCATGACTAAGCGTCGTTCTTGAATACGGCCCTTAGACTTAATTTGCATTGCCGGCGACTCGATGAGAATTTTACGTTACTGTACAAAGTAAAATGAGCTTTAAGTCAACTGTTCAACTCACAAGTGATGATAGCCTAGTCGGAGAAGGCTCGTTTCAAACTAGAGGGAGCGGATTTGGACCCAGCCGAAAGCACGCACTAATATGTTAATTGTGTGAACATAATATGTGCGTATTTAATGTCATCTGCTACATGACTGGAGTCCGGTGTATGGCGACAGGCTTATTCCCTGTCACATTCGGGACTGAATATCGTCCGGTGAAGTGTGGGTGTTGTACATCTCTGCCAGCCCCTTCGGGGGAAAAGCGTGACGATGTGTTATGTACTGTTACAACGCACAAAATTCGGATTATAATCGAGGTTTCGAATTCGCGCGGGACTTTCAATTTCGATTCGTTAAATTCTTCTCGACGCGCCGGCAATGTAAATTGAGCCTTCGGAGTGTTTGACCACAGTGTAAAATCGACTATATTGTACTATCAACTCGTCAACGATTATGTAGTTTTTTTGTTAATTGTTAATGATAAGTGAGTGAAAAAAACGAAAATTAAAAAATGATTTTTTTCAGGGAACATTTTCGGTGTACGAAAAGTACAACGAAATCCACGAATTCGTCCAAGAGAACTTAGAAAACGACCTACCCTTCATCCTAAACACGCCTACGGGTCACAAGCTAATCTTAGAGGAAGACGCGAATAAGACCCTTATTGACCTTCGATTAGTGCCGGCAACAGTACTCACTTTCGCTTGGCACCCGTCGGTTATAAACGAAATTAGTAGGAGCCCTAACAGGGATGTGTATTTGAAACCTGAAATTATGATTTTGGTGCAAGAGTTGTAGAAATAGTGAGTAAAAATGCTACTTGAAAATTCTGACAACGACTTCTTAAACAGTAGACCTGTAATACACCCAACATTGACATACTAGTATAAATTAAAAAATATATAAAGATGCCCAACCTCGATTCTCGTCAAACATAGCTAAGAACACTCCCGACCAATTTCCCTTTCAAACCCGACTAATTTCAATAAAAAAAAAAAATATCGGTTCTTCCGTTCGGGAGCTACGATGCCACAAACAGACACACACAAGTCATAAATAACCTCTTACTGGACAGTTGGGTAATGAAATCTGGTAATTGGTTAATGATCACATATTATACTGATTTTTCCAAAGCGTTTGATATTGTCAACCACAAAGCTTTAATCCAAAAAATTGGACATGCTGGTATTTGCGGTTCATTACTACGATGGTGCGAGTCTTACCTAAATAATCGCTCACAGCTGGTCATCGTCCGCGGCTTTATGTCCCCAATAAATAAAATTCCTTCGGACGTGCCACAGGGATCGCATCTTGGCCCCTTGTTCTTCCTCCTCTTTATAAATGATCTCTGTTATACAATAAGTTCCAGCTATAAAATGTTCGCTGATGACTTGAAAATTTACAGAGTAGTATGCTCCAGAGCTGACATTATTAGCTTGCAAAACGATCTCGACCTCATAAATCAGTGGTGTCATAAAAATATGATGATCTTGAACCCGTCAAAGTGTCACCACATAAAATTTAGTCGAAAGAAAAACCCGCTCTTTGCCACATATCATATTAACGGAGAGCTACTTAAAGAAGTGACATCAACTCGAGACCTGGGAGTTATTGTTGATCAAAAGTTAGATTTTAGAGAGCATATCGATCATATCGTTAAAAAGGGGTCGAGACTGGCAGGCTTTGTATTAAGACAAACAAAATCATTCAAAAACCCTGAAATCCCTATTATCCTATTTAACTGTTACGTTCGCAGCCTTGTGGAATATTGTAGTCCGATCTGGAACCCCTTTTACGCTGTCCATGACAAAAGGATAGAAACCCTCCAAAAGAGATTTTTCTATCATCTCACGTATGCCAACAATAAATGTCTTAATCTCAAAAGTTATGAATCTAGACTTGATCACTATAGAGCCACTTCGCTTGGCCTCAGGCGCAAGTCAGCTGACATAGTTTTTCTTTATAAGCTCATCCACGGCAAAATTGATAGCTCCGATTCACTTACAAAGATCAACTTTACCATTCCTCGTACTGTTAACCCGCGCCGCGATGGGAAATCGCTGACCAAGTATATTTGTCGTACCAGGTATGCTCAAAACTCACCCATAAACCGCTTGTGCAATACTTACAACAGCGTTTGCCACAAACTTGACATTTTCAATACGTCAGTCAACAAAATAAAGAAACATATGTTTGTCAAATCGGATCAGTCAAGTCAACCTTCACACTTGTAATTATTAAATATTAGTTATTAGCTATTTGTCTTAGCGTTCTTTAGTATTAGCTACATTTTTTTTTATATTTTAGTTTATTCACAATGTTAAGTGTAATATTTGTGTACATGCTGTGTTTGCACTTAGAAGGCTGTTCAGCCACATGGTTATATTTGTATGTGTCAGTATTTTTATTGAAATGGGCTGTTGCAGCCAGTTTGCAAACCAATAAAAAAAAAAAAAAAAAAAAAAAAAAAATTAGTCTGCTCAGACAAAACTTTGGCGCGGTACCGACGAGGCGACGTGTCATTGGTGAATAGGGCTTTACATAAGTACTTATTATACATAAGTGTTGATTGATTTGCCGTATTACATTTCTACTGAATAGGAAGTCGTTGCGTAAAACACAACTGCTTATGTGACACTATCTCTGTCTTATTTGAACAGCATCGGTAGTTGGCAAGGAAATATAGCGAAATCTGGTTATAGCGTCGAGATTAACGGCTGACTTCGTACTAACCGGACGTTGATGCAACTGATTAACTTTTACAGCACAATTCGTATAAAAAAACTTAAGTATGTTTACGCCAAAAAAAAAACAAGCTCTTGGTCGTTATAACCCGATTATACTATACTTCCAGTTTGTCCGTCTTGACCATAGATCACCACATATAGATTTCGCATTGTAAGATTTTTCGACCGACAAAAACTTTCTAAAGTTGGAGACCAGTGCGACTAGCAGGGACTGAGATAAAGCTTCCGTATTGGCTATATTATGGTAACATTTACCCGCGATCAGCTATTGACCAATGAACAAGTGTTTGTATATATACAGGGTACTGGCAATTTATTAGCATCCTTTTAAGGGCATATTCTGTACATCATAACAAACATCTTTTGTTCTATTACTTAAAAAAATCGCATTTATTTTCTTACATGCAAAGTAAAAAAAAAAAAAAAATTACCGGTCTAAGCATAACTAAATCTAAGTAAAAATGCGCGCGCACTTTGAGGCGTCGACAAGCGGGCGGCGGCTCGGATGCTATAAAAAGTTATCAAGTGTTGAAGAAAACCACAAAAACTTAAACATTTTTTTGGGAAATTTGTTGAGTTTTGGAAAAAGCTGTAAAACAAAAGTTATTTGTTTTGATGAACAGCATAATGCTCTTAAAAGGATGCGAATTGATTACCAGTAACCATATATAGGTGAATTTAACCAATGCGTGTGGGCTTTGATTTTCTTGTGTGCGAAATCTATTGAAGTTAATCTTTGATCTGGATAGTGACAAAATAAATTTTAAGGAGACTGAAAGTATATACTAGAAATGAACAGATTGACAACTTAATAATTTAGTTATCGCATAATAATATTATGGAATGAAATAAAACACGACCACAATTATACATTGTACGGCAAATAATGCTGGCACATAAGTTTGTAAATCGCCCGCCAATCACAATTAACGCCGCGAGCATAGACAATTATCGACGACTACAGACGAGTAAACTCTACACGCACTCGTGCTCGTGGATAATCGTTTATGATCTTAGATCATATCTAACGGAGATAGGGTACGAAAATCTGAAAATGGACGGCATTAATTAGGTGCGTGATGGATTGTGTTGCACACAATCCATCGTAGTCACAAACAAACGCAACCAGTCGCAATAGTGATAATAATTGTTGTCTCATTTTCGCTACAGTCTCTTGTACGTCTCTCTATCTTTGTTATTGATACACGGAACATATGTATTGGACATCTCACTTTGGATAGACATGGTGTGTCTGGGAATAACAGAAAAAAATGTTTTCTTTATTTTGGTGTTTAATAATTGTCTATGAAAACTAACATAGAGACGCGAGCCATAGAGTTAACTAAAAATCTGGAGGCAGATCAATAAAAAATCTGGCGGTTCTAAAACTATGTTTACTGCGTTTTCTCTATCCAGTTGTTAATTTGTTCTTTCCTACTTTAAAGGCTAGTGGAAAATTCAGGCAGAGGATAAAATAGCAAGTATAGCAACACTAACAATGTTTTATATAAAACGACTCAGTAATTATTGCACATAATTTTGCCTTCACTACTAATTTATTGCGAAGAAATTTTACTCTACAAATTTTATCAATTGTTATAACTCGTAAGGTCAACTGATATGAACGCGTCTGTAAGGCAATTGCGTCTTTCGAGAATTACTGACAAACCCTTCACACATTAAGCAACTAACGCCATCTAGTACAGATTACTGTAACTAAGAAAAAAGATGAAGGTAGTGCCTAATTCGTGCGTCACAGACGCATTTGTACCAAATGATCCTAAATTGAAATCAGGATGGAATTGGAGTGATCCTGATGTTGACGTTTTTAATTTTTTTAATCATTTTTTCTTCTAAACACTGAAACATTTAAAAAAATAATATCTTTCAGCTTATTGATCGTCAGTTAACACTATGCACTTATTTTTTGTTTAATGGCTCGTTTGCACGAGCTTCGTACTTGTCATCTACACCAATGTGTTGTTATACAATTATTATTATTATAAAGAGGTAATGTTTGTATGATTGTAAGTATGTATGTAGGTAGGTATATAGTAATCTGAATTACTAGTCCGACTTTAAAACTTCTTTCACTAACCTCGTGTAAAATAGCAATTAAGCAAAAAATATAAGTGCATAGTGTTAACTGACGATTAGTAAGCTGAAAGATATTTAAAAAAATTAAATGTTTCTGTGTTCAGAAGAAAAAAATATTAAAAAATATCGTGTGCTAGTCAGCGTAACTCTAATTCTGGCCCAATATTTCTCATGTATTCACATACATTCTTAAATCCTATAAAAATATAATTCCACTATTCAAGACTTTTGCATAGTATTTCTCACGCATGAGTCGAAGTTTTTTTTATAATGATCAAATAACAAGGTTGTAAAAAAGAAAAAATGTCTATAGATGAGGAAAAATACGAATATGAGATTTTGGTAGTTCGAGCCAAATGGATTGAATAAAAGTGACCGTTTTTTTATTTCAAAATAAATGTTACAATATATTTATTTTGTGAGCAACTTAATTTGTGTGATAAATGTTTTCAATCTGTGATCTGGCGGTGGAACGGTTAACAAACTTTTGTCTCAATCTACATGGCACGAACCATTGATATATGTATATTATGTATTTTATCGTGTGAAATGAAGGTCTTCCCTAGCTTGGGAATAGCTTACAGATGAAACGAAAAAACTCGAGCGAATGTGCTGTCTCTTTCATTTTAATTGAAATAAAGAGAGACGACACGCATTGGTTTGCATTCGCGGTCGGTCTTTTGTCTCGTTACTTTTCAATTGAAATTAAAGAGACGTAGCGATTCGTATTCGGTCTTTCTGCAGGTACATTTACGAATCCTTATCTGGTCTAAGCCCTAAGCGATTGAATCGCTACTGTAAAATATAATGTATGTATAAAAGACAACTATAAAATGTATTTTCATATAATACATCATAATAACTATTCATTATTTGCTAGGCATATTTTTTAAGAATTTGTTGTAAATCTTAACAACGGCTCTTGTGATCTTACAACTGATAATGGAGGCACTACCACTTTGCCCTACCAAGTGGTCTCTCTGGTGGGGTGCAATGGAATACTAAAAAAAATTAGGCGACTTTACACCACTGATTCATTAGGTTAGCAAACTTACTGAAATTTATTGTTACACTAGCTGTGTTCCGCGGTGTTACCCGCGATTAAAAAGTATCATATTATTTAAATGATAGGATAGGATAATTTAAATAAATCTTAGATTGCCAACCCTAGTGAAGCAGAACCAACAAAAACTTATTTCCAAAGTAATTTGCGGCACCAATGGATTAGCTGGGCAATATCGCCTCCAAAATGTTCATCATTCCACTACGACCCACCAGGTTAGTGGGGCCATTCACTAACCAAGACACTTAGTAGGGTAAAGTGTAAGTTCCTGAAAAAGGGATAACAATTTTAATTTTGTTGCCTTCAAGTAATCTTGCTTTCGTCATCTTTAGTAATTAAATATGGCGATACTTACATGCCAGCCTGTTTATTTTTTAAGTTTAAGAATGTTTTTAATTTATTTTTAAATCTAATTTGAAACTTTTATTGTATATGAGATGTTCATTGTTCACATAATGTTTCAATAAACAAAGAAATGTTTATTTATGTGTTTTATTTTACGTTTTTTAATCTCTACATTCATTATTCATTCATCAACATTCATCATTCATCGGTTGACTCTGGGGCTTTACTGGACGAGAGTGACAGATGACAGAACACAATGGAGACAATTGGAGGAGGCCTATGCCAAAAGGCACACCGAATTGAGAGACATTATCTAAAATTTAAAACTAAAATAGTGCAAATATGTTAAAACCCAAATATTCGGACAAAATGGCTATTGTATTGTAATCTCTACATAATATAATATAGAAAGCAAATCTGAAAACACTGACTTCTCGTCCATGTAAAAAATTTTTAGGCTTTTTTTAAAACTGCTTGACTGATATCGAAAAAAAATTATTTATGAACACCTCTAAAGTATGATCTACCATACAAAAAAGAAAATATTAGCCCTTTGACTGCTGAAAACACATACAATGTGTTTTGTCAAGCGTAACGCCAGTGCAGCCAAACACGCGAGGCGCGTAAAGCCAAAATTCAGTACAACCGTGAGGAAAAACACATAGGTACGTGTGTGTTTATCTCCGGCGTAACGCCAGTGCGGCCGTACACGCGTCGCGTTTGCCTACAATGTTTTTTTACGAGCTAGACACTATCCTGATGGTAAGGGACAATGCCCTTTCACTGCTGCAGTAGCATACAACATTTTTTTATCCTATTTTATACAATTACGATTTTAAAATAAGAAATAAAATGATTTCGTAAAATTCATAGTCGTAGTTCTTATTAACTTAATAACACACAGGCTATTTCACTTCACAACAAACTTCGAGTCGCAGCTGTGTGTAATCCACCGGCGCGGCGCGAGCAACGGCAGTGCGGGTTTTACGCGCCAGGAGGGCTATTCCTACGCGTGAGATGAGATGAGATTTTATCTTGGTCACTCTCACACCTATGACGTTTCAAACCAGAGCAACAAGGATGAAAAAAAGTGAGATGAAAATCTCAAATCTCCGAATAGGGTCCCAGGCGTGTTTACACGCCGCGCGTGTACCTACCTATCGCCGCACTCGCGTTGCTCGGCCGAACGCCAGTGCCGCCCAGTGGTGCTATTCAGAACCATTCGGAAACGTTTCCGTTCGGATTTCATACATTTTAAGCCTAAATTATTCGAATGTCACTCTATTTTCATAAGTTTTTAAACGTGATTAATTCTTTCGATCGGATTTATACTTGATTCCCTATAACAAACTGTGTAAAAGTAGACTGAGATTCGAACAATTTGAGTTTGAAATTTCTGGGATCCGATCGAAAACGTTTCCGAATGGTTGTGAATAGCCCTGCAGGAGGGCTATTCCTACGCGTGAGATGAGATAAGATTTTATCTTGGTGACTCTCACACCTATGACGTTTCAAACGAGAGGAACAAGGACAAAAAAAGGTGAGATGAAAATCCCAAATCTCCGAATAGCGTCCCAGTGCGGCGATACACGCTAGGCGTGTAATTAGTATTGTTTTAGCATTTTCTGAAAAACACCTCAGCAGCCAAAGGGTAATAATCTATTCATAATTGGGTAATCGCGTAACATACATACAAAAAAAAAAACATACAGACGGATTGAGAACCTATTCTTCTTTTTTTATGTCGGTAAAAATTAAGTAGCTTTCCGCGTCTGTCTGTCTCTCTGTCTTTATATCCGCTAACTTTTTAACCACGCAACAGATTTTGATGCGGATTTCACCATCAGCTAGATAATTTTTCACGGAAGGTATTTAGGTATCGTGCGAAACCGGGTCGGGTCGCTAGTCAATTTATAAACCATCACTAGAGATCCGATTACTATACTAGCTGTTATTCGTGAAATCGCGAACGCGTTTATTAAAAAATTAGACATATCGTCACGCCTTTCCCCCGAAAGGGCTGGCAGAGGTGTGATACAAGACCTACACTTCGCCGGACGATATTCAGTGTCAAATGTGACAGGGGGTGAGCATGTCGCCAGATACCAGGCTCCAGTTAGCCGACACGACAAAATTCAATAAAATAGAGCATAGCGACAAAAGGTAGCGCGGACCGTCTTTCGACTAGAAAGAATCGGTAAAATTATAGATTTAGTCGTTTGAAACGTCGGTTTAAAGGACGGTGCTCGCGCCCCAGTATTGCAGAAAAAAATGGCCCGTCTAGGAGCGTCCTAACATAAAGCAAATCCGATTTTTAAGGTAGCATATAGGTACTAAATCCTAACCCAAAACTAAGTCCATCGATGCCGGAAACGCAGGATTTTCCAATGAAAGAAGTGCTCTCCAAACTACTCAACCCATGCACCTAGTTAGGTAAATATTTGACGTGCTAACCTGAACTTGTGGATTATGAAAATTCACAATCGTTTGTTGCTAAGAATAACACAGAAGGTTAAAAAAACGACAACGTGCTTGCAAAATTTATTGGTGATCGATTGAGTTGTGAAGGTGTAACAAACTAATATACGAACAAACTTACTTTCGCGTTTACAAACGCGAAAATCCTGACTTACATTATAATGTAAGTCAGGATTACGCAAGTCCATGATCCAAAATAACAAGGTCTAAATCATTCAGCAAACAAGTAATGACGTCATCATCATCCGTCTCTTTCGAACTTGTTGTAATGACTTATTTCGGTCTTGCTTGCATCGATTGACGTCACTACGTGTTGCTGAATGCTATGCCTGGCGGAGTATATTATTATACCGTGGAGTTATCTAACTATACTTTACCTACCACTTCTCATTTTCACTACGCGCTGCGCGTATCAGGATGGCCTATTTCAGATTAGGGTGAACACACACGTGCCGTAACACGGCGAATTCAATCAATTCAATCCCAACGACGTTCCTAATCTGATGCAAGGTATCTCAGCGACTTGAGTGAATCGGTTTCTTAATCTAGGCAAACGAGTTCTACTCCACCTCATCGTATGTCGTTCATCGTAAGGTTCATGATCTCGTAGCGTCGAAAACAACGTAGCCATCGTGGCAATAAGATGTCATCGTAGGCCCTCTGGAGGGCTATTCCTACGCGTGAGATGAAATGAAATTTTATCTTGGTTACTCTCCCACATATGACATTTCAAACGAGAGCAACAAGGACGAAAAAAGGTGAGATGAAAATCTCAAATCTCCGAATAGGGCCCCTGGAGGGCTATTCCTACGCGTGATATGAGATGAGATTTTATCTTGGTTACTCTCCCACATATGACATTTCAAACGAGAGCAACAAGAACGAAAAAAGGTGAGATGAAAATCTCAAATCTCCGAATAGGGCCACTGGTTCGTGTCTTTCATCTCATACTTACGGCGAACCGTGGGACACTTACTACCACGCCTTCTCTTAGGACTAAGGCGGCCGAACTGACAATGCTGCTGAATTATGAATTTATCTGCACGACTAATCATGTTCCTCGCATGGGATTTCCTAGAAATTATGTGGCTATTTAATTATTTTTGTGAACAAGAATTTAAGAACAGCCATTCCTTTCAGTCATAAATCATATTCTTGCTTGTTCTATTTTTATCCTACTAGTCCTATTAGTATTATTAATGCGAAAGTTTGTACGAATTGATGGATGGATGTTTGTTACTCTTTCACGCCAGAACGGCTGAACAGATCTCAATGAAATTTGGCACAGAGATAGAATATAGTCTAGAATAGCACATACGATACTTTTTTAACCGCGGGTGAAACCGCGGGGCGCAACTAGTTTCTAAAATTTATTGCTACCAACGTTTATTGAGTCAGACAATCCGACTACTTATTGTTTGATGTGGGCAAAACTATAGTCGGAACTCGAAGTATCTGACTCAATAAAACGTGACCAATCCCATTTCATTTTTATAATATAAAGGTAAAGATTGTAACTGGGGACGGAACCCCACTCCCTGTTCGGTACTGGGGCCCTATTCGGAGATTTGAGATTTTCATCTTACTTTTTTTCGTTCTTGTTGCTCTCGTTTGAAACGTCATAGGTGTGAAAGTGACCAAGTTAAAATCTCATCTCATCTCACGCGTAGGAATAAGCCCACTGACCAAGCGAAGCCCACTGACAGTGCCTTTGGCATCCTGTACCCTTTCAATCCTGAAAACACTTAACAATAGGTTAAATAATAGGTTTTGAAACCTGCTTCTTCACCACTGTGCCATGAAACATGTACCACTTGTCTTTTGTTTGATTTTGAAACTTGTTATAAAAGAGACATTTTAGTTTCTTACTATAACTATTTAGTATTATTTTAAGTTAGAAAAATTGTTACGCAATTTATACATAGGCCGCATAGGCGGAAGAGAGACAATGACCAAATCATAACTAACGCCTCAGAATAGCGCCTGGTTCTCAGGCTTCCCATCCGGAACAGTATACGTTCACCTTTACACTTATCAAAGTTCATTATACAGGGTTGGAACGCCAACTTTTTTCACCCCGCCGCGCCGGCTGCGCTGCCATTCTTTTTGTCCCATTTTCAGTGTGCACCGTAATTGCCGTCAGTTTTGAGGGCTCTCCATTTTGAGAAGTATTATGCGGTGTAAAGCAGCAGCGCTGTAAATTCAAGTGCTGGATTTCAAAGACACAGCTTTTCGCTTGTATTGAGAGAAAATGAGCAAGTGAACCGCGCACAGAAACTTAAATATGAATGAATTACTCAAATATTAAAAAAAACTTAGCTGGCAGTAAGCTGCTATCTGCCGGTACAACGCCAGCACTCGTTTTTAAATAGTTTTATTTCGTTTAACTTTGTAAAGTTTGTTTGTTACTTCTATAGGTCCCATTCAGAACGTTAAATTGCTAATTCTAAACTAACTATAAATATTCATGTCCTTGTCTAATGCGCAGAAATAGCTAGGACAGGTATTTTTTTAGCTTGAATAAATTTAGCAAGTTAGCGTTCTGTTTGGGGTCTTATTTTTGTTTTAAATCGTTCTACAGCTTTTCAACTAAGTACTCCTACTATTTTAATTGACATTGCTACAACGTTTATATCAGGCTTACAATATACCATGTAGGTACATTTAGTTTCTTGCCTGTCCTTCTGGCTCTTTTACCGAGCAAGGTGGTAAAGTCATTTTTAAAACTTTGGCGTTCATAAGTGTGTCTTCGATAAGTACCTAGTTAAATTGATTGAATGAATCAATCCTTTGACTTTGAAATTGTAAGCTTTAGGTATGATGGTTTTAGAGCGAGTAGCGGGCATAGTTTTATATTCATTTTGATTGTATTCATGAATTTTCTATGTAAGAAATTGTTTAAAATAGTTTTAGCAACGTCTTGGTGTTTGTATAATTCCAAAACCCAAATAGCTGCTATTTGGGTTTTGGAATTGGAGTCGGCGTTTAAACCATGAATATTAGATAGTCAACAGCTTGCTGCCAGCTATATTTGGACACGCCCTTATATAGGTCGAGCTACATCGTAGTCTGAATTATTTTAGCTCTATTTTCATCCCCGCTTCATCCACGTACAGTTCTAAGGGCTCTCCGCATTAGTTACGTATGGTGTGCCATTTCAAAGGAATTACTCGCGTAAAATTTTCATTTTCTTAGGAGTAAAAGGATACCTAGGTATTTTGCTTAAACTATAATCCTTTTACTCTTTGGTATGTTGCGGTTTTATATTGTGGCTCAGATCAACCTAGAGAATAAGATGGCACACGGCGTATGATTTAGGTGAAGCCAAAAACTATCCAAAAACTACGCTACTGTCGTATTTGGACACAACACGCACACATTGACGCAAGAAAACTACGCTACTTGCTTGGTCATTCTTACCTCGACATTATGTGCATTGGTATAAGTTATAATTTCGTGTACATAAATATAGTCAATGATAAAAGTGTGGCCAGGACTACGTTTTGAGGTTCTTTTTTAAAACTGTGCAGTATTTTTACTAGTTCATTTTTGAAAAAACCGTTACATTAAACTCTTATAAATATGTACAGTTTTAGAATATTAAATCTACTAAGGTTGTATATTGGGAAATGGTTAACGTAGAGTTTGGGAATTAATATTAGTTTTCGAGCAATTGTACCTAAATGTTTTTCATGGCAACATTATCACGCACACAAGTTTAAAAAGAAGTGGCTTCAGCGAGATATAACGCAGTGTTCCATCTTTTCCTCTAGGTTGATCTGAGTATTGTGGCTGAAAGCTGTAAATGACTGTTGTAATTTTAACGCCTGATTCAAACGTAATGTCAAGTCTCACGTTTGTTTGATGAATACTCGTTCGCGTTACAGACTATGACCATAGAACATATAATAATACCTACTACGCTATGACACTCATGGCCACTTGCACTGAATATAAAGTTGTCAAACTCCGTGCTTTTCTAATTTTAAAATACTCATAGTGCACTATTCGCTTATCGAGCACATAAAAAGTGAACATTCTTACATGGAATGACCTAAGGTTCGTGTATAAAAAATAGGTAGGCTGCCTCATGGAATCCAATAGCGAATTAATCCCAAAGAAAATCGAAAGGAAACTAACTAAAGTCTAAGTATTTTTTTCATTTTCTAAATAATTAAAAAATAATAATATTTGTTTGGCTGTCTCTTATGCATTCTTACATTTATTGGATCAAATTGAAACAGCTTGCATGCGCAACTCGTTTTTGAACCCCAAACCCAGCATCGCACCGGGCACAAAAGCATCAGCTAGTTACGAATATTCATGTAACTGATCATCAAAATAAGATAAGCCGTCATTCAGAATTCAAAATTCAAGATCAATTGACTTGATCAAATCTTGCTGATAAGGCGATTGTCACGCTACTTCGGGCTACGCAACGTTGCGCGGACGACGAGCTAAATTTCCTTCGTGAGCAAAACGTTAGGCGTCATCCTAACTGAGCAGCTGACCATTTGCTTCCAGTTCACCACTCTATTTGTATATTTTAACCAACATCCAAAATGGAAGACGTTCTCAATTCGACTGTTTTTTTTGTATGTATTTCACGCGATAACTCCACCAATTGAAAATCTATTTTTTTTTTTGTTTGTTCAGTGTATTTGAAAATCAATTTTAATGATTATTTTTTTGTTTGGTATAATTATAATTTAGAGGTGGTTCCATATTAATTTTATCGAAATCGGTCAAGCAGTTTTCAAAACATAAACGAGAGTAAAAAAATAGTTTACATGGATGACGAATCACAGGAGGGGAAGTCGGTTTTTAAAATTTGTTTTTTATGTTTAGCAAAGAGTGTTTAGTGGAGTATCCGAACACCGTGTATTAAGTACACGCGTATTCAGTTTGCGGCGTTTCGCTTGCTAACGAGCGGATGATTCACATTTTGTTTGCTACAGTTCACCGCAGCCAGCGGACAGTCAGCCGCCCACATCAAAGTCAAAGTCAAAATGTTTTTATTCAATTTAGGTATCAAAGATACACATAAGAACGTCAAAGTTATTTAAATAGACTCGACCGCCTTGTTCGGACAAAAAGCCTCTACTCAGAAGAACAGGCAAGAAACTGAGGGGCATTATTTTTTCAAATAGTAAATAAATTACAGCCTCACAAATTTTGGCTTACAACTAGGTAATATCTATAAATACTAGAGCTACTTGCCGGAAGTGGAAGGCTCCAGACATCTTTATCTTCTAAATAATTCTTAACCTTACAATACCCTAATGAGATGTCATAGTAGCCCCCCATGATAAAACCTTAAATTCGCGGTGCGCCTACCTTTGCAAGGCGCGGAGTAGTGTGAGAATCGCCTATGCCTATCTCAGACCTGTTATCTTATCAACGCATTACGATATTAATATTAATGACAAGTGGGAGAGATGTCTACATCTGTGAGCCTTGGTTAGATGCTGGTGAGAAATTAGACAGCTGGTTTTAATTCTGCAATAGTTTCTCTAAGCTTAGGCGTTGTGTAGTGAAAAACTAATTAAAGGGTAAGTGTTTTTCATGACATTTAAAAGTTTTTATTGAACTTGACGTTCTATTTATGCTGAGGAGTTGCAACACCTAACTTTAACAATAACCAAAAACCTTAAACTGGAAACTAAAAGTAATCAGTAATTGTTTTGATATTTTGTTCGTGGATCAATTTGTAACCTTTTCTTGGAGTACTCTGGGAATAACCCCGTTTTTTATTTTAGGGTTCTGTACTCAAAGGGTAAAGCGGGACCCCATTACTAAGACTCGGCTGTCCGTCAGTCTGTCTGTCTGTCCGTCTGTCACCAGCAAGCCTAGCATGCGCGCTTGACAAAATTCTTCTCGTCACTTTTTGTCGTGTGAGAACGAGACAAGGCTACGTGTAAATATACTTCTGTCTCGATAAAAAGAGTCCACATACCTTTGTCGCGTTGCGCAGCTAGGCCTGCAGGCTGTGCTCGTATCTCATGAACCGTAATTTTTTTTATTTATTAATTTCTTATTTAAAATTATTTAAATATTAAATTCTTAATATGAACGCATTTAAGCAATTATATACATCAAAATTTAAGAATTGGAGTCAGATTTCACATAATACACATAATCTAAAATTATTAGTAGAAATGTCAAAACTTAATTAATATATAATATATAATACAAAATGTCAAATAAAATTTTAAATAATAATACACACAAACACATAAATACAAATTTCGGTATACATAGAAGATTCGCAAAATGTCAACAATAAATTAACTATGCTAAGCCACTTATCGCTAAAAATGTCACAGTCCAGATACATACAAATGAACGCGTTGAGGTCACGCATGGCGCGGTTGTGTAGTTGGACAGTTAAAATTTTCACGGAAGATGTATTTCTGTTGCCACTATAACAACAAACACTAACAAACAACCTCTCATCCATCTAAGGTTGCCTGGAAGAGATCGCTTTTAGTGATAAAGCCGCCAGTTGTTACACTATTTAATAAGTTTTATCATTATTTTTCTGTTGTTGTTTTGTTATCTGTGGTGTGAACAATAAAGAGTTTATGTATCTATCTACTCGTATCATCCCAAACGCATATACTCGTACCGTCTCCGTTCCGTCGCCGCGTCGTGGGAAAAAAACAGAATAAAATACATGTCTAAGTAAAGTTTGTGTAGATAATGGTACGGAGCCCTTCGTGCGCGAGTCGGAGTCGCACTTGGCCGGTTTTTTATTTACGATAATCAAAACATAATCATAACATCAAAACGAGCCCACCTCTAAAGTATGGTCTACCAAACGAAAAAAGAGTCATTAAAATCGATTCACAATGGGTGAAGCAATTGTTTCATACGTAAAATACATGGTGTTACAAAAACCCTATTATGTTCGCGGGGTGCGCATCGAGCATCGAATGAAGGATGCAATTATGCTAGTTTAAATTGAATATTGTCCCTAAAAATGCACATCGCGACCCGCCCTTCTAAAAGCGTGAAAGTAGCTACTAATTGTGTCTGTTTTATTTGTCTCTCTCTCTTCCCTCTATTAAAAACTCTATTCTCGTAAACTCTATTCCCCTTGTGCAGGTGCAGGTGCATACAGGTTTGTTAACACTTTTGTATTATTTACATTATTTTATATTAATTCTTTCTTATTGTTTAAGTTCATAAACCGGTCATAACTCTTGCTATAAGTGTGTGTACATGCCCTTCAATATGCAACAGGGTTTTTGTAACATGCTGTATATGGCGTAACATACATACAGAAACAAAACATACAGTGAAATTGAAAACCTCCTCGTTTTTGGAAGTTGGTTAAAAATGTCATCTAAGTGTGTGTGACTAAGTGTCATGATGACATTTTTAACCGACTTCCATCAAAGCATCAAAATCAAAGTCGACTTATCAAAATGTATGGGGCAACTCATTCTACGTGAGGAGTTGATTTTTTTCCGAGATTTTGGTCCCATAGTAAAACTATTCAGAACTATTAGCACCTACTCACGCCTGTTTTCAGCATACCTATTCTCCGTATCCCAGTATAGCTGGGCTGAAGAAAAAGATTACCAAAGTACTTAGTTTTAGGTAGAAAATGGATAAAAATCATTAGTATTCTATGGACTAGACAAAAGTTAAGGAAAGCGGCGCTCTACCCTTACCTTACCTACCCCAGATAAGTAAGTTTCTTCGGTGGCTAAGGGTAGGTGAAGACGAATGGCCATTTGGACTATATAATAAGTAAGAATTGTCTAGTTTGATCCACAGTAAGGCCAACTTACTCACTAAGTTATAGACGTACTTAAGAGTAAGGCCAACTTACTCACTAAGGCGTACTCACTAGTTATATGCGACTAACATCTTAGTTCGAGCATTGGGATACTCTGAAAACCAGCTCTGCGTAGGCTGGCCAGCCTGCGCAGTACATTGCTGAGAGTATCCCAATTGCCAAGCTAAAATTGTTGCTTGTAAATTATTTTTGTTTGGTAATTTGCCTTTTTTATTTTTTTAGTTTTGGCAATAAAAACCTTTTTATTTATTTATTATTTATAGAAAGAGAGAACAAAGAAGCGCTGGTATTATCTTGCATTTCCGTTATTTTCTGGTGTTTTCTCGCTATTTCCTGGTCTTTGTCTCTCTCGTTTGAAAAGTCATAAGAGTAAAAGTGACCTGCGACAGCTGTGCTATTCACAATCATTCGGAAGCGTTTCCGATCGGATCCCAGAAATTTCAGACTCAAATTGTTCGAAACTCAGTCTATTTTTGTACATTTTGGAATAGGGAATCAAGCATAAATCCGATCGAAAGAATTATTCACGTTTAAAAACTTATAAATATATTTAGACAGAGTCGAATAATAATTTAGATTTAAAAAAATTGAAATCCGAACGGAAACGTTTCCGAATGGTTGTGAATAGCCCAACTGATCTCATCTCACGGGTCAAGAATACCCTGCAGCAGCAGGAAGTGCAGATTTTAAAGAAGTAAGTACGCCACTGATAAGCCAATATCAAATACAGCGAAACGATGCGTTTTTAATATTGACCGACTTCAAAAGTCATTACCTAACTAGTTTAATCTACTCTTAGCTACTACCATTTTATTTACGATCCTTAACCCATTCCTCAGATTCTTCTTAACTTTGTGTGTCCGATAAGCGAATTTTTCGTTAGGAGTAGCTTACAACTAGTTAAGCAACGATTTAGGTAATCCTTATATTTAGTGCGAGTGGCCAATAATATTATTTTCTAGGTAGGTAATTATATCTCGTGATATGAAAAAAAAAACAAGTATAAATTAGAAACTCGACTTAGACTGCCTCGGTGGCTCAGTTGGTAGTGAATCTGCCTTCCGAGCTTGGGGGCGTGGGTTCGATTCCCACCTAGGGCAAACATATATGTGATGAACATTTGTGTTTGTTCTATGTTTGTGTGTTATTATCTATTTAAGTATGTATTTAATAAAAATATACATGTATGTATATCAGTCTCTGGCAGCCATAGCATAAGCTTTGCTTAGTTTGGGGTGAGACGATCGTGTGTGAAAAATGTCCCAAATTATTTTCAGCTGTTTATAAGCCAACAAGAGTTTAATTTGAACAACGAATAAATGAGTTACCACAATTAAGTAAATAATTTTCAGATTTGTAACTTACCAATCTACCTCCTAAATCTACTTACCTAACATTTCGATACCTATCTAAGTATTAATCCTGGTTTTTTCAAATGTTTCTTACCTAAATCCCCGAGAGCGGCTAGCATTAAGAAAAATAAACATTTTCTCTGGAAAACCTGACAGCATTCTCAGAAGAGACAAAGGTTTCCTTTGATTTCCCGCCGATGTTTTCTACGCCGTTAAGTAAGCGGGAAATCCGGCCCTAAGTCAATAAGATTAATTGAGCCAGCCCCGAACACACACACTATTAACCTTCCTTAGGTACCTGCTTACAGTTAATGCCTACTTATCTGCCTACTCGTAAATTTCACCTGTTCAGAGACCTGAACAAGTATAAATTAAAAATGTAAAAAAAACCCCGAAACCAGCTCAAAAGGCAGGTTTTACCAACAACTGAGCCACCGAGGCAATCTTAATACTGCTAAAGCCACTGCTGACCGTCTACTGCAGACCAACATTGGACAGATTTGGCAACATCATTTTCAAATCCCGACGCAAAACAGAGAGGTGTTATAAGTTTAACATGTGTATCTGTGTCTGTCTGTCTGTCTTAGACATCCTTCCTAATTCACTAACGGACGAACCGATTTTGAGATATAAGTAGTTTTTCTCTCTCTAAAAGGTGTAAAAGGTAAAGCGATTATAGCCTAGTCGGAGAAGGCTCGCCCCTTAAGCCACAGGGAGCGGGTTCGGACCGAGCCAAATGCACGCATCAATTTGTTCCTTGTGTGAACATACGTGCGTATTGAATTTCATTTGCTACATAACTGGAGCCCGGTGCACGGCGACAGGCTCGCCCCCTGTCACATTTGGGACTGAATATCGCCCGCCGAAGTGTGGGAGTTGTACACCTCTACCAACCCGTTTGGGCGAAAGGCGTGACGATATGTTATGTTAAGTAAAAGGATGACTTACTCGAAAACGTTCTTAGCTATGATTGTGGGACTTTTAAAATATTTCATGTACATAGCTTAATTTACTACATAAATAAATAGCTGACTCTATAATCTCTATATTTATTCATTACTCTTACCGCTGTAGTGAAATATGACAATGATTATTTATTTTAAACTAGCTGCGCCCCGCGGTTTCACCCGCGGTTAAAAAGTATCCTATGTGCTATTCTAGACTATAATCTACCTCTGTGCCAAATTTCATCCAGATCTGTTCAGCCGTTCTGGCGTGAAAGAGTAACAAGCATCTATTCATCCATCCATTCATTCTTACAAACTTTCGCGTTTATAATATTAGTAGGATATTCCTAAGAGCTACATTTACAAAGAAAATATTTACACAGTGATAGTTTAAGTAATAATGTTTCTGAGGTCGGCGGTTAGTCTAATACCTACCCAGGACCCACTTTCGTACAAACTATTCAATTCAATTCAATTGAGCAACTAAAACACTGAATTGAACAGCCAACCGACCAACCCAAAGGAAGGGCCGACTTTAGTAGGCATTTAGCTCAAGACAAGACGATTGCTATGTGGGTCTTACTACACACTAGGTACACACTACACACGTATTGTAGATGGAACCCACGCTTTATTTAGAGTCTGTGTTCCGTGAAAAGGTACTTTATACTACATAATGGCTTTTCGCAGTTTCATTAGAGATTAGGAAAGGACAGATCCTCTTCTGAATTAGTCTCAGTGGTAGCGCATTGGAAGGGCAGATGTTCGAATGATGAATTGAAATATCTGGTAGTCTGAAGTATTGGTACTCGGTGGCTCAGTTGGTAGTGAACCTGCCTTCTGAGCTTGAGGGCGTGGGTTCGATTCCCACCTAGGGCAAACATTTATGTGGTGAACATTTGTGTTTGTTCTATGTCTGGGTGTTAATTATCTATCTAAGTATACATTTTATATAGGTATATATGTATGTATATCAGGCTCTGGCTGCCATAGTACAAGCATTGCTTATTTTGGGGTCAGGCGACCGTGTGTGGAAATGTTCCGAATTCAACTCATCTGTTTTTCTGTATCTGGGTGTTACGATAACACTACAACACTACTGTTCACGCCCCAACGTTAAATCTACGACATCGCATAACGCATCCGATGCGGCATCTGTGTTGCGTTGCGACCATGTACTACCTTCTTGTACAGTCAGAAAAAAAAAAACTAGAATGATGGCTAGAGGTGTCTCGTACAACGCCGCATACAATATTTTAGAAGTGAAACTTCTAATGCGACTTCCAACAAGGTTGCGTTAAACGTTTAACGCTTCTGGGGAAGGGGAAAGAAAGGGACAGAGAGAGAGTGAATGCGTGGCACTCGAACGCATTCGCGTATTAAGAATGATACACAGAAGCTTCACTTCTTCCGCGCACTATTTTATTTGCGTCGCCGCAACGTACAAAATAACAATGAACTTGGTAAGACAGATAAAGCTCGGAGAAGGACTGTCTTGATGCAATTTTTTAGAGAAAACTTTAAAATAAGCTTTGTGAAGGAGAAAGTTGTTCATCTGATTTTGTCTAACCTGTGGCTTCGATCTTAGCATTAAACTATTGTTTGTAAACTGTGCTTAATTAGATTTGTTTAAGGTTGTTATTTGTTTGGATTTATTCAAGCGTTTCGTTGTCAATATTTTGGGCACTTCAGTTTGAACGTGGTGGGTTAATTCACTTTTCTTTGTCGATACTGTTAGTACCTATTCTGTGGTGTTTTTATTTCTTAGCATGCAACTGTGCACCATTGAACGTTTCTCTCGTATGTGCATTGAAACCGCCATGTCCAAAAATTCCTGATCCAAAAAAACAAGGTCTAGCTTTCCGGGAGCAAACAAATGATGACGTCACTCGTCATCATCATCCGTCTATTTCGAACTATTTGTAAATGGCTTTATTCGCTCTTGCTAAAACATATAATGTTTTTTTTTTTAATTTATTGGCAACTGGATACAAAGTCCTTAATGCCTAACTTAGTAATATTTTTTCCTTCAGTAACAGATGATGGGATGATGATGATAAGGTGATGATGAAGACGATGAATCCCTCCCCTTTCCCCATTCCAGTAAAGTTATGGATACTTTACTGAAACTTTAAGTGAAGTTTTGTAGAGAACACGAAAAATCGCGTTTCGCGATGTTTGTATCATTTGCCCACACTCGTGCACGTTGACGAACCGGTAAACGTTAATAATCCACCATTATTACACTTTAACACTCGAAGAATCACAAGTTTTAGAAAATAATACAAAAACACGACACCATCTTTTCGGTTCCCGCCAGAACTTCCACATATATTGACGTCACTATGTGTTGCCCACGTGAGCGGAATGCTATACCTGGCGGAGTATATTATCTTATATTTTTAAATGAGCAATTCTTGTATATATATATATAATTGGAATCTCGGAATCGGCTCCAACGATTTTCATATAATTTAGTATAAGGGGGTTTCGGGGGCGATAAATCGATCTAGCTAGGAATAATTTTTAGAAAATGTCATTTTATTCGTGTTTTATCGATAATCAACTTAAACATAAACTTGGAAGAAAAATAACAAAAAGGAGGCGTTTGAGTAGTCTCAACTGAAAAATATGACTCTTCCTGACATCTGTTGTCGAATAATAATACTATTTCTTGTGAGCAACTAATTGCTTTAACGACACAACAGCAGATGGCGTTGTTAAGTAACACGAAGTCAATGAGTGTTTGCTTTGAGGTTAGACTAAAATCAATTGTTTATTTTCCAAAAAACACAATTAAAAAAAAAAAATACCGAGCAAAGCTCGGTCATCCAGGTACTTTTTATTATACCATGCAAGAATTAATCATTTTCGGATAGTTGGTACATACTCGTAGATTTGTCGGGCGGGACAGACGAACGCTACACCGACAACAGATGCCAAGGAAAACCAGGGCATTGCAAATCACCATCAGATAGGGTTTTATTATACGTGAGTGAAATTAATAACTAACCCCCTCTACCTGTATTCCCCTTCAATATTAATTAAGATTTATGTTAACAAAGGTCACGGACCCCGGTGTCCGTGGAGTGTAATTTTTAAATCACTAAATAAAATAAATTAAACGTGAGTATATCGGACGAGAAGAATGAAACAACGCACGTACACTAAATCACTTTATTCGGTCACATGATAACTTACTAAATTAACTATAGTAACAGTAGTAGAGTAGAGTAGTACTATAGACAAAGTATCTGTTGCACGCGCTGCTTACAAACCCGGACTTACCCGTAACCCTCTTTCTGGCGCAGTCGGGTAAAAAGCCTACGACTGACGCGTCATTGACCCCTTCTGACGTTTTAGACCTTTTGTTCAGCTCGTGTGATTATTAGAAAGAGTCCTACTTATTCCGATTTCATCTCATCCGCAGTGAAGTGTGTAATAGTCGAAGTCCTCACAAGAGAGATTTTCGTAGGCTTGTTAACTTACTACCTACTTCCCTATCGTATTAGGATTAAGATATTTGTAGGTTATATTATCATGATTTTGTGAATTGCTTATCGAGATACTTTTATCTTGACATTTGTTAAGGGTCCGGCGAACATTTTAGACTGACTTCGCATTGGTTAAAGTTTTCTATCGCCTTTTTGTTTAAAAGGAGACGACGAGCGAAGAGAGCAAGTAAAGATGGATGTTTTAAATATTTTCTATGATTTTCCTAGTATTATGGATTAATTTTAAAGCTAAGGATGTAGACAACCTCCCTATGTAAAGGGATTTTTGATTTGCTTTGTCCATCCATTTAATAAATCAGTCAAAAGAGACCCCGTAACAATGCCGATGTTTTTGACAGCTCTATTTTCTCTTGATGACAATTTAAAAAAAAAACAATAACTTAGGAGCAGAGATCTAGTTCATTTAATTGTACATGCCATTTCATCAAAATCTGACCGATTATTTCTAAGAAATTTGAGAAGCGCGTTTGTTTGGAAAATTCAGAGCGTCGCGGAATCCTTAAGACCGGTAGAGGTATTATATAAGTATATGTAGATTGTAGGTATCTACTTAGATCGCTTATTATGATTGTCGGATAGGTAGAAAAGGTTATCTTTTTTTGATAACCGCGAGCTAACGTTTACCCCTTCAGGCTTCGTCAAGATTAAACACAGTGCGAGCGTTTGACTGTCCGCTGGCTGACTATGGGTCAGGCAGTGGGCAAACTCAATGGCAAGCAAGAACTGTACCAAACAGAATATGAATCAGCCGCTCATCAAAAACGCCCGCTTCTCAAGCCAGAGGCAGCGGGTTCGAACCCAGCCGACGGCACGCATCAATTTGTTCATTGTGTGAACAAAATATATGTGCGTATTGTATGTCATCTGCTACTTGAATGGAGCCCGGTGTATGGCGACAGGCTCGCCCCCTGTCACATTTGGGACTGAATATCGTCCCAGACTGCGTATCGTCGTCGTGTGGGTGTTGTATTACACCTCTGCTAGCCCCTTCGGGGGAAAGGCGTGACGATATGTATGTCAGTAAGCGAGACGCAGCAAACTGAATACTTGCGTAGTTACTCAATACGCGATGTACGGACACTCCATGAACTCCATCCTAACTAATATTATGAATGCAAATGTGAGGATCTTTCATCCCCAAAAAAATTACGTTCCTGTGGGATCGCGGGTGAAATAGCGGGGTGCAGCTAGTTTAGAATGTTTAGGGTAGTGAATTAGAAGCGAAAAGTCAGCGGCTCACAGTTTGCTCAGAGAACCAAACAAGGATTTTCACCGCATAAGGCGAACATTAAATCGTTTTCTCAGGTGGAATCGGCTCGACAATTTTCGTGGGATAAATCAGACGTAGACAGTTACAGGGTTAAAGATACCCGGCTGTTATCCTTTACAGCGATCAAGTATTTTTGATCCGCCTTCCATGACACTCTAACGTCCTATAGATTTAGATGAAATTCACATAGATCTGTTTTGAACCGCAGATAATATAGCGAGGTGCAATTATATAGGGTTATAAATAGGTAACTCACCAAAAACCTCTTAAGAGTCCGGCGACCTAACTTAGTTCGACCTAGGCGGCTTAGACTAACTTCGCAATGGCTTAATTCTATTGCCATTTCGTCTAGAAGAAGAAGACGAGCGAAGAGAGCGAGTGATGATACTGACGAGCCTCTAAACTTACCTACAGAGTGACAAAGTACAATTTCAACTTTTTTTATGACTTTTCACTTCTGTAATCATTCCTAAGTAACTACGAATTTCCCTTGTATTATGGATTCATTTAACAGCTAATGATGTAGACATCCTCCATATGTAATAGAATTTTTGATTTGCTTTGTCTACCTATTGAATAAATCAGTCAAAAGTGACCCCTTAAAAATGCGAATATTTTTCATAGCTCTATTTTAGCTTGAGAACGTTTTTAACAAAAACCAAGAACATAGGGGCGGAGATATCGTTAATTTAATTGTACATGACAAACCATCATAATCTGACAAACGGTTTTCAAGAAATTTGAGTAGCGCGTTTGTATGGAAATTTCAGAGCGTCGCGTTCATCAATATGAACAACTTTTACTATGAAGCCATTCAAATCGCGAAAAAAACCGAGCTCTTCCATCCAAAAATCATGGTTCATGGGTCTGAGACAAAATGTATGGAACAGCTGAATTTTTTTTCACGATTTCAGCGTTAGCCTAATAGTATAAGTTGTTCACATTGATGAGTACAATAAACCCTTAAGGTTTTTTGTTAGTTACCTATAACCCTGTATAGTTGATAGCTTAAACGGATCTATAGATTCAGATGAAATTCAAAACGGAGATAGCTTTTACTCTGGATAAACCACCGGTAACAGCGCGGGGCGCAGCTAGAAGACAATGTAGTATAGTAGTAGTAGACAGTATACTATAGTATAGAAATCGGTTGTAACCAAATTACAACCTACAAAACTGAACCCAATCGTTGTAACCGAACCTACAAAAGTAGCATTGTACTACAAAAGTAGCACTCATAAGTTCTGTGGTACCAAACTGACTGTAGGTCCTAATTACTAATGAAAGGTTCCATAGGTACAGCATTAAATCGAGAAGTAGGTAAGCAACATTAGAACGGAAAAGAAGATAAATAAAATACAGACGGATAAACTACGGAACCCTGAAAAGAAGGCAAAACGCAGAAGCAGGCAAAAAGATAAGAATACAGCTATCTACGTGTTTCATGCATTTATGATACATTTTAGATAATTACATTCTAAGAATAAGGATCGTTTTACGACTTTAGTTGGACAATTTTTGCCATTGAATTATAAACTCTTTTGCATATCAGAATACGGTTTCCAATTTGATCTCAGGGCTTCGAATACGATGAGATGAACGAGACAGTAGGCGGTAGAGTGCACAATAAAATTATTGGAACAATCAACACTGACGTGAAGGAACCTTATAGAGTTGTTAGCACCATTTTTTATCTTATCTTCTATTTGATGTTATGATTCTAATATGTCAGCAAAACGCGCTGCACCGGAAACCGCTTTGGTGTGCGGTGATACGGATTTTAAATTTGACTTTAAAGACTCAATTAGTATACAAAAATCGCAGGCAAATAAAACAAAAACTGACACCGTGTCGTGATATGCGAATTTCGTCATTCCGCACGCCGTAGTGCGGAAGTGGTTTTTTTTAATGATTTATTTGCCCACGTTTGACCACAACACACCTGATGGAAAGTGACGTCGTGGTCTAAGATGGAGCACGCTTGCCCATGAGGTGCCTATTCACTCTTGGTCTTAAAAATACCTAGGTTGTATCTATTGCTGGGGAACACCGTGGCAGGAAGTGCGTTCCACTCTTTGGCAGTTCTGATTAGGAAGGAGTTTTGAAAGTAATTCGTGCGGGCTTCATTAAAGCTGACGACATATCGATGGAATGTCTGCCTCGATGACCCGTGGCGGAAGGCAGATGACGGAGTCAGCTCGTTTAGTTCCTGTGCACATTCTCCAAAATGGAGGCGGTAGAAATTGACAAACTAGCAACACGCTACAGTGTGTTATTTTCCTTGGTCAGTGTTTTAATTGTTTTAATCCTCTTTTTAATCTTAGTTTCATAAGATGTGTGACGTATTAAATGTTGTTTAATTTATTAATTAACCACACTTCATAGCTTTGCCTGCTTTTATAGCTTTTTGGAGGCTACATGCGAAACGCAACTCTATTTGGCATGTCGTAAGGTAATTTTTTTTAATAGTTTTTAAATACTACGTCTATAATTTAGGACATGCTAAAAGCAACTCTGCATTGCGCATGCGAAGGTTGGTTTTTGGCAATACGCTGGCTATCGTCCCATTCAACGGGTTAAACGTATTGTGTCAATTCTCTTCACTGTAGGTTCACCCCCGTGATTACAAACGATCTCATTTGATTCGACCTCTACAATCTGCTTCTACTTCACTCTGTCCTTCGGCAAGATGTAAGCTTGCCAATACTCCTCAGACCTTCCTCAAAATTGCCTTTTCACCGCTTCCTGGGTCTCTCTATCTATTTTTCTGTTATAACTATACTTATTATAACTGTATGTCATCTGCTACATGATTGGAGCCCGGTGTATGGCGACAGGCTCGCCCCCTGTCACATTAGGGACTGAATATCGTGTATTACACCTCTGCCAGCCCCTTCTGGGGAAAGGCGTGGTGACATGTATGTTATAACATTTGAACTCCGAGTTTACCCTGCGTTTAAGCATTTAAAACCGTATGTCTTTGCGTGGTCTTTGACATGTTGTAACAGCTCTAGATGTTTCCTCGTACGTCACGTAGTACTGTGTCTGACATCCCGACATCCGACACTCGCCATATACGGGCTACATACATACATAGGTCTTAAATTATTACTCTGAATATTTACCGAGTACGAGTCAGTGCCGCGTGGGCTCTCTCGCCTCAAGCAACGCCTATCTGACCATTAAACTCTAATTTTCCAATAAAATTAAACAATACGCAAAGCAGCGGTCAAAATAGCCACCACTTAACGGCTTCCGTAAGTCAGCCGCCATTTTAGTCGTCGCACGAGTTCTATTTTCGAATTTGCCGCGATTTTGCTCTTTTTTTGCTCTTTCATTAATCAAGGGATGATTGGCATAGGACGTCGTCGCGCATTCAGCCCGTGATCCCGAAAAGTTTGAGTGAAGTTGTCGAACTTTTTCAATTTTTGTTATAAAATACTTAAAGATACAGTGGACCAGATTGTGATGAGAAAGATGAAAATTTTCAAGAAGAAACTACGGTTTTCTATAGCTTCAATTGAAGTATAGACTTTTGGAGTGGGTTTTTGGACTTTTTAAGTTTGTTTAAAAGTCAACTTTTGCCACTTAGCCATCGTCTTAGACGTCAATCAGACACTTCAGACACTAATTGAAGAAACATTTGGTACGTATTTTTTTGATTAAAGAAACAAGGTTGTCTTTTGACGACCCTGTTGGCCTAGTTAAAGTTCGAACGCTTTATAAGCGAGAGGTCCCGGGCGGGTTCGATTCCTGGCCGAGCAGATGTTTGGATGATGAATTTTAAACTTACATTTTCATTTTCATATTAAAATAATTATTTAGTTTTATTATCGTATTTTTTGATAAGTAATGTACATAATTATTTGGATTGCCGAATACGTAAATGTGTATGTGTACCAAGCGCAGAAATTGTATTTGGCGAACAGGATCATTGGTAGCCTAAAAAAAAAAGGCATCGCCTAGTTTGGAACCCATGCACTGCGTTTTATTGTGAGTACTTAAACTGAATGTAAAGTGTCATGTCTTTTGAATGAATGTAAAGTGTCATTGTCATGTCTTTTGAATATTATGTTTAATTATACATCAAACCATCCTTTTCGTCACCATTTAATTGTACATCAAATGGTGACGAAAAGGTGTGACGATATGTATGATATGTAAAGTCCTTTATTGAGTGATAATCAGATATTTCCTGCTGTTTTTTTTATCCATAATACTGCTTAGCAGCGTCCCGCGGTTTCACCCACGGTTAAAAAGGATTCTATGTGCTAATCTAGACTATAATCTATCTCTGTGCCAAATTTCATCCAGATCGGTTCAGCCGTTCTGGCGTGAAAGAGTAACAAACATCCATCCATCCACCCATTCTTATTCGCGTTTATAATATTAGTAGGATAGTAGGAAGTAGGATAGAAGGATACTGCGATTCTGAGTAGAGGCCCTTTGTCCGAACAAGGCGGTCGAGTCTATTTAAATAACTTTGACGTTCATAAGTGTATCTTTGATACCTAAATTGAATAAAAACATTTTGACTTTGACTTTTGACTTTGATAACAAAGTTCACAGGGCACCTGGCAACATCTGTTCATCAAAAACAAAAATTGCACAATATTTTGAAGGAACTGTCAATAAGATTATGTATCAAAGTATTTATTGCTTTCCTTTATCTTTAGGTATGTACATACATAAAGATCTTGGCGTTCTATGAATATAGATGGGTGATAAGTTGATAACGTAGAATTCTTGAAGATGCTGAAAGATACGGTGTTGATTGGGAGAGAGATGATGCAATGACAGGTTATGATGTAGTTATGTACTATAGCGATGGTGTTATCCGCGGTGAATAAGTACCCTATATGCTATTCCAGTATAAATAAATAAATATAAATAAATGAATTCGGGACACTTCCACACACGGTCGCCTGACCCCAAACTAAGCAAAGCTTGTACTATGGCTGCCAGGGACTGATATGCATGCTTAGATATTTTTAAATACATACTTATTACTTATTTTACTTATTATATTACCAAGAACATAGGGGCAGATATATAGTTCATTTAGGCGGATGTATGTACATGCCAAATCCCACTAATATTATAAACGCGAAAGTTTGTAAGAATGGATGGATGGATGGATGGATGGATGGATGGATGGATGGATGGATGGATGTTTGTTACTCTTTCACGCCAGAACGGCTGAACAGATCTAGATGAAATTTGGCACAGAGATAGATTATAGTCTAGAATAGCACATAGGATACTTATTAACCGCGGGTGAAACCGTGAGGCACAGCTAGTTAGTTTGATAATTTTTGGGGGGTTATTAAACTACGAAGTAACACGTATCTTTATTTAAAAAAAACCCGATCGTTGAATATTATAGCCCATAAATGACACTCGCGTTACGTAACAAATACACCAGTGGCGCTGTGAGCTATAAACTTCGCGGCTGACGTTTGTTCTCCTCTACAGGCGCATTCCTTAACCGATCAGAAATTTTGTAAGCAGGTTCGATTTTTTTTAAACAATATAATAATAATATTCGGGACACTTGCACACACGGTCGTCTAACCCCAAACTAAGCAAAGCTTGTACTATGTTGGCCAGATACTGATAAACGACATATATTTTTTAAATACATACCTAAATAGATAGATAACACCCAGACATAGAACAAACACAAATGTTAATCACATGAATGTATGTCCTAGGTGGGAATCGAACCCACGCCCTCTAGCTCAGAAGGCAGGTTCACTACCGACTGAGCCACCAAGGCAGTCAATTATACCTACAGATATTTTTTGCCTAGACAGTTTTTGGAAATTTTTCGTATAAAATTACGTTTGACTCAAACCGTTTGACCGTCTCGGGGGTCCTTCACCCCAGACCCGTAACGGATACTTAAAATCATCATTAATTTGACTTTCCGGGGATCGAACCCGGGACCTCCGACCTCACACAGACATGTTTTTTTTTACAACAGACTAGGCATGCGTTTATACACTGACTCGCCCGATGGGAAGAGTTGACGTGATCGAAGGTGTAACACGCTTGCCTAGGAGATATACCTTCACTTTACTTTTTTTTTACAACAAACTAGGCATGCTTTTGTCCACTGACTCGCCTGATGGGAAGCGTCGACGTGATCGAAGGTGTAACACGCTTTACTCTTAAACACCCCCGGATTGTATTTAGGTGGAAAGACAGACGCAGGCAACGAGTTCCACACCTCTGCAGTTCTTACACGAAAAGTTGACTTGAAACGCTTAGTGCGTTTTGGCGGAATTTCCACCATAAGAGGGTGTCTTTTACATGGTCTTACTGGTTGGTATGTCAAACTTATAACACCCTGTCGTTTTTGCGTCAGCGGTTAAAAAATTGAATAGTGTTGTTATTGTGTTGAGTATGTTGGCTCACTTCACCAAAGTTGGCAAATTATAGTAAAAGGCCAATCACAATATAGGAGAGATCGGAGTGAAGGTCATGGAAATTTGGTACTATAGAATAATGGCTTGGAAGAGATCGCTCTTAGTGATAAGGTCGCCAGTTGTTACACTACAGTTTAAGACTTTTCTGTTCTTATCTCTGTGACAAATTTCATCCAGATCTGTTCAGCCGTTCTGGCGTGAAAGAGTAACAAACATTCATTCATCCATTCTTACAAACTTTCGCGTTTATAATATTAGTAGGATGTTTAAGGCTTATTTTCAGATTAATAATGACACCGTGCAACGCGGGTCGCGGTTCCGAGACGACTACTTGTGGAGGGAGGCATCCAGACAGTCGGTCGTATCATATGTCACTAATGTCACTACATAATTATATTCCCCCTCTTATTTATAATAAATGAAGCGATGATAGCCTAGCCGGAGAAGGCCCGTCTCTAAAGCCAGAGGGAGCGGGTTCGGACCCAGCCGACGGCACGCACCAATTTGTTCATTGTGTGAACTTAGGTATGTGCGTATGTCATCTGATACATGACTGGAGCCCGGTGCATGGTGACAGTCTCGCCCCCTGTCATATTTGGGATTAAATATCGTCCGGCGAAGTGTCGGCGTTGTATTACACCTCTGCCAGCGCCCTCGGGGGAAAGGCGTGACGATATATGTTAAGTTTTATGTTCGTAATTTGTTAAGGGTAATAATTTATTTATTTCTATATCTACACGAGCAAACATCTGTTCATCGTAGTTAATTACCTCATTTTCCAAGAACAAAAACGCTACAACGAAAAAAAGCCACTCAATAATTAACCACGGTTCCCGAAGGGTTGTCTCTACCGATCCCGGGATCAGTTTCCATCAGAGGAACAAATTAATATTTGACCTAATGATCCCAGGATCCGTAGCTACAAGAACCAAAATAGCGAGCAAAATCGTTATAGATAGCTAGTTTAACAAGAATACATTAAAAAAAAAAAACTCCCGACACCGGTTTTCACCAACATCGATTTGCATCAAACATAACTAAGAGAACTCCCGACTAATTCACCTTAAAAAAATCGGTTTACCCGTTCTGGGCAATGACCTTCTATACACAGTATATAGAATATGTGTATAGAAGGTCATTAGTTCGGGGGCTACGATGCTACAGACAGACAGACAGACACACACACAAACACACACAGAAACTTAAAAGATCCCGTCGTTTTGCGTCGGAGGTAGCAAAATAATATATATCAAAATAATATAGTTATATATAATAATATAGTCGGATATAGCAAAATAATATAGTTTTGCCTGCTATATAAATAATATAGCAAGCAAAACCGTTGTAGATAGCTAGTTTAAAAATGAATCACTTCACATATCCATTGACATAGATAAGTATGTAAGAAATCACATTAACTAAACGAGACTAACACGTGATTTATCTATTCTATCTTCCATCCATTAGAATAGGTATCTACCATTCTTTAGAATTACCTACTCTACCGAAACACGTGTCTTGAAGCGTGTAGACGCATTTTAAAATCATTTTGCACGTTTACACTAAATCTTACGGAACCGGTTCTTTTTTTAGGGAGATTGCTCTCGACCACTTTTTGTAGCGATGCAAACGCGAAACAAATGAAAAACAGCTGTTAAATGAACGCGTTTCGTTGTGAGATTTTCATCTCACCTTTTTTCGTCCTTGTTGCTCTCGTTTGAAACGTCATAGGTGTGAGAGTGACCAAGATAAGTCTTATATTTTACCTGGAGGGCTAGCCCTACGCATGGGATAAGCCATGCGTAGGAATAGGCCTCGGTCATATACCTACCTACTGTCGCCCTATGACTCCCATAGGCATCGCGTTAGTAGTGCGATAGCACAGCGCTACCTACGCGCGATTGTGTGAAAATTTCAGAACTCTGTAAAACTTTTAAGGCCCGGTATTACACGAGATCAACGAAAACAAGTATTTCGTTTGCGCCTAGTTTGCTATGAAGAATGGCGATGATCAGGTGCAAATACATACAGCTGGTAGAAAAAACAACCAAAATCAGAAGAATTTTGAATCATTCTGATTTTGTAAAAAAAAGTATGTTCTTAAAAAACTGTTGGAACGTAGTTTTCTAAATTTTCAGCGATTACAAGACAATATTTGTCGTTAAGCCAGATTAGTTCTCTAAAGTTTAACCGATAAACTTATTCTTATTTGTGTTCTTATTACGATGAATACCAATATAAATGTTATTTTAGGCGCCGATCTCATTTTACTATCAAATATGATAAACGATTTTCAACTTAAAATGAAGCGGCTTAAATAAACGTTTGTGTGGGTAGGTAATCGTGGTATGACCGAACCTTAATTGATACAGTCGCGCGTTTTTCGCAATGCAAACGCGCGTTTGCATCACCACAGAGACTGACGCACGTGGCAAACGCGACTGTATGAAAGCACGTTTGAAGTTTAAAGAGTCGCAGACGCGCGTTCGCAAAACGCGCTTCAAAAAGTGGTCGTGGGCAATCTCCCTTATATTCTAATTTTACGAGTGTTTTGTTAATTATTCTATTAGATAGTTTTGTAGTGAACTGGCTTTGTCTAAGCATTTTTTCACAACCTGTCAAATTAGCTAATAAGACCGCTGGCTAGAACTAGGTATCTAAAATTTGACACGGTTAGACATAGTTAAGAAACAGGAAAACCCGTTGTTTACTAAATAAAATAAAATGTCTCGTAACAATGTAAAATTTTATGGCAAAAACGTGATCTCTAACAATAGTAAAGATCTGAAGACATAGGTATTCAAGTGGGTAGATAAGTATCTTTCCTAATGAAACTGGCTAGTCAAGTAGTCATTCGAGACTACAAATGCATTAATACCTACTAGACTACCAGTAGTTCGTCGATGAGTACGAACTAAAAAAATATATTGAGGCTAGCTTCCGCACTTGCTAGCAAAATTTAATAAAGTTTGGATTATCGTTCATTATCGTCGAACAAACGAATGCCGAGAGGTCCTAGAAGACTTTAACTTTATACTTTATGTTTAACTTTATTAACTTTGACGTTCATAAGTGTATCTTTGAAACCTAAATTGAAAAAAACATTTTGACTTTGACTTTGACTTTGACCTCGCTTTGCTAGGTCAGTTAATAACATCCTTATCAACCATTTCCACCTAACGCTTTTTTTTTACAACAAACTAGGCATGCGTTTGACCACTGACTCGCCTGATGTGAAGCGTCGACGTGATCGAAGGTGTAACTCGCTTGCCTAGGAGATACCTATAAAACACCCCCGGATTATATTTAGGTGGAAAGACAGACGCAGGCAACGAGTTCCACACCTCTGCAGCTCTTACAAGAAAAGTTAACTTGAAACGCTTAGTGCGTTTTGGCGGAAATTCCACCATAAGAGGGTGTCTCTTACTGGTGCGCCTGGAATACGCTTAGAATAATTATTACAGATCTCATCTTCAGCCTTAGGGCTGTCGTGGCAAATGAAGCCGGTTAGTTCGTCACTAATGTAGACAAGAACATCGTCGATAATCGATAACGATGATTTTTAGCGCTACAACGCGACACGAATTATCGCGCGCTAATACGAGTATAGCCCCAGCATAAGAAAAAAAAACAAAAGAAAATATAGAATAGATCACACGGAAATGAAGTCAAGAGTAAAATTCACGAAAAAAAGTCTTCTGAAAGATAAAATAATTAGAAGCGAAATTGATATCCAAAGATGTATAACCATAAACTAATAATTAATTGAAAATTAAACGACGAATATAGTGTACCGCTCAGTGCCCTGTGACTAAACATAGTGATAATATGCCGACGACAGCAGCTGAAAAAGATAACCTAAAAATTGGTACTTAAATGGTTTGGGAGAGGCTATCACCCTATTACGCCCAACCACATAGTGATGTATTGGCGGGCGCATGGACTGATGTTTTGAGACAATGTTTCATGTTTGACGTATTGTGAGGGCATAGCATCCTAATAACAATCAGGCATTTATAAATAATTATTTACTTACATTTTATAACATTTTGATATTTTGACTTTAATTATTATTTTCTTGTTGTCGTTTTATCTGTATGTTATATTTTGTTTCATTCGCTTTTTATTACCTTGACATGTTTTATTTTTATTTGATGTGATTAATTTAATTTGTTATTTATTTTTTAGTTTTTTTCATCAGATTAATTATTTTTTGGATTATTTTGACTTTATTGTAAATAGTTATTATCATTAGCGTAAGTCGGGTAACTGGTGCTAGTTGAATAAATAAATAAATGAAATTAGATAGTAGTAAAGTGCGAGATGGCTGAAGTTTTTTTTTAAATTAATTGGCTTGCGCTTGTCCGCCATTTCACCTGATATTAGGCAATGATGCAACCTTCAACCTACGATGGGGCACGTTTGAGAACCGAAGTTGAGTTTAGTAGAAAACTGCCGATTGCTAGGAGAAACTAATTCACTCGAGACTTGATAATACAGATACACGTGTGAAGCTCACGCGACACTTCCTAGATCCATCACCTCCATTCATCTATCAACATAGCTCTGTATACATCTCTGCTGTGCGAAATACGACTCTGTAACTCTTCCAATACAGGATTGAAGTCGGTTTATAGCTTGGCACTGAGATTTAACTGTAGGCAGGAATGACTTGAAAAGGTAGAGTCGGATCTCTATTTTGCTAGCTCATACTGGCAGTAGCGCAATGCCTAGGCCATGTTAGCTATGCAATTGAACGACAGAACTACGACATCAAAATCATTTATATTTACGCATGGTTATATCGTTTTGCTCTACTTACTGCACGGTGCGGATGACACACGTGATTTAATGTTGTGATATTTAGGGTGGCGATCTGGTCTATGGTCGATCGGTGTAGGTAGCCTTTGAATCTTTAAATCCTAATCCTAAAATCCTATTCCTAACGGAAGGATTAGGATGTGGTTCAACACAAACATACAAACTCACTTTCGTATTTGAAATATAAGTTACTCGTAGCAATTGTCCTAACTTATATTTTAAATGCGAAAGTGAGTCTGTATGTTCGTTTGTTTGTTACGCTTCAATCAATCGTCATGAACTTTTGCATAAACGGTGCTACTACAGAAATACGAGTAGAACGGTTTCTGTGGGACTGCAGGTGAAACCGAGGGGCGCAGCTGGTAGGCCATAAGTTTCGAATTTAGCTGACTTCGACTTCAGTTCGTTAGACAATGGTACTGCAAGTCTGCAGCTAGCTCCAAGCTAGCCGACGTAGGTAGCATTCGGACGCAGAACGACACGTTCCGTACTGAGTTGATTTACTGTCAACCCTGTAGTAATAGACCAATTGTCCAGATTGGAGCACAATGCCAGTATTTCTTCTCTGGATATATACGCGTTGCTCGGAATGGCTCGGAATGTCTTATTTATACAGCAGTTCCACAGGTGCAATGTGTTTTTTTTAACTTTGCATCAGCCTTCTAGAATTGTGATTATTTTAATTCTAGAAAGCAGTGATTTTAAATAGATTAATTTTTAAAAAGTCGTAGTTACTGACAATGGCTGTGAGTTTTATACGTAATAGTTTTTGGTGTTGTGTAAAAGTGACACATTACTGTCGATTATGACATTACTGTGTTATGTCAAAGTGTCATCACTTAATGCAATTGCAAATAGGTAAATTCTTAATCTCATTTGAGTTGGTTTGCCAAAGCTAATTTAAACTTGAGTATTCATTTTGAAAACAATGTAAGCCTCTGCTCCCTTTTTTGGTAAGTAAAACTCTTTTCAACCGTTTATTTCCTTCAACAAACACATTTATTATTATGGCTATATATTAATACTAATGGCTATTACTTTTGCAGTTTTCAAACTATTTTTTGTAACTGCAGCTGTGTCAATTTTTTTTGTTAATTTTTTATTTCTTTTCAACTTATACAAAAGACAGACGAAAAAATTCCTTTCCAATAATAATATTAATGTGCTTGTAATAATACAAGGCCCACTTGCAGAAGATACGGAGTTAAATTCTTAAACGCAGGATTTAATTAAATCAGAGTTAAAATATTATAAATGTTACTATGTCACTTTAGTATTGTGTTTAGGTAAACAGCCGGACATATCCTGAAAGCTCGGCTGAAAAAGTATTAACTAAAGATTAGCTTCTAATTCTTAGTGGCACAAGACAATTTATAACAATAAAAATAAGTTATTGAAGACAAAATTAGTACAAATAGGTCAATAACACACAGTAGGAACATCAATTTAAATAAGTAAGCATATAAATTTTCACATGTTTGGCTTTTGAAATTATCAGTTTAATCTCTAATGACCATTAACACCAAGTTAAAAAGATAACCCGCGAGCTTTTGCAAGTGGTCCCAAGTAGCTTAACGATCAAATTACTGAACATTCCTGCTATAGATAAATACATAAAAACCCAAGTTTTTGAACTGCAGATACCTGCCGCCTTTCCTGCGCCAACTGGTTTTGCCATAACAATATTACCTCAGGGGAATTCCTGAGCGCAGATGTTCTACCAACGCATATACATACGTTTAAATAAATATAATAGTACGCAGATTTTTTCCCCTCACGCCATTGATCAAAACGAACTTAACAGCGTTTAATTTTCAGAAAACTTGTATAACTATTGGAGCTTGAAATGTGAACCTCATTTTTAGCCCTAAATTAGAGACATCGTCATATCGTCACGTTTTGTTCCTGGAGAGGCTGGCAGAGGTATACCTAATATAATGCCCACACTTTACCGGACGATATTCAGACCCATCAGTCACATTTGGGACTGAATATCGTTCGGTAAGATGTGGATGTTGGATTAGGTCTACTTCTGCCAGCCCCTTGTGCACATCCATGCCACGTTTTTCTGTCCATCTGTCTGTATATCTGTTACGGGTTTCGATGTGGTTTTCACTATAAGTAATTTTACAGTAATAAAATAAGTAATTTTAAACCTAAATATTTTTTCAAAGAAGGTTTTCATAGAGTTTATCTTGAAACGATGGAAATATTCTAGGGTGTCATTGTATTTATCATTATGAATTTATGACCAACAAAAGTTGGTCAAAAATTGACCAACGACCAACGACCTGCAAATGACCAACGTCAAGCAGGAAATTATCCATCATACAAAAACAAACAAGGCTCGAATTGGAAACCATGCAAACAGCTTGGCTAATGTCCTGATGAAAGAGGATCAAACTACCCGCAGATTAAACGGAAGATGCCCCAAGACAAAATTATAGACCAATGAAGTAAAGTAGAATGCGACACAGGTCGCATGCCAAGCATGGCAGTCACCAACCAAATCACCCACTGTTAAATGTCCCAGTGGCCACAGATCTCAGTGAAAAAGGAGACAGAAAAAAATTAACTACTGTGAGACAACTCCTAAAATTAAGAAATAAAAACAGCTGCACTTCGATCATCTGATCGAAGATCTGTTCCATATTATAATATTTTGTATATGAACTTTTTGGATGGTCTGTCGTTTATAGAGACACGGTGTATTAATATACCAAAACTTATTTATTATTCTAAATTACACCTGTGCGAAACCACGGCTGGTCCTAGTATCTAATAAAAAGAAAGATTTTCCGTCTTGATTTAGTATTCTAGTAGGTACCAGTTGTCGCTACCCAATTTTACAAACATTCGAAGTAATTTAAGGATTTTTACTGACTTTAGGCATACTCGTATTTGTTACGTTTTTTTAAATGAAAAATACAGAGTTGGTAATTAGTATGAACAGCGCAACTAAATAAGTTTTTACGGTGATTCTATTTACCCCATTACTTTAAATGACGCGTGAAATTTCTGTTAAGGCCCAGCACCTATATCTTTGTCTTTTCATACTTGAAGAATAGACTAGAGCGATGGCAGCCTAGTTGGGAGAAGGTCCGCCTCTCAAGCCAGAGGGAGCGGGTTCGAACCCAGCCGACGGCACGCACCAATTTGTTCATTGTGTGAACATATGTGCGTGCATGTATGTCATCTGCTACATGACTGAAGCCCGATGTATGGCAACAGGCTCGTCCATGTCACATTTGGGACTGAAAATCGTCCGGCGAAATGTGGGTGTTGCATTACACCTCTGCCAGCCCCCTCGGGGGAAAGGCATGACAATATGTATGTTCATACTTGAAATTTCTGACAGTTGACAGTTGACAGGTCCGATTAAAGTTGCCTTGAAAGATATGACTGACAAGACATTGGCAGCACTACAGAAGCCATAAAGAAAAGTTGGAGTTGAGATATGACTGTAAACACGTTTGTGGTTGCATCTCTTTCCTCTTGTATATTTTTACTATTTTTAGTCTGTCTTTTGGAGTAATTGGGGTAGTATGAGCAATATATGTTGTGTAATGTTTTACCTCCAAACTACCCTTTAGTTTGAGTTGTAAAGCTTAATTTGCCTATTTGCCTACCGGCCTGTATAAATAGGAAAAATTAACATTTTATTTCTGTGGGTAAGTTATTGGCCTGGCCAATAACTTGGGTAATGACGTCATTTGTGCGATAGTAAATTAGTTTCTCTTTGACAGAACGAATACTTGATAGGTTTCGCGATGCGCCAATCTTCCCCCAGTTTGCTAATATTTGGCACAAGTTGTACTAAGTTAGAAGTCCTAGGTGAAAGTTAGTTTGTACGTAGGTAAAATCAGTAAAGTAGATCCTGAGCGATTTATTGATGTAGCGTAGGTATTAGGCCAGGATTTTCAGGCAGTTTACGATCACCACTATAGTTGTCACATACCAGTCATATTTTAGTCACAAAAGGTACATCATTCAGTTATTTTTAGAAAACCTTGCATTGAATCACATCACAAAAACCCCATCACGGTATAAATAAAATAATAAGTATTTAAGATATCATAGCATATAATACAGCCCCGCTGAAAAAAATCCTTCAGAAGCACAAACAAAAACAAAAGCGAAAAACAAAATAAACCAAGTTTTTGATCCAAACAACGTCGTCCATTTCAATTTGAGAAAAGAACACGGTGTTGGATTTTTCACGAGAATTTTCTTGGGCCTTATTACCCCCTCATTTACATGTTTAAGGCTGCCCCTTAAATACTTAAAGAAATGAGGTATCCTTTTTAAAAGTCAAATTATGCCGGGTCTCTCGGCCATTACCTGGCTTACAGCGCTGTAACTTAATTTCAAGTTTTAGGCCGTGCTGAGATAAGTTTTATAGCTGTCGAGGTAAGTGCAGTAATTGCCTAATTTACCTTATTATCTTTGTGATCCTAGTTCAATGAGAAGACGTTAAGTTACCGTGTTGTTTTAGAAAATGGTGGAGGTGGAGGTCATAGAATACGACGGTCTTAAGTCAAGGTTCAGAGAGTCTAAAATTAAAGCATGTCTTAACTTTTTCAACGAGTTCAAAAATGATCATCACCAACACGCGTTTATTGTTTGAAGTATTTGGAATTATATCCTACTTCCTACTTTAATACTATAAACGCGAAGGTTTGTAAGAATGGATGGGGACGGATGTTTGTTACTCTTTCACGCCAGAACGGCTGTACAGATCTGAATGAAATTTGGGACAGAGATAGGTTATAGTCTAGACTAGCACATAGGATTTTTAACCACGGGTGACACCACGGGGCGAATCTATTTTATTTATAATTTCAATTAATATAACATTCAATTTATATTTTATATATATTTTGTAGCGTAAAATATTTGAAAAAAAAAAAACAAGTAGGTATCCTATATAAATACTGCCTCAACTCAAATAAAAATTATTCACTTTGTAAGATAATGATAATTGTAAATCTTTTGTTTTCACAGTTTTTGATTTATGAAGGATATTATAAAATACCTAAATACTTACCTAAACAGGCTCGGGGGAATTACTTTTTCTTAGAACCATTTAGTTTAAAAACATTAATTCAATGAACTACAAAAAAAGGTAAGTACAAAAAACTGCTGGCTTATTAACTAATTTGCTATTTGTGATTGTCATTTTAAAGTTGCAAGTCTTCGTAAAAGTTGCGATTATTCATAATTAAAATCAAATTAATCACAATATTGGGTTGTTTTTTCACCAGAAGGTAACAAAGTTCTTACGGCAGGAACCTACCTACCCTCAATTGAAGATGATTGAAGGTCGATTACGAAATTCCAATTTCCTGTAGATTACCCATGTACGAGTATGTACCATGACATCTGTATTTATTTGACTTATGACCAATGTCAGACGATAGCGCTAGAAACCGGGTGAATGTATCGAGATATTAAAATGAAAATAAACGTCAAATTTGTAAAGTCTCTTCCCGTGTCTGCTGTTTATAAATCTCACTCCACATTAAGGGTCCTGCGACCAGTTTAGACTAACTTCGCATTGGCTATAGATTATTTTGGCCATTTCGTCTAGAAGAAGACGACGAGCGTAGAGAACAAGTAAGGATACTGACGAGCCTCTAAAGTTACTTACAGAGTGACAAAGTGCAATTTCAATATTTTTTATGACTTTTGCATTTCTCTAATCATTCTTAAATAATTAAAATTTTCCCTTGTAATATGGATTTATATGAAAGCCGAGACAAGGTCCATAAGTAAAGGGATTTTTTCATTTGTTTTGTCTAATTATTAAATAAATCAGTCAAAATTGACCCCTTACAAATGCGGATATTTTTTATAGCTCTATTTGCTCTTGAGGAATTAAAAAAACCAAGAATATAGGGGCGAAGATTTAATTCATTTAATTGCACATGCCGAATTTCATCATAATCTGACAAATAGTTTTTAAGAAATTTGACAAGCGCGTTCGTATGGAAAATTCAAAGCGTCATGGAACCCTTAATGCGGTTTTTACCATTGGTTAGGCAATTTTGTCACGGAAGGTCCTTCAGTACCGTGTGAGGCCAGGGCGGGTCGCTGGTTGAAAATGTACTACAAATTGTAGTCATCCTATCAGATAACTAATACGGGGAAAAAACCAGCCGTAAATTTTCGAAATTGCCTCATTAAATTTATTCTATTAAATCCAAGCGATGATAGCCTAGTTGGAGAAGGCCTGCCTCTCAAGCCAGAGGGAGCGAGTTTGAGCCCAGTCGACGGCACGCACCAATTTGTTCATTGCGTGAACATATGTGCGTATTGTATGTCATCTGCTACATTAATGGAGCCCGGTGTATCGAGACCGGCTCGCTCCCTGTCACATTTGGGATTGAATATCGTCCGGCGAAGTGTGGGTCACCTCAGCCAGCCCCTTCGGGGGAAAGGCGTGACGATATGTTTATACGAGTATATGTGTACTGATATGTTTATTAAATCCAATGTCTGTCATTTGTATTTTGAGTGAATGACGCATTTCAGAGTTACTAACTTTTTAATAGAATAGACTCACCTTTGAATGTACCTATTTACCTGTATTTGGTCCGTGAGCAGGAAAATATTGAGAAAAGCCAGAATTTATTTATTGGTCGTCACAATTATACGTATAATTTATATCTGAATTGCGGTTAGTAAATCACTGTTTTATTGTTATTTAAAGATTGCTTTTTCCTGTTCTTAGTCAAAAATTAGTTATTTATAAATATAAATATATCAATGATCCAGTTGGAAATAATTGGATTCAATTGTATCCTGTTGTTGGCGTTAAATAGAATTTAATTAAAGCCTCAGTTTTATTAGGGATCAAGCTAGGGAAGGAGAATACAGGACTCGAGTTCACCTCTGCTACCTCTTCACTTCTGCTTGCAGCCTAGTACTTTTTTCTTGCGTTCCGCGCGTGCTTCGGTTTACGGCTATTGTTTTGTGGTTGTTACATTGACTATTCGACCGGTAAGTATTTTACACAACTAAATATATGTACTTAAGCAGTTTTAATGCGCGAAGGGTCATTCAAAATGTAATCCACCAACCGAGCGTTAGTAAGCGAAGTGTCTATGCGTTAGCTTCGACAAAAATGCTTGATTTCTGCCTGGATGGCTGTCTTCCTCTACAAGTCGCATTTCTTAACAGATTCTCTTGAAATTTTGTGAGTAGCTTTGATAATTAAGAGGGCCGCGACATTCCGAAATTTCCATACAAACGCGCTACTCACATTTCTTGAAAACCGTTTGTCAGATTATGATGAAATTTAGCATGTACAATTAAATTAACAATATCTCCGACCCTATGTTCTTGGTTTTTTTTTAAAAAACGTTCTCAAGCGAAAAAAGAGCTATGAAAAATATACGCATTTTTAAGGGGTCACTTTTGACTGATTTATTCAATAGGTAAACAAAGCAAATCAAAAATTCCATTACATAGGGAGGTTGTCTACATCATTAGCTGTTATATCTTATACCTTTAAATGAGCAATTCTTGTATATATATATATATATATAATTGGAATCTCGGAATCGGCTCCAACGATTTTCATACAAATTAGTATATAGGGGGTTTCGGGGGCGATAAATCGATCTAGCTAGGAATCATTTTTAGAAAATATCATTTTATTCGTGTTTTATCGATAATCAATCTCAACTGAAAAATATGACTCTTCCTGACATCTATTGGCGAATAATAATACTACTATTTTTTGTGAGCAACTAATTGCTTTAACGACACAACAGCAGATGGCGTTGTTAAGTAACACGAAGTCAATGAGTGTTTGCTTTGAGGTTAGACTAAAATCAATTGTTTATTATCCAAAAAACACAATTAAAAAAATTAAAAAAAAATACCGAGCAAAGCTCGGCCATCCAGGTATGAATCCATAATACAAGGGAAATTCTTAGTTACTTAAGAATGATTACAGAAGTGCAAAAGTCATAAAAGATACTGAAATTGTACTTTGTCACTCTGTAGGTAAGTTTAGAGGCACGTCAGTATCATTACTCGCTCTCTTCGCTCGTCTTCTTCTTCTAGACGAAATGGCTATAGAATACCTTAAGCGAATGCGAAGTTAGTCTAGGTCGCCTAGGTCGAAGTTAGTTAGGTCGCCGGACTCTTAATACCTATAGATTTTTTTAACTCAGTTGGAGTTTTTTTTTTTCAAAATGGCGGGGATATATTTTTTTTTCACGAGAATCGGTTGAGAAATGTGACCTGTAGAGACAGTGAATCGGTTTATAAGGTTCGGAACGCTGTTCCTCCTCAGTCTTGTGTAATGTATACTTCCGAAACCTGATAATTTAGCAGCTAAGGCATTAACATAAACTGCTAGTAATTGGTAATTTTGGCTATGAATAACGATTTTCCGGTTTACTGTGTCGAGTCTCAGATCGTTAAGGATGTATTTGTTAGGGATGCTTTTTGCAATGTTGAACATAGATCTAATAGCGTTGGTCAGAAATCTTTCTAGGATTTATATGGTTACTGGTAATCAATTACCATCCTTTTAAGAGCATATTCTGTTCATCAAAACCAGTTCTCCCCCCCCCCCCCCCCTGATTACCATGATTACTTTTAGATATATTGCTTTTAGATACTTGCAGTTCCCCAGAGGTCTATTCCGTAAGTCCAGACCACCTTCAACGTGGTCTTGCAGATTTACATTTTGCTTTCGTGTTTCAACTGATTTTTAACGATCAGCCAATACCAAGATCTAAGTTTTATGTCTAGAGGTTTACTTTTGCTCGAGATACGTTTCTGCCAGTGGCCCTATTCGGAGATTTGAGATTTTCAGCTCACCTTTTTTCGTCCTTGTTGCTCTCGTTTGAAGCGTCATGGGCGTGAGAGTGACCAAGATAAAATCTCATCTCATCTCACGCGTAGGAATAGCCCTCCGGGTCTACCTTCTATTTGGATTCATGCCTGGTCTACAGTCCCTACATCTAAAAGGTACTTGTCTTCTTTAGCCCTGTCTCAACATAGTACAAAACAAAGTCTTTCTGTCCCTTTTTCTCTCTGTATATCTGCTAATAGAATTTTATGTGGTTTTCACCAGATCATTTTTCCACGTAAGGTACCTATAATAATACAAGCTTTGCTTAGTTGGGGTCAGGCAACTATGTGTGTAATAATGTCCCGAGTGTTTATTATAATAATTATGAACAGCCAGACGTAGACAAAACACATCTACGTCATCTCATGTACATGTATCTCATCACATGTACGTTTAAGTTGTATTTTGCGTTGGTGAGCTGCAGGATCTGTAAATGGTATTCTGCGATAAGCAGGCCTGGTTTAATGACAGGTATTTAAAATTTTAACGTAAAATTAACAGTCTTACCGATAAATTAATAAGATTTCTGGCGCCAAATTTATACGCAAGTCTTTCACAATGTCTTTTTTTGTGTGACATTAATACAATGAATTTTTATAAGATACGCGACTTACTAAATCTGTTGGCTGTATATTACCTATACTGTGTCAAGCAACACACTTTACTTCATGCTATCTTGCTCGTGTAAATAATCTGGATTGTTCTCTATACTTGTCATTCGAGCTTGGGCCCTATTGGGAGATTTGAGATTTTCATCTCACCTTTTTTCCTCCTTGTTGCTCTCGTTTGAAACGTCATAGATGTGAGAGTGACCAAGATAAAATCTCATCTCATCTTACGCGTAGGAATAGAGCCCTCCTGAGTCCGAATTGCCATCGAATTCATTCTAGTAGTATCACCGAAAAACTTAATTGACCCTGCTACGGCAAAAGAACCAAAGATGATAGCCTAGTTGGAAGAAGGCTCGCTTGTCAATCCAGAGAGTATGGGTTCGAACCCAGCCAAAGGCACGGACCAATTTGTTCGTTTGTGAATATACTTACGTTTTTAATGTAATTTGCTACTTTACTGGTGCCAGCGGTGTATGGCGATGGGCTTGTCCCCTATCATATTTTGGACTGAATAACGTCGGGCGAAGTGTAGGTGTTGTAAAACGCCTCTGCTAACCCCTTTGGGGAAAAGGAAAATGGCGTGATGATAATGTGAGTCCAAGGACAATCCATGTAACAGTAAAGTTAAAACGTCACCTGTCTCTCTGTTTGTAATGTCAATGTCATTTCGTTGATCCCAATCCTTGGAACCAGTCCACATTATTTACTCAGTTTTATTGTACTGTTGACAACATAAATTATCTTGAACTATGTTAATTACACTCTTTTATGTTTTTGTAATACGTAGTAGAGACAATATAAAAAAAAAAACATAATTATCCTGTCTTAAGCTTTACCCAAATGCCCAAAAGGTGGGCGAATTATTTCCTAATAGTGTGCAATGTGCATGTATGAGAGTGCCTTAACGCCGATTTTGGGTTGACAGGTGTCGTTTTTCTCTTTCGTTTTCTAATCTAACTAGATTAGATCAGAAGAGAAAGAAAGACCTCCCAGAGAGTCTCAGTGTCTACTGGGGCATCTCAGCATTTGTTTGTTCGATGAAAACTTGAGTATCGTTGATCCGATCTGCGTGTAACGAACTATAGTTTACTTCAATAGATTTTCAAGTTCGTACACGCACTTACTCGTATTAGCTAAATTAGACGAGAGGTTGTGGAGATATGCAAGGTGTCAGTTTCAGAGTTACTAACTACTATAAACAATAAACGACCACTTTAATTTAAGGGTTAGATTCGTCTAAAAAAGCAGACAAGTGTTTTCCGGTTTTAGTAGGTTTACTACATATATTATACTTTCTATACTACTATTTTTTATTTACTATTACTATTTCTACTTTGTTATACTTACTTATCTATCTTAGAATGACGTAGGAACTAGGAAAAGGTATTTCTTTACGTAAATCTTTTGAGGAAAATCTTAAAGAGAAAATCAGATGAACCTGCAAAAAATTACGCTTGATCAAGTGAAATGCGATAACAAACATCGAACATCTGGGGGGCTATTCCTAGACGTGAGATGAGATGAGATTTTATCTTGGTCACTCTCACACCTATGACGTTTCAAACGAGAGCAACAAGGACGAAAAATGGCGAGATGAAAATCTCAAATCTCCGAATAGGGCCACTGATACCGGGGGACCTATCATGATTTCGTATTGCCATCATGGCTACGTTTTGTTTTCGACGCTGCGCGATCGCGAAACGTATCGCTGTGCAATAAGGTTCATGGTCGCGCAGTGTCGCTGGGGTAGTTACTAGGCATACAGCCTATAGCCTCATATTGAACTCCCGCGATGGGCAAACTGTTGAAACTCTGAACCTTAAATTGAGAACACTTTTTGTACACAGTTTATGCAATAAAAATATTCTATTCTATTCACCTACAAACTACAGAACACTCCCTGGAATAATTACATAAGCCTACAAACTTATTTTTTTTTACCTCTTCTCTACATATACAACATGTTATAAAAACTCTGTTATAAACTTGAAGGGCTTGTACACAGATTTATAAGTAGGTATTCGTGCAAAAATACCAAAAAAAAAAAAATGCACGTTTAAAATAGCAAGAGTTAGGGTCGGTAGAAAAAAAGGAAATTTTACAGAAATGTCAACAAATCTGTATTTTCATATATTGGCGGCTTTTATTCTAAGAAAGTAGCTGCACGACGCGAATAGATTCTACTAATATTATAAATGGATAGAATAGATGGATAAATTGATGGATGTTTGTTACTCTTTCACGCCAGAACGGCTGAACAGATCTGGATGAAATTTGGCACAGAGATAGATTATAGTCTAGAATAGCACATAGAATAATTTTTAACAGCGGGGCGCAGCTAGTTACAAATATAACCGACGCGATTAGTGACTGCGGTCGCGCAATTCAACACTAAATTTAATTTAAACTAGCATAATTACTTCCTCCAGTGGATACTGGACACGAACCTCACGGATACAACATGGTTTTTGTAACACCCTGTATAGTATAAAACAAAGTTTTTTTCCGCGTTTGCCTGTCTTTCTGTCTATATACAACGGTGTAAACGCCATCACCTGCTTCCGCTTGAACTTAGACGAACTGTAGCTGATGTCTCATATTTTGTTAATATCCTGAATGCTAAAGTAGAGAATGCTGAACTCCTTTGTAAAATCTCAATATCTACACCTTCTTACCGATCTAAACGAACCCCTCTATTCCATATACCCATTGTTAAAACTAACTATAAGAAAAGTACCTTTCTTCACAGAACTTCTTCATTCATAAATAAATTCATAACAAAAAATGATATCGATGTATTCTCGGACAGTGTGCACGTAATTCGCGCACGTTTAGCCTCAAAATTTTTTGATTCTCAACCTTAACTTCCTTGTATTCAGTATCTTGCTATTTGTATGTCTTGCTATTTGCTTGTATTACCTACATTACTTATTACACCCAGCACATTGCTGCTGCTATGCTCCATTCTAAGTTCCTATCTATTGGCGGGAATTTTTAATTGGCCTTGTAAACTAGATACAATATTAATTCTTTACTATCAATTGGCTGTAAATTCTCCAGTAAATGTAAAATAAATAAAATATTTCCGCTAACTCCTCCCAAACCAAGCAATGGATTATAATGCGGTTTTACCATCACTTAGATATTTTTGACAGAACCTTTTTATGTAACATAGCGAAGCCGGGGCGCGTATCTAGTTTAATTTATAAATGTTTAATAATAAATATGTCGTAAAATAAATGATATGTTACCGTCTGCCTCCGCGGCCTGCCCCTACGCGGTGGCAGACGGTAACACTTATAGCTATCTGCCCCCGCGGGGGTGGTTGACCATGGTGTTTAGTATGTATTACCGACTGTCCCCACTAATTAACCTATGCAGAGGCCGACGTTAGGTCTTTTTGTAGCGCGGGCTGCAACTCTTAATCACTTCAAAGAAACTTAATAGTCTTATGATTATTAAACTACTTATTAATAACTTGATAAGCGTGTTTAATAGGAATAGCTTATCCTACTGATAATGTAAGCTGTTGTACTTATTACAATAATAATTTCTAGTAAAATAATTTACATGGATCAATGTTTATTCTGAATCTAATAATGTATTAATTTGTACGCCTGACGGTTGTTAATGTACAGACGTAATATTTAAGACCATGTACAACTAACACGCAAAAAAAGATTTTCTATATGACTTTAAAAAAAAAAAATAGTGTGTGGAGTCCCTCCGCGCGGAAGAAGTGAAACTTCTGCGTATCTTTCTTACTACGCGCATGCGTTCGAGTGCTACGCATTCACTCTCGCTCTGTCTCTTTCTATTCCCCCTCCCCAGGAGCGTTAAACGTTTAACGCAACCTTGTTGGAAGACGCATTAGAAGTTTCACTTTAAAAAGTTTGTGTATGTGTAATGTTTGTTACTAAATTGCGCAAAAACTCTAGATGACATTTGGTATGTATTATGTAGGTTGTATATGCTCTGCATTAACAGACAGACTGATTAAAAAAAAATAACAGTTCCCGTAAGACAACGGGTTAAACTGCGGTGCGCAGATAGTATGGAAAGTTTGTACATACTATCTGCGCCCCGTGGTTTTGCTCGCTTTTTAAATTAAAAAAAAGTACCTTTGTACTTTTTTTTAATTTAAAAAGTTCAGAAGACACTAAGGAGTCTTGGTGTAAAGAGTCTATGGTCACGGGCTTAATGTAGATAGGTTAGGAAGTAGCAATCAAGTCAATTAAACCGAAGACAGACCGTCTGGCTTCTGACGTGTTAGGTGACGTCATAGGTCTGGTTTTTTCTGAGTATATAATCAGACCTAGTGCTAAAGAGTAGATCTATGTGATACATAACGTTTGACACTCACCCCCTCCCCCGCTACCTTGCTTTTCTTTTTTTAATTTCATTGTTTCGAAAACATGGTTTTTTGATTCGAAAGTTCGAACTCGATTAGCGTACTGACGCAGATCGATGATTTATTGCTTTTGATTTTTTAAAAGATTTTAAATCACCTAAGATCAAGTTGATCAGAGCTCAGATCAACCTAGAGAGTAAGATGGCGCACGGTGAATGATTTAGGTGAAGCCAAAAACCATCCCAAAACAACGCTACTGTCGTACACAACACGCACACATTGGCGCAAAAAAACTTCGCTTGGTCATTCTTACCTCGACATTATGTGCATTGGTTTAGGGTAAAATTTCGTGTTCATAAATATACATAGTAGTGCATTACAAAAGTGTGGCCAGGGCTACATTTTGAGGTTCTTTTTAAAAACTACGCAGTTTTAATACAAGTTAATTTTGAAAGAGTCGTAACATTAAACACTTACAAATATGTGCAGTTTTAGAATATTAAATCTACTAAGGTTGCATATTGGAACAGAAATGGCTAACGTATATAGAGTTTGGGAATTAATTGAATGTTTTTCATGGCAACATTACCACGCACACAAGTTTAAAAGAAGTGGCTTCAGCGAGATATAACGCAGTGCTCCATCTTTTCCTCTAGATTGATCTGAGTTAAATCATATATCATCATCGTTCTCGTGATTCATTTTCAGATCATTTTCCTTTTTATCTTTACTTACAAAACGGACACAGTCTATTAATGTAGACAATGGTTACTCAATGTTCGTCTAAGCTCGCCTTTAATAACAAAAAAGTTACGTTATGTTAAAACTCGAACGTTCAAACATGGATTATTGATTCGTTGCTGGTTTTCCCAAGTGATTAATTAAATTAAATTGATAGATACTTATCTTATTTCGACATTTACATTTACTTCGAAAATCGAATAAAAATTAAGAATCCTAAAAAATGCTAGAGCGATCTCTTCGGGAAAATACGGGTAGAGTTTTTCGAAGGATAATTTGATTTACCGAATACCTCTCTAAATTACAATAGTCGTATATCAATATATGACAGCTGTTTTTTTAACATAGATACAAAAAAAAACAACTGCTGTTAACACTTAACGTTCATTTTTGTTTTTGGTTTAGTACGACTCGATCATTTAGCCCTGTATAATAAAATTATGTTATCGCAGTAGGGCATCAAATGCCTTTAGACTTGAAGGAAATTCCGCGTCCATTAAATTCAAGGCAGATGCTCTTGAAATAACATAAAGTTCTTTAATTCTTAGAATACCTATAGAAAACAAATAAACCATTTTAACCTTTTTAAAAGTAAATTAGGCTGTGTATGACTTAAATTTTTAGATAGTAAATGGATGGTTAATCTATTTTAAACATAATAATTTTATGTAAATAAATATTCTGTATTGTGTACCTATAACATAACATATCGTCACGCCTTTCCCCGAGTGGGCTGGCAGAGGTGTAATACAACACCCACACTTCGCCGGACGATATTCAGTCCCAAATGTGACAGGAGGCGAGCCTGTAGCCATACACCAGGCTCCAGTCATGTAGACATACATGTACCTATACTTATTAATAAGTAATAATCTGGGTGTCTTTTCAAGTCGCCAGTGGATCTGTGTCTGATTCTGGGCAAGCGTGCCCCGTCGTAGGCCGCATCCACAGAATACTCAATGATTGCTTAATATCAGGCGAGATGACAACCAAATACAAGCCTACATCGAAAAAAAATGGGTGTTTCCTTTTGGATCCCAGTTTCTCCCTACAGGCTAATAGGTAAAACTCCTCTTGCCCCCCACTTCACTAATAAAATCCTAAAAGTGGTTTTCCCAATCGTACGGACACATTAGTGGTCTTCAGCGCTAACTCGGGCTATCGTGACTAGTGTAGCCGGTTAGTTCGTCACTCGGCGATGTATCGGGCGAATTATCGTCGTCAACTCCGCAGGAAGGCGACGAGTAGAACGCTAAATTAGAGAAGAACATCGCCGATAACGATGTTTTTAGCGCGACAACCCGACACTAATTATTGCACACATTTGCGCGCGGTAATTCGTGTCGCGTACCAATAGAGTAAAATGTATTTGAACATTTAAGAAAAACTTTTTTTTTTCCTTTTTTTATTGGCTTCTGCCCCTTTGGGTTTTGGCGGCAATTTTGCCACCAACAGAAACCTTTACTGTTCATGACAATGACATTACTATCACTAGTTTTCAATAACTTAACAGATTAGATAAAATTTGTGGAGAGGCTGGCTTTTATTTTGAAGTAGATACTATTTGAGATATTTCCATCACTTTAATGATAAGATAGGACTAGTTAATTTAATGTTTGTTAATTTAACCAAACACTTGATTCTGGCGCCAGAATATTGTCACCTTTCACAGTGCAAGGTCGCTCGATGTCCTGCTAAAGCTTTGCAGACGAGATACTTTTTGTAAGAAAAGAAATATTGTCGAACGCTTACTTTGTTTTAAGTTTTCCAATTAAATTAAATACCGGTTTTAAAAAGTTGTGTCAACATGATAATGATCGATTTCAATTATTTTAATTAGTTTGACTGTGTTAATCGTTAAAGAAAGAAACGTTATACAAAAAAATAATTATTATGTTATCGAAAGCTAATAATTACTTTAATTGAAAAAATACTTTGTGTCTTTTACTGATTAAATAATGAAAATAAGTATTCGTCAAATTTCAAGATTTGAATTGAACGATATAAAAACTAAAATCTGCTTTATTGCTGGCATTACTAAAAGTACCTTTAGAAAAAAATCACGTGTGTGTTTTATCGGTCAGTCAGTCAGAATAATTGAATCCAAAACTACACCAAAAAAGTCTCAAACATACAAATCTTTACCTTTATCTGCAAGTCTGACGTAAATAAACACCTAACGAGATAAAAAACCGCCACAAAAAGCATCACGTGTGCATCGCCCCAACTTCGATAGAGCATGCAGAGATGCCACCGGCTCGCAGGTGATCGTATGGTCATTTACCACCTATCTCTCATGTGCACCGCGCGAATACCGCGGTTCCATTTTCAAATTTGACGTTCGATTTGACAACTGTGTTTTGGGTTTCAACTTTTTAATTATGAACGTGTGAGTGCTAGTGTTTAAAGGATTATTTAGAGCATTGTAAAACGTGAGTATTTTTTTTTATTAATCAAAATGTAGGTGCTTAAGTTATTAATAAAATATTTGTCCTCAAAAACATCGTGTAATTTTAATAAAATTTTAACAGGTACAAAATGAATAAAATAATTATCTTTGACGCGCTTTTAACTAAAAGGATCAGGCATTTTATCATCGCAAAATAACATAAAATGACATCTTAAATTTTAATTAATTTTGTTATAGGTATAACACACTTAATTATTTCGCAACTGTGCCACTCTCACTTTTAAGCTTTAATATCAAGTTAATTTGCATACATAATTGCTAGAGTAGATTATTTTTAATCTGGCCGCTAAAAAGAGTTGCGTTTTTGGCGGGAACCGAATTGATTTATTGTATTAATTTATTTCAAATTGGCACCGAAAAAAGAAATGAATTGTACTAATGATAATAATGAAGAGGTATCGTCATGATTTTGTATGATGTTCTAAAACGTGTGATTCTTCGAGTGTTAAAGTGTAGTTAATAATGGTGGATTGTTAACATTTACCGGTTCGTTAACGTGCACGAGTGTGGGCAAATGGATAATGATATAAACATTAACAAAATTCGACTTTAAGTTGCAGTAAAGTATCCAAGGCTTTACTGAAATGGGGAAAGGGAGGGATTTATGTCATTAATCATCACCCCTTCACTCATCATCTTCATCGTAGATATTTTAACGACGAATGTAATGACAATCATACGGATGACTTGGCAGTATGGCTATGGTGACACTAGGCCTGCCTTAAGAGTCCGGCGACCTAACTAACTTCGACTTAAGCGACCTAGACTAACTTCGCATTGGCTTAAGGTAGTCTATAGCCATTTCGCCTAGTAGAAGAAGACGAGCGAAGAGAGCGAGTGATGATACTGACGAGGCTCTAAAGTTACCTACAGAGTGACAAAGTGCAATTTCAGTATTTTTTATGACTTTTGCACTTCTGTATTCATTCTTAAGTAACTAAAAATTTCCCTTGTATTATGGATTCCTTTAACAGCTAATGATGTAGACAACTTCCCTATGTAATGGAATGTATGATTTGTTTTGTCTGTCTATTGAATAAATCAGTCAAAAATGACCCCTTAAAAATGCGGATTTTTTCATACCTCTATTTTTTACGTAGAACGTTTTGAAAAAAAAAAACAAGAACATAGGGGCGGAGATATTGTTAATTTAATTGTACATGCTAAATTTCATCATAATCTGACAAATGGTTTTCAAGAAATTTGAGTAGCGCGTTTGTATGGAAATTTCAGAGCGTCGCAGCCCTCTTAAAGGGCGAAACAAAAAAAAATGTACCTACCCATATTGAAATCTATTTTGATTATTCTTTGGAAGTTTTTTTATATTCTATGACTAGACTACTAGCTCTGTGAGCTGGAGTCCTCGCGGCCGGCGTCTGTCCTCCTTTACATGTTGCATTCCCCGATTCTAGTGAAAAGCCATCATGGCCATACCGCCTAGTCTTCTTTTCATATTTTTTAGTGGAAGCTATTAATTTTTGAAAGTGTACTTTTACTGTGTACATTTTAGCGTTTTTAAATTAGTCCTAAATTAAATGTTTCTGTCATGACATGACAATGTCTTCAATGACGCGGTGAAGTTACAATAAAATCAAAAGAGACTCACTAACTTCAAAGTCTAATCTTAGGAGTTCCTTTTGACACTTTGGCCCAGAACCCTAAAAGTCCACGTTGACTTTAATCACAGAAGCCATGAACCCAAGAACTGAGCTGAACACGTGGACTTAATAAGATTTGTTATTTAAAAGTAAACATTTAACGGTTCATTACTTACAAACAATGAACAACCCAATCTTTACAAATTTGCAACAAAATCTTCAAAAAGACTTTACGGTATTACAAACATAATTTGACTTAATTATTCGTTTTAATTTTTGACAATCACTAGCTTATATACATATTACATACTTTAACGTATGCAAACAGTTTTAACGCAAGCAAATATAATTATGGTATGGTATATATAAGTACATTGTTAATTACTTATTTTAAGAAAACAAAAGGCTCGAAGAAAGAAATATTTTTAAGCACTACATACACACGTATTTGGTAAGTACACCTACTTATCTATACTTATAATAAAACTGAAAAACCAGAACGAGATAAAAACGCAAGACGGAGTGAGATGGCACTCTTCAAAACTTCCTTGACACGTTTCTCCCAAATGACTACCTGTTTTTCGGGAATTTGCATGTAATTCGATTCCTTGACCTCGGAAATTAAAAATAAAAACAAAAGTAACTCTGTTTGTTTGTCTGTCTGTTTGTAGGCTTTTCACGGCTAAACGGCTGAACTGATGTTTATGAAGTTAAATAATATCACGAGGAAGATTTATGGATACTATTTTCTGAATACACGCGAACGAAGTCGCGGGTTGCAGCTAGTTAGCTTTTTCCGTTCCAACCATTGAGTTTTATTACTACGTATAAAGAAGACGCTACACATAACTACTATGTTCTGTTCAAGTGCAGCTATCCGGCCATACTTCATTTAATTGCTTGCTAGCTCTCGAGCGAGCAAGTCGCTTGCGACCTTTTGATAACTACGCCTAAAAAGCTTTGAAGCGCTTCACTGTAAGTGTTTGTGTTATGTGGTTAGACGACTAATTATTGAATTAACGCTGCAGCAAACTTTAGTTTAAACTCTCAACAAAATTGAGCGTGACCTTTCCGTATGATAGCTTCTCTGTAGAGAGAGTTGAGTTCTATTACTATTTGAGTAAATGAGTTCTAGTTCTATTACTACGTATAAGTAGAACGCAATGATTCCAACATCTGAATTCGTCCATCCGTTTATGCAAGACGCGAGTTTTTTTATTGTTTACTCACCTCAGATCAATTTAGAGAAAAATATGGAACACTGCGTTATATCTCGCTGAAGCCACTTCATTTTAAACGCGTGTGCGTGGTAATGTTCCCATGAAAAACATTTACTATTGCTCGAAAATAAATATTAATTCCCAAACTCTACGTTACCCATTTCCGTTCCAATATACAATCTTAGGAGAATTGATATTTTAAAACTGCACATATTTGTAAGAGTTTAATGTTATGGCTTTTTCAAAATTGACTTGTAAAAAAACTGCACAGTTTTTAAAAAGAACCTCAAATGAAGTCCTGGCCACACTTTTATAATGCACTATATATGTTTAAGTACACGAAATTACACCATAAACCAATGTACATAGTATCGACCAAGCCAATAACGTAGTTTTTTTGAGTCAATGTGTTAGTGTTGTGTACCTATACGACAGTAGCGTAGTTTTTGTATGGTTTTTGGTTTCACTTAGATCATACGCCGTGCGCCATCTTATTCTCTAGGTTGATCTGAGGTTACTCACACAAACAAAAAACTCACAAACGATCACTTCCACTAACTTACCTATAAACTTCGCATTATTGAAGCCATTTGCAGAAGCTCGGGTTATCTTCTTAACTTTGAGTTATCTGCTCATCAGAGGTTAAACTGATAAGTAGTCTTGAGCCATCGAGAGTTATAAACTAGCCTTGAGTTAACACATGTTCAGTGACCTTTAATCGGGTGGTTATGAATTCTAGTTGTCCATTTTTGTCAACATAACCACGCGCACACGCTTATTATAGAGGTGGCTTCAGCGAGATATAACGCAGTGTTCCATCTTTTCCTCTAGGTTGATCTGAGTTTGGTAGAGTAATTTTATAACGTTGACGTTTATAACTGTATCTTCGATACTCAACCCAATTATACAATTTGATTTAATTTGCTATATCGTCGATTTAAAACGTCCACGATTTTGATTAACAGTAATACAAAAAAATTTCGCCCGCGCCGTCACCGTCTAGGGCCCAATTCTTCGGCGAGATTCCAGAAATATTTTCTGGTGTCTCTCGTTTGAAAAGTTACAGGAGCGATCCAAGATAACATGTCACGCATCAGAATAGGGGCCTGGGGGCCTACCAAGATGATTACGTTAATGTTAATTTGTTAACGTTAATGTTAATGCAAAAAAAAAAATGCAAGATGATGGTTACGTTTTGGTTTAGACGCTGCACAAACATGAACCAAATTGCGCAGCGATACGATTCGCGTTAGCACCGCATCTAGAACAAAACGTAATTATCGTGGTAATCAGATTTCATGGTAGGCTCCCTGGTATCGTATCTTCTTTGAGATTTATTACAGAGTAACTTAGTAACTACACATAGTAAGAACATATATTCTTTAATTACGTGTATAAATTTAAAATTGAAGCTAGCTTCTAAATTTATGGATATTAGATGTAAATGTATAGCAAATTTATGTATGTCTTTGTGTACTTAAGTATAAATGAGAGCCCAGTTTGAGTCACACGTGATCCATTGAAATAAAATTTAGCCAAGAAATATTAAAAAGGACTTAGGTAATATTGTGAAGATAACAAGAAACATTATTAAAAGAAAGAAAAAAACCCGGCTGCAAAATATTGTACCCTAGGTCACTTCTACTATCAAGACGATTCAAATGAAACCCCGCATGTCGAAATTCATGAAGCTGCTTAGGCTGTAGGGCGTGCCAAAGAAACCTCCAACATACATACACTCGAAAAACATAACCTCCCTTCTTGCGTAGTCGGCTACATTAGTTAGCCAATCAGTACGCAATTAAAAAAAAACTCAAAGTTAAAGTCAAAATGTTTTTATTCAATTTGGGTATAAAAGATACACTTATGAACGTCGAAGGTTTTTAAATAGACTCGACCGCCTTGTTCGTATAAAACTATTACTCAGATACTCAGAAGAACAGGCAAGAAACTGAGGGGCATTATTTTTTCAAAAAATAAATAAATTACAGTCTCAGAAATTTTAGCTTACAACTACGTAACATCTATACATACTAGTGGCTACTTGGCGGAAGTGGAAGGCTTCAGACATCTTTGTCTTCTAAATAATGTTTAACCTTATAATACCCTCTTTTCATTAATGTGGTTTTTACATGTGATTTGAATTTTCCCTCAGTGAGCCCTGTTATTTTTTCGGGATTTTATTGTAAAAACGAACGCAGTTGCTTAAAAATGACTTATTTGACTTAGTCTAAATCTCGGTACAGCTATTCTCTCCTTATGTCTTGTCATTGCTATAAATACGTTATCGGATAGTAATCAATACGGCAAATCAATTGTAAATGCATAACTTTTGTTATTTTACACACACCTCAGCAGCAGGATAGCACGAGTGGGAGGCAAATTGTCTTTCTACCGTGTTTATCCGAGCTTAGATGTGACGAAGCTAAGATATATATATATATATATGTTTGTCTCTTTTTCGCGGGATAAAAACAGTAGAAAGACACTTTATCTCCGTTCCGTACCAATTAATACTATGATATGAGAAGAGTGGTAAGTGTAACAGGTTTTTTTTTTTGACAACTTCAACGACGCCGACGTCGGTCAACCATCATTTTATTCATGCTTCTCCATCGGTTTCACTTTTATTTGTAATTTAAAATAAGAATAATTCATTCGAATTAAGACTTAGAATATACAATAGTTATTCTATGAAATAAAAGACAAAAAAAAATATTTTTCGCTACCTATCCCATCGCACGACTTTTCGTCAATTTGCGTTCTCGTTTACTTTAGTTACCAGTTATAGTTTTTGTAGCTATGAATAAAGAATTAAGACCCTAATTACATTGCGCAATTTCTCGGGCCTACCCAGACGGGATAGTATAAAAAGACACAGGAAGTCAGGACCATAAATCGACCAACCGAGTAGTTACGACCTCCCGACTAGCGTATCCTGGCTAATGGGCTCATTGCCCTCCCCCCAAAAGTATCTAATTCACACTTTACAATAGTCAAAAATATCCATTTACCTACCTTGATAAAGATTGCCCTGAGCAAAGTCAAGTCCCAACTCCTACATCTTACCAAACTTTGATACATTTTACATTCACCTTAGACAAGCCTTAACTAAAATCCTGGATCCCCATTGGACTTTAGTAAATAGGCACTTTAATTACGCTTCAAACTGGATACCAAGTATGAACTAGACTACTTTGTTAGCTACCTATATCCACGTGCGTAAAAATCTAGTTCTATACTTTCAATTTCAAATGATTTACGTAAGAGAATTTTGCACGGGTATTTTGGTATTAATAAATAAATAAATAAATTCGGGACATTTTCACACACGCCTGACCCCAATCTAAGCAAAGCTTGTACTATGGCTGCCAGAGACTGATATACATACATATATATTTTTAAAAACATACTTAGATAGATATTTAACACCCAGACATAGAACAAACACAAGTGTTCATCACATTAATGTTTGCCCTAAGTGGGAATCGAACCCACGCCCCCAAGCTCAGAAGGCAGGTTTACTACCAACTAAGCCACCGGGGCAGTCATCATTTGCCCTTTTGTTTTATTTCTTAATGCACTTAGGACTTCTCGTAGGCAATTTCAATTCAATTTAATTTCTTTATTTGCTCGTCAATGGGTTACAATGATCTTAATTTAGGTTTGAACAGCCAATAACTACCTCACATTAGGTGTACAAATTAATTAAGTCAATAAAATGTTATGAAATTAGATAAAATGTCAAATAGAAACATATATACTTATTAAAAAAAAAAAAAATGTTGGCAAAAAAACTTAATAATTATTTATCGTGATAAATATGGTAGCGACACGATGCTTTGTCCAAGAATTCTTTTATTGTGTAAAAACTTTCAGCTTCATTCTACATCATACCTAACCTCTCCTTAGTGTCCTTTAAATAGGTACTTATAAATATTTAGAACCTTAGCTTATTTTGTTTCTATAGAGTCTAAAAACAATACCCTTGTTTTAGCGATTGTGTAAAAACAAAGAGTTTTCGTAACTTACTACCCATTAACATCTTTATCACGTGCTTTGCTTAAGTAATTTTAATTTTATTACCACTTGTAGATCTCTATCAAAGTAGGTAAATATCTCAAAATTCAACCATGTTCATACGTGCATATAAAGCAGTTTCCACACTCCGTGCCACGCGACGTGCTCGGTACGAGTCCAATCTCCCATCTGAGAACAATTCAAAGAACTAATTCCTGGCATATTTTAGCAATTCTGCGTATTTTAGTAAAATAGCAATAAGTTCTGTGAATCATATCCTATTAAATTCTTTGTTGGATTATTTAGTGTTGGTAATATTGGAAGACAAAACAGACAGCGAAAGAAACCGCAAATATCACTATAAGATTCAGAATAGCAAATAGAAATATATAGAATAGAATAATAATAAACTGACAAAAGTAACGGTGATTTTTGCTGCTATGTCTCAAAATTCCCTTCGGAGGGGATCTTGAGAATTTTTGTCTCAACATCGCATTCGAGAGACGGGACAGTATGAGACTAAAAGTGTCGCAGAATGTCCTTTCGCCGAAATAAAATAACTGGTAATCTTATGAGAGTTTTGAATTATTTTTTTTTGTCTCAAAATCTTCTTCTGCCCCAACAATCAGACTTTGAGATCAAGCCATTTTGCGTCTATTTTTTTTTTATTTTGGGAACCGCTGGCACTGCTGCCACCGCCCTAGTTACAGCGCTGAGTGTGGAAATCGCCTTATAATACGTCCATAAGGCTGTCTGTCCATGTAGCACAGTACCGCGAGCCGACGTTGCCCAACACCAGCCTTGACCAGATCTCGTTGAACAAACTAATGCATTTTAGCTGGTCATGCTTCTTACAAGCTAGGCAATGCTTAGCCTCGTTAGTTATACATTTATGTATGTATAATTTAACTAGGTGTACCTTACTCTAAGTGTCTGAGTATCGGTTAGCTTATTTTAATTCTATGACCGTTTTTGTTAGCTGCTTAAGTATGCAATATAGAATTATCTAAGAAACTTTTTTTTTTTTAATTTTATTGGCAACTGGATACAAAGTCCTTAATGCCTAACTTAGTAATTATCTTGATAATGATGATGATGAGATGATAAAGGAGAGGGTGTTGAAAGTTGAGATGAATCCCTCCCCTTTTCCAATTTCAGTAAAGCCGTAGATACTTTACTGAAACTTTAAGTCGAGTTTTGTAGAGAACACGAAAAGTAGCATTTTCTAATGTTTGTATCGTGCATCGCCCACACTCGTGCACGTTAACGAATCAGCAAAGGTTAATAATCTACAATTAGAACAATCACAAGTTTTAGAAAATATGTAATACAAAATCACGACACCATCTTTTCGGTTCCCGCCAAAAACCCCCTTTAAGTAACTATCTGCGCTGGTGTTACCCGCGGTAAAAAAATCATTTGTGCTATTTCAGACTAAAATCTATTTCCGTGTCACGTCTAGATCCATTCAGTTCTTCTAGCGTGATTGAGTAACAAAAATTATACACCCATCGAAACTATAGGTATCGCATTTATGATATTAGTGTGATAGAATAGCAATAATTTTGCAACGTTTGACACGGTCAATAATCGGAACATTGGCTATAGGAGGTACTTGATTAGTCGCAAATGAATATCCGTTTATTACAATAGATAGATATTAGGTACACTTATATGTAGGTACGCATATTGACTTCTGATTATCCAAGGTCCTTAGGTATCACGATGCATACCTACTAAGCTCCAGCCGTCTGCCGGATCTGGGGAAATACAGCCAATAGGCTAAACCAGGATGTGACCTAATCTGGGCCAACCTCCGGGTTCAAACCTCTTTGTTGGGTACTAGCAATTTAGTACTAATGAGTTCTTGTGATTGATTAACTCTGGCTGGAAATAATGTTTTATTAGGAAAAAAATAGCATTCCGGGAGCCAACGCGTGGTGACGTCACTTGTCATCGTCATCTGTCTCTTTCGAACTTGTTGGAATGGCTTATTTCGGTCTTACAGTGAGCATTGGTTGAAGTCACTACGTGTTGCTCACGTGACCATTTTTGATTCGGAATGCTATACTTGGCGGAATCTAATTATTATACCATACTAGCCGCGCCCCGCGGTTTCACCCGCGGTTAAAAAGTATCCTATGTGTTATTCTAGGCTATAATCTATCTCTGTGCCAAATTTAATCCAGATCTGTTCAGCCGTTCTGGCGTGAAAGAGTAACAAACATCCATCCATCCATCCATCCATTCTTACAAACTTTCGCGTTTATAATATTAGTAGGATGGGTAACAATATTTTTTGTTTTTCTTTGTGTTTTCTGCTACTGAAAAACTTTTGTTTCTATTATCTAAATAAAATCAAGTTTAACACATATATGTAGATTACCTACAACAATATAACACTGCTTAAGGGTGGCCTGGAGTTCTAAAATTTCCATAGGACATTTGCATTTATTGAATTTCTTGGAAACTATTTATCAGACTTTTGTACAATTAAAATAAGCTTTAGCAACTTCCGCAATGTCTTAGTTAAACCAGTAATATTAAAAGAATAACAAAAAACCCGGTTGCAAAATATTGTACCCTATGTCACTTCCACTATTAAGACGATTCGAACGACACCTCACATGTCGAAATCCATCTTGCTGTTTAGGCTGTAGGGCGTGACAAAAAATACTTCATACACACATACCCACATACATACACTCGAAAACAATAACCTGCCTTCTTGCGCAGTCGAGTAAAAAATAATAAAAAGCCATCGAGTGAAAATACTCCCATTTGTATTAAGAGATCACTTTGCACTGATTTATTTTACAGATTAGCAAAAAAAAATAAAAAGTCCCTTCCGGCAGGGAAGTTGCCTACATCATGAGCTCCTAAATTAATTCATAATATTAGAAAAATTTCTAATTATTAAGGAATAATAACACAAGTACGAAATTAAAAAAAAGTTAATTGAAATTGCGATTTTCCACTTTGTAGATGGCTTTAGAGCCTCATCAATATTTGGTCTTGCTCTTATCACTCGTCGCATACGAATAAGAATATATTTATTGTATAACTGTGTTCAAACTCAACTTCAACTGTGTTGCCTGTTCTTCTGAGTAGAGGCTTTTTGTCCGAACAAGGCGGTCGAGTCTATTTAAATAACTTTGACGTTCTTAAGTGTATCTTTGATACCTAAATTGAATAAAAACATTTTGACTTTGACTTTGACAAAAGATGTTACAAGTTGTAAATTAGTATCAACAGCCTGCCCATTTCTAGCGTATAATTTTCGTCGTTTTTCGAAATATAGTTTCTAATTAGTAATACAAGTACTTGAAGATCTAATACATTTATTAATTGATATTAATTTCCGGTCCTCTAAATATTTTTTGGTAGTGTAAAAACTTTATGGATAAGCCTGGATTTAAGTTTATTTTTGAATCTTTTTCCTTCCAATATTTTTGTGTCAAGGTATTATACACTTTAAGAGCCATTACATATACACTGTTAGAAAACATGCTATTATTAAGTTGGGGTATACAAATATTATGCTCAAGTCTAGATCTTCTAAAATAAGTGCGGTTGGATTGTATATTACAAAATAAATAAATATTGTTTTTGACAAAAGAACAAGTTTCGTAAATGTGTATTCCAGCAAATGTATATTCGTCTCCATCTAGATGAAATGGTAATAGAAAACCTTTACCTTTACGAAGTTAGTATTTTTACGTGTTCGCAGGAACCTTAAGATGCGCACTTAAACAAATTAATATTGACCTAGCCAGTTAGACAAATAGTTATCTATGCAAATACTAATATTATTAATCATGCTAAAATGCTAGGATTTTACAACTATTTGATCACTGGTTTTCTCATGAAATGAGTATATTATTATGAGTATGTTTAACTGGAAATGTTTGCGAATCACGTTCACAACATGGCCTTAATAATATAATATTATATTAATAAGTATTTCATATTAACTATTCATTCTATCCATAGACTTGACATCTTGAACTGGCATAATACGTCACAAGAATGCTAGCCAGCAGCCTCTCATTCAAATGTAGTTAGGCTCTCGACAAGACAACACGTTGCGTCATCCAAAAAAAGGAAAAAAAATGAAAGTCGGAGTCATTTTTCAGTCAAGTCAAGTCAAGTTCAGATTTTCGAAAAGAAACATACACATCGTCACGCCTTTCCCCCGAGGGGGCTGGCAGAGGTGTAATACAACACCCACATTTCGCCGGACGATATTCAGTCCCAAATGTGACAGGGGGCGAGCCTGTCGCCATACACCGGGCTCCAGTGATGTAGCAGATGACATACAATACGCACATAATTATGTTCACACAATGAACATATTGGTGCGTGCATTCGGCTGGGTTCGATCCGCTCCCTCTGGCTTGAGAGGCAGACCTTCTCCCAACTAGGTTGCCATCGCTCGAAAAAGAAAAGAAGTACGCGAAAATGTTCACTCTCGTGCTCGTTCGACAAAATCTTTTCGCGATAGTAACTCAATTTTTTTTCACTCAATGGTTTGCATTTCTTTTCTCTAAAACTAGGTAAATTTAAAATGTAACCCTAATGTAAGTAAATAAAACAAACATGGTTATTAAGAACCTCATATTGCACGCCCGCGATGTGCAAACTGTTGAAACTCTGAATCCTAAATTAGGAACACTTTTTGTACACAGTTTATGCAATAAAAATATACTATTCGTAACGTTCAACATTCAATCTTATTAATATTCATTATTATTCATCTCATTCGTACTCCTGACCTCATTTAATAATATTACTATCATGATAAATAGCTCCTATAACTATGTATCATTCCATCCACAAATTAATACCTCGGCTACATTACAGGTAAATTGCATAAAGATGAGGAGAGGGAGCTCTTGAATTTTCCTCCGCAATAAAGCTTTTTTTGTTTGATGAGCAAATCTAGTTGTGAAGTGTTTTATTTATTATTTCTGAGCATCGTTAAGGAAACCTCAATTATCGGTAAAACCTATGACGAGTCTGTTAATGATCGATATGGTACAAGATGATTGATGAAGAACACTTGTGAATAAGCACGTATGGTCCTTCACAAAAGGCTGTGTGATTCCCCTTGGTCCGTGTAGGTGTTTTCTAAGAGTCAGGCGACCACTTTAGACTAACTTCGTATTGGCTTAAGGTTTTCTATAGCCATTTCGTCTAGAAGAAAACTACGAGTGAAGAGAGCAAGTAATGATACTGACGAGCCTCTAGAGTTACCTACAGAGTGACAAAGTGCAATTTCAATTTTTTTTATGATTTTTGCACTTCTGTAATCATTCTTAAATAACTAAGAATTTCCCTTGTTTTATGGATTGATTTAAAAGCTAATGATGTAGACAACCTCCCCATGTAAAGGGATTTTTGATTTACTTTGTCTATCTATTGAATAAATCAGTCAAAAATGACCCCTTACAAATGCGGACATTTTTCATAGCTCTATTTTCTCTTGAGGACGTTTTTAACGAAAACCAAAAACGTAGGGGCGGAGATATAGTTAATTTAATTATATATGCTAAATTTCATCATAATCTGACAAATGGTTTCCAATAAATTTGACAAGCGCGTTTGTATGGAAATTTCAGAGCGTCGCGGGACCCTTAAGTTATGAAGGACTAGCTGCGAGTCGCGCAGTCACCCGCGGTTAAAAAGTAGCCTGGTTTTCCGGACTATAATCTATCTCTGTGCGTTTCATCTTTCATCCGGTTCAGCCGTTCTGGCGTGGTTGAGTAAAATCCATGCATATATCAATGCGAGAGTTTGGATGGATGGACAATTGGATACCTATATCTATATCTATCCTAACTTTCCCTTTTAAAATACTAGCTGCGCCCCGCGGTTTCACCCGCTGTCCCACAGGAACCGTTTATTTTTCGGGACAAAAAGTACTCTATGTCCTTTTCCGGACCCCCGACAACGTGTACGCAAAATTTCAAGATGATCGGTTGAGTAGTTACAAACAAACAAACGAACAAACTCACTTTCGAATTTATAATATTAGTTAGAATAAGGATTTAGTGTGATTTTACATATACAAGGTGCTTTTTAATATATAGTAACACTTAAAGGTGTTACTGTTATTCTACCCATCAAACTCAACAACTATTAAACTGAAGTTTGAAAAATTTCAAGAAGAAAATAAATTGTCTCCATACAAAATTGATTACGTGACTCGATATTTTGTATGGAGACTCTATTTTTTTCTTTCGACTTTTATAAACTTATGTTCTAAAAGTTGTTTACTTTGACGGGCAGAATAACACCCTTAAGTATTACTATACAAAATCAGCACGTTGTATACAGGGTTATAGGTTCTCACCAAAAACCTCTTAAGGGTTCATTGTACTCATCAATATGAACAACTTTTACTATGGTGCGAACTCTGAAATCGCGAAAAATAAATCAGCTGTTCCAAACATTTTGTTTCAGGCCAATGAACTTTTTGTATGGAACAACTGTATTTTTTTTGTGATTTCAGAATTGGCTTCATAGTAAAAGTTGTTCGTATTGATGAGTACAAGGAACCCTTAAAAGGTTTTTGGTGAGTTACCTATAAACCTGTATAATTTCAGTACTCAATCATTATATTTGTTTTATTTCATCATATTTCTAATACCTACTAAGAAAGTAAAACGAAAAAATTACCACACCCAAAAGCAGGACCATAAATACATTATTAATAATGTATACAAGGTGATTGTATGATTTCTTTGTCCACTGCTGGATGCAGGCCTCTTCTAATGAATGTATAAAGCATTTTCTTCTGTTTTAAAAAGTGGATAACTTTTTTAAAACCGCTTTACGGAGGTCAATGCACCACTAGCCGCAGGACGGCCTACTCTGCGTTTGCCAGTCCGCGACAACATTTTTTTCGATAATTGACTTGCTTTTGGTCACCATCTGGCCTGACATGAAACGCTGGAGCGCACCAAAAGCAGGTGCAGTCCGTGTACATTGTGACACAATAGTGTACAGTGAAGACTAGTAAAGTATGAAATTCTATGAAAGATGTCAGACCGAAAGCAGTCCTTGACAGTAGTTGCGTGACGCATGGACTGCTCGTTGACAACGTCAAACTGACAGCATGCACACGGATCGGACTGCAACTGGTTTTGGTGTTTTAGCTCTAACCAATAACTACGTCTACGATGAAGCAAGCTTACCTAGAAGAGTCGATTCACTCTAGAACCATTATCATTATTTAGATTCATCATTAGCTAGATTTTATTTGTTTTGAGAAACAGCATTGCTCCTTGCTAAAAAATAAGACAGCTATCGATATGCAGGGTTTTCGGTTTAGGCTGTCTTAAGCCAAAAGGAGGGCATTGTACTCATCATTATGAACAACTTTTACTCCAATCCAAAATGTCGACAAAAAATCTGCTGTTCCATACAAAAAGTTCATTGCTAGTCGACAAAATGTATGAAACAGCTGTTATTTTTCTTGATTTCATGGTTGACCCCATAGTAAAAGTTGTTCATAGTGATGAGTACAATGACCTCTTTTCGGCTTTGTACACCCTTTCCTGAAAACCCTGTATAAAACGTAATACACAAATCTCTTTGAAGACAGCGCTAAGCTAACTGACTTCATGCTTTCCGCAATTTTAAAATCCACACAACTACCATCACTTACTCTAATATAAAACCCAGTAATTCTGCGTAACTAATTAATAATTATTTACGCTCAGTTCAGCCGTTAGCAGCTGCAACTGTACTGTATTTCTTGCATATTTTTTCTAAGTTTAGCGCATCGCGCCACTGCACTGTTAGTCTACGTCTCGGGTGAACAGAAAGAAGTGTAATTACTAATGAGAATGATTGATCTTGCACAGTGGTGTATGATTATAAGGCTCTGCGCAAACGTGCTAGAGTTTTGTTTCCGATTCACGTCATGCACCCTTCATCAGCTGTGCTATTCACAATCATTCAGAATCGTTTCCGATCGGACCCCACAAGTTTCAAGCTCAAATTGTTCGTAACTCAGTCTAGTTTTATAAATTTCGGAATCGGAAATCGAGTCTAAATCCGATCGGAAGAATGAATCACGTTTAAAACTTATGAAAACGGACTGAGATTTGGATAATTTGAGTTATTTTTTTTTTGGAATCTAAACGGAAACGTTTCCGAATGGTTGTGGGTACCTATGCAGAAGAGGCGTCTTAAACGACAAGCGCATTGCGCGAATTTGCGAATCTACGTCGCTAATTTCGCAAATTACACAGGCTGGTCGCAAGGCGAGGTTGCTGAGCGGGCAATTAAGGTTCAGGCGCAGTGCCGCTTTAAAACTTGTTAAAATAAAATGTATGAAAGCAACGTGTTTTGAATTGTACACAAAGTGACGCAACATAGTTACGCCTTTTCACAGTTTTCATGCCTGAACAAACACCATCGATATATTATGTACTACGTAGTACTTACATCTCAAAGTTTACGGAAAAAAATGGCCCGCAGTTTCTTGACCGTTCTTCTGCGTAGTGGCTCTTTTTGGGATCAAGGTGGTAGAGTAATTTTTATAACTTTGACGTTCATAAGTGTATCTTCTATAGTTCCATATCCAAATTAGTAAATACTTTTTGACTTTAACTTTGCCTGTACCGTGTCCACGTCCGCGTCGCATCTTCGTCTTACGTCCGGCCTTCATTAGTTGATACTTAATCCGGTACTGTTAGAAAAAAAAAAGATTTTTTAATAATTAATTTATATACACACTTAACAAAGCATTGTCATGCCTTTCCCCCGAAGGGGCTGGCAGAGGTGTACAACACCCACACTTAGCTGGACGATACGCAGTCCCAAATGTGACAGGGAGCGAGCCTGTCGCCATACACCGGGATCCACTAACGTAGCAGATGACATTAAATACGCATTGATCACCACACAATGAACAAATTGGTGCGTGCCGTCGGCTGGGTCCGAACCAGCTTCCTTTGGCTTGAGAGGCGAGCCTTCTCCGACAAGGTTATCATTGCTTTTTAATTAGTATTTAAACCTTTTTTTTTTATATTTTCATATTATTCATAGATTGGAGCCCGGTGTATGGCGACAGGCTCGCCCCTGTCACATTTGGGACTGAATATCGTCCGGCGAAGTGTGGGTGTTGTATTACACCTCTGCCAGCCCCTTCGGGGAAAGGCGTGACTATATATATAAATATATAGTAAAATGAAATTTAATAGGTATTTCGTTAAAAGTTCTTACGTGTAGGCAGACCTTTAGAGAATAGAACATGATTGCTAGCTTTGTTTTTATAACTTGAAGCTACTGCTTTATAAGATTAGAAGAGATATAAAACTTTACAGCTGTGTTCAACAGTTTTATTTCTCGTTTTTTAGACCATAATCCAAGACGCAGGTAGTTAGGTTACTAGCCGTTACAGATGATTGCAATATACTCGTACTTAAACTAGCTGTCACCCCGCGACTTCGTTCGCGTTTATTATTTATATATATATATATATATATATATATAATTATTTGAGATTTAAACTATCCTATTTCTCAAGTTGGATCGAACTGCACATGGTGTGCGAATTTTATTATAATCGGTTAAGTGGTTTAGGAGGTCATTGAGGACAAACATTGTGACACGAGATTTATATATATTAAGATATATCGAGGGGTGAGTGATAAAACCCGATAAATTCATAAAAGTGAGTTGCGAGATATTCCATGTTAAAGTTTCTTGCCAATAAAAAAATGATTTTCTGTGAAAACCATGTGTAAATTCTTAACTATTTATGAAGATTACATATTGTATTTTATTATTATTCATGATTACCAAAAGTAGTAATGTAGCTTTTATAAAAAAAACAGACTTAAGTAAATTAAAGGATGAGCTTATTGGATTACTTCACAAAATAAAATAGACAATTTTACAATTGCACGGTTTATTAGTATGAAAATCAATCTTAAAATCTACTTTATTGCTTAAAATTAACCGACCAAGTGCAAGTCAGACTCGTGCACTGAGGGTTCCGCACTAAGTACTAAGAATATTTAGGTACTTCGTTGGTACTAAGAATATTTAGGTGAATATGAATGATTAAAATTGGTAAAAGTTAGTTAGTTTGGAAAACAATTTCAATTTTTCAGCCGAAAAGTAGTGGCCGTCTATAGATTCCAACTGCATCTTTGTATTCGTTTTTTTCGTCAAATATTTAGATATTCTCAATTTTTGGAATATCCCTTTTGATTCAAAGTCAAAGTCAAAGTGTTTTTATTCAATTTAGGAATCAAAGATACACTTATGAACGTCAAAGTTATTTAAATAGACTCGACCGCCTTGTTTGGATAAAGAGCCTGTACTCAGAAGAACAGGCAAGAAACTGAGGGGCATTATTTTTTCAAATAATAAATAAATTACAGTCTCACAAATTTTGGCTTACAACTAGGTAATATCTATAAATACTAGTAGCTACTTGGCGGAAGTGGAAGGCTCCAGACATCTTTATTTTCTAAATAATTCTTAACCTTATAATACCCTCTTTTCATTAATGTAGTTTTTACAAGTGATTTGAATTTTCCCTCAGTGAGCCCTGTTATATTTTTCGGATAATATTGTAAAAACGAACGCAGTCTAAAACTAAATCTCGGTACAGCTATCCTATCCTTATTTCTAGTGTTATTATTGTGACAGTCACAGTTCAATTTAAATTTATGTAGATTTTTGCGAACGTACATAATATTTTCAAAGATATACAAAGAAGGTAAAGTTAATATATTTATTTCTTTAAATAAATCTCTCAATGATTCGCGGGGACCCATTCCGTAGATAGCGCGGACCGCTCGCTTTAGACGGTTGCCGTGGTGTGCCGGCAGAGTAGAATAGCACCCCCCTCTAGTACCAGGCGTTGTAAGAGCCGACTGAGGTACAGCGGAACCGACAAATGGCGGTATAACCATTCGAAATAAAACGTAGCTAAAATGGCACAGGGCAGGGATGGGCAGCAGCATCCTTGTCGCGAAGCTACGTTTTTCTGCGATCGCCACCACGCCTGCCCAGCGTGGCGATTACAGGCAAACTCCCCCCTAAATGACGAGCACAAATACGACCAGGCCCCCAGTCCCCAGCAGCGATGCTATTCCGGGCTACGACAGCGGCCCCGGTAACGGCGGAGCAGGGGGTGCTAAGAATCGCTGGCAGATGCACGGCTGTCACACCAAACGACGACTGGCCCTGGTAACGCACAACGTGCGCACAATGAGGACTGACGAGAAGGTTGCTGAGCTGGAGGAAGAGTTGAGTAGGTTGCGCTGGGATATTGTGGGGTTATCCGAAGTCCATAGAGAGGGTGAGGACACGATTACCTTAAAATCCGGCAACCTGCTTCACTATCGGGAAGGTGTTCCTGAGTATAAGCATTGATTCCAAACTGCAATGGGGTCCACATATTAATGCGCTGTCTGGGAGACTTAGTTCTGCTGCTTATGCGGTTCGTAAAATTAGGCAACTGACGGATATAGCTGTAGTGAATCTTTAAATCTCCTTTTACATATCGAATTATTTTGATTTTAAGCCAGTTTACGGTTTCGTTTTTATTGTCATTGTTTTTATTCTTAATCAGGAGAGCACTTAACTTCTTCAGGTCCATCATCTCACTGTATTTAAATTCTTTCACGTCGAAGCTATTTACTTCGATTTTTTTCTATGTACTTACTTTTAAATTTCAACTCTGACTGGCACATGCGTCATACTCGTGATCGGATGCTGCTTGCGGGTCGCTGGTCTGCTCGTGGTGTACTCACAATGCAATAAGTAAATCTGATAACGTTTAACCTAACCTTATATTAAGACTTAATAACTAACCCCCGTTTACCTGTATTCCCCTCAAATAATAATTAAAGATTTATGTTAACAAAAGTCCCGGTCCCCGGAGTCCGTGCAGGTAAATTTTAAATAAAAAAAAACAACTCCTTGCTTAAAATACTAGCAGAGAAAACCACGGGGCGCGTAATCATGGCGCGTGTTATCATGCAACTGCGGCAGCCGACCGCCCCGCACGCGAAATCTAGCGCATTATCGCGCGCGACGCTCGGCTGCGATTGGCGGGAGACACTCCACTTCGCATGACGTCACGGGCGCAAAGCTCAAAGACACCTTACTGGGTTTTGTATCGCAAGAGTTTGAGTAAAGCGCTTGATTCCGGATAGTGCGAATACCCACTAAGTAAATATAATATGATTCTTTACGATATTTTTCAGTTATTTAATACATTAAATATACTTATTGGATTTAGATTTTTAAAACACGTTGTATTTAAAAAAAATCACATAGAGCTATATCCCGAAAATTATATTTGATAGGTTTTAACTTTAGCTTAATTTCGATTTTTTGGAAATTTACCTCAGTGTTAAACTCCGATAAACCAAATTAGCCATTTTGACCATAAGCATTACCTTCATATATGGTGATTATAAGTAGGGTATTGTGGTTGTTTCACAAAACAAAACTTTTTTTTCTTCGTATAACTTGTTTTACAGTATTGTAACCTAAAATAAAATAAAAAAATAGCACTTATTGGATTATTTGGAATGAATATTTTTGTATTGAGCCTTAAAATGACCTATTGGATTTTATAGCTAAGAAGAGCGTAGGATTTTGGGTACAGCAGACTTTTAAACTAAAATTAGTGTTTTTTCGATTTATCGGGTTCTATCACTCACCCCTCGATATTGCTTATTATTATCCTAACTAATATTATGAAGTGGAAAAGTGCCATGAGTTTGTTCGTTCGTTTATTTGTTTGTGACGCTTTCACGCCTTAGGGCCGATTTCACCAGTGAATATAAACGCGATTAGCTCATTTTAAACTTGGTTTACGTGAAAAACTAAGGTTAAACAGTAATTTAGCATTTCACTAAACTTAGCTTAATAAATCTCGATAAGTAGCATAAATGGTAAATTCAGCCCTTAGCTGATCAACAGATCATTATAAAATTTTGCCATGGCTTAAAATTACTTTTATCCCGAAAGATTAAGGTTTGTGTAGGATCGCGGGAGAAACCGCGGAGCGCAGCTAGTGCTAAATGTATCGTTTGTCATGAATCCTTACTATTTATAAAATCGAAAATAACTCTGTCTTTTTGTAGGCTTTTCACGGCTAAACGGCTGAACGTATCTTGATGAAATCTGATAAATAGTTGCAGTATGTCACAAGGAAGGTTTTTGGATACTTTTTTCTGAATTCATAAATCTTTTTGTTATGAAATTCTGTAAATTAATAAAAAATAACGCGCCGCTTACCAAATGCGTCAGACAACATCACAGAATAGTACGTAGTACGTACTAAAATAACAACTGACAACTAAAATTAAAACTCCGCTCAAAACCAGCCAGTATTTTTTTTTTTTAATCTTGGACTCTGATCTAGTTGTAAGCCAAAATTTGTGAGGCTGTAATTTATTTATTATTTGAAAAAATAGTGCCCCTCAGTTTCTTGCCTGTTCTTCTGAGTAGAGGCTCTTTATCCGAACAAGGTGGTCGAGTCTATTTAAATAACTTTGACGTTCATAAGTGTATCTTTGTTATCTAAATTGAATAAAAGCATTTTGACTTTGACTTTGATCTCTTTGGCAACAAATTGTTCTTAATTTGGTAATTAGTTACAGTACTTATATCACGAGGAGGGTTTAAGGATACTACGAGTATTTTCTGAATAAACGCAAACGAAGTTACGGGCAATATCTAGTAGTCAATAAATGTTAATTGCTTACTCACTGATGTCAGCAGTTAATTGTTTTATTTTGTCTTTTATTTTCAAGACATAACAAGAGACGCTTGGTGCATCAAATTAAACACGTTTCTCTATTTTTCATTTTATTTTAAAGTATTGTTATTGTAAACGATTGTTTAGCATCTTATTGTGTATTCAAACAATATAAAATAAACTTTGTTTTCTGAATTTTTTAAACATGTTGCAATGTACAAAAAATATATAAAACTTTTTAGTTTTTTATACCCGTTCTTTTTTAAATAGACAAAAAATGCAACAAGATGACAACAACAAAAAATGCAACAGAGGGACACCATAACTTAATCAATCAATGTTTAATTAACACCAAGGGCTATTTGTTGCGTTTTGAAATGGCTTTGCATGGAAACCTAAACTTTAGGTAGTTATTATTACATATTTTTAGGACTATAAATTTAGGTAGTTATTCTAAGTAACAAGTAACATCATTAAAAGAAAAACAAAAAACCGGGCTGCAAAATTTTGTAAAAACCCTATGCCATTTCCACTATCAAGACGATTCAAATGACACCTCACATGTCGAAATCCAACAAGCTGTTTAGGCTGTAGGGCGTGCCAAAGAAACCTCATACATACCCACATATATACTTACATACGTACACTTGAAAAACATAAACCTTCTTTAATTTAATTCTAAGATTTAATTAAATACTTTGACATAGCCGAGCCGTAAATAACATTATGTTTTCGGGTTTTTGACATGCCACCTACGAATTTATATTATTTTTAATTTTGAAAACACATCAGTTTTTTAATTATACCTATTATTTTTATTACTTTTCTTTCTTTTGTTTTAAACCTATAAATTAATTCTTAGATGAGACCAAATTCGCATGCCGTATATTGGCAAAATTGGAGAACATAATTTAAATAACTAAGAGCATTGTAATGCCCTATTTTTAGTGAATCAATTTTATTTCATTTGCGCAGTCGGGTAAAGAAAATAAGAAATGTCAGTTTATCAGACAGGAAACTTTGAATTTGAAGGTTTCGCTAACCTCAGGGAAAGGATGAGGCAACGGTGCGTGAAGTTTAACGACTCATTGTCTATCTAAAAACAAACAGCCTTCGAAAACCCATCGATCATAGCGATTGTCAATGTCATTGCCGTAATTTACGTAATTTTGATTGTCATTGTACGAGTGCGTAGTAATAAAATACTTACTTTTTTTTACAATAGACTAGGCACGCGTTTGACCACTGACTCGCCTGATGGGAAGCGTTGACGTGATGACGTGTACCTTACTTGCTACATACATTTATATCGTCGCGCCTTTCTGTCAAGGGGGCTGGCAGAGGTGTAATACAACACCCACACTTCGCCGGACGATATTCAGTCCCAAATGTGACAGGAGGCGAGCCTGTCGCCATACACCGGGCTCCAGTCATGTAGCAGATGAAATACTTTACCTACGGGCAATCTATGACTAGATGCTTTTCCGCGGTGTTACGCGGTGTTGATTAATAGTAAATACGTAAGTTTTACATTAAAGTTAAACAAGTACAAAATACTACACACCGCTTACCATTGTTACTTATTACATACTTGATATAATAATAATGATATGAATGAATCTTCTTTTTTTGAGTAGATTATAAAAACACTTAGGTAAATAACCAATTGGCTTATCAGATTACATTATCAGTTACATTCAATCTCGTACATTCACGCTAATCCCATTCAATGTCACGTCACTGGCATGTAAAGAGAATAATTATGTATAATTCACTTTCTAATGGTCTGGCGTGGACGTCGCCAAGGAAGGCAATTGGGGCAGCTGGCCCCTCGAGAGATTCGAAAAAAGAATCAAGTGCCTGTTCCTTATTGTCCCATTTAGGCTTCGCTCTGCGCAAACTGTGGGCGGCTGAATGTCCGCTGACTGAGTTCTGAGTCTGTTTTGAGTCGCGTATTGGGGAAAATCAGCCGCGATTCAGCAAGCGATACGCTGCAACGCAAATTGCTCAGTCACGCGCGCGATGCGATGATATTATTTTTTAACTACTTACTAACCTTTACAAACTGTATTTATTGTACCTTCCTACAGTTAATCACCATTTCATACTTTAATATTATACATGAAAAAAAAGTTTGTCAGTATGTGTGTTTGTTAGTTACTTCTTCACGCTCGAACGGATCGACGTATTTGGATGAAATACGAAACAGAGATAGCTTATACACTAGATTAACACCGACTATTTCATAATATCATGCCTGCCACTAGTAATTCATAAGTCTGTTCTTTAAGTATCATTTTGTCCCCTCCTGGAGGGCTATTCCTACGCGTGAGATGAGATAAGATTTTATCTTGGTCACTCTCACACCTATGACGTTTTAAACGAGAGCAACAAGGACGAAAAAAGGTGAGATGAAAATATCAAATTTGAGAATGGGCCCCTGTCCCAAAGCCTGTCGACGCCCCTGTGGTCTAGTATAAACATACAAAACTAGTGAACGTCATTGACACAGATACGGTTCGCGTAATGATACGTCTTTGTTATCATGGTGGTTGAATGACGTGCGTCTTATTCTGGAAGGCCACTTCGAGACTGATTCAATGATGATACGAGTGTGAGTGTTAAATTGTATCAGGTACTTTTACGTTTTATAATACCTGGCGACCCGTCCCGGCTTCGCACGGTACCTATTAACCTTCTGTGACAAAATATCTAACTGATGGTGAAAATTGCATCAAAGTCCGTTGCGTGGTATAGGAAGAGTTAGCGGATTTACAGACAGAGAGACAGACAGACGTAAAAAGCTACTTGGTTTCATACTACGTAGAACATACAGATACACATAGAGAAGGTGATAAGGTAGAGTTAGACAAGAGAAATATTTATGGGTACTTACTCGTACCTATTCAATATCTTTATTTTACAACAATAGTACAGGCTTTAAATAAAAACTAAAGAAATAGAACACCCGGTACTATAAATGGGGGCACTTCTTTACACAATTTAAAATTAAAGAGGAAAAGTAAATGCCTTGAAGACATATTACTAATTGAAAAGTACTAATTGTTTTAATAAATTAATTGGCAAGCTAGGCAAGTAACATCTGATTTAAAAAAAGTCTAGCTTAGTCTAGCTTAACTGTAGAACTATTTGTCCTAGCATCTAAATAGTGTATGTATCATGTATTTACGTTCTAATTTCGAACGTTCTCCGTCCGTATTTCAACATCGACCTCCAACCGAGCGCGCGTCCAGAATAAGGCCAGGGGTCATTCAACGGAACAGTGACGTCATAACGATGCACTATGTCATGTGATCTGTCATTTTTGACATTGAATTTGTTTAGATTTTTTTACGACTGTGTGATGTTTTTTTTCGAAGTTGGCCTTGGAGAAGGATAATTTAGCTAATTGAAATAAAATTTGCACATCTTGTTTTTATTTTTAGCTGCAATTTGTAACTTTATCCGTGTTTGATTTGGGGGTCGTTTGTTTAAAGACAATGCTTAGCTAATTGCAGTGAACTTGAGACGATGTGTTACTTAATCAAATATTCTTATTCTAGTTGCGCCTCGTGGTGTTACACGTGGTTAAAAATTTAAAAATTAAAAACTTTCGACACCGTTTTTCATCATACATGGCTAGGAACACTTCCGACTAATTCCCCTTTCTAACAAAAAAAGAAAAACAAAGTCAAAATCTGTTCAGGAGCTACGATGCCACCGACACACACACACATACATACAGACATGGCAAACTTATCTTTCTTCTTAATGTACTTACTTATATAAATCAAACAACTTATCTTTATTCTTAATATATTCAAAGGTTACCTGGAAGAAATCGCTTTAGGCGATAAGGTCGCCCTTGTACTGCCGAAAAATGTATTTTAGTTTTTAAGATTTTCATGTAGTTTTTGGTGTGCAATAAAGTTGTATTGTATTGTATTGTATTGTATTGTATTGTACTGTATAAATTACGTGTCACGTTGTTTGTCCACTATATAGACTCCTAAACTACTTAACCGATTTCAATCAAATTTGCACACCGTGTGCAGTTCGATCTAACTTAACAGATAGGATAGCTCACATTTACATATAAAAAATATAAATAATAAACGCGAACGAATTCGCGAGGTGACAGCTAGTAACATATAAATATATTAATAAATATATTTTACGATATCATTGTAATCAACAATAGGACCAACTATTATCTTGGAACCAACAATGAAATCGCGAAAAAGAAAAATCTGCGAAACAAACAGCGTTTCATAGAAAAATGTTAGTCAACCTCGACGAAATGTATGGTATGTATGTATTGTTCATGTATAATGATATGTATGGCTAATTTAGTTTTCACACTAATGGTATAATGATGAGTACAATGAAATCTTAGAATATGTAAATCGTTTAAAGAAACACCATAGTATTATCCTACTTCCTACTATTATTATAAACGCGACAGTTTATAAGAATGGATGGATGGATGTTTGTTACTCTTTTACGCCAGAACGGCTGAACAGATCTGGATGAAATTTGGCACAGAGATAGATTATAGTCTATAACAGCACATAGGATACTTTTTAACCGCGGGTGAATTAAACCGCGGGGCGCAGCTAGTTCTAAATTTGGATACCTCTTGTCGAGTCGAAGACTTCGGAGAGTTTAGTGATAACGAGCTCTCGTTACCTTGCTTCTGTTATTATTTCGGAATGAGTTTATTTTTGTCCCGACTTGCAGATGACTGTTCGAGTAAGGTACCAAGTTTAAGGCATGCGATTTGGGCGTCTTTCTCTTATAAAATATAATAAACAATAACAATGCTATCTGATTTTTACCTCACTGCGCAAGAAGGAGGGTAATGCTTTTAGAGGTACTTGTATGTATTATCACAATATTACCAGCTACAGTATTTTGTAGCCACGAACCAACCAATAAGCCTTTTATCCTGAACCTTACATTTCTAGAGAAACCGTTAAGCTTTACAGAATGTTTCTCAGTTCAGTGTGTCTTTTGACATAGGCCTCCTTTAACATATTCCACTGCTTTCTATCTCTAGCCACTCGTCTCTAGTTGTATGTTATTGTTATTATGTCCATGTTATTTTGTAGACACACATTGCAGTAAATAAATGGCATTATAATAATATGGTAGGAGCACCTCAATGGAAAGAAAAATAAAAATCATACATTAACAAGTTACCGTTCCGAAGACGGGTCTGAGCAGTAGCGCACTTGTAGCGCCTCACTCAACTGCCGCCTTTGTACTTCTTCACTCTACAAAACTTCAAGGCTAGAATGAATAATGAATCTTATAGGTCGTCGTGCTCCATCTTAGACCACAACGTCGCTTAACATAAGGCGAGTCGGTGGTCAAACGCCGACCTATTCTACATAAAAAAAAACATTGTTTAAAAAAAAAAAACAGAAAAATGTAGCTGCAAAATGTTGTACCCTATGTCATTTCCACTATCAAGACGATTCAAATGACACCTCACATGTCGAAATCCATCAAACAGTTTAGGCTGTAGGGCGTGCTAAAGAAACCTTATACTCACACTAGCTGCGCCCCGCGGTTTCACCCGCAGTTAAAAAGTATCTGTGCCATTCTAGACTATAATCTACCTCTGTGCCAAATTTCATCCAGATCTGTTCAGCCGTTCTGGCGTGAAAGAGTAACAAACATCCATCCATCCATCCTTTCTTACAAACTTTCGCATTTATAATATTAGTAGGATTTGTAGGATAGGATAGGATACATACACTCGAAAAACATAACCTTCTTCTTGCACAGTCCGCTTTAAAAAAAAACAAATGCTTACCTATTTACGATGCTAGGCGTCGTCGCTTGTCTCTTAAATGACGTCAAAGTGTCGTTTGGCTAAGCACTCGCTTAATTAGTTTTTTGTCACTTGTGTTATCTCATCTCGCTATTTTGTCACGGAATTACGGATAGAGTGTAATGAGTGTGAAATGTGCTTTACATTTACTAGTAGCGTGAAATTAGGTCGTTTTTGATGGAAATTGTGTTTTTTGACTTGTCATTTTTTAGAGTAATTTTTCATTGACAGTTTCATGTTAGTTTCCGACTTAAAACATTATTTGTATATTGTCTACGAATGTCTACGAATTGATTGTTCACGGGATCCTAATACTAAGACTTTTTTTTTTTTCATATAGAATAGGTCGGCATTTGACCACCAACTCGCCTGATGTTAAGCGACGCTGTGGTCTAAGATGGAGCACGACGACCTATAAGGTACATATTCACTCTAGCCTTGAAGTTTACTAGAGTGAAGAAGTACAAAGACGGCAGTTGAGTGAGGCGCTACAAGTGCGCTACTGCTCAGACCCGTCTTCGGAACGGTTGCACCGGACTACATCCCGAAACACGACTAGGTCATTTCACGGCATGGCTTGGTCCGGTGGGTGGTAACTAGCCACGGCCGAAACCTCCCACCAGAGTTTGCTACCCGGTTAGCACTACCCGGGGACCACGTGTAGGGAATCAGAATAGAGTACACTCCTACGGACGTGGGTAGCTCAGCCCCCAAAGACTCCGCTGTCCGTCATTCAGTAAATGCCTTATGAGCCGTGATAGTTAGACAGTTGAATTTTTACAGATGATGTATTTCTGTTGCCGCTATAACAACAAATACTTATTAAGGGGGCTCCCATACATCAGACACGATTTTTTTGCCGTTTTTATAGATAATGTACGGAACCCTTCGTGCGCGAGTCCAACTCGCACTTGGCCGGTTTTTTTTTGTTTTGACGCATTTTAAGTACCTACCTATTTACATAACCTTTAACCGCCTGAGACCTTCGCCTGAGATCGATTTTTTTCAAAAAAGACTAGGATTACTATAATTGTACGTTATAGAACAGTCTTTGTAAAGAAAACAGTTAAATTTTTAATGTGTTAATTTTATTTTACTAACAGTAAACTTCTATTGTTCCAGGTTCACCAAAGATGTATCAAACAAGAACAATGAATATCGCGTGGACAGTATTACTAGCAGTCATAATTAGTAAGTATAAAATCTAAGACTGAATACGCACTGGTAGACACAGCTTGCACCCTTACCCTTACCTTAGTTTTGACAGATACGAAAGCTTTTTTCGATTTCGATTTGAAATGTATGGACATTTCAATAAACAGCACTTAGCGGAAACGTTCAGGAACTAGGTTAGATGTGTGAAGCCAAACGAAAACGAAAAAGTCTTCGCTAACTATCAAAAGTCGTGGTAAGTCCCCTGGCTAGCGCCCAGCTAGTTACTAGCTCGCTAAGCGCTAGCGCTTAGCGAGTTGTCTAACTACATGGTTATGGCAATGAGAATCTCTTCCTAGGGTTGTTTGTCAATAGAGTCCTTAAGGATCGGCAGCGTATCTGTGATGCCCCTGGTATTAAAAGTATCTATAGGCAACGGTGATCGCTTACCATCAGGCGGTCCGTTAGCTTCTTTGCCTCCTATGGCATAAAAAAAAACAATTGTAGTTTAAAAGTTTTAGATACGTTAATTTTAATATTATTTAGTTTAGAAGCACCAAATGCTCAAAAAATATACAACCACGCGCACTATTATGAGCCTATCGCTTCGCTACGCTAGTCAGTGTTTTAGAAAAAAATAATTTAAAAAATATAAGTTTCAATCACACAACTCAACGCAGAAAAATCTTAAACTCAAACTTAGACTAAAACCATACGTTTCTTTAGGATTTAAGTAATCGGAAACGTTTTAATTGAGAGTGTTGTGAGATAAATCAGACATTTTACGTCGAAATACGGCTTTAAAGTTTGAAAAATTAGTCTTTCAGTATTTCTAAAATCCAAGACTCCAAAACTCAAGACACTAAGGCCCGCAGGCTAAAACAACGATCAGTCTTGAATCTCGGTTTTACTGCGCTCCGCGGTTTTACCTCCGTTCATTTTTTCGGGATAAAAACTACCCTATGTCCTTTTTTGTACCCCAGACAACATGTATGCAAAATTTCAAGACGATTGGTTGAGTAGTTAAGACGTGAAAGCGTTACAAACAAACAAACGAACAAACTCACTTTCGTATTTATAATATTATTAGGATTAGGATTTAGGAATTAGGAATTAAAATTAGGAATAGGATAGAAGGAAAGGAAGGAAAGGTTGTTATTTATTTTCTTACTATAACTAATAAAATAAATTTATATAGTAAGTATAAGAATGTACAGAATAATAAGTATAGGTTAAAACGGCCTTAATCATTTCATCAACTTGCGTAATCTTATTTAATGGGACCTTCACCTTTGCTATGATTTAACCGTCTAAACCTCGTCAAGAGTAGATATTATTTAATCAGTATGAGTTCATCATAACTAAAAAATAGTAATGACCTCCTTGCGCTGAGCCTTGAAGGTTTTTTTACCCGACTACGCAAGAAGGATGGTTATGTTTTTTTTTAATAATCATCGGCATCAACCGTTTCCCACACACTGCTGAGATTCTGAAGTCTCCTCTTCAGTGCGCTATTTTTTCTGGTTCTTTGCCAAAGCGACTCATCTTTTCCACATTGCTCATGCCGCCTTAACGCCTGAAATACTCAAGCCGGACGTAATACCCGGATCCAGTCCCGGAAATACTGGATCCGGTGAGCCACTGGATCCAGTGCATTCTAGTATCGGTTTACATTATTCCAGTCCAGCGACCGAATCCAGCACTGGAATGCACTGGTTCCAGTGGCTCACAATCCAATGGTTTACTCTATTCCAGTGGCATTCCAGCGCGAGATTCGATCTAACTCGACTGGAATAATGTAAACCGACACTAGAATGCACTGGATTCTGTGCATTCCAGTGCTGGATTCGATCAAAGTAATAAGTCTAGGACACGAAGCAGACCCAAATTATTTTTTCATGTTGCTTGGCGCGGACAAGATGTCAACAACATGACGTAGGCACGCATCTTTACAATTTTCACACCTGCATCCGCGCCGTATCCTCACTTCCGGCCTATATACATCAAGCCTAACAATGTCATTTAACTAACAAGCTAGAAGTCTGCCAGGTGGTCGTTTTTTTAGTTAACCTTTTGAGCGCTGATGTCACCTATACTTGACAACTGATAGCGGACCTTATAACCCAACGACGCGATGTCTATCTTTGACAAAAACACCGTCTCACTAAAATTTTAAAATATCACTTTAAAACTTTTAAGTTAAAAAGCTTCAATTTTGTAACATTGTATCGTCACGGAAACTAAATGTGTGTGCAAAGTTTAATAAAATTAGCTTCAACAGAAGTAGTCAAAAACTCTGTTCAAGATTTGACACAAAACATTACAGTGCAAGCTTAATAAAACGGTTTAAAAAGTCAAATCATTAGAATATGAATGAAATGTTTTGATTTAATGGCTTAATGAACTGCCATAATGCTTAACAAATACATTTGTTTGTTAGCAACATTGTTACACATAATTATGCCACTGGGCACAGAAATGCGTTTTGATGTAGCGGTCAAAAGGTTAACATCATTTTGGTTGTTTTCCACTCACGTAATGCTCGCCTCAGCTTCGCCTTTCCACGTTCCTATTTACTGGCGAAACAGAAAATACAGTAATGTAAGTATTACAATAATTACAACAGGTAACAGGATATCATTAACAACGAGGAGGTTCTAATCTGTTGCTCGGGAATTTTCCTAGAACATGGGTGTACCCACAGTGGGGCAAGGTGGGTCATCTGCCCCACTCTGGTCCTAACTCGAATCATAAAATTTAGGTTGTTCAAGTAAGAACAAAAGAATTGGTTGCTGTCAACAATGAAAGAAAACCAGTTGTCGGCTTCCGCATGATTAGTGTGTATTAGAAGAGGGTCCTGAAAGCATACGATACAATTTTATTAAGTAGATTTAAGGTACCCATTCATCGTCCTGCCTTGCAGTTCGCCTTGCCGTCCACCGCCTTCATGCAAGATGGTAATTTTTACTATGCACTTGTCGAGTACATTTACTTTTGCCTCACCCCAAAAAAATCTTAGTACGCCCATGCCAATATCGTATTTCTATCCTAAATTAATACACAGGATGTTCTATAATGAGAAACCTTGTTGTCTGTGATTTTAATGAAAATTTTTCTAGCTCGAAATAATAAAAAGTGGACCTTTTTAATCACTACTTAGAAGCTATTTTAATCACTATTATTTACTAAATACCATCTGCACTCTGCGGTCCAGGGGTCCGATAGGAACTGTTATTTTTTTTCGGGATGAAGGGTACCCTATGTCATGTCCTTTTCAGTACCCCTAACAACGTGTGTGCAACATTTCATGACCAAATCTAATCAAATACTATTTATTGCATCAGATTACATACGTACAATTATTTCTATGATTATTTCTATTTAATGATGACATTTATACATATTACATAAATGGTGCTGGGCGCTACTCTTAGCTTTCTGCCCCGGTTAAAAAAAATCTTAGATCCGGGCCTGATGGACGATTAGTTTAGTTAAGGCGTCAAAGTCGAACAAACAAGCAAACGAACAAATTTATACTAGTTGTTATCAAATATTACAGGACAATTTTCAGACAATCTTCAGATTGTACCAGCGCTCTCGCTAAAAACTGAAGCACTCTAAACTGAAGATTATCTGAAAATTTTCATCAAACCGCTCTAGCCGTTTAAAAAATCTAGCCGTTTTTGAGCGTTTCAAGTCAACTTTTCTTGTAAGAACTGCAGAGGTGTGGAACTCGTTGCCTGCGTCTGTCTTTCCACCTAAATACAAACCGGGGGTGTTCAAGAGTAAAGTGAATAGGTATCTCCTAGGCAAGCGTGTTACACCTTCGATCACGGCAACGCTTTGACTGCCTCGGTGGCTCAGTTGGTAGTGAACCTGCCTTCTGACCTTTGGGCGTGGGTTCGATTCCCACCTAGGGCAAACATTTATGCGATGAACATTTGTGTTTGTTCTATGTCTGGGTGTAAATATCTATTTAAGTATGTATTTAAAAATATATATGTATTTATATCAGTCTCTGGCAGCCATAATACAAGCTTTGCTTAGTTTGGGGTCAGACGACCGTGTGTGTAAGTGTCCTGATATTTAAAAAAAAAAAAACGCTTGTCAGTGGTCAAACGCACGCCTAGTTTGTTATAAAAAAAAAGTCTATAAGTATACACTAATCCCTTAGCAATAAACGATAGCATCGGAATAGTATACAGTCTTTCGTCTTTTTCGGTCGAGTTTTAAAATTGATAAAGGGGTAGGTTTTCATAGATATTGATTTTACATTAGCCCATTTTGACCCTTTGTTGTATTAATTTTCATCTGCTACATAGCTAGAGCCCAGTTTATTTATTTTATTATATTTTATTTAACATTATTAAAAGAAAAACAAAAAATTCGGCTTGAAAATGTTGTACTCTATGTCACTTCCGCTATTAAGGATTCCAATGACACCTTACACGTCGAAATCCATCAAGCTGTTGAGGCTGTAGGGCGTGCCAAAGAAACCTCATACATACATACACTCGAAAAACATAAACTTCCTTCTTGCGCAGTCGGGTAAAATAACAATAATCATTTTGATACTTATTTCATCGTTCATAGAAGCAGGAAACAAAGGGTTTCACTAAAGTTTTAAAAATAAAATAAAAATTAGTCAAATTAAAAAAACATTTTGATATTAAGTTTCAACGTCATTTTGATAAAATCACCGACGAATTTGTATTAAGGTTATTTCTTCCGAAAAAGGTGTGAAGTCAAAGCATTTACTGAATTAGCTGTTAAAACCAATAACATTATACTTTAGGTATCTCCAAAGGATATAATTAAGAACATTAAAAGCACGTGAGTATAAAACGCGATGTTCACTTATACTACGGCAAAAAACTTGAACCTGCGATGACCATAGACAGGGAGATACGGTAGTTTTTTATTCGACTATACGCAAGAAGGAGGGTTATGTTTTTCGAGTATATGTATGTATGTAAGTATGTATGTGGGTATGTATGTGGGTATGTATGTATATACGAGGTATCTTTGGCACGCCCTACAGCCTAAACAGCTTGATGGATTTCGACATGTGAGGTGTCATTTGAATCATTTTGATAGTAAAGTGACATAGAGTACAACATTTTCAAGCCGATTTTTTTGTTTTTCTTTTAATAATGTTATTTGTTTACTCATTGATAGGCCTGCGCTTGACCGCCATCTTTATTTGGTAGGTATGTGTTATTTACATGCAACAATTTGTTAAAAGGTCTCATTTCCGTCTTATAAAATTACACTTAGGTAGTTGACCTTTGCTTAGGACGGAAACGAGTTCTTTTTATTGATGAGACCTAGCTAGATTAATTATTTTGCTCTTGAAAACCTCCATTGCTTACTTAGTCTATGCTAATGTTGTAAGGAGGATATTATTATAGGTTTGCTAGGTTACAATACAATACAATGTCACTTTATTGCAAACCAAGGACTACAATGAAAAATCTTGAAATCTAATTTACATTTTTCGGTAGTACAAGGGTGGTCACCCTTATCGCCTAAAGCCAAAGTGCAAAAGCTAAAGCAAATCGAAAAGTCTTAAAATCTAGTTTACATTTTTCGGCTGTCCAAGAGCGACCATATCGCCTAAAGCCATAAGGTCCAAATTGATATCTCAGATAACCTTTGGACGACCTAATAGATAAGGCAACCTTTTTGATTTGTAGAGATTAAATTCGATGATAATGAAACAACAACCAAAATCGCTTACTATCTCATAGGAACTAAATGAGAATTTTTAAAACCCTTAACACCGATTTTCATCAAAAATAGCTAAGAACACTCCCGACTAATTCACCTTTAAACTTTGGGGGCTGAGCTACCCACGTCCATAGGAGTGTACTCCTATGGACGTGGAGATTATTATTCAGATTCCCTACACGTGGTCCCCGGGTAGTGCTAACCGGGTAGCAAACTCTGGTGGGAGGCTTCGGCCGTGGCTAGTTACCACCCACCGGACCAAGCCATGCCGTGAAATGACCTAGTCGTGTTTCGGGATGTAGTCCGGTGTAACCGTTCCGAAGACGGGTCTGAGCAGTAGCGCACTTGTAGCGCCTCACTCAACTGCCGTCTTTGTACTTCTTCACTCAACAAAACTTCAAGGCTATAGTGAATAAGTACCTCATAGGTCGTCGTGCTCCATCTTAGACCACAACGTCGCTTAACATCAGGCGAGTTGGTGGTCAAACGTCGACCTATTCTACATAAAAAAAAAAAAAAAACAAAACAAAATAAAACGAAATCAAAATCGGTTTATCCTCTCGGGAGCTACGATGCCACACACACAGTATTAGTAGTAATTAATAAGTAGTTTAGTAGTAATAGTAAGTAATTAGTAGTAGTTTTAGTAGTATTTCTAGATATTACCTACTTGCAATCTACAATCCATTTTACAATAAAATCCCGAAAAATATAACAGGGCTGACTAAGGGAAAATTCAAATCACAGGTAATAACTACATTAATGAAAAGAGGATATTATAAGGTTAAGAATTATTTAGAAGACAAAGATGTCTGGAGACTTCCACTTCCGCCAAGTCGCCACTAGCATGTATATATATTACCTTCTTAGTTGTAAGGCCAAATTTGTGAGAATATATTTATTCTTTAAAAAAATAATGCCCCTTAGTTTCTTGCCTGTTCTTCTAAGTAGAGGCTCTTTATCCGAACAAGGCGGTCGAGTCTATTTAAATAACTTTGACGTTCATATAAGTGTATCTTTGATACCTAAATGAAATAAAAACATTTTGACTTTGACTTTGATACACACACAAACACGTCAAACTTATAACAACCTGTGGGTTTTGTGTCGGGGGTTAAGGTAACATTGAATAATTATCTATGGACAATCATACTGCGTAGGTAACATCTACCATTGCCAAGCAATTTCCTCGTCTCCTCACTCAGACTAGGAGACGATTTTCACATAAACAAACATTAATTGTTACTTGAACTAATATCTAGGGTAGGTAATTCCGCTTTAACATCACATTGAGTACATCAAGGAATATGAATTTTCTATTCTATTCTTAATTTAGATACACTAATGTCTACATATCCTTAATATAAAAAAATCCTTAATATTCTACACAAAAAAAAAGAAACCCAAACTTAGTGATACTCTAAGGCCTGTATGCTGAAACGTCGCTCAGTCATGACTCTCGATTTAAAGCTGTATTTATGTATGGTAAGACCATGGTTGTATGTATGGCTTTAAATAGAGATTTATGACTGAGCACGTTTTAGCATGCGGGCCTTAGAGTATCACTAAGTATGGGTTTCTTAAGGATATGTTCATTAACGATTCTGAGTGCGGCAGTCAATCCTACTAATATTTTAAACGCGAAAGTTAGTAATAATGGATGGATGGATGGATGGATGTTTGTTACTCTTTCACGCCAGAACAGATCTGGATGAAATTTGGCACAGAGATACATTATAGTCTAGAATAGCACATAGGATACTTTTTAACCGCGGGTGAAACCGCGGGGCGCAGCTTGTCCTATTAATATTTTAAACGCGAAAGTTTGTAAGAATGGATGGATGGATGAATGGATGGATGGATGGATGTTTGTTACTCTTTCACGTCAGAACGGCTGAACAGATCTGGATAAAATTTGGCACAGAGATAGATTATAGTCTAGAATAGCACATAGGGTACTTTTTAACCGTGGATGAAACCGCGGGGCGCAGCCTGTCGCATGTATAACAATATGTAAATAACAATGTGTGTATAACAGTAAGTAACATTTTTTGCCATCCGCTCCCAGACTAAATCTTTTATAGGCACATTTATTGAAGTCTACTAACAAAAAAAGCAGAACTGGTTTTCTTGTAAAAGAATGCTTATGGATTCTCAAAGGTTTGTTGTACGCATGAGTCATTTTCTCATTAAAAAGTTAGATCTGGCGATCCTGGTTGCTTTGATGTTGTTTTGGAATAATTACGATGTTGAACTAAAGTTTTTGAAAAGATCCTTTGTTTGAGTGCTCGGTATAATAATTAAGTAAACATTGTTTAATAAAAATATCATATCGAATATGATGTTTTTCATGGACATTACGGCAATTTGGGTAACTAGCTGCGCCCCGCGGTTTCACCCGCGGTCCCACAGGAACCGTTTATTTTTTCGGGATAAAAAGTACCATAAGTCATTTTCTGTACCCGAAACATCATGTATGCAAAATTTCAAGACGATTGGTTGAGTAGTTGAGACGTAAAAGCGTTACAAACAAACAAACTAACTTTCGCAGTTATAATATTAGTTAGGATTATTATCAAACTCTGAACAATTTTATTTTTGTCAATTAGCTTCTCCGCTTGTGTTTGTTTGCGTTTCATAGAGACAGACTTGCCACCTTGCACTAAATATATGATATAAAATATATAATGATAATATATAAGTCCTTGCTTAACTAGTTTTAAACTACTAGCAAAGTATTCTCCTAACGGATTCGCGGAATGGCTTATGCCGCGTTCAGACGCACGGCGCGCATCCTGGTAAGCAGCCCACGTGCAGCCTGGCGCGCGCGGCGCTCCAAGCAAGCTGTTCACACGCACTAGGGCGCGCCAGTAGTGCAAGCCATTGCAAGCTCTCCGCGAGCGACCGAGCGCGTGTGAACAGACACACGAGCGCATGCACATTCATCCTTTGGAATGTGTCGAAAAACTGACAGTCGGCCCGATAGGTGACATTCACGAGCACGAGCACGGGCACGTGCACAAACAGCCTGTTCATATGCTGGCGCCCGTGCCCGACACGTTTAATGTGGCTTTGAACGCGAGCGTCTGAACGCAGCATTAAGGTTCGTGTGCGTAAATTTAAGCAGGAGCTAAGCGTAGATTATAGATTAATGTAGGTAGATTATAGATAAATTTTAGTTATATACAATTATGTAAGTGGGTACAAAATTTATCTAGCCCTTCAAAAGTACACCCAAATTATACAAAAACATATTTCTCTAAACTTTAATTGAAAATCTGTTCTAATTTGAAACTTCAGTCCTTCACAAGCGGAACGTTAAGGAAACTTTGGAGCGAAATAATTCAATTAAGATACAGGGTTAATTTAAAAATACTAAAAGGCGCTTACTGGCCTCATACGACACGCTTAACAACTTTTGTTATACAACTTTAACAAAACTCGATGCAAAGATTCCTAAAAACTTCGGAGTCTTCGAGTTTCTTCTGATTTGTAACCGCGAAAACCTATGGCCATAGGACTTATTTTTTATGGATATGGAAGAAAAAATAACCGGGTTGAGTCATACATACAATCAGATATTCATATACATACATCGAAGTCTTACATTATCTATATCTTACACTAGCTGCGGCCTGCGGTTTTACACGCGGTTAAAAAGTAGCCTATGTGTTAATCCTGGGTATAAGCTACTTACATAACAAATTTCATTAAAATTCGTCCACCCGTTTGAGTGTGAAGAAGGAACAAATACTTACACACTCACAAACTTTCGCTCTTACATCAGAATGTGTTAAGGAGTTTTTGCCATGTTGTTGCAGAACCTTAAAAACTGACTAATCATTAGCTAGTGGCGCTGTAAGTTGTAGACTCGCAGCCGACATCTTGTCTCCTCTACAAGTCGCATTTCTCAACCAATTCTCGTGAAGTAGGTATGAGCAGATTCAGTTAATTTTTTCATCGGGTCAGGTTTGGATTTTTTCAAAATGGCGGAGATGTGATTTTTTAACCTACTCACAAAATTTCAAGAGAATCGGCCTCTGAGGAAGACAGAGCTCCGGACAGAACTCGGACACACGAAAGCATTTTTGTAGAAGCTAAAGCATAGACGCTTCGTACGCTCGTTGGGTCGATAACAGTTAATGATAATATTATGATTACATAGACATAGAGTTAATACCTCATTTTAAATTTAATTTATTCGATTTAATTATAGAGTAATAGAGTGCTTTATTGGCCTTATAAAAAAACGTAACACTGGGCAAGTCAATTACTGATTTTTAAATGTGTACATAATAATGTTTAAAATGTTTAATATAATTTATCTAATTTAATCAATTTTTAAGAATGAAGATATATTCTATATTACAATGTTTATGGGTAAAAGGCCTGAAATAAAGAAAATTTGAATTTGAATAGAGAAAATGTCTAACTGCGGTTTTAGTATTTTTAAATTAACCCTGTAATCCAACAAATGGTCATGATGTTGTAGTTATGGAAGCAGAAGTACAGATTCTTGAAGTAAATTTTGATAAGATTCTGACTATTGTCTTAAGATAATTTCGCAGTTTAAGTTTTAAGATAAGCTGCTTACTAATAAACGTTGCATAGCTACTGAATAGTTTTAGAGTGTTTTGTCTTTTTCTTTCTTTTACATTTTTAGCTTAAACGAAAAAGACAAAACATAGTAACTGATGTTTCGAGGCTAAACAATATTTATTGGTGAAGGAGTAAATACCTAATAGCAATTAACAGGAATAGGTTAGATTGTAATAATGTATTGTACAGTCGGAAAACGTCATACAGCAGAGCATATCTGCTGTATGACGTTTTCCGAGCGAATTGTAAAAGGAATGTCAGTAGGGTAGCGCCTGAGTCGCTCGCCCCGCCAACCGGCACTTAGCGCTGGAGCACGGAAGAGGACGGATCTCGTATTGTTTTTCATTGGAGTCTTTTTGTAGTATTGATCTTGGTGTCCATTCGATTCATATTGAAATTTCCCACATATTGTACATGGTTTGGATTATGAGAAGTATTAGTTTTTCACATTTACATCAAGGTTATTTTGAATACCCTCCCTTCAGAAATAGTTTACATAAGTGTGTCTACTTTAGTAACAAAAGAGTGTAAATTATGCAAAAGAAACTTAAAGAAATATATAAGGCATATTATTTAGAAGAAAACACGCAAAAATTTAAAGTTTTGGAAACACCCAACGTTTCACTAAACTGGTTTCTCGGCCTCTGCATGACGAGTGTGCATAGAGGGTTCTGGAAGCACAAAACAAACTAAGTTTTAATTAAAAACTAAATTTAAGCTATATTTAGACAGAACCATCGCAGCTTTTTGAAATATTAGATCAGTAAACTCCTACTAATTTTTTATACTTCTACTATGAACTTATCGAGTAAGTACCTACCTACTTCTGTTCCACTGAACTTCTGTTCCACTGCTAAAAAACTGGGAACGTGCAAATGTGTAACATCATCTTTATACCCTTATCCCAATGCGGTGGGGTCGGTACAGTATGTAAACTTTCTTCATTCGTCTCCTTAATTGTATAACAAATTATAATTATAAAAATATACAACGTGTGGTTTTTTCCCCGCGGAATTTTTAGAGGTAGTTATACTCCACTAGCAGGCCACAAATAAATTGTGGGGCAACCTTGAAATCGAAAAGAAAGCTGTACCATACATTGGTACATGACGTTTTGTCCAGGATCAACGAATTTTTTGTATGGAAGCTGTTTTTTTTCCCGATTTCAAGGTTGCCTTCTAGTTTATACGTACTCTGCTAGTGGAGTATAACTAATAATAATAACAATAGTAACAATAAAGACACTTCCACACACGGTCATCTGACCCCAAACTAAGCAAAGCTCGTACTATGGCTGCCAGAGACTGATTGATATACATACTTAGATATTTTTAAGTACATACTTAAATACATATTAACACCCAGACATAGAACAAACACAAACTAGCTCTACGAATGCCGCGGGAATGTAAAGTAACACGTTGTATTAAGGTGAAGTTATGTTACGAGCGCTAAGCGCCTAATGATTTCTCTTAGCAAATGACTTCGCAGTTTTATATTTCTTCCGAACTTCTGATAGCTCATTTCTCATTTCCCAAGTCCTAGTACTTAACAGCTGCCATTCCAATAAACGACTCAAGTTTTCCATCTTCAAGAGGTGAGAAGAAATCAATCATATCGTATTTACAATTCAATGTCTTGTAATGACACTCCGGGGAACTCAAATTATTATTCATGTCAATTGGATCGAGAAACTTGAATGAGGAGCCTTTCGCAGAATCAGAAAGAAATTGTGTTTTGATTTTTATTAGGGAGGGAATTTGAATGTAATTATAATTCACTTGCGCTCGGATGATCAGCGGGACAAAAGAATTTTTCGTCCTTCTGTGTTATTTTGTTTTATTTGTATTCATCTACTCGTAAAATTTTGCTGTTTTGTTCAGAATCTGTCTTTTTTCTCTAATAAAGGTATGATAGATTTTTCATTCCTATTCAAGCTTTATTAACTTCACTATCTCTCTATTCTCACTTCACTGTCACAAAATAAATGCGAAACTTTCGATGGATGGATGGATGAAAGCTTGTTACTCAATCACGCCAAAATCGGCTGAACAAATCTAGATGAAATTTGGCACAGAGATATGTTATAGCCTGGTACATATATAATAGCACTTAAGATACTTTTTAACAGCGGGTGAAACCGCTAAGCGCTTCTTGTGTTTATATGTGCTTGTGTTATAAGAAAACTTTATTTCCTTTACAGATGTTAATGGAATCAGCACACAACAAGACACAACAGAAACAACAACAGATGTTTATACAACAGAACAGTTATACACAACAACAGAACATCTTGAAACGACAACAAACTTCACACAAACAAACGCTCGACAGACCAGAAGCCAAAACCTGACACTAGATGACGTCACAGTCGAAGACGAATCACCCACCATTACAACCCTAAATAAGAAGAAACCTTTAGTCAGCGCTTCCAGAGTCATAGAAGTATACCAACCAGACAACAACATTAAGTTACCCAACACAAAAGTCAAGCACCCAGTCAAAGAGCTTACAAACGAAGACTTAAAGAGCATAGCAAGAAGCAAAAAGAATAATTTAAGGGCGCACGTGCAGTATGATGAAGTAACTGGAGAACTGATGGGTGGTAATCATCCCTGTCAAAGAGAATGCAAAGAAGGCGAAGAGCCTATGATATGCTATTACCATTTCAATCTAGAATGGTACCAAACGATGAGTAAGGCATGTTACAACTGCCCGTATAATGAGACGGACTGTATGAGGCCGGACTGTATACCAGCTGACGGGATGAATAGAGCACTTAATGTGGTTAATAGAAAAATGCCCGGTCCGGCGATTGAGGTGAGTAATTTGGACTATTTTGGCTTGAATAAATCTTGCATGGATTCTTAAGTGCGTATGAAATTTTTTAGGGCACTCTTTATGTTTAAATCTAAAATTGAAATGGTTGTGGTTTTCATGAAGTTCTGTTCAGTTCTAACTTATGTAAGGTGATGTTGCTGTAAAATATTTATTTTTTAACCTTTTTTGTCAATTAAATTATATTGATAGGAAGTAACTTTAGATCAAGTAATCTAAGTGATCTACATCATTTGGTTTTTTCTTCAATTACTAGTAAAACTTCGATAAAGAGACTCTACGGATGGCACTTTTAAGTTTTCATTCTAGTTGTTTCCTTTGAATAATTACAAGATGGCCAAAAGTTTCCGGATCTGTTTTTACAGTGGAATTTTTTGGGTAGGCATATAGTTCTTGACAACCCTAAACTGTGATCACTCACCCTATGAACTCTGATTAGTTAATAGTTTTAAAGTAGTGTGTGATATTATTGCAGGTATGCCAACATGATCGCGTAATTGTAGACGTGGAGAATGATCTGATGACAGAGGGCACGACCGTGCACTGGCACGGACAGCACCAGCGAGGGACACCCTACATGGACGGAACACCTTACGTCACCCAGTGTCCGATCATACCTGAGTCTACTTTTAGGTAAATTAAAAAACAGTCATCAAATTTTCGGTTTATTTTATCCCACTCCTAGGACACATCGTCAACGGGAGGTGGAGAGCTGTCGGGGCCGCAAAAGTGTGCGAAAGCGTCCCCATAGGCCCGATATTTAGCGCTGAGGTTAGACACTCTAGGGTTTTTAGTGAGAAGGTTATGTTGGCCTTTCTACTATTCCCCTTTGAGAAAACTTTCTCTTAAGGGAGAGCAAATTGGACCCTTTAGTAAAAAAGGCTTAGAAACCCCCTTATAATTTTTGCTTTCCTCTTTTGCCTTTACTCTGTTCTGGTTTATGTTCTTTAATTGGGGCTTGGGATCTTTATGTGAGTGCACGTGTTTTATGACTTTGTTTTACATTGCGGTTTCTGGACGTTGTGTTAACCATGAATGCTTTTCCCAGGTATCAATTCAACGCAACTCATGCCGGCACCCACTTCTGGCACTCGCATTCGGGGATGCAGCGTGCTGATGGGGCTGCTGGTGCCTTCATCATCAGGAAACCCAAATCGCAGGACGGGCATGGACGACTCTATGATGTTGATAGGTGAGTGGTTCAGCTTTAGTTTTCATATTTATATCGCTTATTTAGAAATACTTACGTCAAGACGCGGAGCCAACGTCGCCATTATTATATTAGTGTGGCAAGGAACTTAACTGACAGCTTAAGTTTTTCTACTCTGACACTACTACGGTCGCTAGTGTGCAGAGCAACGGATGGATGGCCGGCTGGCTGCCTTTGTACTTACGACTATGGTCAAGTCAAGTCGACAATCCAACAGCATCGCAGAAGCACATTACGTGTTCGGCAGAGTGTCTTTCTTTTATACCTCTCGCCCGATATTCCACGCCTACCTACCTTCGAAGAAAATGAACCTAACATAACATACCCTGATCCTGAGGCTTGCCTCCTCTGGTGGTTGTGCCTACACATAGATCGGATTACGTCATTGGTAATTACCTGGTTTTTTACAGGGTTACCAGGAAAGACTAAGCCGAAAGGTGTACTCATCACTATAAACAACCATTAATATGAAGCCAACCCTGCAAACGCGAAAAAAAATCAGCTGTTCCATATTAGATGGTTAATCGACAAAATGTATCGATCAGCTGTTTTTTTCCTGATTTTAGGGTTGGTCCCAAGGTAAAGGTTGTTCATAATGATGAGTACAATACCTTCCTTTCGGCTTAGTACGGGAGGGTTTTCCTGATAACCATGTATAGTTTACGATGACACTTGTCCACCAACTAAACCAATGAAAAATGTCCTAAATTTGTCACAATAGTATTTGTAGTTTGTTAATTGAATGTCATCTGCTACATGACTGGAGCCCAGTGTATGGCGCCCCCTGTCACATTTGGGACTGAATTCTTCCTTAGTATTTCCTACCTTCGAAGTGTGGGTATCACGAGGTGTGTTGTATCACACTCTCTCTGCCAGCCCCTTCAGGGGTAATGCGTGACGATATAAATATGATATGCTATGCTTTGACCTAAAATGGAGCATGAAGACTCCGTATATAAAATGTACTAAAAGACCTAGAAAGACAATGGTTTAGGTACATCAAGCAAAAGGGCCTAACATACTTTTCCAAAAATAAAAATGAGTAAATCAGGCAGCCTAGTTGGGAGAAGGCCCGCCTCTCAAGCCGGAGGGAGCGGGATCGAACCCAGCCGACGGCACGCACCAATTTGTTCATTGTGTGAACATATGTGCGTATTGTATGTCATCTGCTTCATGACTGGAGCCCGGTGTATGGCGCCAGGCTCGCCCCCTGTCACATTTGGGACTGAGTATCGTCCGGCGAAGTGTGGGTGTTGTTTTACACCTCTGCTAGCCCCCTCGAGGGAATAGCATGACGATATGTAAACCATATTTTCAACTGGCTGTACAAATAATTTTAATAATTTTAATTGCTAGCGACGTTACTATAACCTGTAACTTATTCAATACTGGCCTAAAACGATACATTTCTCGTAAATACAACTCCGTCCACACATGGGCTAATTTAGTTCTACCGTCCGATCCGAATCGGTTCCGAAGTGCGCTTCAGTTAAACAAAACTTTGGGATTGCTCCGCTCAGTTCGGTTTCAAACTGAAATTGAACAGCTCTAGTTAGTGCATTGAAAAACAGGAAAGTGCTCTTACGGGTACCTAATTACTGTAGTACAATCAGGTTAACATTGGTAACATTACCTTAATCTACGTTGAATCAATTTGTTAAGAAAATTTAAAATAACGGATCTATCTCCATACAAATGGTCTAGTCTAGTGTTCTTGGAACAAAATGTATCAAAACCAATTCAGTTTTCAAACTGTTCTCAATGTTAATAAAATTTATTTAACCAAGAAATTACATACCAGCACGACGAGTATTTTGATTTAGGTTTTTTTAATTTAAACTAGATCTAATAAATTCAACTTCGAAGTATAAGTATCTCAGTAAGTACGTTATAACGTAACAGATTGTAAGTAATGAGAAACAAGCAAGTTATAACGTATTTTCAAAATCGTTTACCTATCTATAAGTAATGCTAAAAAAAATACGGTTTTGTAAGCTTATTTTATGTTGACAATCAACACTCAAGAATTAAATGAAAATAAGAATTTTTATTTAATTCTTGAGTGTATGTTCCGTGCACATTGCTCGACGTCTGGCGTGACGTCACCATCTGGTCCCAACGGAAGACCAGCGCCGGTTGTTTACAGCAACCGGCATTATGCTGAATTAAAGCTGGTTTGTTGCAAAAAAAGTCTTGTTCTTCAAAGAACTCCTATGTTACACTTAAGGTGCTGTGGTCGTTTTGGTACTGAGGCATATTTTCACCTTCGCAAGCAACAGTCAATGGAAACCGATACCGTATTCAAAACTTTTTTATTTCCCTCTGCAGCTCTGAGCACGTGATGATAGTAACCGACTGGATCCACGAGCTGTCCACCGCCATGTTCACGGACCACCACCATTCGACCGGCGACAACAAGCCGCCCACGCTGCTTATCAACGGAGTCGGCCGCTTCAAATACTTCAACGACACCGACAATCCGAAGTATATGAGAGCTGCTAGGTTCAACGTCGAATATGTAAGATTCTCTAACACTACTATTCACTTACGCGGCGACATCAAGCCGCCTACGCGTGTTGCTCACCAACGGAGTCGACCGCTTCAAGTGCTTCAACGCTGTCAAGCTGAAGTATATGAGAGCTGCTAGGTTCAACGTCGAATATGTAAGATTCGCTAACACTACTATTCACTTACGCGGCGGCAACAAGCCGCCCACGCTTGCTGCTCATCAACGCAGTCGACCGTTTCAAGTACTTCAACGCTGTCCAGCTGAAGTACATGAGAGCTTCTAGGTTCAACGTCGAATATGTAAGATTCTCGAACACTACTATTTACTGACGTGGTGGCAACCAGCCGCCCACGTTTGCTGCTCATCAACAGAGCCGACGGCTTCAAGTACTTCAACGATACTGACAAGCTGAAGTACATGAGAGCTGCTAGGTTCAACGTCGTATATGTAAGATTATCTAACACTAATACTCGTAGCTAGTTCACTCACGTCGCGACAATTAGCCGCCCACGCTGCTCATTAGCGGAGTCGGCCGCTTCAAGTACTACAACGAGACCTATAGCCAGAAGTACATGAGAGCTGCTAGGTTCAACGTCGTATATGTAAGATTATCTAACACTAATACTCGTAGCTAGTTCACTCACGTCGCGACAACTAGCCGCCCACGTTGCTCATTAGCGGAGTCGGCCGCTTCAAGTACTACAACGAGACCTATAGCCAGAAGTACATGAGAGCTGCTAGGCTTAACGTCGAATATGTAAGATTCTCTAAAACTACAAGCTAATAATACACTCACGGGGCGACTACCTGCCTACTGGCTTACACTGCTGTTGGCCGCTTCAAGTACTTTAACGAGATCGACAATCCGAAGTACATGAGAGCTGCTAGGTTCAACGTCGAATATGTAAGATTATCTAACACCAGTTACCAGTTACCAGTCTTGCTAGCTACTAGCAAGAAACTAGTATCTGGTAGCTAGTAGTAGTTTACTCACGCGGCGTCAACAAGCCGCCCTCGCTGCTCATCAACGGAGTCGGCCGCTTTAGGTACTTCAACGAGACTAACAATCCGAAGTACTTGAGAGCTGCTAGCTTCAACGTCGAACATGTAAAATTGGTTTTTATACCTACTTCAATTTGTATGAAATGGTCTATTTTAGATTATTTTAGCAAGCCTTAATGAAAAGTGACGCTTGTTAACAACAGTGTCAGGGCCGTCCAGAATTTGAATGCAGTAGATATAATATACAATGTTATTACTTGTAAACCACAGTACTATCATACAGAGATAGATTGCTCGTAAATTTGGACTACGAAACTTGCTAAACCTAAGTACCTAAAATGTGGCCAAGGCATTTTACTATGCCTGCTCAAAAGCAGACAATCCTACTAATATTATAAACGCGAAAGTTTGAATGTATGGATGGATGTTTGTTACTCTTTCACGCCAGAACGGCTGAATAGATCTGGATGAAATTTGGCACAGAGATAGATTATAGTCTAGAATAGCACATAGGATATTTTTTAACCGCGGGTGAAACCGCAGGGTGCAGCTAGTACTACATAAAATATATCTAGATACGTTTAATCGACGAAAATTTGTTTTAATTGAAATTCCGTTGAATTTGAATTTGTGTTATTAACTTATTGTTTTATTCTCAGGGCAAGAAATACAGGTTCCGAGTGATCAACGCCGAGTTCCTCAACTGCCCCATAGAGCTGTCAGTGGACGGGCACAACATCACCGTCATTGCCTCTGATGGATACGACCTGGAACCAATTACTGGTGAGTATCTTGTACTAGCTGTACCTGCATCATCATAGCGATAGGGCATCATCATCATCATATCAGCACGGAAGACGTCCACGGCTGGACGGTGGCACAATGATCTCTACAACGACCGGTCCACCGCTGCCTGCATCCAGCGGATTTCCACGATCCTCACCAGATCGTCAGTCCACCTCGTAAAGCGCAAACTATACAACTAAACTAACTAACTAAACTGTATAATTTGCGCTTTACGTTTTTGTATAGTCATCCCATGGTTGTAAATAATTATGAGCCATGTTTACTGACAGCCAAAAGGACCAGCAAAAATTAGGTAAAGGCACCAAAATTCAACTTCAACTATCATTATACCAGGCACGATCTAAGGATCAACGGTTTTAGAGAAAAAAAATAGGTACGTACAGGATATTAAAAAAATTTACAAAATTACGAACGTTGAATTTAAAAATGGTGAACTTGGGATTTCTTTGGTGCTTAGATTTTTTTGAGCTTCATTTTTCTTCTTTATTTCTTCTTAGTTTTATTTGGATGTGCACAAACCGAGAGAACATACATACAAATAAACTGAGAGAAATGCGTAGAAAATACTGCCTACCAATTTTTTTGGTGTAAATAATTGATTTTGAGTATTTTTTTCGCCAAATAAATGTTCCACTTTTAACAGGAAACTCGCGCTGTGCAATGAAATGTCAGCCAATTTCAATTAAACCGCGTTTTCCGAAACGTAAATGTTAGAACAATCCTCGTTTCGTGTTATTCGTTTCAGTCAAAGTGCAATAACACTGATGTTTGCATTGGAAAATTGGATTTCACTACAGCGTTCTACTTTGGAAAGTTTCTAAGTAATTGGGAATCAGAGTTTTTTTTGCAATTTATAAACTCTATCATCACATATGAAGCTAAGCGGCAAGCCAGACAGAAAGAACGCGAGATGAGAACGCGTGTGTGTGTGTGTGTGTGTGTGTGTGTGTCATCGTAGCTCCCGAATGGATGAACTAATTTTGATTTTGTTTTTTCGTTTGAAAGGTAAATTAGTCGGAAGGTAGCTTGTCGAGGGGAATTTCAAATTTTAATTTATTGCATGAAGATGACATGTCTTTGCTCTGTCCGTGTATCGTCCTAAAAATGTATACTACAGTTTTCATGTTTGCCAATTCTAAATTAGGATTGGATTTTCTTTAGCTGCTGATCTATCCATGATTAAATGGATATTATTTTGTACAAACAGAGCCTAGCATTTTCACCGACTTGGATTTTTACAGTCAGAAACAGTAGATTTGATAAAATAATTCTGTCTGCATCCTCCAAATACCTACCCACTTTCTTCAACATAATTCAAGTAATAATTAACTATCAGCGTTGATAGTCTAGATAGGTAGGTATTGCGTATTTTGCGTCATAAAACTATTTAACCTGACGATGACGGATGCAAGTGGAACCAAAATTAAATCACAATCGAGCTATGATTCCCCAATGGATGGAAAACCTATTCGTATCTACTTTAATTCATATAAAAGTTGAATTGCCTGGGGAAATCGTAGATAAGAGGACAATAGTCAAACAAACCCTATGAAATAATGTAGTGATGTAACGCACGCATAAATAACATAATTATATTTACAAGTGGTATTCTGATTTACATATCCTACCTACTCGTGATATTTTTGTTTTGCTACAGAAGTCGAAACTCTAACCGTTTACGAATTTGTTAAGAATGGAAGAACCCGACGGCGCAAGGAGGGTTGTATTTTTTGAGTGTATGTATGTATGTGGATATGTATGTATAAATGTGTGTTTGTATGAGATTTCTTTGGCATGGCCTACAGCCTAAACAGCTTGATGGATTTTGACATGTAAGGTGGTGTACCGTTCTCATTAAACAGAACGCTCTTTTGTTCTTCTTAACACCAACATCAGAGATCAGAGCTCATTGGGCGATAGCAAAACGCAGTTGACAAGCAACTGTCATGTACACGTACTCGTCCAATGGGAGCGAAGGCAGGCCGAGTGGTGAAAACCCCGGAATCGTGTGCCGCGCCCGCGCTCAACTCACATCGATCAAGAACATTAAAAAATCGCTAAAAATATTAAAAACGTGTGGTTTTGTGGTGAAGGAGTCATCGGAGGCTGGAGCAGACCCAGGTACGTCAGTGCATGTGTATTTGCTTCGCCTCAACCTTCTGATCTCTCTCAAAGTTAAAAAATCGTAAATTGTCCCAGATATGTACCGAACGCTGTTTCGGTGACTTGCGACAGTACATATTTCTTCTTGGTGCCGAAACCCGGGACTTCTTTGCCCAAAAACCATTCCAAACATCGGATGCGTTGGTATTTTTATGGTCATAAATCGTGCTAACTTAAGATTAACTCCCTACCATCGTCCTAATATTCTGCATTTTAAGTTATCTCATTCGTACATCCGCCATTATACCTGCGTGTCACAATTTACTATCACACAATAATTAATCACCATCGAACATATTCTATTCACCCGGTAATCGGGAATGATTGCAAGACCTAATAAAATTGAAGCAATCACATTCCTATCGGTGCTCAATTTTACGGCTTGCAATTATTCCATTTCAACAAGATCGCAAAATCCCAAGTTATTGTAAGTTTAGGTTACATTTTGTTATTCTGCAAACATAAACTCTTTCGGTGCATAATACATTTAACCGGCTCACAACAACTTAACCATCGTTATCATATCAAATCACATCGTAAAACAAATTTATCGAAAATTATTGTAAGATCAATCTACCTACTTATTTCCGTGCAATCACTTCAAACTATTCGGTGCACAATCATATTTCATCGGCTTACAATAATAAAATTGCATTTAGTTCTTTTACGTAATCGCTTGTTACCTACTTGCTACACACCCTTGCTTGCATACACACTTCTTCAAACACATCTTAAACATTCCATCATCAATTCTTAAAGTCTCATACAAGTTGAAGAAAAGTTGAGGGTAGGTAGGTACATACTTCTTTTACAACTGAGCCCAAGCCACTCGCCAGTTGCTAGGCCAGATAACCGCCATAACGTCACCCATCGCAACGTTTACTTCTGAATGTTTCGTTTCACTTAGAGGTCATACTTTACAATATTGTTTGAATTCTGCGAACAGAGCTAATCGCCCGTATCGAAACGTCGTAAGTGCGGAGTGACAATTGTTCTTTGCTACTGTGAGCTTTATTTCTGTAGCAATAGGGACGAAATTAAACTTATAATTTCGAGGAACGTCTAGGAATCGGAACTTATCAGTGGTCATAACATCGAATGTTTCTTCGGACTGTCTTAACTTTTAATTTTATTCGTTCACCTTCTTAGACAATAATTCAATATGTCGTTTTTAGCTAAAGGGCCGTCTACTCGCAGAGGGGTTTTAACGAAATCCAAATCCAAAGATGAATTTACCGCCAAAGACTTGCCGGCATTACGTCGGAAGCGAACTATCGCTTACAAACGGCTCGCGAAGGCTTTAGAGATAGGTAATTTATCAGTGGGTGACGCATCACAACATGACTTGTTTTTGTCTTATCACCAAGAATTGAAGCTGACTAGCGAGAACTTTGAAAGTGCACATTTCGCGATTATTCAGCTCACGAGTAACGAATCCGAAACTTCTGAAACTGAAGAACACGAAGATGATAAAATACAACAACAGTTTGATGAAATGTATTTTAAAGTTTTATCGATCCACCGTGCCCTAACGAAAAGTGAACCATCTCAACCTCGCAGTGGGTCATCATCATCAAACATTAAGTTGCCAAAAATTGACTTGCCTAAATTTTCTGGTAACGTTAAAGACTGGCCTAAGTATTTGGATATCTATAATGCGTTGATTCATTCTTCTCCAACACTTACGGATACGGAAAAATTCCATTATATGGTTTCTTCTCTAAGTGATGATCCGTTATTAGTCGTAAAAGCGTATCCTATGACTCATGAACATTATCAAAATGCATATAAATCGCTCGTTGCGCGATATCAAAGTAAGCGCACTTTAGCTTTCACGTGTTGGCGCGACATTTTAAATATCGACTTTAACAGTAAGAATCCGCGGGACTTTCAAAAGTCATTAGATCTTTTCGAAGAAAACCTAAGTATTCTAAAAACCGTTCCCTTACCGATTTCCTCGTGGGACTTCGTTTTAGTTTATCACATTTTATCGAAACTTGACAAAGACCTACGTCGCGACTTTGAAGAAAAATACGCAGATGTAGAACTTCCAACCTACGAAATATTAAAAGGTTTTCTACGATCCAAATGTGAAGCATTATTGCGCGATACTCACTTTTCCGAATCGGTTAAATTGAACAAGCCTACACCTCCAGCCACCACCAACAACGCGCATCAACAGCTGAGGCGTAGTACCTTGTCACACTCACTTGTAGCGGCGAGCGATAAACCAGAAAGTAGCAGTGATCATAAAACAAGCACTTATGCGGGAAAATGCTCATATTGTAATGAAACACATTCAATATTATCATGCTCAGCGTTTCTTAAAAAAACGATCGACGAACGTATGGCCATTGCGGCTGAGAAGAATTGGTGTTTCAATTGTCTGAAGTCATCTCATCAATTAAAAGACTGTAAGTCGATATTTTCGTGTAGAACCTGTAAACGTAAACATCACAGCCTACTATGCCGGCCACCTACCGATTCTAATCCCGTTACGTCGTCTTTAGTGTCAAGGTCAGGGTCGAATGTTACCGTGCTATTGGCTACAGCTATCGTGCAAGTCCGAGATGTTTCAGGCAACATGCAATCTTTTCGTGCTTTATTCGACACAGGATCACAGAGTAATTTTATTACCGAATCAGCAGTGAAACAATTAAACTTAAATGTAACAAATACGAAGGCTAACGTTTGCGGACTTGGAGAAGCGGCCGCTCCGATTATTGGGGACGTCACGTGTTCCGTCGGTACACATGATCAGGTTTTATTTAATCTTGACATGCACGTAATACCTAAAATATGTGGCGATCAACCTATAGCACATCTAAACACATCAGATTGGTCACATATTAAATCATTACCTCTAAGCGATCCCGGTTTTGACATTCCGGGCCCGATCCATTTATTGTTAGCTGCAGATGTCTTCGCCGACTCCGTACTCGGTCAACACGTCAAAGGAGGTGTCAACCAACCTACCGCGTTCAACTCTCTTTTCGGTTGGCTCCTTTTAGGCAAAACATGTTTGTCCTCAAGCACTCTTTTACATACTGTGCCGGATATCGATAATGAGTTAAACTCGTTAGTACAACGGTTATGGGAATTAGACTCTATACCTAACTCATCGCCGTTCACTCCAGACGAGTCGCTGTGCGAACAAAAATATAAAACCGATCACTATCGCGACTCGTCCGGACGATACGTAGTTCGTATTCCTTTTAAAAATGACTCGGAACCAACATTCGAAGGCTCCCGTGACATAGCATTGCGTAGGTTTCACGCTGTCGAACGAAGGCTGTCACGTGACCCCAGCTTACGCTCGCAATACGTAGACTTTATGTCAGACTACATTGAAAGCGGTCATATGTCGTTAGTTCCAGTAGATGAGATGAATACAGGAAAATACTACATTCCCCATCACTGCGTTGTGCGTCCCGACTCAGCTACAACGAAACTCCGCGTTGTGTTTGATGGCTCTGCTAAGGACTCACACTCCGTATCGCTCAACGATGTTCAGCTTATCGGTCCAAAATTACAACCCAATATTTTGGAAATTCTCTTGCGATTTCGAGAACACAACGTCGTTATCATGGCAGACGTTCGCCAGATGTACCGACAATTATTAATTTCGCCTGAGCACCGTGACTACCAGCGCATCTTTTGGCGCGCCTCGCTCAGCGAGCCCCTAAAAGAATACCGTCTGAATACAGTCACATATGGACTAGCTTCGTCCCCATACCTCGCTTGCCGTACTATGCGACAGCTTGCTGAGGACGAGGGAGACTATTATCCGCTCGCGAAACAAGTCGTTCTGTCTGATATGTACATCGACGATGTCACCTGCGGATTTTCGTCACTAGAGGTCGCTCAGGAAGCAAAATCGCAAATTATCGCTCTTTTCACTCGCGGCTGTCTAGAACTCAGAAAATGGGCGAGTAACGATCCTCGCTTATTATCTGATCTTCCCAACGATCATTGTCTCACGGGTTCTGTCTCTTTAGACAATACTGAAACGCGAACTCTAAAAGTTCTGGGTCTGAAATGGGATCCTACATCGGACACGTTTCTCTTCGAAATCAAACCCTCCGATCAGCCATGTTCTAAACGTTCAATACTCAGTGAAATTGCTCGCATTTTCGATCCTTTAGGATTCCTGTCCCCTATCACGATCCAAGCAAAGTGTTTAATCCAAACTCTCTGGACCCTTGGCTGTTCTTGGGATCAGACTCCTCCGGACGAGATTATCCGTACGTGGAACACTTATCGTGATCAGCTGTCGTCACTGACTAACCTCCAAATCCCGCGTCAACTGACAAGCTCAGACACCGTCTCTTGTGAACTTATAGGCTTCTGTGATAGTTCAGAAATCGCTTACGGAGCTGTTCTCTATCTCCGCGTCACTGACACGCAAGACAAGGTACACATCTTCTTCGTATGCTCCAAAGCTCGCGTTGTGCCTCTAAAACGCATATCAATACCTCGACTTGAACTCTGCGCCGCTGTGCTACTTGCAGATCTCTACCAACTCGTACGTGACACTTACCTCTCCCGTATAAACCTCGACGCTGTCTATCTCTGGTCAGACTCTACTGTTGTCCTTTCGTGGTTACGCTCTCATTCATCTCGTTGGGCCACCTTTGTTGCCAATCGTGTCAGCCACATACAAGACATCACCCCTATCGAATGGTGGCATCATTGCGTTTCAGGTGACAACGCTGCAGATATTTGCTCTCGTGGTCAAATGCCCAACGAACTCCTAAACAACAAGCTATGGTGGGCGGGGCCAGAATGGCTGTCGGAGAAACACGAACTTTGGCCTATCGCTTCGAATCATATATCGGACGAGGACAAAGAGATAGTAGATACTGAAGTGCGTAAGTCGGTGGTTCTGACCACAACGGAAAGCGATGAAATCGAGCCTGCCCTTTTTGATCGCTTGCTAGCTAAATTCTCATCACTGCAGAAACTTGTAAACGTAGTGACTTATATCAAACGCTTCATCAACAATTGTCGTAACCCAGCCCAAGCTAATCGTGAAAAATTTCTCAATAACGTTGAACGTCACAACGCGCTGCTTCAACTAGTCAAACATGTTCAGTCCACTGCGTTTTCTACAGAAATCGCTAACCTGAAATCTCAAAAACCATTATCGAAACCGTTTCGTAAACTCAACCCTTTTCTAGACAACCAGAATATTCTCAGGGTGGGCGGCAGACTTTCGCGATCAGGTCTACAATTTGAGCAAAAACATCCCGCATTTCTGCCATCTGACCACCCTCTCACCTACTTAATTATCGACTTCATTCATCGTAACTACCTGCACCCAGGCGTGAACACAACGCATTTTCTACTCTTACAGCAGTTCTGGATAATTGCTGCTAAACGCACTATTCGTCGTCATCTCGCTAAATGTATCAAATGCTATCGAACAAACCCTCAACCTTTGCAGCCGTTTATGAGCGACCTTCCGTCGTTCCGCGTCAACCAAGTCAAACCGTTTTCGGTAGTCGGTGTCGACTTTGCAGGATACTTCCGTATTAAGCTCGGGCAACACCGGGGTGCAAAAATTGACAAAGCCTACCTATGCCTTTTTCTTTGCCTTGTGACTAAATGCTGCCACTTAGAGGTGGTTTCGACGTTATCGACTGAAGGTTTTATCGCTGCGCTGCGGCGCTTCGTGGCTCGACGCGGACGTTGTAACGTTATACACTCAGATTGCGGAACAAATTTTGTCGGTGCTCGAAACCAGCTGTGGTCCCTGATGCAAGAGGCATCGAACGCGGAAAAAATAGCTTTCAAATTCAATGTTCCCTCGGGACCACATCTAGGTGGGGTGTGGGAGATACAGGTTCGCGCCGCAAAATCTCTTCTACTCCGCGTCGTCGGTGACCAAGTTCTCACCTTCGAAGAATTGACGACCCTTTTTACGCAAATCGAAGCAGTTTTAAACTCTCGACCTCTGTGCCCGATCAGTTCCGACCCTAACGACCTCTCAGTTCTTACACCAGGTCACTTCCTCACCTTAGAGCCTTTAACAGCTGTCCCCGATGAAGATCTCTCTACCGTAAACCTCCGTCGGCTGAATCGGTGGCAGCTGATACAAGCGTTTCATCAAAATTTTTGGTCCAGGTGGAAACATGAATATCTCAACTCTTTAACGCAACGCGCCAAATGGACCAAAAATTCAAAACCATTACATGTAGGTTCGATGGTGATTATCAAAGACGACAACCGCGCGCCACTACATTGGTGTCTAGCCAGAGTAACACAACTGCTGGTAGGGCCGGATGGGATAGCTCGGAGTGCAGTAGTTAAACTTGCAAACAATCAAACAGTTAAACGACCGTTGGTTAAACTGTGCCCTCTGCCAACAGAGGATTAACTTAAATCGTATTTACTCTTAGCTTATAAGTACCTAGTTAGTATCGTTAGTCGTATCAAACTTTCTTATCATATTTTTATCTTAACACTTTCACTTATTCAATCTGTCCCCCAATTTGTTTCATCTTTATTCTGACCAGAAAATACCATCGGCATTTTGGTGGGCGGTATGTACCGTTCTCATTAAACAGAACGCTCTTTTGTTCTTCTTAACACCAACATCAGAGATCAGAGCTCATTGGGCGATAGCAAAACGCAGTTGACAAGCAACTGTCATGTACACGTACTCGTCCAATGGGAGCGAAGGCAGGCCGAGTGGTGAAAACCCCGGAATCGTGTGCCGCGCCCGCGCTCAACTCACATCGATCAAGAACATTAAAAAATCGCTAAAAATATTAAAAACGTGTGGTTTTGTGGTGAAGGAGTCATCGGAGGCTGGAGCAGACCCAGGTACGTCAGTGCATGTGTATTTGCTTCGCCTCAACCTTCTGATCTCTCTCAAAGTTAAAAAATCGTAAATTGTCCCAGATATGTACCGAACGCTGTTTCGGTGACTTGCGACAGTACAGGTGGCATTTGAATCGTCTTGATAGCGGAAGTGACATAGGGTAAAACATTTTGCAGTCGAGTTTTTTGTTTTTCTTCAAATAATAAAATTTTACTTGTTTGTTAGTGGATTTATTATAAACATTTTTTCAATTTAATGTATTTAATCTGAGCATGGACTAAACCTGCGGGTAGTATGGATGGGCCGGTGGAGCCACTCTGACTCTGTAGGTAGAGGCCGTGTATATAACGTTTAAGTTTTTTATAGCGCAAAGATTCGGACATCGAAAGAATCTAGAATAGAATGATATGAGTTGATGATAATTGAATCAGGTTTAATTTAAAATAAACTTCATTATCAACTTTATGGTGAAGAAGAGGGAAAAATTACAAAAACAATATTAACAATTGACGAAATAGAGTTGCCCCACCCACGCCATGGCCTTCTGACAAAGGAAACGATCGCAATTGTTTTTATTAAGAAACAAATAAGGTGAAAACATGTCCTAAATGAGGTTAAAATACGTAAAACGCAATTAAGTACCTTACATTTCGATAAGAGTGAGTATTTTGAAAGAAAACTAATATAGGGAGTTATATAATCACTATCCGATTCCGAATAATATACAATATTGTGAAAATATGTACAAGTTCTAAAATTATTTTTGTATTACTCTTGTATGGACAATTCGATAGTCTTCGGGTTCTTAACGCACGCGTGAGCATGAAATCGAAGCAAAATTCAGCTGCATTAAGCGATAAGACCGCCCATTGCGCCTTTATTTTTGAGTGTTTAGTTTAGATTTATTTGTATTTGGTGTCAATAAACAGTTTTTGTATTGTATTGTAAACAAGCAGGGCCAACAATTTAGCGTGTCATCCAAGCCACAGTAGTGCTAAGTTATAAATGCCACCGCGATCACCCATCCTAAGACTGACCGAGCAATCATTGTTATTTTGACCTAAGTTTTTAAACCTAGTGTTTGCTTTGTTACAGCGACGTCTTTGGTAACATACGCAGGGGAACGCTACGATTTCATACTAGAAGCCAACAATGAGATTGACAACTACTGGATCCGATACCGCGGACTTATGGACTGTGATGAAATGTGAGTAAACTCTAATAACATGGCAGTTATTTCTATGGTTATTCTTTTTAAAATGTGAATACATTTAGGTGGTCTTAAATGCACCAATAATAAAACCAAACTTGTGTCTTTGTGAGCTGAAGATCGCGAAAATCTGTCTTTTTCAAATTCAAATTTAAATTTTCTTTATTTCAGGCCTTTTTTTACCCATAAACGTTGTAATGTAAAGTATAATTAAATTAAAATGAGGTTTAAACTATCAAATTAACATGATTATAAATAAAAATTGAAAGTAACATGAAATTAAAAATGATAAAAAACAAATGAAAATAAAATAATAATAATGACAATAAAATGTCACAACACATATAACCTCTCTTTATGTCTTTGTATGATTCGAAATGCCTGAAATATGTTCTTTTCTAAAGTTTTGAACTTATCACAGACATTTCGAAAAATTTCCAAATACTAAATCAATAAGCAAAATCTTTTGTCAACCTGCTCACAAATTTTCATGAAAGTCGGTTAAAAAATGCGACATGTAGTGAAGAACAGCCGGACATCCGAATCCGAATCAGCTGAAACGGAGACGCTTTACGCTCACTCAGTCAAATAAACATGTCATCACGCCTTTCCCCCGAGGGGGATGGCAGAGGTGTAATACAACACCCACACTTCGCTGGATGATGTTCATCCCAAATGTGACAGGGGCGAGCCTGTCGCCATACACCTGGCTCCAGTCATGTAGCAGATGACATAAAATACGCATATATGTTTATTCACATAATGAACAAATTGGTGCGTGCCGTCGGCTGGATTTGAGCCCGCTCCCACTCAGTCAAATATGTGATCTAAACACAATAACTTGTTTTACTGCAAGCTTATTATATTGTCAACAAGACCTTTTTTTATTGAAAACCCCAAAATAAATGTTGATTTTAATTATTTATTATGAATTCTGCTTACAGTTTCACAAAAGCAAAACAAGTGGGAGTACTGCATTACGAAGGAGCGCTGGAGACCGAACCACCTGGAAATCCAACCTGGGAAGAGCTGCATAACGAAGGATTGGTTAGTATCTAATAACTTTAAAAGCTGGGTTTGAACCAGTAGTTACATTACAGGAACTGCAATACATGTGTCAATAGTAACGTGTTTGTAGGAAGACTGTAGAAGGTTTATTGAACATATTAAAATATAGGAATAAACAAAGACCTCTGGGAATTTGAAGTGAATGCCTGGCATGAACTTGCTAAGGTTAGAGAAGTACTTAAGACGCTTCTTAGGATCCGAGGCCAGGGTACGTTTTGAGTCACTGCGCCAGCTAAGATAGCTTACTTAGTTAGGAGCAAACATAATTAACATTTGGTTTATTTTGATTCTATGTTTTGTAAACACCTTTTACAAAACTTAGCCTAAAAACCAATTACCAAATTAAATTGTCAATTCCAGCAACTAAACGCTCTGAACAAAGGCGAGGAAGAAGATGAAACCATCAGTGTCGCGGAGATGAGATCGATTGCAGGACCCGACGACAGTCTGAAGGAGACAGCTGATTACCAGTTCTATGTGGCTTACGATTTCTACGCGAAGAACAACTCTCATTTCCACAGGTCACCGTACTATGGGTGGTATCAAGGTAAGATGCCTTTACAGATATTTTTGTGTAATTGAGAGTAAGTTGTTCAATAAGATTTCTTTGTTTATGGCCTAGTTGGAGAAGGCCCGCCTCTCAAGCTAGAGAGAGCAGGTTCAAACCTAGCCGACGGCACGCACCAATTCATTGTGTGAACATATGTGCGTATTGTATGTCATCTGCTACATGACTGCAGCCCGGTTTATGGCGACAGGCTCGCCCCCTGTCATATTTGGGACTGAACATCGTCCGGCGAAGTGTGGGTGTTGTACACCTCTGCCAGCCCCCTCGGGGAAAAGGCGTGACGATATGTTATGTTATGTTCACCTGGGTGCACTGCGTAATTTTTTAGTAGATTCATTTCATCTTGGAATCTATGCACCTGGATGAAATAAATCCGAGGTCAACAAGTGAACAAGTAAAAACAACAATAAACCTTCAATAACAGCTAACGTGATGTGAAGATGGGAAATGCACCTGACTTGAAATTCTGGGGCTCCATTGTGTGCCACAGGGTGTAGTGATTTTCATTTGAAACTTTCACAAAATGGCAGAGTAGGACCAAAGTCTATTTATTTTCTCGTAATTATCATAACTAATTCTTGACCTTTAGTTGTCTTTTAGTGTGATTGAGAAACAAATTAATATGACTACACATTATGTAGCAGTGTGACACAGCACAAACAGCAAGTGTTAGTGTAGATAAATACAATAAATATCCCCGTTTCACACAGACAATAACAATAATTACAATTATGCTTATCCCCTATTAATCTTAATTTCTGTAATATTCCAGTACCCGAAAAAACGAATCGTCTGTACACGCCTCAACTGAACCACATCAGTATGAAGATGCCGTCTAGCCCCCTCCTCCTCACGAGACCTTCCCCCGAAGGATTTTGCAACTCGTCATCAATAGACGAAGACTGCAAGGAAGGTTACTGCGAATGTTCCCATGTGTTATCAGTCAAACTGAACTCAGTAGTTGAAGTCATCATAGTAGACGAAGGTGTCACGTTTGACGCAAACCATCCTTTCCACCTTCATGGACATTCCTTCAGAGTAGTCGGTCTTAGAAGACTAGCCAAGAATACTACTATAGAAGAAATAAAAGCATTTGACAAAGCAGGACTTTTAAAGAGAAATCTTAAGAACCCACCTATAAAAGATACGGTCACCGTACCTGATGGAGGTTATACAGTTATAAGATTTAAAGCTGATAATCCAGGCTACTGGCTGTTCCACTGTCATATAGAGTTTCACGTGGAAATAGGCATGGCGTTGGTCTTCAAAGTTGGGGAGCATAAAGATATGGCTCCGATTCCGAAAAATTTTCCCACCTGTGGCAGCTACATGCCAGATAACATGCTAGAGTTAGCAACCACAGAAAAACCCAAAACTGAAAATTCTGTAATTTCAATTTCACATTGGTGGCCAGTCGTTGTAGTTAATAACAACTCTACTTCTTCAGCTAACGTTTTAAGTGTATCAATGATTGTGATTTTATGCTGTATTTACATATCAAAGTTAAACGGTAGATAGTTTAAAAGTGACATTACTTTATTATTTAAATCAAAGATGGTATACGTTTGTAAAATATATCGTATTGAATACGAATTTGTACTTACTATAGAATTTAATCGATTGTGTGTAATTGTGTGTATTTATTTGGATCTTTAGTGGTCTATTTAGGCTTATTACTGAACACTTCTTGAATTAATAGTACTTACTTTACTGCTTTGTTGATTTCCATTTTGTTCCTTATTCGAGTAAATTATCCGTTGTATTACCATCGTCGGTGTCTTAAGATTATCTATAATTGATTGCCCGTGGATGTATAGCTTAGTCTTACTGGTAAGTAGCAGGGGTAGCTTTATATTTTTTGTGTTACTACTAATAAACAATACCTTAGGAATTATAGTTCAGTTCAGATTGATTTGCGAGAAGAGTTCTTTGACCTATATCCCATTTAACCTTTTTAAGTCCAGTCTGGGGACTAATAAAATTGTGAATGAAGAAAAAAATTATTGATCCTTTGACCGTCTGATCACGGTTTGTAAACATTATCACATACATTATATCTATTTTGTAATAGTATTCATTTAAAAAATAATCTTTAATCTTTTTTTTCCATTTCCATTTGAACCGAATTGTAGTAAGACTAATTAAGCCATGGTCAAAAATAATTTACCTTGGTTCTACCAGTAAGACTATGTAGTTTCAACAAATGCTTTCTATGTAAGCGTATTTCTTGAGATTTTTTATCTGTGATTCAATTTCTAACGATTTGTCAAAATGTAGGTGCAAACATTTTCAAAAAATGTTTCTTTGTTTCGTTAACGATATTTGAAATGTCGCTGGTGATATGTGATATTACTTAGTTAAGTTAGCTTTAAATATTATTTAGATAGGTGTACTAATTTAGTATTTTATAATGCAAAAATAAGCACATTATTGAAGCAATTGCCTTGTTTTTTATTTTCACACTTCCAAAAATAGAATAGAAGTTTCCCACAACATTTTCTCTTATCAGCACATTATAAAACAAAGTCGCTACGTCTGTCTGTGTATCCTCCTACCGCTAACTCCTCCTAAACCACGCAACGGATTTGCGGTTTCTACCATCACCATCAGTTAATATTTTTACAGAAGGTTGATTTATTTATTTATTTATTTATTAAATCAATTTCACAAAACTTACAGTTTATAAAAACCAGAACGTTTTGAGTTAAGCTAGGTACATCACAAATAGGTACAACAAAAATCACAAATTCGATAGGTATAAGTACCTATCAACCTTCTGTAAAAGTAGTATAGTATCACGGTAAGCCGTGCGAAGCCGGGAAGGGTTAGTATTATAAACTGAAAAAAACATTCCTTCTCCTCAAGTAGAATACAATAGAATAATTGTATTTGCAACAATGATTATAAATAACATTAAATAAGATAAAAAAAAGCTTCCTGTCACAAAACGAGCATGATGCTGGTTTCAACCAGCATCATGCTGAGTTGGAAGATCAGCGCTGGTTGGTTGAAACCAACCAGCGCTGATCTTCCGTTGGAACTAGCAAGTGACATCACGCACATCACGCAGAGAGCGGTATCAAGAAAACAAAAAAAAAACAAACAAGAAAGTAGGGATATATCTAACAAGAGTGGTGTTATCAAGACAGAATGATACGCAAGGGTAGGTAAAAATAAACAATGAAAAATTAAAATAAATTTAGTAATAATTATGTACTAAGCAAAACAGATAAGATTATGTTTAAACTATGGAATGGTTTAAACGTAGAAAGAAAGTATATTATTACAAGACTAAAACTAAGGACTGAAGTAAAAATATTGTCAAATCACTCGCAAATGCTAAACTTTACTCTAATAATTCAACCAACTCTACTTCGACTCCACTTCCAAACCTACTAACTACCAAATCTACTAATTAAAAAAAAATAAAACTCTGCGAGTTGTCGTAATATAAATGTCGTAATATACACGGAGTTACGAAAACCCTGTTGGATAATTGATGGGCACATAGCCTGCACACACTTAGAAGTATTCATGCAAAAATATCAAAAAAAATACACGTAAAAAATAGCAAGAGTTATGACCGGTTTAAGAACGCAAGAATATAAGGAAATTTTACAGAAATGCTAATAAATCTGTATCATTGTAGGCTTTTATTTTAAGAAAGTAGCGCCACGACGTGAATAGTTTGCAAATGCAACCGACGCGATCAGTGCCTGCATTCACGCTGTTAGGAGCGCGGAGCGCGATGTGTGTTTTTTTTTTGTATTCAATAATTAATTTAAAGTAGCATAATTGCATCCTCCAGTCGATACTGGATGCACACTTCGCGGATATAACATGGTTTTTGTAACACTCTGTATATAGGAATATTATGGACACAGAAAATTTACTTTTAATGGAAATAAAATCATCCATTCGCAATTTATTATCTGGGAAAAACTGAGAGCACTGACCTTCTTGAGCACGTTGGGTTTTCGTTCACATCACACCGCTGCCTGCTAGTGTGGCTCCGCTCATATCGGGTTTTCCTGATTAAGAATAGCCAGCATAGGTTTTCACAATTCAGAAACGTATTCGTTCGGATTCGCATAATTTAAAACTCATATTTTTCGAATATCAGTCCGTATTCATGAGTTTTTAAACGTGATTCATTTTTCCGATCCCTATTCTAAAATTTATAAAAGTAGACTGAGATTCGAACAATTTCAGTTTGAAATTTGTGGGATCCGATCGGAACCGTATCCGGATGATTGTAAATAACACCGCAGATCCAAAATTTCCATACAAATGCAATTGTCGAATTTCTCGAAAATATCAATCCTATTTGTTATTCGAGCCGTCATTGTGATTACATCTACCGGGGGTTTAACCACTTGTCCATTATTTCACAACTCCAACTACGTAGTCGCATTTCTTATTAAATTGTTAGTAGGTTCAATAATCCTACTAATATTATAAAAGTGAAAGTTTGTAAGAATGGATGGATGGATGGATGCTTGTTACTCTTTCAAGCCAGAACGGCTGAACAGATCTGAATGAAATTTGGCACAGAGATAGATTATAGTCCAGAATAGCACATAGGATTTTTTTAACCGCGGGGCGCAGCTAGTTTTATTATAGTATAGAATTATTTGGTTGAAGCACTTGTTAGACATTTTTCAAAATGGCGGATATTTATATTATGACTAGCTGCGCCCTGCGGTTTCACCCGCGGTCCCACAGGAACTGTTTATTTTTTCGGGAATAAAAGTACCCTATATCCTTTTCTGTACCCCAGACAACATGTATGCAAAATTTGAAGACGATTGAATAGTTGAGACGTGAAAGCGTTACAAACAAACGAATAAACTCACTTTATTACATACATACATTATAATATTAGTTAGGATGTCTGGCGCTCACCGGTCGAGCAAAGTAGATGATGATGACGATGTGTCTGGTGTTCGACACGGGCGAGGAAGAGCATAGGCTCAGGGAGGTTCCCAAAGGGGCTAGCGCTGCGGGGGCCGTGGTCGTCTATGAGAGCGTTCCCGTAGCTCCGACATTTAGCGCCGAGGTGGAATACCCCAGGGTTTTTAAAGTTTTTAGGGGTCTTATGGGGTTTATGAGCTCCCATCCCGCAGTGTTTCCGAGTAACTACAACATGGGGTTCTCCAAAAGGGCTGTCAATAGAGTCCTTAAAGGTCGGCCACGTATCTGTGATGCTATTATAGGCCCATCAAGCCCAGGGTTGTATGCCAAATACGGCAAAAAAAAAAAATTGACGCATCACTAGCTAACGCTCGCTTGGTAGTTCATACACGCAAAGTTTCATTTCGATACGACGATTAGAAAAAGTTAAAATTGACTTCTAAATGCAAGACAAGGCGTGCAGGTGTCCCCAGGGTCGGACTGGCCATATAGCCAGGGTGGAATTTGCCAGCCGGGCCCCAGTCGGCGCGGGCCCTCTCGGTGTTGGCTTGCGGGCCTTGCCGCAAGCCAGACGGTAAGTAGGTTAGGGGCTACACCCCGTCTCAGGCCCCTAGCTTGTGGGGAGCCACCCGGGCCCTTCCAGCTCAGTATATTTAGTCCAGATAATTTTATTTGGTAAACTTTGTAATTTCGAAATTCAAGTTTTGACAGCATTTTCCCAGACATCAACAAGGTATAAAAGGTGCGGTAGGAATAGTAAAATAATTTTGCTTGTGAGACCACCTTAGAATTACAAGTGTTATAACTCTTAAAAATCTTACAAACATTGAGCGACGAAAGCCGAACTGTGAAGAAGCAGTCCGGAGGGCGGGAAGCATCAGCCTACAGAGTTATCTGTATATCTATATGGGAGGGAGGGATGCTAATATCTTCGAACGAAGTTCTTCGTGTAATTGTGATTGATCTTCACGTACTTACAGCTGTAAGTTAGTTTAATCACTAAGTATAAATGGACCTAGACCTAGGCCTATAAACGGGTAGGAAGGCCTTTCCTCAGAAGTGGGATACATCACGCTAAAAATAGCAAGTAATAAAAGTGATACATGTCTATTTGTAGCAAAACACCTGCAACAGGTAAGCAAAGCTATTTAAATATTTCTGATATAATTGCGTCCAATTCATTGTGCTTGGTTATGATAGCGTCATAGGGATGACACTATTTTGATGAGATGCGTTATTTAAACAGCCGACCAGAGGCTACTGATTTATTTGAGGCTCAACTGCTCAATCCTCATGTCAATACTTTTAACGAGTGATTAAAGTAGTTAACTTAGTGATTTAAAGTTAACGTCCGTTGACATTATAAAAATTAATTTAAATTACTTTTGTTGGTGTCAAGAATGAAGACGTGCCATTTTTGTCCGGCTGTGATATTAATGTTTCTTTGTGAGTATTAACGTAGTGAAAATAATCCGATTTACCATCATTTCTCCGTGCGGGCGTTTTTTGTCGACATTGGGCCAGTGGCATCCTGTAAAGTGCTCTAAAGACACACACACACACCCCACATACACATACACATACACACGTACACACACACACACACACACACACACACACACAAATACTCATATAAATTACAACACAACCCATCGCATTCGCAACGCAAGTGTTCTGAAGAATTGTTCGCACTGATCCTGCATCGTGGTTTTATCATCGCATCAGCGGCCATGCTCATTCACATTAATATTGTTATAGCATAGATTTATATAAAAGATTTATATAAACAAGAATGCGTTGTATTTTTTTTTAATAATGTTATATACTAGATAATTGTTGAGTATGATAGGTATAATACTGTGTTAGAATGATGTTAAAGTATTTGTAAGATTTTAATACTTAAACCTATTTTGCAGCGCCCTTACAGGGTCTTTGTACTTTGTACCTAGTCTAACCACTATGCAGCACTGTATTTTGGCAAATAATAAAATAAATAAATTATCGATCGGTGGAATGACCTCCCGTCCTGCAGTATTTCCGAGTAACCACAACATGGGGTTCTTCAAAAGGGCTGTCAATACAGTCCTTGAAGGCTGGCAACGTATCTGTGATGCCTCTGGTATTACAGGTAACGGTGATCGCTTACCATCAGGCGGCCCATTAGTTTGCTTGCCACCTATGGCAAAAAAAAAGAATATTATTTAAATCAGCTTATATATTAATCAAATTCAAAGCGAAGTTATTGTAAAGTGGTCGCCGGACCTTTAAAAACCAACTTCTCTTCTTTCGAATTGGATTTTGTAAACAATATTTTCCTTTTAACTTTTTTCTAGGCGCTTAAAAAGGAGAATGTAACTTTAAAGAGAGGAGAATCTAAATTTAAATTAACTTTCCTCCTTTTTTCTAGTCGCTTAAAAAGGATAATGTAATAAAACATATTATTTTGAGAACTGTTTAATTGTTTTTTTTTTTTTTTTTGTCTTATGTTTTTCTTTTCTCCTATCATGTCTTTATGTTATGATGATTTCAATGAACAGGTTTTATCAATTTTATTTTTCAATGCAGATCTCGATGCATACGGTGTCGATGCATCAATGGTACCAGCTGGAAAGTTTGGCCTACCGAAGGCTCCAGTAACGTACGAACCAGCTGTAATCGACCCTAAGACAGGTGAGAAGGTTTTCTTTCTTTCTTTTCTTTTTTTTTCTTTTCTTTCTTTCGTTTTTAACGACGACGAAGTTGACGAACTTTCTAGCCAAATTGGAGTTTGTGTGCTTCATAAGCAAGAGGCTTAGACTGTCTAACCAAAGGTGTAAGGCAGGTCCGGGTTCGATTCCCGACCGAGCAGATCTTTGAATGGCGAATTGAAATATCTGTTTTGGGTGTTAGTTTTCTTTATCATTTTATGTCTATGTTACATACAAATCGTCACGCCTTTTCTTTCGAAGAGCTGGCAGAGGTGTAATATAACACCCACATTTCGCCGGACGATATTCAGCCCCAAATGTGACAGTGGGCGAGCCTATCGCCAGACACCGGGGGCTCCAGTCATGTAGCAAATGACATACAATACGCACATATGTTCACACAATGGGGCGGCGCTCGGGGGAAAGGCGTGACTATAAATAATGTATGTAGGTATGTTTAAGTTAAAAAGAAATGCTATAAAAATGTGTAAAATTTCAGGCGACTTAGACGGGAAAGACCACCCCTGCAGTAGAAAGTGCAACGGTAAACCCATGATATGTTTTTACCATTTCAATGTGGAATGGTACCAGAGTATGAGCAAAGCGTGCTATGACTGCCCTTTCACTCCCGACGACTGTGAGCGGAAGGATTGCGTTGTAACGAATGGATTTAGCAGACAGATAACTGTCATCAACCGGAAGATGCCAGGACCTTCTATACAGGTGAGATTCAATTAAATTACAATTGATTAATTTAATTATTTGCTACACATAATTGGAGCCCGGTGTATGGCGGCAGGCTCGCCTCCGGTCAGAATTGGGACAGAATATCGTCGGCGAAGTGTGGGTGTTGTGCACCGGGAAAGGCGTGACGACATACATGTTACTAGCTGCACCCGCGTTTAAAAAGTATCCTATGTACTATTCTGGACTATAATCTATCTCTGTGCAAAATTTCATCTCTGATCTGTTCAGCCGTTCTGGCGTGAAAGAGTAACAAACATCCATCAATCCATTCTTACAAACTTTTGCGTTTATAATATTAGTAGGATGTTCAGTTAAATTATTCTTCCAGGTAGTTTTATTCTTTAGACTTTTAATTTTTTTACAATCCTGCTTCCTAAATAAATTATAAAGGCTAAAGTTTGTGTTCGTGTGTGTTTGTTTGTTACTTCTTCATACTCAAACAGATCAATGAATTTGGATAACATTTGGAACGAAGACAGCTTTTGCCCTGCAGCTCTTTCGCGGTGCGCTGTCAATTAAGAGGGCCGCGACGCTCTGAAATTTTCATACAAACGCGCTTCTCAGATTTATTAAAAACCATTTGTCAGATTATGATGAAATTTAGCATGTACAATTAAATTGACAATGTTTCCTTCCCTATGTTCTTGGGTTTTTTAAAAACGTTTTGAAGCGAAAATAGAGCTATGAAAAATATCCGCATTTTTAAGGGTTCACTTTTGACTGATTTATTCAATAAGTATACAAAGCAAATCAAAAATCCCTTTACAAAGGGAGGTTGTCTACATCATTAGCTGTAAAATGAATCCATAATACAAGGGAAATTCTTAGGTATTTAAGAATGATTACAGAAGTGCAAAAGTCATAAAAAAATAGAAACTGCACTTTGTCACTCTGTAGGTAACTTTAGAGGCTCGTCAGTATCATTACTTCGCTCGTCTTCTTCTTCTAGACGAAATGGCTATAGACCTTAAGCCAATGTGAAGTTACTCTAAAGTGGTCGCCGGACTCTTAAAGTATAAATATAAAAAAAATGTAGGCAGGCTGGCTAGGCTGATGAGTGAGGGATCTTCTGATAATACGGTACACCGTGTCTGGGATCACTGCCTTTTGTATCTGACCCTTGACCCAACCGTCTACCGAGAGTCTCTTAAGATCGTCTCTTCTTGTTGGGTCAAGGCTCTTCGCTATGAGACCTTAAATAATCCTTATTTTACCCAACTGGTGAAAGATTACCTTGTAGATTGTGATAAGATTAAGGTATATATGCTTTAAAAACGTGGGTAACGTTTAAATATATACCCCCCCTCCTCCCTCTCGGGGGAAAAAGGCGTCACGATATGTTATGTATGTTATGATATACCTACATGTGTGTATGTAGGTATGTCTAATTCATTGGCACTCAAACTGGATCGATTTTGGATTGCTATGTATTGGATTTGGATTCGTCTCTGCTACATTTGGCTACATTTTGCAGAGAGTTTTTTCTTTTTTGTGTGTATTTTATTGTATACTTGCGTTTAGTACGCCGTAGAATTTCTAATACACTAGCGACCCACCCTGACTACGCTCGGTATCTATAAACCTTCAGTAAACATTTTTTGGTGCTGAAAACCGAATCGAAATTCACTGCGGGGTTTACGAGGAGTTAGCAGATACACAGACGGAGAGAGAAACAGACGAGAAGATGAAAAAACTCATGGGTATTTCATTAATCTTCTTTTTCTAGGTGTGTCAATACGATAAAATCGTAGTGAACGTGACAAATGACCTCCTGGCGGCTGGCACCACCATCCACTGGCACGGAATGCATCAGAGGGATACTCCTTACATGGATGGCGTACCGTTCGTTACGCAGTGCCCAATCACGCCGGAGAGCACTTTCTCGTAAGTAAAATACAAGAAAAACTATACTTACCTATATAAATTTAAAAAAAAACCCTGACACCGATTTTTACGGACACCGATTTTCATCAAACACTAGCTGCGCCCCACGGTTTTACCCGCGGTTAAAAAGTATCCTATGTGCTATTCTAGACTATAATCTATCTCTGTGCCAAGTTTCATCCAGATCTGTTCAGCCGTTCTGGCGTGAAAGAGTTACAAACATCCATCCATCCATCCATTCTTACAAACTTTCGCGTTTATAATATTAGTAGGATAGCTAAGAACACTCCCGACTGATTTACCTTTCAAACAGAAAACAAAATCAAAATCGGTTCATCGGTTCAGCAGCTACGATACCACATACAGACACAAACATACACACACACACACAGATAGATACGTCAAACTTATAACAACCCGTCGTTTTTGCGTGGGCGGTTAAAAAAAGTACAGCCTGACTGACAACATCTCTTTTTTTAAGTCGGTTAATAAACATTGGCTTGGTTCCACTTTGGACACAAGATTTTGGGTCACTGTGTCCGAAACCATACTTGATAATACTTGAGATACTTTTAAAATATTAAATTCCAATTTTAAAAATGTAACACTCTTACTAAAGTTTGCATAATATTGTTAAGCTCAAACAAAATACCTATCAATGAAGTATATTTAATCAAGTTTTATAATCACCAGCTGAAAGTTTATAGAAGTGTATTTAGCTTGGAAACAATGCATTTCTAATATTTCTTGGCACCTCTAGGACTAAATTACACTAGAGGTGTGCAATGTATTAATGTTTAATTGTAATAAAGATATTTTTAAAACTAAAACTATACTTGGCAATTTTAATACATCCACACTAAATGGAAGTACGTATTAAAACTCACATTATGGTGTGTGCTTATTATTATCACTGTCTGAAAAATTACTAAAAAAACCTAAGAGAAATATAAGTATGAATCTGAGCATTCGAGTTAACCTCAATTCCCAAGATTTTAAGACAAAAGTTTGTTGACAAAAATTTAACTTTTAATTGCATTCAATAAATACTCTGGCTAGTGGCTCTGTGAGCTAAAAATCTTGAGGCTAGCTGTGAGGAACTCGACCTCTACAGGAATACAGCCGCAGCTGACTGCCGAAGCCGAAGCATAGACGAAAAGAAAACTCCATTCTCAATTTCTTTAACTTTTTTCTCTATTTCAGTTACGAGTTTATTGCAGCTCATGCTGGAACCCACTTCTGGCATTCGCACATTGGCTTGCAACGCGGCGACGGCGTCTCTGGGGCCTTGATCGTCAGAAAACAAAAAACGAAAGAGACCTTCGCAAGTCTTTACGATTTTGATGAGTAAGTGTGCAATTTACTTGTAGCCTTAGAGATTTCTTTCCGATTATGTATCCCTATTAAAATTTAAAAAAAATCTTAGGATTTTAATGGTCAGTCCAATTACATTCACATTTTAACATTTTAATGGTCAGTTTCACATTCTAATTTGAAACTGACCATTAAAATGTTACACAATTCACATTTAATTTTCACATTTTAATGGCCAGTTCAATTATATGTGACAAATACATTTTTTACATTTTCAGTTTATATGTGTAATATAATAACACATATAAAGTGAAAATGTAAAAAAAATAATTAATTGCAAAAAAGTTTAAATAACAATAAAACAATTGAAATTTAAAACCTGAAAAAAATATGACTTAAACTGAATTCAAAACAAGAAAATGGCATTAAAAAGCGAAAAATAACTTCAGCGCTACCCACTTACATATTTGAAGTCAATGCCAAGCCAAAAAGTATAGGTAGATAATATCATGTAAGCAGTAAACGGATACTCATACCTCTTCCTCCATTTTGACAGCCGGTTAAAAAGTTAAATAATGATAAAAATGACAATTCTATTTTAAAAGCCTACATAAAGTCCAAGATAGTCATCAAGGTCAGAATTAGTTTGGTATGGTCAGCCTTCCTAACTTTCCTCTTTTACTTTGCTCCACCTTCGATATCGTCTTCTGAATCCCCGTCTCACGTCCTTTAGCACTGCATTTCCCCACCTTGCCTTGGTCAGATCCAACCCTAACCTCCAACCAGTCACTCAGAAAATACGAACTTACTTTTGGCTCGATTAAAGCATTGGCAAACAGAAAAGGTAGCTGAAATAAACATTAATTAACTTAGTTGCCGACACTCTTGGTTGCGGAAAGCTGCTGGATGCCGGCAGCAGACCGGTCGTTGTAGACATCGTTGGAGGAGGTATTTGCCTAGCAGTGGATGTCTTCCGGCTGACTACAACTGCACACGTTGGCCCCAACGATGACCCCAAAGACACTCGTCCAACGGGTGGATCAATAAAGTAGCATTGGGCCCAACGTTGGGGCGAGCGTTTTTCTAAATCCAGACTAGTGGCATTGGGGCCGGCTTGTGGAGTCGGTGTGAGACTGTAATGACAAACCTGGTTAGATGGCTTTACGAGCTGCGGCCCGTGGTTACACCCGTGGCTAAACGTATCCAGACTATAATCTATCTTTGTGCCAAATTTGATCCAGACTCGTGCTGCCGTTCTAGCGTGATTGAGTAACAAACATCCATGCAAATCCAAACTTTCCCATTTATTCTACAGTGTGATAATGTGCTTTCTCTATCTTGAAGCCCAGAACACGTCATCCAAGTCCAAGACTGGACTGACAGACCGTCTCAGAGTATATACACGGACCACTACCACTCCGCGGGTGATATGACTCCGTCAACTATTCTGATCAACGGACGAGGAAGGTTTGAAATCAATATTGGAGGTAGAACCGGAGTGACGGAAGCACCAATATTTAATGTGGCAAAGGTAGGATGTTTGAGTATCAGAGCTTTGTTTCATTTACCGAGCGAGCGCGAAGCACCTCCGTTTTAGCTTAGGCAAAAATTATTTCTTATATTCCCAGTTCTCATTTCTAAAACGATTCTCGTGAAATTTTGAGAGCAGCTTCGATAATTATAATTATGGATATTTTTGTCGAGTTTTTTTTGGAAATTTTTCAAAAAGACGGAAATGAAATTGAATTGAAAATGAAATGAATTGAATTGAAACCAAAACAAAACACTTATTTTAGTTATTCGAAATATGCAAAAATAGACTCGCGAGGTCGTCAGCCCATAGAGGCACTAGTTTTTATTTTGCTTTATTAACAAATATTTACTCAATTTCAGTCATTCAGATATCGGTTCCGTTTTATAAATGCGGAATTCCACTATTGTCCGGTGGAGCTTTCAGTGGATGGACATACCTTAACGGTCATTGCGTCAGATGGTTTCTATTTGGAACCTACTAAAGGTAAGGAAATAAATGGATAAATAAGAGGATCACCGAAAGCCAATAATAGCGATGATAACCTACTTGGAGATGCCTTACGTCTCAAGTCAGAGAGGACGGGTTCGATCCCGCAGCCGAAGGCACGCACCAATTTGTTCATTGTGTGAACATATATGCGTATTCTGCTACATAACTGGATCCCAGTATTTGGCGACAGGCTCACCTGTCACATTGGGACCTAATATCGTCTGGCGAAAGGCGAAAAAATTATTGACTGCCTCGGTGGCTCAGTTGGTAGTAAACCTGAACTTCTGAGCTTGGGGACGTGGGTTCGATTTCTACATAGGGCAAGCATATATGTGATGAACATTTGTGTTAATATATATATTTAAGTATGTTTTAATTTTTTTTTAATGTATTTATATCAGTCTCTGGCAGTCATAGTACAAGCTTTGCTTAGTTTGGTGTCATGATCGTGTGTGCAAAATGTCCCGAATATTTATTTTATTTATTAAATTAAAACATCCCTAAATGAATTTTTGTATATTGCAGCAAGATCAATAGCGTCTTACGCTGGAGAACGCTTTGATTTCATCATAAATGCCGACCAAAAGGTTGACAACTACTGGATTAGAGTCCGTGGCCTTATGAACTGCGTCAAGTAAGTTACATAATTATTTCCTTATTAATAGACATTGAGTTCTACTGTGTAGTAATAGAACTCAACATTAAGACATTGAGTTCTACTACTCAGTAATAGAACTCAACATTAAGACATTGAGTCCTACTACGTAGTAATAGAACTCTAAGTTGTCTGATAGTGGTAATCTATTTATTTCATAGAATAGCTAAAGGCAAAAGTTTGTTACTAAAAATGTCAATAAAAATGGTCATGCATTATTTTGAACAAGCGTACCAAAAAATTTCTTCATTTTGTTACACTAAAACTTAATTAATATTATAAACACGAAAGTGAGTTTGTTTGTCAAGCTTTCATGCTTTATCTGCTCAACAGGCTATCATGAAATTTTTGCATTGGTACACGATGTCTAAGTTTAAGAAAATAAAATTAAAAACTCTTAGATTTTATCCTGATAAAAATAACGGTTGTAGGATCACGAGTGGAACCGCGGGGCGTAGCTAGTGTTACACTGTAATCAGTACTCTCAGCTCAACTTACTTATTACCTAGGTTTGGCTAGGCTAGGTTTGCCTGTAATAAACTTGGCTTAAAAGTTAATGAATAAAATAAAGAGAATGTTATTTCTGTGCAGTATGACCTCAACACGACAAGTCGCGGTTTTACATTATCATGGCGCAGACGTTGATGACGAACCCACTGCAGACCTGGAATTTGAGCCACGTATAAGAGATGAAATGGTACGTAAACTAAACTATAAAGTAGTAAAATTATTTTTTACAATATCCCCCTTAGAAATGTACAATCTTAAAGCCTCGGAATAGTTTCATTTCATTTATTGACAAATAACAGCAACGCTAAGGCGTGTGACGATGACAGCCTAGTTGGAGAAGGCCTGCCTCTTAAGCCAGAAGGAGCGGGTTCGAACCCAGCCGACGGCACACATCAATTTGTTCATTGTGTGATATGTGCGCATTGTATGTCATCTGTTACATGAGTGGAGTCCGGTTGAGGCTCGCCCCCTGTCATATTTGGTACTGAATATCGTCCGGAGAAGTGTGGGTGTTGTATTATACCTCTACCAGCCCCCTCGGGGGAAAGGCGTGATGATATGTATGTATGGAAGGAATAGTTAAGCGTCAAACAGACAGAGGCGGCCTGACAAGGCGGCCTACTGTCACTGACTGTCAGCCGCAGCTCCAGCCGCGGCGACAACACACTGCCGCGGCCATTGACAGAGGCGGCCGGAAGCATCAGCAGTGTTGCCACATTGGGTTTTGAAAATGCCTAGTTGGACAAGGTAGAACGGGCTAGATATACCAAATTTTAGCATTAAAAGTGGTGCTTGAAAAAAGAGACTAAAAAATAAACACTTTTAACGGGGGAAAATCTGCATTTTGTGTTCGCATTTACATGTATATTTCGGGCCATTACAAATAAAAATTGATTTTCGAAGAATGATCACGATCCATACAAAATTAACCCAGCCCCGGCGCAAATTAATCATATCGAATAAATATAGTCGTTTTGTTATTTTATGTAGGTAAGTAGGTACTTACATAAATTTTCAGTAAAAAAAATTATACAATATTTCTGTGGCTAAGTTACTAAAGTTGCTAAAGTTAAGATGTATTGTCGTTGACAACAAATGACGAAATCAAGAAGACAAACCACAAACCGATACGTAACTACCATCCCCCAATCGAACACGTTATATTTCGGTCGGACGAGGTTGGGCATGGTGTTCGTCTTGCCGGATTACAGAAATCTCACCAACTTCCAGTATGTCTTGTGAATCGATCTGATCTCTGAAAGTAGGTAATTATTTTATTTTCTAGGTAAATAATAAAAAGCCTTTTAATCCATGCAAAAACTAAGATGCACACAAAGTTTAAAGAAAGAGGAAAAAAAAGATAAGAAAAAAAAATGTTATTTACCCAGCCCGCTTCCATTTTAGTTCGTCACTTTGGTGGTTTTTCTAATTTTTGTGTGACGAATTTTTTGCATCTTTTTAATATTGAGCGTACTTCGTTCCATTCCGCGTTGGCAGGTTAATTTGGACGTAAATTTCCAAGTTTGACATGCATAGGTTAAACAAGGTAGGAGGCATGATATCATGACTTCAGTTTTGATGTTTGTTGGCATGTTTTGAATATTTATTTTAAGGACCAGTACTTTTTCCAAGTATTTATTTATTTATTAAAATAAGTAGTTTCAGAAAATGTAACAAACTAATGCTAGTGGCTCTGTAAGCTGTAGAGCTCGAGGCTAAGTCTGTCTCGGCTGCAAGTTGCATTTTTCAACCGATTCTCATAAAATTTTGTGAGCAGGTTTGATAATTATGCCGATTTTATTTGCGTCGAGACAGTTCTTGGAATTTTCAAAATAGCGAAGATATGATTCGAAAAAATCATCGAACCTACTCACAAAGTTTCAAAAGAATCGGTGAAGAAATGCGACCTGTAGACAAAGACTAAGGTGCGGAATTTGGACATACGAAAGTACTTTTGTCGAAGCATAGACGCTTCGCTTACTAACGCTCGCTCGGTCGAAAAACTAAGTTATTATTAAATTGTTAAAAGTCGGAATCTTCATCAAAATCTTCTTAAAATAATATCTACTGGCTGAAGTAGAGCAAGTTGATGGCTGATTGACATCTGCTTTTTTTGACAACTTATAAATTATTACAAAAACACAACATTAAAAATGCTAGATCTAGCCCGAAAAGTGCTAAAGTGGCAACATTAAACGTCATCCACCAATTGTCAACGCGGTACTAGAGGTGAGCAATGAATAATTTTATTCAGTTAAATTAACGCGTTGAAAAAATATAACATTAACATCGTTAAAAAATATTCTTCAAAACGTTAATCGATAAATCCAATTTCCGGTTTGCATTTCTTAGAATTTAACGTCATCTATGAGAATATTGGTACATCATTCATTGATTGGGCCACAAAAGTCTTCGAATTGTTGTTATAATTATTATTATTATTTGTTTTATTTTATTATTAACATAAATTTAACTACAATTTAAACTAAATATGCCCTTAAAACCAATGCGGTTTGTCTAGGACAAACAGTTCTCACCCCTAATTAACTTTAGTATGCCATATTATGCCTAAATATAAATATTTAAAGAAACGTTGATTTATCGACCAAGCAATTTTAAACAACATGATAATTATTTTAAACATTTTATTCAAAATGTTTTTTAACAGTTATCAGTTTATTTTTTTTAACGTTTAATCCCATTTCTACGCGGTATCCGCGGCTGACGTAGCTTGTTGTAATAAGTGGTCAAGTGCAAGCCGGGCTCGCGCACTAAGGGTTCCGTTCCAGCATACCAAATAAAATACAAAAGTACAAGGTTGGTATCGAAAATTAGACAATACTAGAGTCTTGCGCAATTAGTAATTACCTAAACTTTTACAGTTATCTTTCCACAAACGTAACTTGATATATATTATAGTACTTTTAAAAAAATAAATATTATGTACGTATTTCAGTCTCTGGCAGCTTTGCTTAGTTTGGGGTCAGATGACTGTGTGTGCAAAAATGTCTCGTTTTTTTATTTCAAACAAAGATAACTGACCATCACCTCATGTCTCTCACTCATCCGTCTGTCGTTGAAGGACAGGCATTCAGACGAAGGGACGGACAGAGGGCGTAAGCTTAATAATATGGTTCCGTTTACAACGTTAGGGTACGGAACCCCAAAAATGTTTCCGACGCGCGGCCAGCCGCCTGCAAGCCGCGTGGTGGCCGCGCGTGTGTGAAGACTCCCATACATTTCAATGAAATACAACTGGCCGCTCTGTCAGCCGCCGCGCCAGGCCGCCTCTGTGTGTTTGACGCTTTATACAGTATTTCGTAATTTTTTTTTTTTTTTTTTTTTTATTTAAAAAATTACACTCCACGGACTCCGGGGACCGTGACTTTTTTTAACAAATATCTTAAATTATTATTTAAAGGAAATACAGGTAGAGGGGGGTTAGTTATTAAGTCTTAATCTAAGGTTAGGTTAAAGGTTTTCAGATTGATATGCATTGTGAGTACACCACGAGCAGACCAGCGACCCGCAAGCAGCACCCGATCACGAGTATGACGCATGTGTCAGCCATCGCTCTCCTCAACCATATTTGAGGGAAGAGAACGACCCGACACACGACGCCGCCGCAAGAAGGTGCCTTCGATAGTGAGCATGAATGCTCGAGATGGACCCACAATTTATATAAAACGATAACAAAATAAAAACTATAACGAGAACAGAAATTATTACAATTTTTATAACAATTAATATTTTTATAACATCATGGCCTCCTCCCGACTCAGAGCCTCCATCACTACCGCGTTCCGATCTCTGATGGTATTACGGTAGTACTGGTCAAAAAAGACAAAACGTTGAATAACTTTTTCGAGACTAAACAACGTTTATTAGTAATGTAAAGTTAACAGAACATATGGCACGGATGTCAGAAGATCGTGCATGTGTCGTAAAGAGGGTTACTTCCGATTGCCAAACGGCTGAAGACGGCCGACAAGCCAAGTAGATGGAAAGTTGAACGGTTAAGTAAGATTCCTGCAAGACCATAAAAGTTGATGCCTGGCATGGATTTTTCCATGGTTATACAGGTATAGCGTTCCGAGTCAAAAATGGTCACGTGGACAACACGCAGTGACGTCAAACGATGCATAAGCAAGACCGAAATAAGTCATTTACAACAAGTCCGAAAGAGATGATGACTGACGAGCGATGTCATCAGGTGTTGGCTCCCGAAACGCTAGACCTTGTTTTTTTGGATTCTGAACTCATCCAAGGCAGGCAAAAGTAGCGATGTTGTCTTGACCTGGGACAGACAATTCAACTAACCATAATCATAATAATAATAATCATCTTTTATTGCATAGATATTAGCCACATAGGAAAAATAGTCACATAGATCACATAAGAAAAATAAAAATTACTTAAGGTATAGGTAATTATACACTTATAGAAGGTAGCTAACAGTATCTATGTACATTAAAGCTTCAAAGTACATTTTAGGCTTATTGTAACGAGTAGGTTGGTCCTAGGAACCTACACTAAGCAGAGCTTGTGTTGCAGGAAATGCTAAACTTAACTGTTGGCGTTGCAGTAGCCTTGAAAACGTACAAGGAGTGGCTCAGTATCGCTAATGTTTCGCAAACGTGTCACCGGTAGTCCAGCTGGTACGTTTGTGAGACATTAGTGATGCTGAGCCGTTCTCCGACAGTTTTTTTATGGCTAACGCAAAGTCAACGGTTCAGTTAAGTATCGGCTACGGTTACGAGGGTTGCACTTCTGGCCCCGTCCCATGACGTCTAATTGTCATGATGGTTACGTTTCGCTTCCGACACTGCGCGACCATGAACCTTATTGCATGGCGATAGGATTCGCGGTCGCACAGCGTCGGAAACAAAATGGAAAATCATGGAAACAAAATGGAGAATCATGGAAATTAGATGTTACGGTACGGGCCTAGGACACGGCTTGGGTCACTGCGCCAACATAGTTAATATGCTTAAAAATGTAGTTTTGTTACTCTTTAGTATTTTTTTTTGTTTTTAGCAAATAAACCCTGAGAACCAAGGCGAGGAGCAAAATGATACAATGACTATGTCAAAGCTCAAGTATTTCAAAGCCACTCTCTTTGACGATGCACTTAAAACGGTGCCAGACTACAAGTTTTACGTGGCGTATGACTTGTATATCAAAGACAACGATCATTTCAATAAGGCTACTTTTTATGGTCACGACGAAGGTTAGTCTTGACACATATCATTTTTATATTCGAATCTAATTTCCCTACAGTTCGGTTCAAATTGATTGAAAGAAAAATTACTTTATTGAAATTGAATATTTTTAGAAAATAAATATAATTTGTGTGATAAATGCTTACAAATTCTGAACAGACGGTCATTGGTCGATGAATTCTTCTCTCAATTTATCTGAACCGATCTACTATTAAAATTAATTTAAGTTGTTCGAAATATTTAAGTTTTGTCGCAAAATTGCTTGATAATTTTTTTTTTTCATTTGATTTCAGTAAGCAAATTAAATAGACTTTATTCGGTGCCAACACCTCAGCTCAATCATATCAGTATGAAGCTACCTACCAGTCCTCTTCTCGTCACAAGACCCTCATCGGATTTGTTCTGCAACGAATCTTCCATTCCAAAGACGTGCAAGGACACTTTCTGCCAATGCCCTCACGTCCTCTCCGTGAAACTCAACTCCGTGGTTGAAGTTGTCATCATAGACGAAGGGACGACATTTGACGCGAACCATCCTTTCCACCTTCACGGACATAGCTTCAGGGTTGTTGGACAGAGACGTCTGGGTACAAGAACAAGTGCCGATGAAGTTATTGCTCTGGATCGAGCTGGAAAGATGCCGAGGAATTTGAGAGGTAGACCTCCCATAAAAGATACAGTGACGGTTCCTGATGGTGGTTATACGATTATAAGGTTCAAAGCCGATAATCCTGGTTATTGGCTGTTCCATTGTCATATCGAGTTTCACGCGGAAGTAGGCATGGCTCTGGTCTTTAAGGTTGGGGAACATGAAGAAATGACACCAGTGCCTCAAGGTTTTCCTACGTGTGGTGATTACAGAAACAATGGCGAAAATGGAGTTGTAAACAATGGCGGAAGCGGAGTTGGGAATAATGGCGGAAGCATTTTTGGAAATAATAATCTATTTGGTTTACAAAACCAACTGGGTACAGGATCACCAAACAATGTGTTCGCAAAGATTGGACAACAGTACACTGCGTACCATTCAATAGTAGCTATGCCGATGGGTGGCCAAATGGAGATTGTGTACAAACCTCCTCAGACCGGCAGTTAGCCATATTTTAATTCTAGTTTAGGCGAATGCTATAGTAAAAAGTATCTTGTGTATTGTATTTTGAACCAACACAACAAGTCAGAGCCCAGTGCATATTTAATGCGATTTAGTTTCGCTCCTGTTGCTGGCTGTGGAATCATAAACTCAACATATTTTGGTTCTTTGCGTCAGGAAATGTTTCATAGCGCTTATTCTTTTGCATTTAAAATCAATGTACCTAGATTAATATTAAAAAAAAAAACAAATGTAGTATTCAGAGAGTTCTGGCCATCAAGGACCATTCATTTTCCATGAAAACTAAGGTTTTGCCTTTATTTTAGAGTCCTGAACTAAAAAAAAAAACTGTCCGTTTATCACGGGTTTCTCTTTCGGGTTTGCTAACAGAATAGTTATACCTAGAATTGAAATTGTATTGATTGCCCGTTGTCCTGTCGGTTATTGCTAATAGTAGTGGCAGTTTGGTTTTTCTGTGGTTCTAGGTGCTATTAAAATGTATTTCGGAACCAGTTAAACGTATACTCTCTTACTAATAAACGTTATAGAGCCTGAGAATAATTGAGTAGTGTTTTATCTTTTTCTTCCTATTAAACTTTTGACTCTACCGAAAAAGCCTAAAGTCTGTCTAACTATTCCGAGGCTATTTAACGTTTTTTAGTAAGGATGGTAGAGTCATGCGCGAATTTAACTTCTCTTCAAAGTCAAAGTCAAAGTCTAAGTATTTATTGCTTCTGTAGTTATGGGTATCCACTACCACAAGCAACAAAATATTTTTTTGAATTTTGTCATATTGTTTAATTTTATTGTCTAAAATTATGAATTGGGTAAACCATTTAACTATTGTGTTGTGCTAGGTTAGTTATTAATGTTTAACTGCTTATTTATCTACTTTGATGATAGTATTAAGATTAGTTATTTAGTAGTCAGTTAACTGGTCTATTACATTGTGAGAAAATATTTAATTTCATAGACCTAAAAATAATAGTGGTTTTAAATCTTGTCTTTATCTCGATCCAGTTAGACTGTATTATATAATGCGATAATATTTTTAATTTATATATTTATTAAATTATTAGTTTATGGTTTATTTAGTATTCGTAATTTCTAGTTCCGTAGAAAAAATAATTTATTAACCGACTTCCAAAAAAGAGAAGGACTATGTCGAAGTTTTTATTAAACGAAATGTTCAGAAGAAATGTTTGTGGCTGAGTTTGGTTTCTGAGTTCCATTGTAAAAAGTTACTTATCTTAAACTCATACTTTTCTTTATATTATCTCACCTCATCCTAAATCGTTGTTCATAATAAAATAATTATTAAGTTTGAGTACAATTGACCTTTCATCCTAGTACCCTTATCATAAGTTAAGTGTGTTGTTAAGTGTTGTGTGTGTACCCTTAGTACACATACATCGTAAGTAAAAGTTACTAAATAAAATCATATTTTGGTAATTATTAATTTTATATCTAGATCCTAAGGCACTTGTCCGACCGCTGGCAATAAGCGACTGGCGCAAAAATAAAATAGTTACTAATTTTCGAAGTTTTCAGAATCAGAATCAGAAACATTTATTGACCACAATTAACATTAAATGTTGCTGGCACTCAAATTATCGCTTTTTAATCGACGAAACGAAGGAGGTTTACAAGTCGACGCGATTTTTTTTAAATGTTTGTGAGATCATCACAGACTTAAGATTTTTTTTTGCTTTTATTTTTTTGATTTTTGGTGATCACGCATAACTTTTTACAGAGTACTTAATCCGATTTTGATATTTCCTTTTTTATTATATGCCAAAAATGTCAAAAATTGACAATTCGTCAACAATTATAAACTACTTAGTAGAATCCATGGTATAATAATATACTCCGCCAGGTTTAGCATTCCGGTCACGTGGGCAACACGTGGTGACGTTAATCGATGCTTAAAGCAAGACTGAAATAAGTCATTTACAAATAGTTCGAAAGAGACGAATGAGGATGACGAGTGACATCATTACGTGTTTGCTCCCGGATTTCTAGACCTTGTTGTTTGGATCATGGTAGAATCTAGGCCCGGGACTAGTGCATAGCGGAAGATCTCCAAGCGAGTGTTTCACATTCATTATGTATATCGGGGAAATGTAGGGAAGGAAGCCGCGCCGTCGCATCTGATTCCACTGATGTCGGAGAACGCATGAAAGGCCGCCGCGCTATGACCTTCCATTTTTGATGACGGGGAAAATCTAGTAGGCCGCGGTGTCGTGTCTAATTTCTGAGCCATGAACTCGTCATCACGGGTATCTATGGTGGGCGTCAAACTTCAGGAACGTTGAAATAAGGGGACAGCATTGAAGGCTTTTCACTATTTTAATTATACAGTCACTTAGACTACTTATTTAGTGAATGATCACAAAGATAATTGGCGATTTAGAGTAATGGGTTTACGAATGACCATTGCGTGCGACCGCTTTCAGCCCAGTCCTGTCCACCACTGACTGACAGACATGACGTTCACCCGAAATCCCAAACACAACTCCATTCGGTGATAACCGCTCTAAATGACCATAAACAAATAGATTAATCGTCGAAAACAACAGAGTAAAACTATCGGTTAACAACTCGGAAACTGATTTTCTTTATCCAATGATATCACGCGCCGTCATGTATATTTAACTACTCGCTACTCGCTCTTTGCCAGCTGTCGGACAAGTGTCTAAAACGATAAATATATTATTACATAACCATTAGATAACAAAATATGGTTTTATTTTTATAATGTTGTCAAGTGTTGTTGATAAAATATGTGAGATTATAAAATGTATTAGTATGATTATTGATATTTGTCGCGTGACAAATAAAGGAGTGACTAATTTCCTATCTTAATTTCTTATCTGTACTTTCATTAAAATATGCAATTAAGTGTAAATCGACTTCCGTTTTCAACTATTTAGTCATTTATAGTCAATAAATCATCATAATGTTACTTTTTTTTGGTATTTGTATTGTATTTTTTCGGATGGGATAAATTTGGCAGATTTTTTACATACACTACCTTGTAACATCCTAACTACCAATATATAAGTATATTATAAATACGAAAGTGAGTTTATTCGTCTGTAACGCTTTCACGCCTTAAGGTATTCCACGAAATCACGAGAATCAAGTATTTTTTTGCGCCTAGCTTGATATGAAGAATTATAATGATCAGGTACAAAAAAATACGGCTGGTAGAAGAAACAATCAACTAAAGTTTAATCGAAGAACACTTTTGAAAATCATTCTCATATTGGGAAAAAAGTAATCACAAAAAGTATCTCCTTATATAAACTATCGGAACGTAGTTCTCTAAATTTTCAGCGATTACATAAATTTTTTTTTCGATTATTAAATAACCAGATTAGTTCTCTAAAGTTAAACCGAGCAACTTATTCTTATTTGAGTTCTTAATACAATTAATACAAATAAAAACGGCAAAAAAAATATTTCTAGGCGTTGATCTCATTTTACCCTAAAATATGTTTTACGATTTTCAACTCTAAATGAAGCGGCTTATGTAAACGTGTGTGTGGGTGAAAAATCGTGCTATGACGGCGCCTTAAACTACTAAGCCGATAATAATGAAATTTTGCATATACGTTGTCAGGGGTACATAAATGGAACCGCGGGGCGCAACTAGTTGGTTACAAAAATCATCATCATCAATCATATTTCGCCTGCTACCGCGTGTAGGTCTGAGTATATTTTTGGAAAAGTATTTCCAAAAATACTTGTCTAACTACTAAACTAAATGTCAAAAATTAATTGAGAAAAAAGGTAATTTCTCATCAAGCACTCATATAAGCACTCATATAAATGTGCCAATTTAATTACCTTATATCAAACGTCACGTAGAAATGTAGTAATTATAATTACCTATTAGATTGCGCAAGATTGCACCTCATGGGCAAGCGTGCTCCATCTTAGACCGCATCCTCACTTTCCATCAGGTGTTGCGGTCAAACATGGGCCCATTCAATCATAAAAAAAAAAAATTAAAAAAAAGAAGGAGAATTATGTTTTTCGAGTTTATGTATGTATGTACATATTATATATGAGGTTTTTTTGCACGCCCTACAGCTTAAACAGCTTGATGGATATCGACATGTGAGGTGTCATTTGAATCGTCTTGATAGTGGAAGTGACATAAGGTATTATATTTTGCAGCGGGGTTTTTGTTTTAATAATCTTACTTGTTTCTTTGAATGACTGAAACTCTGCTGTTGGCCACTAAGGCCTCTACAGCTATTTTTTTTTTTTTTATGTACAATAGGTCGGCGTTTGACCACCAACTCGCCTGATGTTAAGCGACGTTGTGGTCTCAGATGGAGCACGACGACCTATAATAATGTACTTATTCACTCTAGCCTTGAAGTTTTGTAGAGTGAAGTACAAAGACGGCAGTTGAGTGAGGCGCTACAAGTGCGCCACTGCTCAGACCCGTCTTCGGAACGGTTACACCGGACTACATCCCGAAACACGACTAGGTCATTTCACGGCATGGCACGGCATTACAGCATACTGGGCGCTAGTCGGGGGATGATGGCCCATTGCTTTTTTGTATTAATTTATAAATGAACCAGTTTTTGTAAAAAAATTAAACATAGTCATATCGTCACGCCTTTCCCCAGAGGGGGCTGGCAGAGGTGTTATACAACGCCCACACTTTGCCGGACGATATTCAGTCCCAAATGTGACAGGGGGCGAGCCTGTCGCCATACATCGGGCTCCAATCATGTAGCAGATGACGCATACACAATACATGGATACATATTTCTAAGCGCACTAATAAGAAAAAAACTGTTGTGAATATTCTCTTGAAAGTTTCGATTAAAACAGCTGTTTCTTTCCTGAATTTAGAATAAGGCCAATATTAAAAAGTGTTTAAAATGACGACTACAGTAAACTGTTTTGGTAAAGTGGCTTAGTAACAGATTTTTGTGACATCCGATGGTAAGTCTAATTCATGCAATTAATTTCTTATCTACACAGTCAAGGTAAATTGCTGATTGCACCTGATTATACATACATAAAAACACAAATGATTACGATAAACAGTCATATTATATTTTAGCGAAGCGTATAAATATAATGTAATTAAAATCACGAAGACGCAAAGCACTGAGGCGGGCTAGGTTGGTTTATAGTATTGAGTTTAACGTTTTTTTTTTGGAAAAATGTTGATTAATTTACTGTGCATTGTTGTGTGTGTCCAAGCCACGTTTGCTCAAAACGAGTCTAGGGTAGTGCAGATAGATCAAGGATTGTTGCGAGGGTACAAAGACACTCAGGGAGATTTCTACAGTTTTTATAACGTTCCATACGCCACTGCACCTACCGGGAGAGACAAATATAAGGTATGACTTTAAAATAAATAATACTCACATAATTATAGGCATTTTAACATAATTTGCTTCACAATTAAGTAGGCGATTTATAAATGACTAGCTGCGCCCCGCGGCTTCACCCGCGGTCCCACAGGAACCGCTTATTTTTTCGGGATAAAAAGTACCCTATGTCCTTTTCTGTACCCCAGAGAATATAATATTTGCAAAATTTCAAGACGATTGGTTGAGTAGTTGAGACGTAAACAAACAAACAAACAAACGAACAAACTCACTTTCGCATTTATAATATTATTTATTTATAAATATTTTTTTCCTGATAAATTGTATTGATAAACTATTTTTATCTTAACAATAGCTTTATTGATTCGTTTTAAATTACATTGTTCTAAAATGTCTCATATTATAACATTTTATTTTAGATAAATTTTGCAAGTGAAGTGGGTAATATTATTTATCATAATAAATATTTTGGATGTGTATTTGATTAATAATGTTCGATGCGATCTGTTATTACTGTGTTAGCTCTCCTGATTGGCAAAATGACTAATACTAAATTCTTGTCGCTCAATTCAAATCAGCTATATGCTAGAAGTGTCAAAAATAGACAATTTATTAACCTGAAGTCCCTGGGGTGAGACCTCGACGGTTTGATGGCCTGAGCTCACCGATTTTTACTGATATTGTTTTTGTAGCCATATGCTCATCATAATTTTTCCTAATGCTTCAGGCACCTCTTCCGGCTCCAGTATGGACAGACACATTCGAAGCGGTTAACAGATGGATTATATGTCAACAAACTCTACCCTTCCCGTCTCAAGAAGACTGCCTCGTTGCCAACATTTTCGTACCAAACACTAACGATACCAATCTTCCTGTTTTGGTAAACATTCACGGTGGAGGATATCACAGTTTATTTGGAGCCTTTTTCCCGCTAACCCAGTTCGCTGCAACGCAAAAAACTGTCGTTGTAACGTTCAACTATCGACTTGGAGTCTATGGGTTCCTCTGTCTCGGCACTGACGATGTTCCCGGCAATGCTGGAATGAAAGACCAAGTCGCGTTGCTCCGGTGGGTCAAAAGAAACATTGCCAGCTTCGGAGGAAATCCTGATGACGTCACCATCTCCGGCTGTAGTGCTGGCGGAGGCTCAGTCGATTTCCTCACCGTTTCACCGATGGCAGCTGGCCTATTCAATAAAGCTATAACTGAAAGTGGAGCAACTTTCGGAATTGCAGGAGTCCAAAACGTTCCAATTGTTAATGCAAAAATTTACGCTAGGCAAATCAATTTCGATGACGTGGATGACTTAAATGCTCTGGAAGAATTCTATAAAACCGCTTCAAATGAGGTGCTACTTTCTGCGGACGAGCACAACGTTTCAGAGGCTATTTCGATACTTTTTACGCCATGTATAGAAAGAGAAACTGCTGAAGAAAGTTTCCTTTCCGACGCCCCAGTGAATATTATAAAGAGTGGCAATTATTCAAAAGTACCACTAGTGTATGGCTTCGCAGAAATGGAAGGATTATTAGTTATGAGTGATTTTGAGGCAGCAAAAGATAAAATGAATGAAAATTTTGCAAATTTTGTTCCTGAGGACTTGGAATTCGACAGCGAAGCTCAAAAAAAAGAAGTTGCTGCAAAGATAAAAGATTTTTACTTCGGGAGTCAAGGAGTGACTGAAGACAGTAAACTCGCTTACATAGATTATTTCAGCGACATATTCATTGCTTTCCCTATGCTGAGATCTGCCAATTTGCGAAGAGATTCCCTCGGCGACACTATTTATCTTTACGAATATTCTTTTGTAAATGATCCCTCAATGTTATCACCACCAACAGGCATTCATGGAAGTGGCCACTGCTTTCAATTCTTTGCTGTTGTAGATGAAGACATCACTAATGCGACTGCTGAATATATAGCAATGAAGGAAACTATGAGGAATATGTGGATAGACTTTATTACAACCGGGTAAGTTACATTTGAATTGCAGCAACGGCAGAAACCCACAAGAGTCAGAAATATGAATCCCACGGTGATGGATACATATTTCTGCCTTTTGGGGTAGAAACTTTGGGCCCTTGGGGTCCAAGCACATGGTTGCTCTTCAACGAGCTGTCAAAGTGGCTGATAGAGAGAACAAAGGACCAAAGGACTGGTGCTTACCTCTGTCAGAGAATTAGCATTGCTATTCAGCGAGGTAAGATTGCCAGCCTTTTGGGTACTTTACCCGCTGATACAGATTTGAGCTCTGTTTATTATTTGTAATTTATTATCTGTGATTTCAAGCTTACATTTTATAATACAATTATTGGTAAATAAATTATTTGCACTGTATTTCGTTTTGTAGTGGCAGGACTTTTAGTTTTTTTTTGTTATAGGGCCAGAATTATATTCAAATGACATCTAGTAAAATCATCTAGTGGTGAGGTGAGGATTGAGCAGCTCAGCTTTAAAAAATCGACTTAAATCTATTCTGCTCGTATTTCTTCGCTGGTATATTATGGCGATGGTTTTTAATATTGTAATTTTCAGATGTGCTTCGTACATTAGACCTTAATAACTAGAAATGAGATTATATTTTTATTTTACAGGACTCCCACGGTGGAAGGATCGTCACTGCCATCGTGGCCGGCCGTGTCTGGGCATATGTCGCCATATATGAACTTGAATGAAACCTCACAAGTGATTCGGTCTCCGATGCTAGAAGAAAGGATTCGATTCTGGGAACCCATCTATGATAAACACTACAGACTACCCGTTCCTCCTTCAAGCGCTGTGACATTTTCCATGTCGATTTTTTTTGTGATCTTCAGTAAGATTGTTAGCTTGTTATTATATTAATTCAGTATTAATCTTGTATTTTTTTTTCTTATAATTTAAACCGAAAACAATGTAATAGAAAAGAATAGCGAGTAAAAGGCGTATATTTTTTTTTTGCATTTAAGAATAGAAGATTATGCACCGAAGGGGATAAGCAGTGTATTGTGTCTCGGGCGACTTATTGAACCCTGATCGTAACGATGGACTCTAGAGGTATAATCTAACGCCCGAGCTTACTTTCTTTCTTTTTGTAGTGGCCAGTTCGATTTTGAACCACTCATTTTGTCAATTCAATGTCCGTTTTCTGAGTTTTTGTTTAATTTTAACCTTTGCTCAGAAACTTCCTTGAGATTTTCAAACAATTTTATCTCCCTATTGTGCAGATCATTGGGGGAGCCTTTGTCCAGCAGTGGACGTTTTTTCTGTCTGACATGATGACTAAAAAAATCAATCAACAATGACTACAAATTTAGCCATGTTACTAAATATAGATAAAGTTAGAGATAGAAGCGACTAACACAATAAATTGTGGCCGGACCCGATTTAAAAATCCTTTTAAAATTAAACTTATTTTTGGAAAAGTGCCTTAATTCCGTCTTACCAAATTTGTGGAAACCACCATTTTTATGCAAATAAATTTGTTATCAAATAATCCAAGGTAAAAAATAGATTTGTCACAGCTGATTAAATTTGATAGATAAAATTTGATTATATTAGTTAACAATGATACGACTCCTTAGTTGGAAGTGTATAAATATATGATTGGCATTCTATATCTGTCATACAAATTTACTAATAGTAAAGGATCACTACGTTAAATTGGACTAACTTTTTCTAAATTTAGCTGTGAGCTAAGTTTTAATTCGTGTTTTTTTGTAAAAATGTTTGTTAAATTATTGTGTACTTTTGTGTGTATCTACGCTGCGTTTGCTCAAAACGAGTCCAGGGTGGTGCAGATAGATCAAGGGTTGTTGCGAGGGTACAGAGACACTCAAGGAGATTTTTACAGTTTCTTTGACGTTCCATACGCCACTGCACCTACCGGGAGAGACAAATTCAAGGTATGATCTTTAAATATAGAGATTTTTGTTAACAAAGGTCATGGACCCCGGAGTCTGTGGAGTGTAATTTTTAAACAAAAAAAAAATATAAATAAACATAGTTATTCAACGCGTTGTATTGCATTCGCGCAAAATTTGTAGAGGTAGATATACTTTACTAGCAGAGCGCAAATAAATTGTGGGGCAACTTTAAAATCGAAAAAAAAAACAGTTATTCTATATAATAAGTTTGTTGATCGTCGATAAAATGTATAGACCAGCTGCTTTTTTTTCGATTACAAGGTTGCCCCATAGTCTATTCGCGCTTTACTAGTGGAGTATACCCACCTCTACAAATTCCGCTTGAATGCAAAACAACACGTCGTATGTGTCGGCATAATCTTAATCCTATATTTTTATATGATAAATACGAAATAGAATTTCTTCGTTTGTTTGTGATACTTTCACGCCTTAACTACCAACTTAATCGATACATGTTGTCAGAGATACTTACAGAAAAAGACATAGGGTTTTTTTATCCCGAAAAATTAATAGTTCCTGTGGGGCCGCGGGTAAAACCGCGGGGTGCAGCTAGTATAATTAGATTTAGACACATAGCCCACGACTACCCTCACCACGTTCATGACTCGTTCATGTTCGCGACTTTTCAAATCTGTAATGCGTAATCTGATGCCGTTGCACAATATTGATACATCAAACAAATACCAACAAACTAATACAATCACACTCAAACCTTTATAATATATGTCTGGCGCACACTGGCCGCGAGCGAGGTAGATGATGCCGATGTGTCTGGTGTTTGACACGTCGTCATAGAGAGGAAGAGCACAGGGAGGTGCCCAACGGGGCTAGCACTATGGGGTCGTGGTCGTATGCGAGAGCGTTCCCGTAGCCCCGACATTTTGCGCGGAGGTAGAATACCCTAGGGTTCTTAGTGGGTATGCTGCCAGTGGCGGGTTTCCCACATATCCACAAAGCCTGCCCCCGGGGCCAGGGGGTAATAGGTATTCCCTAGACAAATTTGGGTGACAGATGACCGGCACTGCCGGTTTTCTCAAAGAGCTTAGTTAGACTAACTGGCGCGATAGATTAAAGATTTTGCTTTTAGAGGGGGGGCTTAACTGTAGGTAAGCTTTATCAAGTTAGGAATGATTTTAGTTTGTGGGGCTTGACTTGACTGAAGGTCAACACAATTAACTATTCAAATATTTGTTCAAATTATTTAGTGTAAATACAAAGTTTATCGACGTTTAATATCAGATGCGATAAAAGTATTTATTGTGATATGAGGATCAATTAGTACTGCCAAATGTGCGTTAGAAATAATTTAATTTTTTTTATTGTATTTATGGTTCACTGTTTTGGCGATAATAATAATGATAATGGCTTACACATATTAAATAGAAACCTGCTATTGCGAGCTTTTTTGTAGGCCTATTTAAGAGAAACATTTCCACTCTACATTACATACGTGTAACTCCAACGGTTTTTGCGGCATACGCCAGAATAGCTCTGCAGATGGCAGATTTTTTCCTTCTTACTTGACATTTTATGGTTATATAAAACACTATATCTTTATAAATTTATAAATTGACTAGCTGCGCCCTGCGGTTTCACCCGCGGTTAAAAAGTGTCCTATGTGCTATTCTAGACTATAATCTATCTCTGTGCCAAATTTCATCCAGATCTGTTCAGCCGTTCTGGTGTGAAAGAGTAACAAACATCCATACATACAAACTTTCGCGTTTATAATATTAGTAGGATTACAAAGTAGAGGCTATTCTGATGTGTAAGCTATATTATTGTAAAGTTTCATCAAAATCCATTGAATAGTTTTGGCGTAAATGAGTAATGAACACACATCCATACATTCTTACAACCTTTGGCGTTTATTTTGTTAGAAGGATAATGATTCCCATTACTTCTCGAGCTCTCCTGATTAGTAAAACTAAGAATTGTGTCAAAAATATTCTTGTTGTTAGTTTCATGATGTTGTTGTTGCTTTGCATTCCCGTGAAATTTGTAGAGGTAATTATATTCCACTAGCAGAGGACAATTGAACTACGGGCAACCTTGAAATCGAGGGAAAAAACAGCAAATTGGGCGACAAATTGTATGGAACAGCTGCTTTTTTTTTCTATTTTAAGGTTGCTCCATAGTTAATTCATGCGCTGCTAGTGGAGTACAACTACCTCTACAAATTTCGAGGAAATGCAAAACAACTGTTTGTATTTACACAAAATAATAATATTATAATAATAATACATTTTATTTAATATCTGTACAGAGGTGTTGGTAACATTATTTTTTTTTCTTAGAAGTGTGTTAATATGGGTACCATATGAGTCGCTGTACCCTGCACCATAGACATAGAGTAAAGACCCCTAATCGGTCAAAAATAATGATTCCAAAAAAAGTAAACCAAACCATTGAAAGTCAACCAATTCACTAGTCAGTCTTCGATGTCATCCAGTAGCGGTTACGTCTCCCCACTAACCAATAAATATGGTGAACTGTGTAGTCCACTCATGCCGAAATTTCAGAATATCCAAAACAGTAAAAAAAGGCAACGTCACATATCATCCGTAAGTCTTAAATATATTTTTATGTGCTTTATAAAGCTAATAATTGTAATTAATTCTTAATGTCAACAGAGCGAAAAGTTGCTGAAAAAAGTGTTGCCACAAGGTATTTTTATATTTTCCCTTTAATTATCTTTAGGTTTCTTAAGGATCCAGTTTAGCCGATCAGTGGACAAAAATAATTCGACAAAGTAAAAATGAAAATTAGTGAAAACTTCGTCGCCCCTATAACAATTTGCTCTGTGCACCTTCGCAAGAAAGAAAGATACGTAACAGTGAAATATCCTGACAAGCAGGCGTCAGTTTTATTTTTATGTACTTATATGTAATGTTATTTTATTGCCGAAAAAATAACTTAAATGTATGATGTAAATAATGATAATGTGTAAATTTATGTGTAAATAAGATAAAATCAATAGTTAAAATCAATAGTAATCCCTTTACTATTGATTTTAATTCAAATTCGTACTCTTGATTTTTACTTAAATTCTTACCTTTTACCGACTCTGATTTTAGTTAAGGTTTACATACAATCTATAATATTAGTTTGTAGAATAGTGTCATGAATGGATCTGGGTAAAACTTTGTGTGTAGTTTAGCTCTGGTCTAAGCTGGCCTAATACTTTGTTTCCGGTCTTGTGATTTCTTTAAACTCTGATCGTTATATAATTTACCCAACTAAATCGGGTAACCTCTTTTAATGGCAAGTTCATCACGTATAGAAAAAAAGGTTTTATTAATGTACCAAAATAAATTTGACATGTTTCGAAATCGTGTTTTGTATGAAGACTATCCTTCTGGACCTATGTAATAGAGCATATTCTGTGCCCTGCAGAAGGTCTCGTCACAGCCTGTATTGCAGGGTACAGTTTCTTCTGGCCCTCGGGCCACTTTATATAATTTCAATTATAAGCATGCAAACTACTCTATAATTTACTTAAAAATATAAAATACTTAATAACTTAACTATATTTAGATAAACGTAGGTAAAACAATGAAACACAAACTGGAACAGTATTTGTGTTGTAGTATTTCTTAGCTCTATTTTTAATTTAAAAATGTAGATCTATACATACGTATAAGTAACTATTCCAGATTCAGACATTGTTTTAAAATCTGACTATTAAATACCTAGAAACCATATTTTAGACTAAAAATGCAAGAAATCATTATGACGAAGTTTATTGATCGTATGAGTGAATAACTGAATGTTGGTTTTTACTTATAATTGTCTAGTTTTACATTTAATTTGTATTTATGTTTTCAGGGACCCCTTCCAGCTCCAGTATGGACTGACACATTTGATGCAGTGAACAGGTGGATTGCATGTCGACAAGCTCTACCCATCCCTTCCCAGGAAGATTGCCTCGTTGCCAACATTTTCGTACCAAACACCAACGACACCAACCTTTCTGTTTTGGTAAACATTCACGGTGGAGCATATAATTCGGCGTCTGGATACTTTTTCCCACTAACCAACTTAGTTGCGACGCAAAAAACTATCGTCATAACATTCAACTATCGACTTGGAGTTTATGGATTCCTCTGTCTCGGAACTGATGCCATTCCCGGCAATGCTGGAATGAAAGACCAAGTTGCGTTGCTCCGGTGGATCAATAGAAATATTGCCAGTTTCGGAGGAAATCCTGATGACGTCACCATCTCCGGCTGTAGTGCTGGCGGAGGCTCAGTCGATTTCCTTACCGTGTCACCAATGGCAGCTGGTCTATTCAATAAAGCTATAACTGAAAGCGGAGCAGCTTTAGGAATTGTAGGAGTACAACACGATCCAATTGCTAATGCTAAATTTTATGGTAGGCAGCTCAACTTCACAAACGTCGACGACTTGAGCGCTTTAGAAGAATTCTATAAGACCGCTTCAAATGAAGTGCTTCTGTCTGCAGACGTGTATAATATGTCAGAGTCACTTTCTATTCTTTTTTCGCCATGTATAGAAAAAGAAACTGGAGAAGAAAGTTTCCTATCCGATGCTCCGGTAAATATTATAAAAAGTGGCAATTATTCAAAAGTACCACTAGTGTATGGGTTCGCAGAAATGGAAGGATTATTGTTTTTATCCGAATTCAACGAAATTAAGGATTTGATGAATGAAAACTTTGCCAACTTTATTCCGGATGATTTGGAATTTGAAAGTGAGGCTCAGAAAGAAGAAGTTGCTGCGCAGATAAAAGATTTCTACTTCGGAAGCCAAGGAGTGACTGACGATACTAAACTTGCTTACGTAGACTATTTCACCGATATATTTTATGCGTACCCTATGCTGAGAGCTGCTAATTTGCGAAGAGATTCTCTTGGTGACACTATATATCTTTATGAATATTCTTTTGTAAATGATCCTTCAACATTATCACAACCTTCAGACATTCATGGAAGCGGCCACTGCTTCCAATTCTTTGCCGTTGTAGACGAAGACATCACCAATGCGACTGCTGAATATATAGCTATGAGAGAAACTATGAGGAAAATGTGGATAGACTTCGTTACAACAGGGTAAGTTAAATTACGGATGTGTTTGTTTTTGTAGTGGTAGGACTATAAGGGTTTCTTTTTTAGAGTCTAATCTACTCACTTTTAACTAGTTTAACTAGGTAGCTCCAGTTTAAGCATTAAGCAATCGAACTAAATTTATTCACACATTGCTCTATCGTGACTGCCTTTAACATTGCCAAGAATTTCTATTACTAGATTACAACGTGCATTAAACATTGGACATTAATACCTCAAAATAAGATTTCTTTTCATCTTCTACAGAACTCCCACGGCGGAAGGATCAGCACTGCCGTCGTGGCCGGCGGTGTCTGGGTATCTATCTCCTTATATGAACTTGAATGAAACCTCACGAGTGATACAGTCTCCGATGGTAGAAACAAGGATGCGATTCTGGGAACCCATCTATGATAAACACTACAGACTACCCGTCCCACCTTCAAGTGCTGTGACATTTACTTTGTCAATGTTCCTAGTGATTTACAGCATGATTGTTAGCTTGTTATTAAAATAATTTTGTATGAGCCTTGTATTTTTTGTTTTTAAATCAAAAACAATGCGAGCACAGGCTGTATAAAATGTTATCTGCAGATAAAAAAAATATTAGCTTAAGCTGCCACACACGATGAAGGTACGATAATGTGCAAAATAGTCTCCTTCCTGCGACATTTTCTTTGAGATCTATTATCTTTTGGCATAATTATTTACCTGTGTTAAGATAGTCATATTAACATAAGCCTGCATTCGCTCAGTATCTTAAGTATTTTAAGAAGATAATAATTATCTTCGTTGTGTGTGTCGTTCCATTCATATGACATGTATGGCTGGCAGAAATTATTAAATTATTAATTATACAATAGGTTCTTCAGCAACATCATTGCAATTTTTTGAAACGTTCCAACTACGAAAATATTTTTAAACTTTCTTAACCAAACAGTATGCAAAACACCAAGTAAAGTATATTTTGACCGAATCTTGGCAGCAAATGAATGCGCTATTACTAACGAAATCAATCATATTTCTTAAAAAATTTAGCCATATTACTAAATAATGATAAAGTAAGAGAGACATAGAAGTAACTAACACAATAAATTATGGCCCGAACTTGTTTTTTTTTTTTATAATAAAACTTATTTTTGGAACAGTGGCTAAATTAGTACCCACTTCCCAGATTTATGGTAAACATCATTTATGCAAATAAAATTGTTATCTACGTATCTAAGGCTACATACATACATACCCTCGAAAAACATAAGCATCCTTCTTGCGCAGCCGGGTAATCAAGTAGATTCATCGTCGCTGTTTGTACTTGATAGATAATAGAACTAGATAATATTAGATTACAATGATACGACCCCTTAGTTGAAGTGTATAAATATATGATTGGCATACTGTGGCTGTCATACAAATTTACGAATAGTTAAGATTGGCTGGGTTACTTTTAACCAAACTTTATTAAAACTTTAAAAAAATTAGCTAAAAATTGTTTTTTTATGTAAAAATGTTGATAAAATTATTGTGCATTTTTTTGTGTGTCCACGCTGTGTTTGCTCAAAACGAGTCCAGGGTGGTGCAAATAGATCAAGGATTGTTGCGAGGGTACAGAGACACTCAGGGAGATTTTTACAGTTTTTTTGACGTTCCTTACGCCACCGCACCTACCGGGAGAGACAAATTTAAGGTACGGTCTTTAAATATATGCATATATTTTTTAAATTCCTATAGAATACGTTTTTAAATCTGACTTATCAAATTTAAATCAAAAATGTCGAAAATAAATATGATAAAGATGTTCTGACCATAATTTGACCGACTAGTCGATTTTGACATTTAACTTTTGTTGATATTTTCAGGGACCCCTTCCAGCTCCAGTATGGACGGACACATTTGATGCAGTGAACAGGTGGATTGCATGTCCACAAGCTCTACCCATCCCGTCTCAGGAAGACTGCCTCGTTGCCAACATTTTCGTACCAAACACCAACGACACAAACCTTCCTGTTTTGGTAAACGTTCACGGTGGAGGATATAACTCGGCGTCTGGATACTTTTTCCCATTAACTAACTTAGTAGCGTCGCAAAAAACTATCGTCGTAACATTCAACTATCGACTCGGAGTTTATGGATTCCTCTGTCTCGGAACGGATGACGTTCCCGGCAATGCTGGAATGAAAGACCAAGTTGCGTTGCTCCGGTGGGTCAATAGAAATATTGCCAGCTTTGGAGGAAATCCCGATGACGTCACCATCTCCGGTTGCAGTGCCGGCGGAGGCTCTGTCGATTTCCTCACCGTGTCACCGATGGCAGCGGGCCTATTCAATAAAGCTATAACTGAAAGCGGAGCAACTTTTGGAGTTGCAGGAGTACAATACAATCCAATAGTAAATGCTAAAATATTTGGTCGGCAGCTAAATTTCGCAAACGTAGATGACTTGAGCGCTTTGGAAGAATTCTATAAGACCGCTTCAAATGAGGTGCTTCTGTCTGCAGGCGTGTTTAATATTTCAGAGTCAATTTCCATTCTTTTTACGCCATGTATAGAAAGAGAAACTGGAGAAGAAAGTTTTCTATCCGATGCTCCGGTGAATATTATAAAAAGTGGCAATTACTCAAAAGTACCACTAGTGTATGGGCTAGCAGAAATGGAAGGATTATTGGTTATTACCGAATTTAACGAAATCAAGGATAAGATGAATGAAAACTTCGCAAACTTTATTCCGGATGATTTGGAATTTGAAAATGAGGCTCAGAAAGAAGAAGTTGCTACACAGATAAAAGATTTCTACTTCGGAAGTCAAGGAGTGACTGACGATACTAAACTTGCTTACGTAGACTATTTCACAGATATATTATTTGCGTACCCTATGCTGAGATCTGCCAATTTGCGAAGAGATTCTCTCGGCGACACTATATATCTTTATGAATATTCTTTTGTAAATGATGCCTCAACATCATCACAACCACACACATCGGACATTTATGGAAGCGGCCACTGCTTTCAATTCTTTGCCGTTGTAGATGAAGACATCACCAATGCGACTGCTGAATATATAGCTATGAGAGAAACTATGAGGAAAATGTGGATAGATTTCGTTACAACTGGGTAAGTAAAATTTGAATTGTGTTTGGTTTGGTAGTGGTAGGACTGGAAGGGTTTCTTTTTTAAAGGGTTTAAAATTTACAAAATTTAATCCACTCATGATCCGCTAAAATCACTTAGTAGTGAGCTTCAATTTAAGCATAAATTAAAACTGTTCTTCTACAATTGCACCAATCAGAGACCTCTCATGGTGTAAGTTCCGTCTAAGCGCACTAAGCGTTTCAAATCCACTTTTGTGATGAGAACTGCAGAGGTGTGGAGCTCCTTGCCTGCGTCTATTTTTCTCCTAAATACAAACCTGGGATGTTCAAGAGAAAGGTGAATAGGTATCTCCTAGGAAAATGTGTTACACCTTCGATCACGTCGTCCCTTCCCATCAGGTGAGTCTGTGGTCAAACGTGGTCCTGACATGCCTAGTCCGATGTAAAAATGAAACAATTGAACAAAATATACTTCGTATTTGTTCACTGCTATATCATGACTGTCTTTAATATTGCTAAGAATATCTACTACTAGATTAAGACGTGCATGATACATTAATGATTATACCATTTAATACATTAGACCCTAATACCTCAAAATAAGATTTATTATTATCTTTTACAGAATTCCCACGGCAGAAGGATCAGCACTGCCGTCGTGGCCGGCAGTGTCTGGGTATCTATCTCCTTATATGAACTTGAATGAAACCTCACAAGTGATACAGTCTCCAATGTTAGAAACAAGGATGCGATTCTGGGAACCCATCTATGATAAACACTACAGACTACCCGTTCCTCCTTCAAGAGCTATAACATTTTCTTTGTCAATTTCCTTAGTGATTTTCAGTATGATTGTTAACTTGTTATTAAAATAATTCTGTATGAACCTTTTGTTGTTTTTGTTCCTTCTTATCTAAACCAAAAACAATACAATAAAATCATAACACACAAGATTAAATAAGTGTTTTTAAGTATTTGAAGTCACGTGTTGTTGATATGTAAGATTTTAAAATATAGGCTTGAATATTATGACCATCAAAATAATTTGAAATCTTGAACTCTCTTACTTAAACAGTATAGTTGCCCGAGCGAGCGTTAAGCGAGCGAAGCCTTCATTCCAAATTCTGTCTGGATCTTCCTCCGGATCTTTGTCTTCGTCTACAGGTTGCATTTCTAAACCAATTCTCTTTAAATTTTGTGAATAGGTTCGCCTTAAAAAAAACACAATTTCACAATTTGATTTTCGTAGAAACACTACCAAAGCGTACCAAAGTGAAACGAGCTGTAATGTCTCTAGTAAACCAACGATTTGAAGGCCGGGTAAGCTTTGGTTATAGTTAAAGTTAGTAGGTGCAACTCAGCCTAAGATTTTATATTGATTTAGTCGACTGCAATGATTCAAGGCCGGTTTTATAAACGTCCGTGAGTAAAATTTCATATAAAGTTTCTGTAAATTTAATATACTATAAACGTAAAATTTTGTGTGTTATAAAAGTCCGTTCGTTTAGTTTCAGTAACATTTAACGAACGCTCCTTACTGTTGCAGATCGCAGCGGGTTGAGCTTACTAATCGTTTTTTTTGACGTTTGATTAGCTTTTTCAAATGTAGTTCTTTGTTTTGCAAAAATATTTTGAAAGGAGATCTTGAATTTTTGACATAGGACCATGTGCGGACTCACATCATCAAATCAACAAAATTGAAATCCCCCATATCAACAAAAATGAAATGTAGCTCAGTTGACATATCTTTGTAAGATAACTAGTTGCGCTCCGCGGTTTCACCCGCTGTTAAAAAGTATCCTATGTGCTATTTTAGACTAAAATCTGTTTCTGTGCCAAATTTCATCCAGATCTGTTCAGCTGTTCTGGCGTGAAAGATTAACAAACATCGATCCATCCATCCATTCTTACAAACTTTCGCGTTTATAATATCGGTAGGGTATATTTTTACTACAGGTATCTTGCCCGTGTATAACGTGTCCGCGATCTGTTTTAAATAACGACAAAGGCGGCAAGTTTTGCAAAAGGCGTTAATTGAAAATGAAAATGAAATAGTAAAATATTTTTAATGAAATAGTAAAATATTTTTACTTAATGCGCTAATACGGGTAAATAACATCCTATAACTAATATGTAACTAACTAACTAAACATGTGTGACATGTTTTTGTCACTGCAAAATATTCCACTTGGGTATTTGTAAAAAAAAAAAAAAAATTAATCAAATAATGGATACTTTATCAACTCATTGATATCAGTTCAATGTGTGTTGGTAGGTGGGGACGGAGCCAATACAGCTTTGTCCATGGTCCTTTTTTGCTTTGAACACTTCACACTCCACACTTACTTCTGTGATATTACATCCTACTTCCTACTAATCCTACTTCCTACTATCCTTCCTATCCTATCCTACTAATATTATAAAGGCGAAAGTTTGTAAGAATGGATGTATGGATGTTTGTTACTCTTTCACGCAAGAACGGCTGAACAGATCTGGATGAAATTTGGCACAGAGACAGATTACAGTCTAGAATAGCATATAGGATACTTTTTAACAGCGGGTGAAACCGCGGGGCGCAGCTAGTTTGATATAAATTTGACTGTTGACAACAAAATGACAAATATCCTACTATCCTACTTCCTATCCTACTTCCTACTAATCCTACTAATATTATAAAGGCGAAAGTTTGTAAGAATGAATGTATGGATGTTTGTTACTCTTTCACGCAAGAACGGCTGAACAGATCTGGATGAAATTTGGCACAGAGATAGATTACAGTCTAGAATAGCATATAGGATACTTTTTAACAGCGGGTGAAACCGCGGGGCGCAGCTAGTTTGATATAAATTTGACTGTTGACAACAAAATGACAAATATCCTACTATCCTACTTCCTATCCTACTTCCTACTAATCCTACTAATATTATAAAGGCGAAAGTTTGTAAGAATGAATGTATGGATGTTTGTTACTCTTTCACGCAAGAACGGCTGAACAGATCTGGATGAAATTTGGCACAGAGATAGATTACAGTCTAGAATAGCATATAGGATACTTTTTAACAGCGGGTGAAACCGCGGGGCGCAGCTAGTTTGATATAAATTTGACTGTTGACAACAAAATGACAAATAGGCATAGCTAATTTATGTAAGTAAAAGTCGTTTCACTTAGGGATAGTTAAAATGTGTTTATATGACCCACAATCACTAAAAAAAAAACGTATAATTTACGAGTCGCAAAAATTACTGCAGAAAGTTACATTGTTTTAAAAACCAGCCCTTAGTAAAAGATGAGTTTATTGTTTAGGTTTAACTTTTTTGACCGATGAGGGACGAGGATCTCCTATGCCTATGATTAATTAATTGGTGGTAGGAAAATTGATGAGGATAATAAAATTTAGGGTATCAATTAAATAGTAATTAATTTTTAAAAGAAATAATACTTAATATAAAACGTCACAAGGTTACTGACGTATAAGACGAATACTTTTATTGTTCCTGAAAAAAATAAAAAATGTTTGTATCTGATAGTTTTTATCTCCACTATGTAGTTCTTGAAATAAAAATGTATTATTATTTATTATTAACTTTTCATATTTCATATCAAGTGTTGGCTTCCGGAACGATAGTCTATCAAAAATTCAAGATATTTACTTGTTTTCTTGAAAACGTAACCGCGATTCGTTGATAACTAAGGCTGAGTTGCACCTACTAACTTTAAACTATAACCAAAGCTTAACCGGCCCTAAGATTACTAGTCAAGTGGCCCTGTGAGCTGTAAATCTCGCGGCCATTGTCTGTTTTTTTTTTTTTTTAATGTATAATTGGTGGGCGTTTGACCACCAACTCCCCTGATGATAAGCGACGTTGTGGTCTGAGATGGAGCACGACGACCTATAAGGTACTTATTCACTCTAGCCTTGAAGTTTTGTAGAGTGAAGAAGTACAAAGACGGCAGTTGAGTGAGGCGCTACAAGTGCGCTACTGCTCAGACCCGTCTTCGGAACGGTTACACCGGACTACATCCCGAAACACGACTAAGTCATTTCACGGCATGGCTTGGTCCGGTGGGTGGTAACTAGCCACGGCCGAAGCCTCCCACCAGAGAAACTTTCCTTCACAGGTGGCATTCCTCAGCTGATTTTCGTGGAATTGTGTGAGCAGGTTTGAAAATTATACTACATATAATTAATTGTAATATTGTTTTATTTTTGTCAAAGCAGTTTTGTAATTTTTTCGGATGTGAATAAGATTTCTTCGCAATTTTGAAAGATTTCTTAAAACTGACTAGGCAAAAATTGTATATAATTATCGAACCTACACACAAAGTTTCAAAAGAATCGGAACCTGTAGAGTGTAGACGAAGACAGAGATCCGGACAGAATTCGGACCTACGAAAGCATTTTTGTCGAAGCTGAAGCAATACATTACAATACAATACAAAAACTCTTTATTGACACCAAATACAAATAAATCTAAACCAAACACTCAAAAATAAAGGCGCAATGGGCGGTCTTATCGCTTAAGAGCGATCTCTTCCAGACAACCTTTGGATAAGCATAAGCATAAGTAGATGCTTCGCTCGTAAACGCTCGCTCGGTCGATTTTTTAAATAGAATTATAATAATAAAAAGAATAGAATAAATTGGTTGTCTTTAATCATCTAACTTAATATATGACGGCGCGTGATATAATTGGATAAAGAAAATCAGTTTATTTTGAGAGTTGTTAATCGATTGTATTTTTGTTCTGTTATTTTTGACGATGAATCGATTTGTTTATGGTCATTTAGAGCGGTTAACACCGAATGGAGTTGCGTTTGGGATTTCGGGCGAACGTCATGTCTGTCAGGCAGTGGTTGACAGGACTGGGCTGTAAGCGGTCGCGCGCAATGGTCATTCGTAAACCCATTACTCTAAATCGCCAATTATCTTTGTGATCTGTATATATCTGATCTGTGTGACTGTATAATTAAAATAGTGAAAAGCCTACATTGCTGTCCCCTTATTTCAACATTCCTGAAGTTTTACGTCGACCATAGATGCCCGTGATAGCGGCGAGTTCACGGATCAGAAATCAGATACAACACCTCGGCCTACTAGATTTTCCCCGTCATCAAAAGTGGAAGGTCACAGCGCGGCGGCCTTTCCTATGTTTCTCCGACATCAGTGGGATCAGATGCGACGGCGCGGCTTCCTTTCCTACATTACCCCGATATCAGAAGTGGGATGTGAAGGCTCGGCTCCCTATTCCTACTTTCCCCGATATATATATAAATTACGTGTCACGTTGTTTGACCGCTATAGACTCCTAAACTACTCACCCGATTTCAATCAAATTTGCACACTGTATGCAGTTCGATCTAACTTAACAGATAGGATAGCTCACATATATATATTTATAAATAATAAACGTGAACGAAGTCGCGGGGTGACCGCTAGTTTTATATAAATACAGGGTTATTCGTATAGGGGATACTAAGCAAAAAGGATCCAAAGGGTAAGGGTAAAAATTGTACACATAAATATAACTCACAACTCATACTACGGAGCCGACCCAAAATCTCGTAAAATAATCAGCTGCTTCCTTACAAAAAGGTTATTGATCGGCGACAAAATGTATGGAACAGCTGTTAATTTTTTTACGAGATTTTGGGTTGGCTCTATACTAAAAGTTTTTCATAATCATAAAATTGTTTAGAAAAGTTGTTCATAAAGATGAGTACAATGACCTCCTCCCGGCTTAGTAAACCCTTTCCTAATAACCCTGTATTGAGAGTGGTCTGCATGAGGGCCCGCGGCCTTATCGTCTAACTGACCAGTATTCGTAATCGGGCTCATTTTGAAAATTGCATTTATTTTTGCAACTTTAGCTCGTGTGTAATCAAGAGGTGACTCATTTTCTATTCGTACTTTAAAACAATATTACAAATTGACTACCATTCGAAACGATGCGTCATAATTTTAGCTAAATCAATATTTTAGTCATTTAGAGTTCTGCTGTAGGCATATCTGCTACATGACTGGAGCCCGGTGTATGCATGGCGACAGGCTCGCCCCCTGTCACATTTGGGACTGAATATCGTCCGGCGAAGTGTGGGTAGGAAGGTGTATTACACCTCTACCAGCCCCCTCGGGGGAAAGCCGTGACGATATGAATGTTAGTTTACTTGTTCCGAAAAGGGTCAATTTAGCGCACTTCTTTATTTAAGCTTGCAGTTTTGTGGTTCACCAAAAATTTACATTGGTACCAATTAAATTTTCAAATAGCCATTTCGATAACTAGTTGCGTATTTAAGCAATCAAATAAAGATAAGAAAGATAGATAAGATGTTTTATTTCCGTAACTGAAATTCAAAAATACATCAAGTGAATACTTAGGAATAATGTTAGTAAGTTAAATCACATGTCAACAATGAATGTATTTTATTTTATTTTAGTATTAATTATTATTTTACTAGCAGTTTTTTTTTACAATTTTAGAGTTAGTTCTAAATATACCTTTAATATAATTGAAAGTTAAAAATTATAATGGCAAGTAAGTACAATTAACTTTTTATATTATTACAAGCTTTTATCAGCTTTACATGTTGCATATAAAATAATTATATATAATAACTTATATGTAAATAAAATAATAATATATGGATAGAGTATCTACGTAATTTGCAAGCAAGATTTAAACCACATCCCGGTATTCAGTTGATTTGAAATTTAAATAAAATGCTTAAGCAACTTAGCTGGCAATGACAAAATTAAGTGCATCAATATATTAAATGTTAACAAACTCTCGAAAGATATGTGGCCTGTTATTAATTTTTTAATAATTAAAAACTTAATTTTATGATGAATCACGTGCAGATGGTGCAATGAAGTTCTTTTGATGAAGCCAGACAGAAGCTGCTGGTAGCACGGTTACTCTTGGTTATTAATTAGTCATATTCCTTTAATAATATTTTAATTTAATATTTTATTAATTTATTATTATTAGCAATATTGGCTAACTTCAACAATGATATATAATAGTTGCCTCATACAAAGAGATCGATGTCAAAATTACTTAAAAACTATAGTTGTATCATGGTATAATAATATACTCCGCCAGGTATAGCATTCAGAAACACGTAGTGACGTCAATTGATGCTTAAGCAAGACCGGAATAAGTCATTTACTACCAGTTCGAAAGAGACAGATGACGATGACGCCATTGTGTGTTTGCTGAATGCTAGACCTTGTTTTTTTTTGATTCATGAGTTGTATAAGCTTGATTTTTAAAATTTTAGCTTATTATTAAAACTGTAGTTTATTAAGTAGGTACTCACCAGATTTTCGCGGGACCATTAATCATGCAAATATTTTTTTATCTCTTATTACGAGGTTATTATTATAACTAATGTGTCATTGCTGATTGTACCTAAAAGATAAAAAAACGATCACAAGTGATTACGATAAACAATGATACGGCTCTTTAGTTGAAACCTATAAATATGTGATTGACTAAACATGAGGTCATAAAAAAATTCGAATCGTTAAGCGAGGGTTGGGTTAGCTTAAGCCTTATTAATATATTATTAAAATCTTTTTTTAATAATAGTATACTTACTCCTATTTTTTTCTAAAAATGTTTATTAATTTACTGTGCATTTTTGTGTGTGTCCAAGCCACGTTTGCACAAAACGAGTCTAGGGTAGTGCAGATAGATCAAGGATTTTTGCGAGGATACAGAGACACTCAGGGAGATTTCTACAGTTTTTATAACGTTCCATACGCCACTGCACCTACCGGGAGAGACAAATATAAGGTATGACCTTTTAATATATCTTTAGTATTAATATAATTTTAACTAAAAACTTTTAATATGTCGGCATAATTTTATAATTGTAGACATTATAACATGATTTGGTTAACGATTAAATAGGTGACTTTTTCATTAATTGTACCTCATATTTGGTAGTGTTTAACAAATTTTAATTTTTGCTTTAATGTTGGGTTTAATAGCATTATCAACATTTTTTTTAAATTTAAAATTTAATTAAAAAAAATTGTTTGATCTGTTATTTATTGATTTTACGACTATGAGCTCTCCTGATTGGCAAAACAAAGACAAACACATGATTGTTGTATTTATTACTTTTCTTTTAAGATATAAATTAGGAATTATTTTTTAAGATCTAACAATGTTTTAATAACTTACGTAACCTATCTATCTTTCTTGTACCTAGAAATCAAATTTCAAATCGAAAATATCTAAAATCATTTACTTATTTTACGAACATAAATTTTACTGACTGACTTGCCGATTTAGATTTTTAAATATTTTTTTTGTTATAATTTTCAGGCACCCCTTCCAGCGCCTGTATGGACGGACACATTTGACGCAGTGAACAGGCAAATTACATGTCTACAATATCTACCCTTCCCGTCTCAAGAAGACTGCCTCGTTGCCGATATTTTCGTACCCAACACCAACGATACTAATCTTCCTGTTTTGGTAAACATTCATGGTGGAGGATATAACGCCGGATCTAGCTCCTTCTTTCCATTAACCAACTTAGCTGCGACGCAAAGAACTATTGTCGTAACATTCAACTATCGACTCGGAGTTTATGGATTCCTCTGTCTCGGAACTGATGACGTTCCCGGCAATGCCGCAATGAAAGACCAAGTCGCATTACTCCGGTGGGTCAATAGAAACATTGCCAGCTTCGGCGGAAATCCCGATGACGTCACCATCTCCGGCTGTAGTGCTGGCGGAGGTTCCGTCGATTTCCTCACCGTGTCGCCGATGGCAGCTGGTCTGTTTAATAAAGCTATAACTGATAGCGGAGCAACTTTAGGACTTGCAGGAATACAAAACGATCCGATTGTTAACGCAAAGACTTATGCTAGGCAAGTCAATTTCAGTAACGTCGATGACTTGAGCGCCTTAGAAGAATTTTATAAGACCGCTTCAAATGAGGTCCTTCTGTCTGGAAACGAGTATAACGTTGCAGAGGCGATTTCGATACTTTTTACGCCGTGTGTAGAAAGAGAAACTGCAGAAGAGAGTTTTCTTTCCGAAGCACCGGTGAATATTATAAAAAATGGCAACTATTCAAAGGTACCATTGGTGTATGGGTTCGCAGATATGGAAGGATTGTTGGTTATAAACGAATTTAACGCAACGAAGGATAAGATGAATGAAAACTTCGCAAATTTTGTTCCTGAAGACTTGGAATTCGAAAGTGAGGCTCAGAAAAATGAAGTTGCCGCGAGGATAAAAGATTTTTACTTCGGAAGTCAAGGAGTGACTGACGATAATATACTCGCTTACGTAGACTATTTCAGCGACATATTCTTTGCGTACCCTATGTTGAGATCTGCCAATTTGCGAAGAGAATCACTCGGCGATACTATTTATCTTTTCGATTATTCATTTGTAAATGATCCCTCAATATTATCAGTCTCTGCGGGCTTTCCTGGAAGCGGCCACTGCTATCAATTCTTTGCCGTCGTAGACGAAGACAGGACCAATGAGACTGATGAATATATAGCCATGAGACAAACTATGAGGAAAATGTGGATAGACTTCATTACAACAGGGTAAGGCAAAAATTTTATTGTGTTTGTTTTTGTAGTGGTACGACTATAAGAGTTTCTTTTGTGGAATCAAAATGTGTTTCAGTTACCATCTGCTAAAATTACCCAGTGGGCGATGCTAAGCAGCTCAAATTTAATAACTAAAAATTTAGATTATCCTTTCGTGTCTACATCACTGTTGCTGTTAAATTGCGATTGCCTTGCTCAAGTTCTATAAAATTGTAGACAAAACTATTTTTTTTGGATAGTAACCCTGACTCTTCTAAATAAGATTTATTTTTTATTACAGGACTCCTACGGCGGAAGGTTCATCACTACCGTCGTGGCCGGCAGTGTCTGGATACCTGTCACCTTACATGAACTTGAATGAAACCTCACAAGTGATACAGTCTCCAATGTTAGAACAAAGGGTTCTATTCTGGAACTCCATTTACGATGTACACTACAGACTACCCGTCCCTCCATCAAGCGCTGTGACATTTTCTTTGTCAATTTTCTCACTGATTGTCAGCGCGATCATTAACTTACTATTATAATTATTTTGTTACAATTTTTCGTTTTTGTTCCCTTGTTTCCCACTAGAAAAATTAGAACTTTGTTTTCAACCTAATTCATATTTATTACTTTGTACACTTAATATATAAAATGAGCATAACATTTTAACGCCTTCTGAGCTTGGGGGCGTGGGTTCGATTCCCACCTAGGGCAAACATTTATGTGATGAACATTTGTGTTTGTTCTATGTCTGAGTGTTAATATCTATTTAAGTATGTATTTAAAAATATCTAAGTATGTATATCAGTCTCTGGCAGCCATAGTACAAGCTTTGCTTAGTTTGGGGTCAGGCGACCGTGTGTGGAAGTGTCCCGAATTTATTATTTATTATTATATTATATTTTACGGTAAATTATTATGAAACAGTTTAGTACATGAATTAATTGTTGGTAGGAAAAATTAATAAGGATAATAAATAAACTGGTTTCAAAGAATTAGTTAGTATTTTTTTATGAGGAAACAATGGTAGTAGTTAGAAGGTAGTAATTTTTTCACGTATTATACGTGCGTATTGTATGTCATTTGCTACATAACTGGAGCCCGGTATATGGCGACCACAGAATATGCCCTATTACATAGGTCCAGAAGGTCATACAAAACACGATTTCGAAACATGTCAAATTTATTTTGGTACCTTAATAAAACCTTTTTTTCTATACGTGATGAACTTGCCATTAAAAGAGGTTACCCGATTTAGATGGGTAAATTATATAACGATCAGAGTTTAAAGAAATCACAAGACCGGAAACAAAGTATTAGGCCAGCTTAGGCCAGACCTAAACTACACACAAAGTCTTACCCAGATCCATTCATGACATTGCACTATACTACAAACTAATATTATAGATTGTATGTAAACCTTAACTAAAATCAGAGTAAAGTAATAATAATCAGGTAAAAGGTAAGAATTCAGGTAAAAATCAAGAGTACGAATTTGAGTTAAAATCAATAGTAATCCCTTTAACGCCTGCCACGATATTTCACTGTTACGTATCTTTCTTTCTTGCGAGGGTGCACAGAGCAAATTGTTGAAAGGCGACAAAGCTTCCGCTAATTTTCATTTTTACTTTGGCGAATTATTTTTGTCCACTGATCGGCTAAAACTGGATACTTAAGAAATCTAAAGATTAAAGATTACTGGAAAAATATTAAAATACTTTGTGGCAACACTTTTTTCAGCAACTTTTCGCTCTGTTGACATTAAGAATTAATTACAATTATTAGCTTTTTAAAGCACATAAAAAAATATTTAAGACTTACGGATGATATGTGACGTTGCCTTTTTTTACTGTTTTGGATATTCTGAAATTTCGGCATGAGTGGACTACACAGTTAGTATAGTATACTAGTATATTTATTGGTGACTGGGGAGACGTAACCGCTACTGGATGACATCGAAGACTGACTAGTGAACTGGTTGGCTTGCAATGGTTTGGTTTACTTTTTTTGGAATCATTATTTTTGACCGATTAGGGGTCTTTCCTCTATGTCTATGATGGCGACAGGCTCGCCCCCTGTCACGTTTGGGACTGAATATCGTCCGGCGAAATGTGAGTGTTGTATTACACCTCTGCCAGCCCTCTAGGGAGAAAGGCGTGACGATATGTTATGTTATTTTTTTCACCTTTTTAAGGGAATTTGTTGCACGTCTCGTGTCGCACGTCTTGTGGATTTGCCCGTATAAAGTTAATAGTATTGTCATAGTGATGGTGATGTGGTGATGACGATAATGATAATGAATGCCTACTCTTTTCCCATTTTAGTATACTCCTTGACACGTTACTGAAACTTCAAGTAGAGTTTTGTAGAGAACACGAAATGTTTTGCAATGTTTGTATTATTTGCACGTTAAAGAAAAAGCGATGGCAGCTTAGTTGGGAGAAGGCCTGCCTCTCAAGCCAAAGGGAGCGGGTTTGAACCCAGCCGACGGCACGCATCAATTTGCTCATTCTGTGATCATATGTGCGTATTGTATGTCAACTGCTACATGATTGGATCCCGATGTATGGCGGCAGACTCGCCCCCTGTCACATTTGGGACTGAACATCGTCCGACGAAGTGTGGGTGTTGTATTACACCTCTGCCAGCCCCTTCAGGGGACGATATGTAACGAACCGATAGAGGTTAATAATATACCATTACATTATTTTCAACACATTGAAATGAAATTTTAGAAAATAATATGTACAAATTTAAGACGCTACCTTTTCGGTTTTTCATCAAAATCCCTGGTATCATGTTTCATTTACTTTTAAATAACTACTTTTTATACGCTGGGCTCCTTTAGGGCTCGCGTCTTTATGGGCCAAAATGGGCTTGATTTTGATACTTGGCACTGACTTTTACTTCCAAAACAAAGCAATTCCGATTGTTAACTAGTTGCTCAGTAAGGCAGCGGACTGGATCCTGTTATTTGTTATAAATCGTGTCGTGTCACGTTGGTTAGGTACCTAAAACATAATTTACAATGAAAAACAATAAGGTTGGGTTTTTCGTTTCAAATGAACGGAGTGTAGTTTCTCGGACTCCTTTAGTTTGTTGACTCCTTTAAAAACATGATTGGATGTGACCATTATGAGTAACGACGACAAAATTTTATTACATACTAGCTGCGCCCGGCGGTTTCACCCGCGGTTCAAAAGTATCCTATGTGCTATTCTAGACTACAATCTATCTCTGTGCCAAATTTCATCCATGTCTGTTCAGCCGTTCTGGCGTGAAAGAGTAACAAACATCCATCCATTCTTACAAACTTTCACGTTTATGATACAGTGAAACTTGGTTAAGTGGGACCTGGATAAGTGAGAAACCTCCATAACTGGAACTCATGCTGAGGTCCCAACACTTTGGCACTCAATTACCTCTGTTAGTGGGACGAGGTAAGCCTCTATATCTGGAATTTGTTCTTTCGATTTATCATCATAGTTACCTCTATAACTGAGACAGCGAGTATATTTTATATGCATAAATCTCTGTAACTGAGTTTTTTTTTATTAAAACTCATTTACATAAATAACACGTTATTTTATTTAATGATCGCACCTGTATAACTGAAATAACCTGTATTCTCACCTCTATTAATGGAACCCTCTGTAAATGATACAGATATTTATTTATACCTGTATATCTGAGACACTGGGTAAGTGGAATACCTCTATAAGTGAAACGACATTGCAGGTCCCTTGATGTCTCACTTAACCAGGTTTCACTGTATTAGTAGGATTCTCGTTTTCATGATCTTACCCTTTCGGCACTCAAGTGGGTTCAGAAGATTATGGTGACTTCTTCTATTCGTTTCTATCACTCATTATCTCAGAGTTCACTTCGTTTTTATCCGGTACTAAGACCACGGGAACATATAGCGTCATGTAGCGCCAGCGGCGCCACTGATAAAATCCAGTGGTCCAACTACCGGTTTTAATGTTTCACGTTAAAGTTTGATCGTTTCAATAGATAAAATTCTGGAAGAGATCGCTTTTAGTGATAAGGCCGCCAGTTGTTACACTATTTAATAAGTTATATCATTATTTTTTCTTGTTGTTTTGTTATCTGTGGTGTGAACAATAAAGAGTTTATCTATCTATCTATCTAAAATTATGTGCGTCAAAATCACATAAGTTCCGCATTTTCACATTCTATTTGATAATAGCTATAGGGAAGCAGAAGAGAAAAGAGGTTTGCTGAATATTGTGGCTTCCATGTTTAAGAAGAGAGAGAGGTATTATAATGGAAGAAGTAGATCAACACCCAATTTTTCCCTAACTCTCCAGTGCAAAGATCTCTATAATTGTAACGTCATCATCTTTTAATTCTTCTAATTAATTACGCATAGAATGGGACTTTATACTTTCCCATAAACTGCAACAGCTCATATTTACGAATAGGTTAATACCTACGTAAAACCCAAATTGCAAGGTAGAGATGTTATTTTCCGTAATACTCAGACTTATGTCATTGTGACGGATGATTACTGTGTTTTAAGGACAGGGGAGTATTTATATAAGTTCATTTTAAAAAGCTTTGCCAGTGCGTTTGGTTCAATTTCATTGGAACAAAAGAACAGTAAATTTAGTACAAACATTAGGTTAACTCAGTGATTATGTGATTTAGGTGCATTACATGCTGTGTTATTGTGTTTGAAGTTTCTAGTGTAGTTTAAGATAATTAGAAGAAATTATATAAAAAGTCAATAAGTAAGTTGTCCAAACTTTATACATTTATTTGTTAAATTTTATCCTATCCAAATAAATCGCTAACAATTTATTTGCTTTAAAAAAACTAAAAACATACAACTCATTTATATGTATTTTTTTCTTTTTGAATAAAAGAAATGCTACTCAACTTAAACAAAATAATATTTGTATATTTTTAATTACTAAATTTTACAAAATATACAAGAAATAATTGTTGTACGTCATTGGTGTTATGAGAAAAATAAGTACAAAAGCATCTTAACAGTTTTATCAAAATACACAGACGGTAAAAAGAAAGTAAAGTCAAAGTCAAAATGTTTTTATTCAATTTAGGTATCAAAGTTACACTTATGAACGTCAAAGTTATTTATATAGACTCGACCGCCTTGTTCGGATAAAGAGCCTCTACTCAGAAGAACAGGCAAGAAACGGAGGGGCATTATTTTTTCAAATAATAAATAAATTACAGTCTCACAACTTTTGGCTTACAACTAGGTAATATCTACCTATAAATACTAGTGGCTACTGGACAGAAGTGGAAGGCTCCAGACATCTTTATCTTCTCATTAATTCTTAACCTTATAATATCCTCTTTTCATTAATGTAGTTTTTACATGTGATTTGAATTTTCCCTCGGTGAGCCCTGTTATATTTTTCGGGATTTTATTGTAAAAACTAACGCAGTTGCCTAAAAATGACTTTTTTGACTTAGTCAGTCTAAATCTCGGTACAGCTATCCTATCCTTATTTCTAGTGTTATGATTGTGATAGTCACAGTTTAATTTAAATTTATGTATATTTTTGCGAACGTACACAATATTTTCAAAGATATACAAAGAAGGTAAAGTTAATATATTTATTTCTTTAAATAAATCTCTCAATGATTCGCGGGGACCCATCCCGTAGATAGCGCGCTTTTGCAAAATAAAAATGGCCTCTACTTCAGCAGCTGATCCCCACAGCAAAATGCCATTTAACATTATGCTGTAAAGTAATCAAAGTAAACCATCCGAGCTGTAGCTATATCCGTCAGTTGCCTAATCTTGCGAACCGCATAAGCAGCAGAACTAAGTCTCCCAGACAGAGCACTAATATGTGGACCCCATTGCAGTTTGGAATCAATGCTTATACCCAGGAACACCGTCGCCTTGTCTATAGTAAGTAAGTGTGAATCTAGTTTCTACAGCATAAGCTTCCGTTCCGTCCTGAATTTCATCCAAGCCCGTCGATCCGTTTGAGCATGAAGTAACAAACAAACATACAAACCGAGTAGGTATACATGCATTTAAAATATAGGTAGGATATATAAATTATACAAACATTTTAAATTTACTATTTCCTCTTCACTACGTCTATGTTTCTACATGTATTGTGATAACATCACAATATATAGCTTAAGTAGTGTATTGTCCTTATAATCCTTTACAATTGTTATATCAAATTAATTAACTGGAAACTTCAGATTGGCAAAGTGGGAAAGATTAATAAAATAGTGATGCACTGCGTATTATACAATTACTAGCTACGCCCAGCGATTTCATCTGCGATTATAAAGTATTTTACGTGCTATTCCAGACTGTAATCTATCACTGTGCCAAATTAAAGCTAAGTCCGGTCAGCCGTTCAGTCTGGGGTGATTGAGTAACAAACATCCAAACATCCACACAAATATCGCATTTAAAATTTTATTATAAGAGTTATACAAGAACTAGAAATTGTAACAAAATTAATTTAATAAATTTAATTACATTTGATTCTTGATATATTTTCATTTTTACCAAAGAATCCCAATCAATTAAATTTGATTATCTTAATGTAATTGACTGAATAAGGTAGGTTCATTAGATTGATTAATTAGTTATAATATTTATTGCCTTTATCCTGGATTTTAGTATAATTCTATTTTGTAATTTTTATGCGGTTTATACTCAATAATTTACTAATACGATTAGCATATTTTCGCTTTACATGTCAATTAATAATCCTACTTCCTACCTATATTATAAACGCGATAGTTTGTAAGAATGGATGGATGGATGGATGTTTGTTACTCCTTCGCGCCAGAACGGCTGAACAGATCTGGATGAAATTTGGCACAGAGATAGATTATAGTCTAGAATAGCACATAGGATACAACCGCGGGCCGAGGTTAGTAAGTAATATATGTATGTACTCGTATGTGTAGGTTTAATAATATTTTATAGTAATTTTGATTAAATTAAAAATAATAAAATTGGTACAATATTAAAAGAACAGAAATTCTAAGAAATGGTTTAACGAGGAATTCACCCACAATAAATCTCACTATGGGTGAGTTGCCTATTACACTAATTTCGTAGGGGTCGTTTCATCCTTTTTGCTATTACTGTGACATCGTTAATCTTCAGTATATAAGTAAAGAATAAAAATTGAAATATCTTAGAATGTAATAGCATCCCTATTAGAAATAGTAAACATTTGTATATACCTACTGACGTACTTCTTACGTATATAGAGTGTTACTTTAAACGAAAAACATATCTAGGACATCATTGTACATATCGATATAAGACCAACAATGAAATACCTAGTAATAAAAAAAGCTGTTCAATAGAAAAAAAAAAACAGTCTACCGCTTCAAAATGTATTGAACAGGCGCTTTTGTTTTTATGATTTTAGTGTAGGTGCTACAATAAAAAGTTTGTCATAATTAAAGCGCAATGCAATTTTTCTAGAATATGTCAATATTTTAATGAAACACCCTGTATAAATACCAATGTAGACAATTAATACAATGTTATCATTGTACTAATATTTGCAAATTTTATTATTTTGTCCATATAAAACTAGAATGATGACGTCCTTTTCAATTATTAGCGAAATACATTCAATTTGAAATAATGTAAAATATTGTTGTGTTAAAGGAAAGAACAGGTAATCTAACCCCTGTGGGCACTGAACAATATTATTTTTAATTTAATTACCTATATTATTTTTCGTTAAATATTCTAGATTATCACAGTATGTGTTATGTTTTTTTTTGTAAAGCATTAAAAAAGAATGAGCATGTGATAAAATGCAAACTAAAAACGCATATATTTTTTTAACACTTTTATGACTAAACAACTGAAATAATTTTGATGATATTTAACAAGGAGATAGATGGGTGCGTGAGGAAAAACATGGATATATCTAATTATATTTTACAATCCACAACAAGTATTACAGTAGTATTTAATAACAATATTACAACGAGTATTGTTTTGTATAAAGTGTGTGTAAATTTAATGTTTTTTTTATTTTATTTCAGGGTCGAGATGTCTTCTCTCTACAAAATAGCGATAGTGCTATTCATCGCAACAAGTAAGTTTTTTCAAAAATCTTTATGGATAATCCAAATTACGCTGAGTGAGCCTTATTTTCCTCAGCTAAATTTTACTTAGAAAACTACCTAGCTATGACCTACCTAGGACGATAGCTTAGTTGGAGAAGGCCCGCTTCTCAAGACTGAGGGAGTGGGTTCGACGGCACGCACCAATTTTTTCATTGTGTGAACATTATGTGCGTATTTAATGTCATCTGCTACGAAACTGGAGCCCGGTTTTAAAATTAGTTATTTTTGTAACAATTCATTTGGAACGAGCGATAGTAAGTATCTAAATACATGACAACTGTTTCTGTCCTCTTGTATATCGAAACACAACATAGCTAAAATTGATCTAATTTATCCATTGTGTTTCTATAATTATTAATAAACTGACATCCTTTTAATGACAATGGATTTAAAAGATTTATTTCTGTAAGGATATTTTACAGTAGGTTGTGCAGTGAAAATATCACACAGAATAATTTTAGTGTTTGTATTAATTGTATTTATTTATTATTTAAGACAACTAATCTTTGGTAGGCATATACATCAGGGAGAATAACAAGTATGTGAAAAAAAAAATACTGGGGCCTACTACAATTTCAATAGCATACTATAATACTACTTAATTCATAAATTCAATTTTGTCTTGCTCTGTCAAAAATAGAATAAGTTCCCACTGATCTGCAGTGCTATTCACAATCATTCGAAAATGTTTGCGAACGGATCCAACAATTCCTAACTTAAATTATTCGAATCTCAGTCTACTTTAATACATTTTGGAAAAAGAAATCGAGTATAAACCCGATCGGAAGCATAAATCACGCTCAAAGACTTATGAATACGGGCTGAAATTTGAATAGTTTGAGTTTCAAACTTTTAAAAACCAAACGGAAACGTTTCCGAATGATAGAAATTACCAATGCAGGACTAGTAACTCACGACTGTGTTCTATTGTCGTTACCGGACACAGGAACTACAGTTTCCTGTGATGATGTTCCGTGTCGGTAACAAAAAGTGTGTCCACATTGCGCAGCGCCTAAGACAAAGTACAATAAACTTCCGAACACTTTTGGGGCGTTTGAAAGAACCCTCGTTTACACGGAGAACTAAGCTACATCAACAACAAACAATTTCGTATATCCCTACGCGGATTATATTCCCTATTAGAGTTAACTTCAAAGGAAGATAGACAAGGCCAAGAAGTATTTGCTTACTTGAATAAGCTAACTGAAGAACATGACTGTTTACGGCAGCTACAGTACACTGAACCGAGATAAAATTCGCTTTTCCCGAGTAAAAGAAACGTTCTTAAGTTCTCGTTTTAAATTAATATTTGCTACTTGGAAATAAAAATGGCACGCTGGAGAGAACAAATTATAAAATTCAACAGTTCTCACCTTGTATTCTTTAGTTTACTTTAGTTCTTTAGTACTCTTTAAGTACTATTACGTATGTTTAAGTACGTCTTATTTTAATTTAATTGTTGTGTTCATTATTTTTTCCGTGCATATTGACGTCCGTACGTGACATCACCTGCCGGTTCCAACGGAAGACCAGCGCCAGTTGTCTACAGCAGCCGGCATTATGCTGAGTTGGGACCGGTTTGTGGCAAAAACTATTTTTTTTAACTGTGTACCTTTTTGTTTTTGCTATAAATAAATATTTGTCAATTGTCTTGTCTTTAGGTTACATAATAATTAAGTTTATAGAACCAAGTTTGTTTGAGAAGACACAATTGGAATCCAACGAACTTCTTTTTTTATGAAATCTAGTAAAATACTTAGCGAAAATCAAAATTTGTACTTTAACCTACGTTGCTTAACTCGGTTCAAATCATTCTTTATACTGAAGCGGTTCTGTTGTATCTGTGTAGATGCTACGATCCATAAAATAACCATTCTTATAAAAATCTTCGATTTCTTGCAAGCACTTTCCTTTAGTTTCTGGTATATATTTCCATACATATATAGCACACAATGCTGTGCTTACAATGTATAGTGAAAAAGTACCAGGCATACCCAGGTACAAGAATAAGTAAGGAGATAGTTTCAATGAAGAGGCATATAAAGTGCAATTAAAAATTATATACAATGCCCCTCCTAAGCTTCTATGCTTTACAGGCATTAATTCAGAGCTAATGAAGAAAACCATTCCACCTAATCCAAAACTAGTACAAGCTAAGTAAGCTAAAAGGCAATACATCATCAAAGAAGAATTTCTAGCTAGCACCTCAAAATATTGAAGAGATGTGATGATAACCCCCAACACTAAACATATTATAACACCACAAGTACTGGAAAGTAAGATGGTTTTGTTTTTGAATCGTACTAATAAAACATGTGTTATAAGCCCCCCAACGATCACTATCAAATACATAACTATGCTAGCATAAAACGCAAAGTTTTCATTGTTTGTGGATTTTGCTAACATTTCAATAAAATAAATGTAAACGACATCACATCCACTCCAGTACATCATATGCATTAGGATAAATATATGGAAGGTAGGCATATAAAAATCTCTCGATGAAACTTTCATCCACATGCTTTTTAAAGTCATCGTATTCATGCCTTTAGTGCCATTTGATTTCTCTCTTTGGGCTGCGATCAGTTCTTCTAATTCTTTCTTGGATAGATCGTCTTCTCCCCTTAGCTTTTTTAAGACTCGTTTGCATTTGTTGAACTTTCCATTACATGCAAGCCAGGAAGGCGACTCAGGCCACAGCAAGGCTAATAGCACAGCAGCAGCGATGGGCACAATCATGACTATACTTACCGTTTTGACGTTAAGAAACCGTCCCATTATGCCACAAGTGGCTACGCCAAAAATTTGGAACATGCCAAAAGATTGCATTGAAATTATTCTATACTTTGGAGCGAGCATTTCAGTTATTCCCAAAAAACTAATAGGCATCAAACTATTAGTACCAAATCCCTGGAAAGATTCGCTCACAAGTATTTCAGTAACATTCTTCGCAGTATACGTCAAGATCCAGCCAATCAAAAGAATGATGCAAGTGATGATGTACCCAAGTTTCCTTCCAATACATTGGGCGATAATTGGCATCAGGATAGATGGTATCCCGGATAAACCGTAAATTGATCCTTAAAATAAAAAAATACCTGATAATAAAAAGTAGAATAAGGTTATGTTATATAACCATCTGATGTAGACAAATATCTACATCAGATGGTTATAGTTATCTAGAGTCATATTTCGAAACACAACTAAAATTGCAATTGATTTACCCAATCCAAAAAGCTTAAAAAATAATTGGAATCAATGACAGAAATGGTTGCAGTATTAAGCCACGTTTAAAGACAAGATGGTCGTACTAATTTAAAGGATCAAGAATATAGGAAACCTAAATATATTTATAAATAAATAAATACCAGTCCGTATGAAGATTTAACTAATTGAAGTAAATTTTCTTACCAATCCAAGATTTAGTGTCAATATCGAGCTGTATGGAGGACTGATTTGATCGAAAATGCTCCATCAGCAACGTAGGATATGTTATGGCTCCACCAACAGAAAACGCGGCTAAGTATGTTGAAACTGCTACCATCAGCTGAAATTCACATTAATATTTTAAAACAGAAAGTAACTCAGTATTTTACTACTTTCTTTCTCATCTTTTTCAATAGTCCTGTCTCAGAAGGTTAGTGCTAAAAACCAGCGCTGCTAAGAAATTGGCAGTACCATGCTGAACACTAACTTTTTTTGTCGCATTGTACACTACAGCGACAACTAAAACTTTAATCGTATAAATATTTGTTTTATGTCTTTAGGTAAGTATTTAAATTATTATATCATTGTCTGTTACTGTTTTATTATGTATTTTGTTTTTTTATTGTTGTTGTAGTGTGTTGTGCGATCAAATAAATTGTTTCTTTTTTTCTTTTTGTTTGTAGGCTTTTCACGGCTGTACGTATCTCGACGAAATATTTCATGAGGAAGGTTTTTGGATACAATTTTCCTGAAAAAACGCGAATGAAGTCGCGGCTAAAAGCTAGTTTAATATAAAAAGAGCATAATAGAATATTAAATTAATAATTTGCCTAAATAAGAACACGTTTTACAAAGAAATTAGAAAATGTATACCCCAGTTATAAAAATAATTGTACAAAGTGTATTAGTTATATATTTTTTCTTAAAAAAAAAACTTTAAACTCTATATAACTATACAACGTTTATTAGTAAGAGAGTGTAGTTTATCATCGACACTTTTCAGTGCTTGGTCCCAAATCGGACACAAGTCTGAATATCGTAACTTCTTAAAATGTAAGTTGGTGCGGATTCAGCGAGTTTTTAACTTATTTTTTACCCGAGTGCGCAAAAAGAAGGGTTGTATTTTTCGCGTGCATGTAAGTATGTATGTATGTATGTATGTATGTATGTATGTATGTGGGTATGTTTGTATGAGAATTTCGGCATGTGAGGTGTCATTTGAATCGTCTCGATAGTGGAAGTGACATGGGTACAATATTTTGCAGGCGGGTTTTTTTTTCTTTCAATAATGTTACTTGTGGTAACTTATTAACAGCCTTTTACAATGAACAAAAATGAATTTGTGCTTACTTGTCTTGTTAACGGTGAGAATATCATTTTCAATTGGTTGTTGCTGGCGGCCACTGTATTCCGTGAAGTTTTATGAAATGAAGAGACGCTAATAATGTATCTGAATATTCTGAATGTAAATCGCTACATGAGAGCTAAGCAAAGGTTGCTTAGATCTCATGTATAAATAAACGATTAGATGTTACCATACAAATATTTCGCGCTAGTTAATGATCTCATTTTCTTTTATTTTATAATGTTTATAGGTACTGTATGTATCTCTGTTCCGCGGTTTTACCTGTGTCTTTTTAGCTTTTCCAAGACAGTTTTGTTTAACAATATTGCTCTTTTCTCCTTGGTCAGTAAATAGACAATAATTTTTTTTTTAGACAATAATTTATTTATGGCAAAAAACACACAGAATACAGATAAATAGACCTTATTTATCTGTGGTCACTACTGCAATTTTTTTAATATTTGACCATTTTAAGTTGTACGTAATGGAAGAAATTCTAAATCGCATAAACGCAAATTTCAATTCGAAAATTTATAATAATTAGATTTTTGATAACTTATATTTTTTTATAATTTTCTATTATAATAAAAATAAAATACTAAATAAATAAAATAATATTAACGGTATTTAATTTACTATTTTAATTAACGGTATGTCTTGTATTGACGACCGAAGCTATATTTCTCTGATATATAAATCTACTATAGTATAAACACAAAAAAATAACCCTGGTATCGTCAGAAAAAGCAACGTAACTAGTATTGGAAGTCAAAACTAACCCTGATAAATATCAATGATTTTAGCGAAAGACATCTGTATTTTTTATGGTTTTCTATTTTATTTAAAAAAATAAAATTTAAAATTTAAACATTTTTATAACCTTTGGCGCATTTTAATTAGATGTCACGTCTTTTTATCAAATAAGCTAACATCCTTTTTCAGACATATATTTTCTTAGACTCAACGTTTGGTACTTTTATTCTAATGAAAACTGAAAAAATACAAAAGAAACCTTCTTCATAACGTTTACGTATGTATGTAGGTACTTATCATAACAAATCAGGAACTTATTCTGAAATTCTAGAAAACCAAAAAACTGACATGCAAATGCTGACAGAAGGCCTACATTTTTTTCTTGCATTTTTTATATTTCTTCTTCTTCTTGAACTCCTGAAATATCTTCACTGCTTGAACAGAGTGCTTAGTGTGAGTTGCTCAAAGTAAATCGAATAACTTTACTACAGCGTAAACGAGTTTACGTCACACGGATCGACAATCGAAAACGAGCGAGTGTGAGTGCCAATCGAGCTTGTCACTCGATTCGCGTAAATTCACCGTGAAAAAGTAAATTTTTCATGTCAATGTTGGCAGTAAACAAAAAACTCGCACTCACGATTGCGGTTTCTCATTACTCCCACTAGGTGGCGCTTTTTAATTTTCATACAAATTGGAGTTACTTTTACGCGATCGAAAAGTAAGAAAAACTCACACTAAGCAATCTGAAGATGCTTTTTGCTAGAAAATTCATTATTTCCGTTTCTAACTGCTTACCTTCTACTGCGTACCTTCGCTTCCCCACAATCACTGATGTTTTTATTATCACAGGCAGCTGTTGCATCATGATGATCGAATTCAGAGCCAGATTATTCTATAAGATGTTCAATTTTATCATCCCTCAAAAAACCTGCCATAGCGACGAATATTTACCGAAAAACAATGACATATTTTGTAATAATAGCTTATAATATTAAATGTACACTACCACCGGTATCAGGGGTACATTTTGACTCCAAAATGTGTAAGATGTATGTAAATTTTGACATATCTCAGTTCCAAGTAACAGTAGATGGATAGATAGATAGATAAACTCTTTATTGCTCACACCACAGATAACAAAAATAACAAGAGAAAAATTATGATAAAACTTATTAAATAGTGTAACAACTGGCGGCTTTATCACTAAAAGCGATCTCTTCCAGGCAACCTTAGGATGGAGAGGATACGACAAATGAGTATGGGACAGGGTGTGCAAAAATAACAAAAATAAACATAAGATTGATACAAAGAAACAACAAAACATCGAGTATTATACCTATACACCTACATAAACACAGTAGAGTGATGTACTTCCGTCACTCGCCGCAGTCCGTAACGTAATTAGATTTTTACCTATAAGCGCAAGAATATTTACGTACGTACATCTGAACTACGAACGTAGACTGCGAAATTATGATAAAAAAATCAAGCTGTTGGGGTAAATTTTGACCCCGATACCAGTTACGGGTTAATATTGAAAAAATCAACATGATTATAAAATAATACAAAAATTTGCATATTAAATTATCCGTGTAATAACTGCACAGATATGTGTTTTTTACCTCTGGTCATGGGAAAATTAGTCATAAAATTAATAATTAATTATAGTCTTATTAATAAAAAGACGCGTTTTAATTATTTTAGAACTTTAACGAGTCATAAATGCGAATGCTAATCATATCTAGCTAGCTGCGCCCCGCGGTGTTATCAGCGGTTAAAAAGTAGGCTATGTGTTAATTCTGGGTATAGGCTACCTCCATCCCAAATTTTTATCAAAATCCGTCCATACGTTTGAGCGTAAAGAAGTAACAAACATACACACTTAAAAACTTACACACTCACAAACTTTCGCCTTTATAATATTAATAGCTGATCCCTGCGGTTTCACCCGCGATTAAAAAGTATCCTATGTGCTATTCTAGACTATAATCTATCTCTGTTCCAAATTTCATCCAGATCTGTTCAGCCGTTCTGGCGTGAAAGAATAACAAACATCCATCCATCCATACATACAAACTTTCGCGTTTATAATATTAAGTAGGACAATGCAATACAATACATCTTTATTGCACACCAAAAATACAAAGTAAAACAAACATAGAGAAAATATTAAACAATAAAATATCATTCGGCAGTACAAGGGCGGCCTTATTGCCTAAAGCAATTTCTTTCAGGCAACCATTGGATAGACATGACAGAACGAAATATGACAAACGGTCGGTGGCATACATAAATAACTTGTCTTAAAATATTTCTTGTCCAATTTTAAATTATTTTGTTAAAACCAGGTCTCATTATATTTAGTAGTTTTGGAGTTTTTTTCCTTTCGGCATGTCTACATTGTATTTTAAATGATTACTAGTGTTATTTTGTTTTCAATAATATTGTTTCTTTAGTTTTTTTCCTCTGTCTAGATTTAGAATTAACATAATCAAATTAAGTTTAGTATTTTATCTAGTAAAAATATAATATGTTTTAGTAATAAGTTCAAAATTTGGAGGTATTTTGTTAAATTTGGAGAACCCACTGGCTCCTGACACACAGTCTCTGACTAGTTTGGGAGCCTCTGGAATCAAATTTGAAATTGTCACATGTTTTTTACACCCAAATAAATTATTTGTATTTGAAATACAATAGTAAACAAATAAAATTACTTAGTAAAACATATCTACACATATACCTTTAGGTACATATAATACATAAATTAATATATAATTTGTAAATATAATATATAAATTATACATATTTACATATGCACGTACCAATTAACAAAAACGAGAGACAATGTTTAAAAATAATATTTTTTAAATAGGCAATGATTCAGCCTGTCTGATGGCAACAGGCAACTAATTCCACAGCCGGACAGCTTGTACAGTGAAACCCTTACTGTATGTTAAATTGGTGTGGGAGCAGGTATGGAGTTGCAACTTAAGGGCACGCGAGGTTCTCAATGTACCGGAGTGACCTTGAGCAAATTCAAAGCGCTCTTTAAGATAAGATAAGATAATTTATTAACCAAAGAACACATTAACTTATATACTATACATCGATACCAAGTTTAATAATTGTGTAAGACATGAAATTGCTGAGACGGTGAGCCCCAAACTAAGCGCGAGGCTTGTAACTCGGGGCTCGGGTGCGAGACAAAATGGGTTTTTGTGCTTCGTCGTTAACATTACCTAGTAGTGAGAGAGATGTGTGTGTGAGTGGGAAAAGTTGTGATGTGTAATGTGTGTGTGTGTGTGTGTGTGTGTGTGTGTGTGTGAGTGTATTTGCGTGTGTGTCTGAGTATGTGTGCGTGTGTGACTTGATTGCTTGCAATGCTAATCGCGATAATGCTAATAGCTAGCAGTGAATTGGCTCGAGGTAATGGTAATCTATAAATTCGTCTGGTGCTTATAGAAGTATGATCAGGGTTTATTAACAAGCTAGCGTGACTTTTTAGGAATGCATGGTAAATGAACAACTGACGCACGCGGAGCACTTTGAACTCATCGTAGAGGGAGTCAGTCGAAAAACGAAAAGGTTTGCGTAGAATCACCTTAATTAGGGCACGCTGTGCTCTCTCTACATAGTGTAGAGGGAACAAACAAAATTTTAAAAAGAACGGAAATGATGTGAGTTTTACGGCGAAGTCGAATATTAGTGTGATGTGATGAGATTCATGGTCATGTTTGTGATGGTAAAAAAAAACACTATTATAATATAGAGCTGCAAACTGGGGGCCTACCATGACATCTAATTGCCATGATGGTTACGTTTTGTTTTCGACGTAGCGCGATCAAAAGTCGTATCGCCGCGCAATAAGGTTCATGATCGTACTTCATCGAGATTCGAGTAATGTGAGTTCAAAATTCCTGGTATCCGAACGGATACCAGGAATCAGCGATGGCAGCCTAGTTGGGAGAAGGTCCGCCTCTCAAGCCAGAGGGAACGGATTCGAACCCAGCCGACGGCACGCACCAATTTGTTCATTGTGTGAACATATGTGCGTATTGTATGTCATCTGCTACATGACTGCAGCTCGGTGTATGGCGACAGGCTCGCTCCCTGTCCCATTGGGGACTGAATATCGGCCGGCGAAATGTGGGTGTTGTATTACACATCTGCCAGCCCCCTCGGGGGAAAGGCGTGACGATATGGATGGTATCCGAACGGAAACGTTTCCGAATGATTGTGAATGCCTATGCTGGATTCGATACTCAGTCGAGCTGATTTTTTGATGAAGAATTTAAGAGGGCTGCGACGTTCTGAAATTTCCATAGAAACGCACTACTCAAATTTCTTGAAAACCGTTTGTCAGATTATGATGAAATTTAGCATTTATAATATCTCCGCCCCTATGTTCTTGGTTTTTTTTTAAAAACGTTCTCAAGCTAAAATAGAGCTATGAAAAATATCCGCATTTTTAATTTGACTGATTTATTCAATAGGTAGACAAAGCAAATCAAAAATTCCATTACATAGGGAGGTTGTCTACATCATTAGCTGTTATAGGAATCAATAATACAAGGGAAATTCTTAGTTACAAGTCATAGAAAAAAATTGAAATTGCACTTTGTCACTCTGTAGGTAAGTTTAGAGGCTCGTCAGTATCATTACTCGCTCTCTTCGCTCGTCTTCTTCTTCTAGACGAAATGGCTATAGACTACCTTAAGCCAATGTGAAGTTAGTCTAGGTCGCCTAGGTCGAAGTTAGTTAGGTCGCCAGACTCTTAAATATCAGTTCTGGGTCTGCGTGTCAGTTGTTCATGTCTTTGTGTGTATTCCCCGACACAAGCCAACACAGCGGAGAGTACCTAATGAGTATGAAGCATTACTATTTATTGATACAAATACACCTCAATACAATCCGGGGGTGTTTAAGAGTAAAGTGAATAGGTATCCTAGGCAAGCGTGTTACACCTTCCATCACGTTAACGCTTCCCATCAGGCGAGTCAGTGGTCAAAAGCATGGCTAGTTTGTTGTAAAAAAAAAAATGAAAACAGGGTTAAAGCCGAAAACAGGTGTAAGTATTCATAATTCTGAATAACTTTTAAAGTAGGCCTCCCACTTTAAAAGTTATTCAAAATTATCGCGGACGTAAAACACTTAATGCACCTGAGTTTAATCAACTTGTTGTAATTGCACTTTTAGTAAACTTTGATCACCCGGATCAACCAGGTAATCAAGAGGCATTAAGTATACTAGAAAAGTGTATTTAATGCATCTGTGATATTGGCGAGATTACGTATGAATACTTACACCTGAAATCGCGAAAAAAAACAGCTGATCCACAAATTGCGATGCTGAATTAATGAATGAAGTGCTATAAAACCAGCCAGCAAGTTCGGCCGAGTGGCAAGCCCTAATGCCAGAGTTTCTCTTGACGATTGTTGTTACAAAACAAACAACTGGGGCCTACAATTGCGTGTCGTTCGAGCCACGGTAGCGCTCAGTAATAAATGCCACCCGCGGTCACCCATCCTAGGACTGACCGTGTCGTCCGTTGCTTAACATCGGCGATCGGTTTTGAACACCTAATCGAGATATGAAAGCTACGAAGCAAACCTTAAATTTAGACAATATTAGAGTGACATTTAAAACATTTTAACTCAGAGTTATTTTACCCTGTGTTCAAGTGTTGTTCCATTTAGTTTTTGGTATGGCGGTTACCTATGTTATGGCACACAATCATTCACTAAAGATTTTCAATTCAATTCAATTTCTTTATTTGCTCGTCAATGGGTTACAATGATCTTAATTTAGGTTTGAACACCTCACAATTGATTCAAAGATCTGTTAGCAGATCGGTTACTTAGCTCTATACAATCGCCCAGTTTATGGCCCTCAGTTTCTTGCCTGTTCTTCTGTGATGAGGCTTCCATTCCGAACAAGACGGTCGAGGCATTGTCAAAAACTTTAACTTTAACTTCAACTGTCCCAATTAGGGCCCTAGAGCAGCAGTCGGCAACCCGCGGCCCGCGGGCCACATGCGGACCCCGGCCCTCATTGCGGCCCGCGAGTGTTTTGTAAATAAATAAAAAGTCGGGACATTTTGCTAACACGGTCGTCTAGCCTCAAACTAAGCAAGGCTTTTACTACAGCATAAACATTAATTTTTAGAGATCACATAATACCTACATAAATAAATAGAAACCTATGGTAAAATATGTATAGATAGAAACCTATAGTACATTTTTTGAACAGATGCGGCCCGTCTCTTGCTTATTTTGGCACTGTGCGGCCCTTGCCTGCCAAAAGGTTGCCGACCGCTGCCCTAGAGCAAACCCCTTCTGGGTTGCCGGGGCAATTCGGCTCCCCGCCCTCGGTGACAGCCCAAGCCGAAGTCCGTACCGTAGAGGTGCCCTTGAGCTAGTCGCCGTTTGAGCATAGCTCTGAGCATTCCTAAGGCGTGCGCCATCTGCGCTTGCAAATGCCCGGTACGCTATAACGGCCTCAGTGGCCAACAGCATTAGTCATTTAAAAAAAATAGTGCGTGGAGTCCCTCCGCGCGGAAGAAGTGAAACTTCTGTGTTTCTTTCTTACTACGCTCATGCATTCGAGTGCTACGCATTCACTCTCGCTCTGTCTCTTTCTCATCCCCCTCCCCAGGAGCGTTAAACGTTTAACGCAACCTTGTGGAAAGTCGCATTAGAAGTTTCACTTCAAAAAATCTATCCTGACTGAGTGTGTTGTCCGTAATATGTGTCAAAGACATGTCTCTATGGGACATCCTCTCTGATCAAAGCTGATGAAAGCTGATTTTTGTCACGACTTCTGTGATGGTCTCATAGTAAAAGTTATTCAGAATTATGAGTAGGTACCTAAACCGGTTTTCGGCATAGTACTCGTACCATTACTCGTAATTAGTAACAAGTTTTATGAAATGGTCGTACTGTATGTCATTTTATATGAACACCATAAGCCTTGGCTAGTAGACTCGTCTTGAATAGCAGTTGCTGTAGAATCACCCTTTGTGTCATGTATGAGCTATGCCTATCTATACTAGGATCCATCCATCTTGGTACTTGAAATCTGAGACGGTTATTTTTGTTGACATAAAATTACACAATTTTTAATTCACATATTCAAACGAAATAAACTTTTGTGAGTTTAATAATCTTCTTCTTCTCTATCTCTACATGGTGTAAAACAAAGTTATTTTCTGAGGCTGTCTGTCTCTCTGTCTGTATATCCGCTAACTCTTCTTAAATCCTAAAATGGATTAAGATATTGTAGTTTTCACCATCAATCACAGTTTTTCAAGGAAAGTTTATAGGTACCGTGCGAAGCTGGACTGGTCGTTAGTAAGTAATAATAAGTCTAAAATTGTTTAAAATTAGGTATATTAATAGACAATAAATATGTATGTATGTATGTATGCGAGTGTGTTAGTTTGGTTAGGTAATTGACAAAACTCGACACGAAGAACAAGTAATTTGTTTTTTTCCATGATCCAAAAAGACAAGTTCTAGCATACCGGGAGCCAACACCTGATGACGTCACTTGTCATCGTCATCCGTCTCTTTTGAACAATTTGTAAATTTCTTATTTCGGTCTTGCTTAAGCATTAATTGACGTCACTACGTGTTGCCCACGTGACCATTTTTGACTCGGAATGCTATACCTGGCGGAGTAAATTATCATACCATGTTTTTTTCCATGTTTATGTAGGCGTAAAATTAGAAAATAACCCATTTTCCCGTTTCGTTGCATTTACGTATGTAACGAAACGCAATAATGAGCTCAAGGAAAAGCACACAGAAAAATAACGCTTACGTTCAACATTGTTGTTACTAATACTTACGTCAGTCGTCAAAACCCAATTTTGTTGTTGTTTATAGAATTGTACTGTACCAGCCATTGAGATATTATGAAGCGAATGTTTGTGAGTGAGTATGTTTGTTACTTTTTCACACTCAAACGGTTCGACCAAGTTTGATGAAATTTGGTATGGAGCTGACTTTCTGGCTCACACATAGGCTAAATTTTATCCCGAACATTGAACTATTCCCGCAGGAATTTAAGCCGCGTATAAGAACGCGGAGCTTAGCGATAAATGCGAGAGTGAGTTTGTTAGTTTGTTTGTTTGTTTGTTACTCTTTCACGCCTTAACTTCTTAACCGACTATCAGTTTGGCAACACGTTGTCAGGGGTTTAGAATTTTTCTGTACCTACCATAGGGTACTTTCCGCGAGTGAAACCGCGGAGCGCGGCTAGTAATTAATCTTAATAGTCCTTACGTATGAAATTGGCGTTTTGTACGGGAGGAATAAAAAGTCGTTTTTTTTTTGTAAAATATATTTAATTAATCAAAGTATGCACCGTTGTTATCTATGCACTTTTGCCATCTTATGGGTAGTTCATTGATCCCTTTACTATAAAAACCATGGGGGCGAGAATCAATAAACTCTTTGAAGGCGGTTTGGACTGCCGCATCGGAGTGGAATTTTTTTCCTTGTAAGAAGTTGTCCAAATTCCGGAAGAAATGGTAATCTGTTGGAGCAAGGTCCGGGGAGTACGGTGGATGTCGCAGACATTCCAATTGTAGCTCAGCTAACTTAGTGGTTGTTTGTTATGCAGTGTGTGGTCTTGCGTTGTCGTGAAGCAGCAGTGGCCTAGAGCGATTGACCAATCTCGGTTGTTTAACAGCTAGTTCTTCCTTCATGGTTTGCAGTTGCTGACAATAGATATTTGCCGTAATCGTTTGGCCAGATTTAAGAAAGCTGTAGTGAACGACACCGGCGCTAGTCCACCAAACACTTACAAGTAACTTTTTCTGAGTCAATTTTCGTTTAGGGCAGGATTTGGCTGGGTATCCAGGGTTCAGCCATTGCGATGAGCGCTTTCGATTATCGTACAATATCCACTTTTTATCACAAGTAATGATTCGATTTAAAATCCCTTCATTATTGTGTCGGTTGAGCAAAGTAACACAACAGGCGACCCGTGTTTGCAAGTTCGATTCACTGAATTCATGAGGTACCCATCGTTCGAGTTTTTTTACTTTCCCGATTTGCTTCAAGTGGATTAATACAGTTTTGTCACTTACCCCGAAGCCTGCTGCTATCTCTGAAGTGCTTTGTGATGGATCCGCTTCCACAATAGCCTTTAATTCTTCGTTTTTCACTTTGATCTCCGGCCGTCCACGGGGTTGGTTCTTAAGGTCGAAATTTCCAGAACGAAAACGTTGAAACCAAAAACGTACCATGCTATCTTTAGCGACACCAGCGCCGTACACATCATTAATTCTTCGAGCTGTTTCTGCAGCACTGGTGCCACGGTAGAACTCGTACTCGTAAATATACCGATATTTCATGTTTTCCATTGCGCGGTAATAAGCGACGCCAAAGAAAAAATAATGAGGAAAATAACAAATGAATGACTGTATTCCAAAGAAAAAAAAAACCAGCTAAATGAATCTATTAATTTGAATTTCGAATTCTTAACCAAAGAGGAGATATTTCAGATCAAATTGATCAGTACGACAAAACGCCAATTTCATACGTAAGGACCTAATATATAAAAATTACGTGTCACGTTGTTTGTCCGCTATAGACTCATAAACTACTTAACCGATTTCAATCAAATTTGCACACCGTGTGCAGTTCGATCTATAACTTAACAGATAGGATAGCTCACATCTCAATTACTACAATTAATTACAATAACTAAATATAACGCGAACGAAGTCGCGTGTAACAGCTAGTATGATATATCATAAGTTTCGTATTGATTTGTATTCAATAACAATGTCGATTGGGTAAGATACTTATTACCGGACTGAACTTTGATTTACCTGAATAACATATACTATATTTAAATAATAATAATAAGGATAGTTCTCAATTTTCAATATTTGAGTTGCAATAGTTGCTGGTATAATTTGTACAATGTGTAATACATGGTTGTGAAAAAAAATGAAAAAAGAAAAGGTACCTAATAATTGGTTTTTGCCTTTACCTTATAGAATTGAACCGGTTACTGGTTGTAGACAACCAGTGACGTGCCCTGTTCATCAAACGTATTCCAAGCGTCCCTTGTAACGTTTGATAAACAGAACAACGCCACACTGGTCTTCCGCTGGGACCAGCAGGCAATGTCACGTCATGCAACAACACAGCATTTTGATTGCGAAGTCAGCAAAAGTTAATTTCATGAAGTTGAAGTTTCCTTCAGAGTCTACTGGGATGAATCGGCATTTGTTTGTCCGTGGATAACTCGAACTCGAACTGGATTGATCAAGAGCCACGTTTCAATCGAACTCCTTTATTTTAGTTTCATTTCAGGTGTACTAGTCTATTCTCAGGGCTGGGCAAAATACATGATTTGCTTTAATTGAAACACAAATTAAAATATCGTCAGTAACTAAAATACGAAATACTAAATACCTTTAAGTAAAATATTTGAAATACAAAATACAGTATTTTGGAAATGAAAGACGAAATACAAATTCCAAAAAATATACAAAATAAGTAATCTAGACCAGCGCGGGCTGAAAAGTAGAGGCAAACAAGACTTTTTTTTTAATTTTTTTTGTGTTGTGGCCAATTTTGTCGTGCAGTATACATAACAGGTTCAGTGTTGCCACCTCTAATAGCTGCTTCATAAATCATTACACTCTCGCTTCTCATTCACACTCACGATCGCTAAATGAAGGTTAAATGTATTTTGATGCCTCAAGTTTTTGAAATACTAATTACAAATTACATTTTAAGGTAGTAATTGAAATACAAATACCAAATACGTATTTGTATTTGAATTACGTATTTTAAATACTGCTCAACCCTGTCTATTCTAATTTCTAAAGTATCAAAACGTATCGAGCGAGTATCAAGAGCGAATGGCGCGTGTAGTTTTGGGAGTCGCTACATTCTTGATAGATGGCTTGCGCCTAGCTGAAACGTATCCAATATCGTCCACACTCTACATCATTCAATTCACAAGGATTCACGTTTCCATTACAATAGTTTTATTTTTGCATAAAGTAAAATAAACCTGCGCCTACCGCTACAAGAGAAATAAGGCCTCGTTTAAGACGACGCGGGCGTACAGCGGCGCGGACAGCTTCTCGTCAGGTAGCGCTAAAATCAGAACAAAACAGAACGCGCGTAAACATGCTGCTCCCTGGGTCTCGATTCTATGAAGCAATTGTTTTTAAATTCCTTGAGAATTAATTGCTTACTTTTTACATTTACATTTTTGGCATACAAAAAGTGTCAGTATGAGATAATTCAATAACGTGCATCCTCACATAGATGCCCAAGAAGTGAACTAGCTCCCGCAAACTCAGGGTATCCTACTGTGGGAGCTATGGCCTCCACCCATGTTATTTTATTTTGATGTTTAATTTTTAATATACTTATATTGTGAACTGTAATTAGTAATATAATTTAGCGTAAGAAATTAGTAGGAACTTTTTATTTTTATTTTTTTATTGTTTTTTTGTTTGCATGAAAGTAAAATTAAGTAACATAACATTTGCTGTAATATTTTTGATTCAAATAAATAAAATTTATTATTATTAACTATCTAAAAGTAATATAAAGGAGAGAGAGATAGAGAGAGGGAGAGAGAGAGAAAGAGAGAGGGAGATAGAGAGAGAGAGATTTAAACATACACACAGTGTGTTACAAAAAACCTTGTTGTATGCGCGAGGTGCGCACCCAGTATCGACTGGAGGACGTAATTAGGCAAGTTTAAGTAAATTATTGACTATTACACATTTGCACACACATCACGCTCCGCCCTCCAAAAACTACTTATCGCGTCGGTTTTATTTGTAAACTATTTACGTCATGCCGCTACTTTGTTAGAGTAAAAGCCGCCAACATGTGAAACAGATTTGTAAACTTTTTTGTAAAATTTCTTTTGGTATGGTTTTAACGTGCATTTTTTTGGGTATTTTTGCATAAAAACTAACAGTTGAAACATATATGCGGGATCTACCTAAGTAACAGTTTGATAAATGTGCTATGATGGCCTAGTTGGAAAAGGCTCAACGGTCAAACTAGAGAGAGAGAGAGAGCGCAGGTTCGATCCCAGCCAAAGGCATGTACTAATTTGTTCATTGTGTGAACATAAGAGCTACATAATTAAACGAAATGTGCTATTCTTTCTTTCCAGATCTCCAACCTCACGACGCCAGCATCATCCAGCTCCCCACCCTCCCCCCGAGACCCGCACTTCCTACCCTCTCTCCACCCCAAGGCTCGCAACTACCCTCCTTCGACGAGATCCTCCACGACGGCAAAGAGCACCCTTGCTACCGACCGTGCGATGGTAGAAACATGACCTGCTACTACCATTTCAACGTAGAATGGTACCACAGTATGAGCAAGGCGTGTTATGATTGCCCTTTTAATGCGACTGACTGTGGAAGAAAGGATTGCGTAGTGGCTGACGGGCAGAGTCGGTCGATCACTGTTGTTAACAGGAAGATGCCGGGACCTTCTATTGAGGTAAATATAAATGTACTAACTGCGCTCCGCGGTTTCACCCGCGGTTGAAAAGTTATCTTATGTGCTATTCTAGACTGTAATCTATCTCTGTGCCAAATTTCATCGAGATCTATTCAGCCGTTCTGGCGTGAAAGAGTAACAAACATCCATCCATCCATCCATTCTTACAAACTTTCGCGTTTATAATATTAGTAGGGCTAGTTAAGTAGCTCTGTGAGCTGGAGACCTCGCGACCGGCTTCTGACCTTCCATACAGGTCGAATTTCTCACATTAAAAAAAAAGACAGAGATTTGATTAAAATAACAAATATCTCCATCATTTTGAAAAAATCCAACAACTGCCTCGACAAATAATAAAGTCTAAATAAATATCGAACCTGCCCACAAAATTTCAAGAGAATCGGTTAAGAAATGAGACCTGTAGACGAAGACAAAGATCCGGACAGAGATCTAGACAGAATTCGGACATACGAAAGCATTTTTGTCGAGGCTGAAGCATAGACGCTTTGCTAATGCACGCTTGATCATATACGCGTACCAGCGGTTTAACAAACTTTTTTGGTGACGGAACCCTTTTGGAAAGCGAAATACTTGACGGATCTCTAAAATATAACAAACATGTTTTATTATTAAGCATAATTCGAGTACAATGTAACAGTTAATTACTAAGCGTCTCGTGATAAACCGCGTCAACAGTCGCCCGAATGCACGTATCGTGGAACGGTTGACCAGAGAGAGAGAGGTGTTTTTCAATATTGATTAGATTCTTACGGACCCCCTACAGGGGTTTCGTGGAACCCTAGGGTTCCGCGGAACACACTTTGAGTATGGCTGATATATACTAACAGCGACCCGCGGTTGATAAGTATTCTATGTATGTGCTATTACAAGCTATCCTACTAATATCCTACTAATATTATAAACGCGAAAGTTTGTAAGAATGTATGGATGGATGTTTGTTACTCTTTCACGCCAGAACGGCTGAACAGATCTGGATGACTTTTTAACTGCGGGTGAAACCGCGGGGCGCAGCTTGTAATCTATATCTGAGCCATTTTTTTATTCAAACCAGCAGCAGCGAGTGTTGACAATTCTAGAAACAGAATCGTTTGGAAGCGATTGCACTTGTCTAGTGGCTCTTGACGAGATTAGCTAAGGACCGGGACAGGTGACGTACAAGAATAGGCTTAGCTCAGCAGCAGGTGATTACGAGCTGACGATGATGTTCCTCTCTTAAATGTACTTCCCTCAAGATATTTTCTAATTCCTTGGAACCGCTCTCAGAGATTAGGCTGCAAGTTGTTAAGCGTCACTATCCTTTGGTTTGTATTTTCTGGTTGAATAGTTTATTGATTGCTTAAGTATAGGTTACTAGCTGTTACCCGCGACTTCGTTCGCGCTTATGCAGAAAGTAGTAACCAAAAACTGTCCTCGTGATATACTGTAACTGATTTTCAAATTTCTGTTTGGGCGTGAAAATCCTACAAATCGACAGACAGACAGAGTCAGTGTGTAATATCAGTGTGGATATTTTTTAAAGACATTTTTAACCTATAATAACAAACAGGTGCTTACTGGGCAAACTTTTTAAACAATTTAGGAATTTAAGGAATTAGTGTAGAACACTTTTATTTAATTTGTATTTTCTTTTAGTTGAGGCGAGTGGTGGATGTGAGCACCAAGACAAACCATTTGGTTTTTTGGTGCAACACCTAAATATTTTTTTGTACCAAAATTTTTTTTTATTAAAAGTTAAAAAAAAAAAAAAATTAAAATATTATAGGTATAGGCATGGATAGGTTAGGTATAACTTACGCTTACGTTACGCTCAGGTATAAAGAAGGCATACAAGGTTCCAAGCGACCCAGCCGACGGCACGCACTAATTTGTTCATTATGTGAACATATGTGCATACTGTACCTTTGTATCATCTGCTAAATGACTGGAGCCCGGAGGATGGCGAGAGGATTTCCCTCTGTCACATTTGGTACTGAATATCGTCCGGCGAAGTGTGGGTGTTGTATTACAACTCTGCCAGCCCCCTCGGGGTAAAGGCGTGATGATACCTATGTTATGTCATGCTCAAATATTTTACAAAAATTGTCTTCTGTTTAAGATCGAAAATGTTCGTATTATAATATCATAAGGCCTCTATACCTTTAAGCCTTACAGAAAAGCAATAAAAGTTATTATTGTTCTATATTAGGGTGGATGTTACAGGTATAGGCATATATAGGTTAAGTACAGCTTAAACTTACGTTACGCTTACGTATAATAAAGGTATACAAGGTTTCAATATTGTTGATCGCACGAAAGTGAGCTCTCGGTCTACTACGACAACTCTTGCTTGTCCGACGTCGATCTGATCTTTATGACATTTTGCAGACAAGTATTTCATTTCAATACCATTTTTAAGTTCGAACATTGTTGTGGAGATTAGTAACACGTCTCGTCTCGGTTTGACGCGAGCTACTTACTAGCTATAACCTAAATATGGAGGCTGGAGTAGAAGAATAGAAAACCTAGAAGAATCTTATTCATTCAGATCTTAAAGACGATGGTTTAAGGCGTGGTCTTACCATGACTTTACACGGCCGCACACACGTTTACTTATGCCGTTTAATTTAGAGTTGAAAATCGTATCGTATCGTCGTTTGATGGTTAAATGAGATCGGCGGCGCCTAGAATTACATTTTCTTGACTTTCTTTCTTCTTTAAGAAGATACTTTTACTGTTGTTCTTTTTCATAATCTACTGCAGTTACAGTATTTTTGTTTTTTTCTACCAAGCTGTATTTTTTGTACCTGATCATCACAATTCATCATACCAAACTAGGCGTTAACGAAATACTTCTTTTCGTTGATTTCGTGTTAATACCGGGTCTTAACAATCAAGAAAGCGTATGCATGGACCTTTGGAGCATAGTTGTTAGGTTATCTATCTAAGAACATATTAGACAAAATAACCGCGTTGATGAATGCTTAGTGAAAAGCCGTGTTACGTTATTTATAACATGTATATGAATTATGTCGTTTTATTATACACGAATTAAAAAAGCGGTCAAGTCAGAGTCGGACTCGCGCACGAAGGATTCCATACTGTAAAAACGGATAAATAATCACCTTTGTTGGGAGCCATGGGGGCTCTCCTTAAATATTTATTTTATTCTGTTTTTAGTATTTGTTGTTATCTGTTGCCGCAAATACATCTGTGAAAATGTCATCTGTGAAAATGTCAACTGTCTTTTTTTTTAAATTTTTTTTTTATGTAGTATAGGTTGGCGTTTGACCACCAACTCGCCTGATGTTAAGCGACGTTGTGGTCTAAGAAGGATCACGACGACCTATAAGGTACTTATTCACTCTAGCCTTGAAGTTTTGTAGAGTGAAGAAGTACAAAGACGGCAATTGAGTGAGGCGTTACAAGTGCGCTACTGCTCAGACCCGTCTTCGGAACGGTTACACCGGACTACATCCCGAAACACGACTAGGTCATTTCACGGCATGGCTTGGTCCAGTGGGTGGTAACTAGCCACGGCCGAAGCCTCCCACCAGAGTTAACTACCCGGTTAGCACTACACGGGGACCACGTGTAGGGAATCAGAATAGAGTACACTCCTACGGACGTGGGTAGCTCAGCCCCCAATAACTGTCTCTAAGACGGTTCATGAGATACAGCCTGGTGACAGACGTACAGATAGACGGACGGGCAGCAGAGTCTTAGTAATAAAGGGTCTCTTTAAGTAAGGAACCCTAAAAAGCTATATAGCGATATAATAATACAGCGTTGTATAGTATAGGTAGCAGTCTAAAAAGTCTAACGTTACACCATTAAAAAAAATACACGTCATTTGGCAAGCCAGTCATGGACACCGCGATGATTTATGTAAAGTATGACGCAGTGAAAAACGGTCATAAAATGTACAAAACATTTTGTAAAATTTGAACATCGGTACTCGAATAGTCGCGTTTTGGCCGCTCCTGCCACCATCCACTAAATTTATAGCTTACCACCATATAAAAACATTCCCTTTTATGTTGAAGAGCAGTGTCGGAATTGGGGGGGGGGGGGGGGCTTTTCATGTAGAGTTTATCAAAGTAGACACGAGGGCATCGTCCGGACTAAGCAAACTGAATGGTTGTCTGTCCTGTCCTGCTTGCTCTGACTCTGAGGCCCGTATGCTAAAATGACGCTCCGTCATCAAGCCTCTTTAAAGTCAATCAGTCGATTTAAAGCTGTTTTTAACCCCCGACGTACTACTGTAGCTAAGTACAGTACTGAGTGAGTACTCATGCAATGTGCGCTGTTAGGAAACTCCATTTCAAATTATTTAGGGTGGCTAACCGCAGGCGAACAGTCGCCCGCTAGCTGTTTGCTTAGTTAGGACGAAGCCTAAAACAAAGCAAACCATTTTTCCGAACCAATGTGGACGCAGATGCGTTTGAGAGAGGAGCTTATGCCTCCTAACCCCTCCGCCTGATTCCGTCACTGTTGAAAAGATAAAATAAAAATTACAACACTTTTAGTTTTTTTAAACATTGTTGGAAACAAAGTAGCGATGCTCACTTTGTTTATACAAGTTTGTTAAAATGTCCATTTTGTAAAACGGGTTTTTAACTTTATTTTTATTGTTTTGTTAATTGCAAACCACTAGAGTTTGGTTTTGTTGGTGGAAATGTTGGGAAACTTGAATTTTAAACAGCATTTTGGTTTAAAATAAAGACTAGAATAGCATAGCAACAGTATCTCCATATTCATAATGTCGTCATTTTATTTTCATCTCGGTAAAATGTGTGGTCGCAAAGTCAGATACAATATTCACATGAATTCCATCTAGTTGATAGCGATTAAAACTCTGTTATAATTAATTATTGAGGTGATTTTCACACTGTTTCGCACTGCAGTTTTTACCGACTTAAAAAATGATGAGGTTTTCAATTTGGTTGTATCTTTTATTTTTGATACTGCTTCGCATCCAGCGAAGCAGTATCAAAAATCACTGTTTACCGGTTATTTTAAAAATCCTCAGGTATGTCAAAACGACATGATCAGAGTGGGTGTGGCAAACGAGCTGATGGCGTCCGGCACCACTATCCATTGGCACGGCATGTACCAGAGGGACCATCCGTTCATGGACGGGACTCCCTTTGTCACGCAGTGTCCTATACAGCCTGGAAGCACTTTCACGTAAGTATTTTTAAACTTAAGCCTCGTAGGCGCAGGGAAGGGCGTGGCAACGCTGACCCGGCGCCAACGATATTAATGTACTACGTACTAAAGGAGCTGATTAAAAAAAAACTTTACGTAACTTAATGAAGTATGGGGCCTGCCTACCGTGGGCTAAACGCAGGCGCAGGTTTGCTGCTGCGTTGACTACTGAATTGCTAATTCACGTTCGTCCAGGTTCACACTATGATTCTAGTAAATTAGCGCCGCTTCATACACAACCACCTCAGATCTGAGAACAACCATACTGCACGGTTGTCGGGACTACTAATGTAAGATATCAGATGTACTAGTAAGCGACACTCCCTTTAAGCTGGAAGTTTCGCCAAAGCGCACTAAGCGTTTCAAATCAACTTTTCTTATAAGAACTGCAGAGGTGTGGAACTCGTTGCCTGCGTCTGTTTTTCCACCTAAATACAATCCGGGGGTGTTCAAGAGTAAAGTGAATAGGTATCGCCTAGGCAAGCGTGTTACACATTCGATTACGTCAGCGCTTCCCATCAGGCGAGTCAGTGGTCAAACGCATGCCTAGTCGGATGTAAAAAAAAACTGTGACATAGACTTTTACCATGTACCTACTAATTACACCCCAATTTTTCGGTTTCAAAAAAAAAGTTAAGGTTCTACAAAAAAGCTCTGTAAAGAAAGTCGTTTTTACAATAAAATCCCGAAAAATATAACAGGGCTCACTGAGGGAAAATTCAAATCTCATGTAAAAACTACATTGAAGAAAAGAGGGTTATATAAGGTGAAGAATTATTTAGAAGATAAAGATATCTGGAGCCTTCCACTTCCGTCAAGTAGCCACTTGTATTTATAGATATTACCTAGTTGTAAGACTGTAATTTATTTATTCTTTAAAAAAATAAGCCCCTCAGTTTCTTGCCTGTTCTTCTGAGTAGAGGCTCTTTATCCGAACAAGGCGGTCGAGTCTATTTAAATAGCTCTGACGTTCATAAGTGTATCTTTGATACTTAAATTGAATAAAAACATTTTGACCTTGACTTTGCCTCTGAAGACAACTTTTTGCCACATTTTTACTTAACTTTTGCACATTGTATTATTTTTCTCATTCATACTGCATCAATCTTCATAAACTAAGCCAGGCGTAGGAAGTAGACAATCTACCGTGCCTAAACAAAAATGATGCCTTGGAGACAGAACAAATCTTTTTCATTTTCTTGTATAAGCTGTGGGACATAAATTAGTTTCCTAGGCCCTGCGGCTAACCTTGGTGAATTCATATTATTCAGTGCCTAAGATAAATCTCCTAATTTGCTATGTGGGAGTACCTACATGTTGGTGAAATTATACCTTCTTATGTGACCTTTGGTTTGGGAATAAAAATAGAATAAGCGGAACTTGAGAATGTGGAGCCTTTTATAAAGCACGGTGTGCGTTGAAACTGAAGAGCTCAAAAATAGTTGAAGATAATCCCATCTAAGCATGTACTGAAACCTTCAAAAATATTACGTTAAGACTATTATGGTCTACTCGGGCAAATACGTCTGTGGGGCAATTGCGTCTTTCGAGAATTACTTACAAACACTTCACAAATTAGGCAACTAACGCCATCTAGTACAGATTATAGCAACTAGGGGGCTGAGCTACCCACGTCCGTAGGAGTGTACTCTAATCTGATTCCCTACACGTGGTCCCCGGGTAGTGCTAACCGGGTAGCAAACTCTGGGAGGCTTTGGCCGTGGCTAGTTACCACCCACCGGACCAAGCCATGCCGTGAAATGACCTAGTCGTGTTTCGGGATGTAGTCCGGTGTAACCGTTCCGAAGACGGGTCTGAGCAGTAGCGCACTTGTAGCGCCTCACTCAACTGCCGTCTTTGTACTTCTTCACTCTACAAAACTAGAGGCTAGAGTGAATAAGTACCTTATAGGTCGTTGTGCTCCATCTTAGACCACAACGTCGTTTAACATCAGGCGAGTTGGTGGTCGAACGCCGACCTATCCTAAATAAAAAACTAAAGATAATGATGTAGGTGGCGCCTAATTTGTGATGGGTTTGTTAGTAATTCTCGAAAGACGCAATTGCCCCAGTTGACCATAAATGCGTAAACATAAATAATTATCATGGGCTAGTACTTTGAGTCGACTAATTCCAGCGCCGTCAATAATTTTTAGCCGATCAATCTCGTCTCGGGACCAATGCGGTAAGAAATAGAAATCTGTATGCGCCATGGACTGGTTTTTTGGGTTTCGTATCTAAAGGGTACAACGGGACCCTATCACTAAGTTTCCGCTGACCGTCCGTCCGTCTGTCCGTCCTTCACCAGGCTGTATCTTGTGAACCGTGATAGTTAGACAGTTGAAATTTTCACAGATGATGTATTTCTGTTGCCGCTTTAACAAGAAATACTGAAAAATATAATAAAATAAATGTTTAAGGCGACTCACATACAACAAAACGGGGTTTTTTTGCTGTTTAAATAGATAACTAGCTGTGCCCCGCGGTTTCACAGGCACCGTTAATTTTTTCGGGATAAAAAGTACCCTATGTCCTTTTCTGTATCCCAGACCACCTGTATGCAAAATTTTATGATGATTGGTTGAATAGTTAGAGCGTGAAAGCGTTACAAACAAACAAACGAACAAACTCACTTTAACATTTATAATATTAGTTAGGATGGTACGGAACCCTTTGTGCATGAGTCCGACTCTCACTTGGCCTGTTTTTTTTTGGTAGCCTACTGCCATGGTTTCACGGTATACAGAAAACTGACACGGACGCTCATTGCGTGTGCCGGTAGCGGTTGCGAAACCATACCGAACACACGCCTGACAGATAAGGAGATTGGTTACAACCACTTTTTAAACCTCGACGAAAAAACGATGGCGTGTGTTTTGTTTGTATGAGACTACCTCGGTGGCTCAGTTGGAAGTGAACCTGCCTGCTGTGCTTGGGGGCGTGGGTGGGTTCGATTCCCATCTAGGGCAAACATTCATGTGATGAACATTGGTGTTTGTTCTATGTCTGGGTGTTAATTTCTATTTAAGTATGTATTTAAAATTATATATGAATGCATATCAGTCTCTGGCAGCCATAATACAAGCTTTGCTTACTTTGGGGTCAGACGACCGTTTGTGCAAATGTTACGGATAAAAAAAAATGTTTGACGTGTCTGTGTGTATGTGTCTGCTCCCGAACAGATGTATCGATTTTGATTTTGTTTTTTTTTTTGTTTGAAAGGTGAATTAGTCGGAAGTGTTCTTAGCTACGAGTATATTTAATGAAAATGGGTGTTGATATAAAATCGATGTCGAGAACTTTTTATTTTTAATTTAAATTTGTTGATCTCGTTGTGCGAACGCGCGCCTGCATCGCGTTTAATGGAAACGCTACTTTTTCCTTTGAATTTGACAGTTTCACATTAGTTTTGCGACTGTTTTCAGCTTGTTTTGCGAATGTACCGCGTCTGCATCGCTACAAAAAGTCGTCGTCGGCGATCTGTCATAGCGCCATTTATATTTACCCGACTGCGCAAGAAGGAGGGTTATTTTCTTAAAGTCCAACGACCATTACGAGCCGAGACGAGACGACCGAGTGGGTTATTTTAAACCATCATAGATCATGAATTTAATTGCCCTGCGGTTTCACCCGCGTCCCACAGAACCGTTATTTTTTTCGGGATAATATCTTATTTTTTTCTTTCATAAGATCCTTCCCCTGGCAATAATAAACACAACAAAAAAAAAAAAAAATTGCGAAAATGTTCCATGAGTTCCATCTGTTTACGCGTGATGCGATGACCAATGGAAATAGTGATTGATTTTAATAAAAAAATTAAAAATGAATCACTATTTTCCTTGGTCATTTCTATCTCTATTTAATAGAGATAATATTCTCCAGGTATGAGTTCATCGCAACGCAAGCGGGGACGTATTTCTGGCACTCGCACATCGGGCTCCAACGCGGGGACGGCGTCGCGGGCTCTCTCGTCGTTAGACCTGTCAAGACGCAGGACCACCAGGGAAAACTATACGATTTTGATAAGTAAGTACTTACTTGCAAGTGTTGCACACTTTTTTACCCGACTGCGCACCCCTTTGCGCAAAACACAACCCTCCTCTTTAAGAGGGTTATGTTTTTCGAGTGTTTTATGTAAGTAAGTATGTGGGTATGTACGTATGTATGTATGTATGTGTTGTAACTCGTCTGGCCGCCCGACGATAGACGCGTCGCTTGTTCTGCCCATCAATTATGCTAATCAATTGTTAATAAACTGCCTCAAAGTGAAACTTTTTGTATGGTAGAAGTGTCAGAAACAGACAAAAATAAAAAATAACTGCTTAGTAGACTTAAGGCCCTGCAGCCATCCCTATGTAATTGGAAATATTCTCTGGCCTTAAAAAACTATCAAAATAAAAACTGAGATAATTTTGGTTTAATTGCATGTTTTACTATTACACTGTACCTACCTAGATTTAAAAATCAACATAAAGTCCATTCGCCCCCAGATCAGAGCATTTAATGCTGATAACAGACTGGAGTGACCGCCTCTCCATCGGGATGTTCACCGACCACTACCACTCTTCAGGAGGAACCAGGCCTTCCGCTTTGTTGATCAATGGCATCGGCAGGTTTGAAGTGAAGAACGCGACTACGACTGCACGGACGAACACTATGAGATATGACGTAGTCCAGGTAGAATTTGCTTGACGTTTTTACCCGACTGCCAGGAAAGGTCATATTTTTTGCGCGTATCGTCATCTTGTATGATTGTTGTGTCTTCATTACCTTGTATCTTCCAAAGGGCTAGATAGATTTTGACTAACGATATCGTTATTTTTGTCTTAAAACCCAAGTGTGCAGCAACTTTTTTGATTTTTATTTGATCTATTTGTTATAACGTTTCAAACACTAATACAAATACAAAATTCTTTATTTGGAACTCTAATAAAGGTATATTAACAAAAAGTGTGTTTATGCAACCCGCAGTAGTTAAAAAATTGTGTCGTCAACAACGCCCGCTTCCGGATTAAAGGAAGTTTAAGTTTTGAATTAATTTTCTTACATAAATAAACAAACTTGTTTAAATGTAAATACTTTTTTTAATAATTTTTTTCGTGCAATAGGCCTTTGCCCACTATCTTGTCTGATGTTAAGCGACAGCCTACCATGGAGAACGCTTGCCTATAAGAAACAAATTCACGAATTATTTGAATTTTTATGTTTAATTTAAGTTTATGATTGTCGGAAAACTCACTGTGGCAGAGAATTCCGCTTTCCAATGTAGTTAGCTTACAAGAACTAATTTTCAATTATTTTTAATGAAATGAAATGAAAAAAGTAAAAAAAGAACACAATAGAAGTAATGACAACAGATAGCAGTAATTACGGTGGCAAAGAGAGTAAGCTCAGCACTGAGTTGCGTAAAACTAATAGATCAGTTCATGCAAGGCTGATTTTCAGCTTACCCCTAGACTCGAATTAAGATGTTCTAAACTGTTGATGTAATAAACAAATAATTTAAATGAAAGAACGACTATTATCCTACTATAAGCTATAAGTCATATTCTTGTAGTATGGTAATGTTTTTGAAAAAAAAAACAAAAGTATCATCTCGAAATATGTGTCCGAATGACAGCAAGCTAACTTAACTAAACTTAAAGTTAGGCCCATTCATGAAGTTTAAAACAAATAGTTAGTCGTTACAACCACGTTACAATGGAATCAACTGACCACATCTGTACAGAAAAAAAAAATCCATTAAAAGCTAACCCACCCAACCGCCTAAGAGCTAGTAAATCAAAATCCCTGTCAGCAATTTCACAGGCTCAGAGCACATTAGGTTAAAAATCGAGAACAAAAGCTTACATTTCTTTTGTCCAAGTAAAATGTTTCCACCCAAGCATTATGAACCATAAAGAAGAATAAGAGAAAACTTTTTATTATTGTACTTAATTTCTGACTAAGCTAAAAGGAAGTTTATTTCCAGGGAAAAAAGTATCGTTTTCGTCTGATCAACGCGGAGTTCCTGAATTGCCCCGTAGAGTTGTCAGTCGATGGGCATAACATCACAGTGATAGCGTCGGATGGGTCAGACTTGGAACCTGTTACCGGTAAGTGATCGTTCTGTCTTTATCGTCGGGAGCAATTGAAATGGGAGAGGCCATCACGTGTACCAGATTTTAATTGTTATGGGTTTGGCTTCTGGCAGTGGATACTTATTCAGGTTTTTCGAGAATGTGGCTAATAATTATTGTGAAATGTGACGCCAAGAGCGGAGTGGTTGATTTGTAAGGTACTCGTAATTAATTTTAGCTAAAACCTTTTAAGGAGCTGTTACTTAATGACAATAAAAATTATTCTATTCTATTCTATTCTATTATCGGAATGAAGGTTGCGCGGGTGGATTTTAACATAACAAATCGTCACGCCTTTCCCCCGCGGGGGCTGGTAGAAGTGTAAATACAACACCCACACTTCGCCGGACGATATTCAGTCCTAAATGTGACAATGGGCAAGCCTGTTGCCATATACTGGGCTCCAGCCATGTAGCAGATGACATACAATAATAATTACGCACATATGTTCACACAATGAACAAATTGGTGCGTGCTGTCGGCTGGCTTGAACCTACTTTCTCTAGCTTGAGAGGCGGGCCTTCTCGTACTAGGCTTTGATCACTTTGGATACTTAGGATTTTAACGCAAGTAAAATATAAATAAATAAAAAATTCAGGACATTTCGCACACACGATCGCCTGACCCCAAACTAAGCAAGCCTTGTACTATGGCTGCCAGATAATGATCTATTTTTTAAATATGGATGTAATGAATATGTACTTAAATTAAAACCCATACATGACAAACAAATATATGTTCATCACATAAATGATTGTCCTAGTTGGGAACCGAACCCACGCCCCAAGCTCAGAAGGCAGGTTCGCTACCAACTAAACCACAGGGGCAGTCAATATGCTTCAACTTTTATGGGCTCTGGAGGCCGCTGGGTATAGGCTTCTCTATCTGTTCTATTTGTCTCGGCTCAGTGTCAAAATTTGTCTATTCAGATAAAATATTTCTGTTCTATTTGTCTCAGTGTCTAAATTTGTCTATTCAAATAAAATATTTTCTTCGAATAAATAACGTTTTTCCTCAGGTAAAAGAAAAGGTAAACGCAAATATCTACAAAAAGGTCCATTCTAATATACGCACTTTTAACTTATGACCCAAGAAGAAAATAGCTATTTCGAGCGTTAGGTTACAATTTGTTTTGAGATTAAGTAGGACCAACTTTTCGGTAGAGTTGAGTGGGGGAGCTACCATCGCTTTTTTTTATTAAAGCAGATACTATTCTGGTGCAACATTTTAGTTCTTGCATTTGGCTACCGCTATGGATGACTTGGTTGCTTTCAATTCGTATCGATAAGACATTTCAATCAAGAAACTAATAAACACATCTATTGTTCTCACTCACACTAACAGTATTGCGCTATTGTGCGACTAAGACGACACGATGCGAGCAGCTACAGTAAGATTCCTTTATTTAATAGAATCGGTCTTACTCACAGTGGAAAGTAATCAGAATATGGAAAGAAAAATACCACATTCAATGGCATGCAGAAATGTACATTGAAAAAAGGAGGCCGGAATGAGGCATTTTTAAGGTTTTATTTATTTAATTTACTGATCTATAGAAACTGTATTTATCAAATTCGGCTTTTTATGCCATAGGTGGTTATCAAGCTAACGGGCGGCCTGATGGTAAGCGATCACCGTCGGCTATAAATACCTGTAATACTAGGGGCATCACAGTTGTCGACTATTACATGCTTGATTGACAACCCTTTACATTTTAATAAGTTTAAAGGCTTTAAAATAATATTACCATAAAAGTCCATATACGTACGTCATGATCGTTTTTATTCTCAATTCACTTTATTCGTATGTAAAATCTTATCCCTGACTACGAAGTAACGTAGCAAGATTGTGGCGTAGCACTCAGGTACTATTTTCTTCGTAGCGCGGAGTAGCGTAGAGCGTCGACGGCCTAGCGTAGCGGAGGAGCTTGGCGTAGTACGGTAGTAGGTACGCCGATAGCGTGGAGTAGCGCGAAATAGGCGTAGAACACATTATATCTTTGCACGTGGCACATTGCATATGGCTACAGTGTAGCCGCGTAGCGCAAAGATTGTGTGTTGTATTGTATTGCAGGTTGGAAAGTTGCATCACTACGCGTAGACCTATGTGCTACGCTTTTTTGACGTGACAACGCCTAATAAATCGATGAACACCGGCTACACGCACGAAAAAGGATTACTCATTGTCCCGTTACGCTCATTGTAACGTTACGATCGGAGCGAGAGCGCTACACGAGCGAGCAAAAGGCACGATCACCACATCTCTTTCGCTCTATATAAACTATTGTCCGTAAACCGACTTTACAGACAACCAATTTTTTTACGCTCTCTGCGCTTCCTTAACAAATTTTTTTTTTCTCAAATTAAACGATGTTACATCACTCCCTTCCTTTCATACATCCCTGCCAAGAAAATTTTGAATTCAAATAGACATGGAAATGAAAATATCAAAAGAGCGGGCCGACTCTTGTTTTTTTCAACTTTTACGTTAGGATTGGAATTCATTAAAACTGCCAAACGAATTGAGTTGGTTTAAGCCACATCGTTTATTTTATCCTTTTCGCAATTTAAAGGTCTTTAGAATAATGTATAATTAAAATTTAAAGCTTTTTGAGCTTGCGTTTTTACGTGATTACAACATTAAGCACTTGAGAGCTCGTTATTTTTTTTTCCAAAACAGTCCATGAGATTGAAACAGTATAACAGAGCAGTAAAACATTTTAGTTTTTGAATAAGATTTTTTGTTAACTGATTGTTTTCTTTTTAATATTTTTCGACTTATTTGTTAATTTATACGCTTATTCTTCTAATTAATGATAATTAAGTCCAAAAGTTTCTACACATAATATGCGTCCAAAATGCCTAAAACCTATACATAACTGTTTTACGTAAAAATGTAGGTAAATTGGTACCATAACATAACAATACCTGGATGTCCGAGCTTTGCTCGGTATTTTTTTTTTTTTGTGTTTTTTGGAAAATAAACAATTGATTTTAGTCTAACCTCAAAGCAAACACTCATTGACTTCGTGTTACTTAACAACGCCATCTGCTGTTGTGTCGTTAAAGCAATTAGTTGCTCACAAAAAATAGTATTATTATTCGCCAATAGATGTCAGGAAGTGTCATATTTTTGTTATTTTTCTACCATGTTTATGTTTAAGTTGATTATCGAAAAAACACGAATAAAATGTCATTTTCTAAAAATGATTTCTAGCTAGATCGATTTATCGCCCCCGAAACCCCCTATATACTAAATTGTATGAAAATCGTTGGAGCCGATTCCGAGATTCCAATTATATATATATATATATATATATATAATATATAATTGCTCATTTAAAGATATAAGATATCGTCACGCCTTTCCCCCGAAGGGGCTGGCAGAGGTGTAATACAACACCCACATTTCGCCGGACGATTTTAAGTCCCAAATGTGACAGGGGTCGAGCCTGTCGCCATACACCGGGCTCTAGTCATGTAGCAGACGACATACAATACGCACATATGCTCACACAATGAACAAATTGGTGCTTGCCGTCGGCTGGGTCCGAGCCCGCTTCCTCTGGCTTGAGAGCTAGCCTTCTCCCAACTACGTTGCCAACGCTTAAAATATGTACAATTTAAAAAAAAAACGTTTTACCAGTGAGAATAAGACAAGTAGGTACTTACCTACTTAACCTTTTCGCAAATATTCTAAAATAAGATAATAATAGATTAAATCTTAAGGAAGCTGTCTTGTATGATTTAAAAATAAAAAGCATTTTCCGGTATTAAATTACTAACAGAAATAAATTTTTAATAAGCCGAAGCCTTAACAACGGAGAAATAATCCGCTAGGAGTTCCGTTTCCGGTATTAAGAACTTTCTACGTTTCATCCATCCACTCTATATAATTTCCGTTAGAGGCAAGTACCTAGAACAACTTGTGTTTGTACTTGTACATTTACTAGTTTAAGGTTCGATCATCCTACTTAATATTATTAACGCGAAAGTTTGTAAGAACGGATGGATAGATGGATGGATGTTTGGTACTCTTTCACGCCAGAACGGCTGAACAGATCTGGATCTTATAGTCCAGAATAGCACATAGGATACTTTTTAACCGCGGGTGAAACCGCGGGGCACAGCTAGTAGGTATATAAAGGAGAAACGGTACGAGAACCTAAATATGGATTATTTCAGGCTTTGACTACTTAACTAATTAATATGAAATGTCTCAAACACATTGCTAGGGGTATATAGAAAAGGATATAAGGATACCAAACCGAAAAACCGGTGTATGGCGACAGGGGGCGAGCCTGTCGCCATACACCGGGCTCCAGTCATGTAGCAGATGAGATACATACTTTGATTTCTAAGGGGGATTATGTATGTGTTTCCATGAGGTAAGTTACCATAGAACGCAACTAGTTGTCTACAAAAATCCTTATTTTAAAAAAAAAATTTAGATGTAGGTAAACAAGTACTAACTGAGCCTTATAGGGTGATAAAGGTTTATTGAAATTAGTTTTTGGTAGTTTTCAGGAATAAATTGAAAACTAGCGCAGTTTTAGACGATAAAATGTGAAACTGTTTTCTAAAATATAGGTATGTATTGAAATAACGAAGTTTTTGCGCGAAAGAAATAAACATTGCTTTTTTCAGTAAGCCACGTTCTTAGGCTATTGTCACACTGGTCCGACGCTCGTGACGTTACGTGAGTGTGTGTGTGTGTGTGAGTGTGTGTTTGTGTGTGTGTGTGAGTGTGTAAGTGGCATCGGAGCACCCCAACGGATTAACCGATTTTGATTTTGTTTTTCTTTTGTTTGAAAGTTGAATTAGTCGGAAGTGTTCTTAGCTATGGGTAATGAAAATCGTTGTTGTAGAATGTCAGGGTTTTCTAAAACTTCGACACCGCAGATTTTTTAAGGTAAGTACCGCAATCGCAGCGGGCGTGGTACTGCCTCGCCAATTTCCGACAAAGCTTGCAGGCGACCATCGACTTGAAAACAAAGTTTCAGTGTGGCGACTCACGGTCGCCTAGCACGCGGTTCTTTGATCTTGTGCCGCGAGGTAGCCTCAGCGGGGTGGCGCGAACAACCGCGCCCTCTATCGGTAAAAATCGCATCGTGAGTTCTGATTCAACTTTATACTTCCATTTCGGCGTTTTTGGGAAGCCGCGGGTCCACTGCGGCTGCGGACGAAAACCACACCCTGAGTTCTTAGCTTAAGGCTGCATTTCCAATGAGGCAAAACGGTGACAATGCTTGAAATCTCCACTCCACTTCAGTGGATGCATTGTATTTGGTCAATATTGGGGGCAGCTCCGCTCAGCTCCACCTCAGTGGAAACGCCGCCTAAGAGTCGCGTGACTCAGAGCAGTTGAGTGTGAGCATCGCCTTACCATCTTTCGAGTTGATAGCCAAAGAGTTAATGAAATAAACAAACTGATTTTATTAACAAATATTTTCAATCATGAAAAAAATAATTGTTTGCTTTTGATATTCAGTTAGACACGAAATCTTGAGCTGACTACGTGAAGAATTTGATTAAGAATACATCTCCAATTCAATTTACTAAATCTTAAAACTAATTAATTTGGATAACTGATAACTACATTAGTGGTTTTGAGTTGGGAGTTCTCTGGCTTTGTTAATAAACGATGTAATACGATAAGCTCGCTGAGATAGGAGCTTTTGTGGGACTGAGGTCAATTTTTTTTGGAGGCTGAACTTTCGGAAAATATTGCGAAGTATTTTAGCGTCTAACGGTAAACGAAATTTTGTATGGAGGCAGTTTGTATGTACCCAGATTGACACAGGCTACTTTTTAACCCCACGCAAAAATGACGGGGTGTGTCGTGTCTGTGTGTTTGTGTGTGTCTGTCTGTAGTATCGTAGCTCCCGATCGGATGAACCGATTTTGTTTTTTTTTTTGTTTGAAAGGTGAATTAGTCGGGAGTGGTCTTAGCTATGTTTGATGAAAACCGGTGTTGATATAATCGCGCGGTGTCGGGGGTATTTAATTTTTTAATTTATGGTTAACGTCATTATCACCGTAAACAAAAAGTTATAGTTCATTATGCTCCGATTTAGTAGATAGATATTTAGAAGATGGTAACTGAAAACTGAAAAGATTTATAAAATTATACATATAAATATATTTACTTGTAATAATGATTTAGAATGTGTTAGAAAATAAAGCTTTATTATTATTATTAAAATGCTCCGATTTAATTGGTTTTGATTGTTTTTTTCTAAAAGCTGTATTTTTTGCACGTATTTCGTGCATGCAAGTATTTTGTTTGCGCCCAGTTTGGACTGGGCGCAAACGAAATACTTGCTTTCATTGTATGTCATCTGCTACATGACTGGAGCCCGGTGTATAGCGACAGACTCGCCCCCTGCCACATTTGGGACTGAATATCGTCTGGCGAAGTCTAGGTGTTGTACTACACCTAGACTTCAAATTTGTATATTTGTACATATTTCTATGTTTTCATGATAATCCAGGACCCCTTTCACTGCGAGGATTCCCCTCGGTTGGCCCTAAAATCAGAGTCTCTGATTTTCCTAACACAGTCCTACTAATATTATAAACGCGAAAGTTTGTAAGAATGGATGGATTTGGCACAGAGATAGATTATAGTCTGGAATAGCACATAGGATACTTTTAAACCGCGGGTGAAACCGCGGAGCGCAGCTAGTCTATAATAGACGGTGTCCGTACGAATCCCGCTCCACTTGCAGTGAAAGGCATTCATTAAAGTTGCATTAACGTATGCATTAATACAGTAGGATGATTACGTGATGATAGCCTAGTTTTTTTTTTCTTTTTTTTTTTTTTTTTTTTTTTTTTTTTTTTTTATTGTCCGGGCACTGTATGTTACAGCCCGGCCCGCGTACCCCTCTGATTTGGTCAGAGTCATTTGTTAACATTTTTATAAATATTTCTTATTTATTATACTAGTCTTTTTATATCAACTTATGTAGTTTGTACAATATTCTCGTATGCTGGTTATATATATCTTAGAATATATATTCAACATAGTTTTCTTGTTCTACTTATTTCTATTATTTACTATTTTAACAATTTCTATACAATAATTTATGAGTGCATTCCTACTTTCTTCTTCAATCAGGATATTTTTTACATTTTCCTGTGTAATTCTAACATTTAGCATGTGTTCTAAATTATACCTTTTGAGACCAAACACTGGACACTCAAACAAAATATGAGGTACTGTTTCCTTAGTTCCCGGCTCACAGATACACGATGGGTCCTCCTTACACTTGAAGCGATTCAAGTATTCGGAGAAACCACCGTGCCCCGTCATCACCTGGGTAATTGCACTAATTGGTTGAATCCTCTTTATTAGCTTATAGGCCTGTATGACGTTTGGGAAAAACATTTTCGTTACAGCACCAGTTTCACTTGCCCTGTATCTACGGTCCCATTCGTCAATCGACTCCATACGGATCTGTCGCTTGACGAATGAGACCGGGCACAAGTCGTAATCAGATTTTCGCTTTGTGTTTAGTGCTGCACTCTTCGCCAATTCATCTGCGCGTTCATTGCCGTTCAGACCTGCATGAGCTTTGATCCAAAAGAGGGTCACTTGTTTGTCTTGGTGTTTACAAGTTCTCAGGTTCTCTCGGGTTTCTGTTGCTAGAGGATGTGTGGTGTTATTACTTATGACGGTCTCCAATGCCGATCTGCTGTCGCTATATATTCCAAAGCTATTTTCATTGCGCTTTAAAATTACCCTCGTGGCTTTGCATATGGCCAGGAGTTCCGCTTGATAAACCGTGCAGTACGGGGCTAGTTTTAATTTGAGGGCTTTTGTCTCGGCTTCTCTGTTCCATAAAGATAGAGCTGCCCCGACTTGGTCCTCAATTTTGCTTCCATCTGTAAAAATTCGTACTTCTTGGTTGTTGTGCTCATCTACTTCTTGCCGGTCCTTCAAGCTTATGAACTCCAAGCTCATATGATCCGCTGGATGGGGAGCCTTTACGTACTCCACACGATGCTCCACTTCTCTGTCAAATAGTGCTGGGTGGGACAGCCTTCTTCTGGCCTCGTACAGAGTGGCTGCTTCCTGTATGCGGAGGTCGAGTGGTAGCATCCCAGCCAGCAGCAGTGCCGAGTTTAGGGAGACCGTGCGGTACGCCCTGATTAGTTTCAGTGCAAATCCTCTTTGTACAGAATTCAACAGTTTTACAATCCCCAGCTTTTTAGTCGCAGACACCCATGCGCTGGCAGCGTACAGAATAGTGGGTTCCACTGTTGCCACATAAATGGTTCTTATTACTTCGGGATGAAGCCCCCAGCTAACCTTGGCTGCTCTAGCAAGCTGTTTATATATATTAGCAGCTTTTTTGCATATATTGGCTGCATGATTGTTAAAAGTTAGCTTCTCGTCTATAGTGAGCCCGAGTATTTTGATTTCTTTGGACATTTCGATGCTGACACCGGCCATATTCAGGAGTGGTACGTCATATTTCAATTTTCTTGTTACGAGCATCGCCTTAGTTTTGTGTGGCGCAAACTTCAATTTGTTTTTAACGCCCCACTCCTGAATATGAGCCAGGGCAGCATTAGCCTGTCCTTGAACATCTAATGCATTATAGCCATCAAACAGCAACACTATGTCATCAGCAAAGGCTTGGCAATAATACCCCTTCTGATCGAGATCTTTGAGAAGAGGGTCTAAGAGGAGGTTCCATAGGATAGGACCTCCGATCGAGCCCTGAACACATCCCTTGTTGGTGTCTTTTATGTGTTCTTGACCGGAGTATCCTACCCTAACTCTTCTGTCTGAGAGATAGCTATCCATGATTCTTCTAATGTTAACAGGACACTTCTCTTCCGCTAGTCTGACTTTAATCGCTGGCCACCAAGCGCTGTCAAACGCTCCCTCTATGTCCAGCGACACCATCGTAACTAGTTTTTTCTGTTCTAGTTTTCCACGTATGTGTCGCATCAAGTCATAGAGGGAGTCCTCGGTGCTCTTTTGGGGCATAAAACCATACTGACGGGTGCTCAACCTTGGAAGCAGGTGCCATTTAAGACGGCTGACTATCATTTTTTCCAAAATCTTGCCCATTATTGGTAGGAGTCCGATGGGCCTGTACGATTTTGGATGTGCATAGTTGTCCTTGCCTGGTTTTCTGAGAACTATCACTCTGGCTTCTTTCCAGATGGTTGGAAAGTGATTCGTCTCTAGACATTTGTTGGCCAAAGCGAGGTACAACTCGGGATCGTTATCGATCGCCTGACTACAGATGTCGGCGGTAAGACCGTCTCCACCCGGGGCTTTCTTAGGATTGAAGCTTTCCACTGCAGTTCTCAGCTCTTGTATAGTAAATGGCGGATCATGGCATTCATCATGAGCCGGTTCATTTGCCTTTTCTGCTGCTTCTCTGGTCTGTCGATGGTCCGCGTTATCCTCATTATGTAAGTCTTCCGGGTAAAATGTTTTAGCCAGTAAACTTGCTGATTCCCGTGCATCCAATTTCGTTCCGTGCAGTTCGAGTGGTACATCTATATGCCTCTTCTTAGTCTTCCCTATCACTCTATAAATACCTTCCCAGACGCTTTCTCTGTCTTGTTTTTCGCAGAAGTTCTTCCAACTTGCTATCTGGGCTGTTTTTGTTTTAGATTCATATTTTTCTTTATGTTGTAGGTACTCTTTAATCACTTTCTGTTTCCGAACAGGCGCTGCGCAACGGATTCTTCTTCTCCTGGTGGTGACTTCTTTCTTTAGCTTGGCGAGTTCTTCTGACCACCATGGCAATGTGAACTTAATATTATTTTTCTTTTTTGGGATACTATTCTTACATGCTTCCGTTACTGTTTGTATATATTTTTCTATTTCTTGATCTAAAGCTACTTTGTTGTTTATACATTTTACTTCCTCTATATCGATTTTATTTTCTATGCGTAATTGGGTCATTTTCTTATGAAATTGAATCCAATTTGCTTTTTTGGTATTGTAAATTCTGGTAGTAGTTGGAATGTCTGTACCTGATGCTTTCGTTAACCTAATTTTAAAGATAATCGCATTATGATCGGAACTCGTCATGCTATCATCAACCATCCAGTCCTCTACCAAGTCAAGAATCTCCGTTGTGCAAGCCGTTACATCTACGTAGCTACTGTAGACTTTGTTACCTCGTACTGTATGGAATGTAGGTGTATCTCCTTGGTTAAGTACCTGCATATTCATCTCGTCTAAAGTGTCTGCTAATTCTTCACCCCTACGATCCACTATTTGACTACCCCACCAGGTACTCTTAGCGTTAGAATCCCCCCCGATAATAATCTTTCTTGATCCAACTCTCTGCTCAATCTTCTTCAGCTGCTTCAGGTATGGCTCTATGTCTTGTCCGTCTGGCTCAAAGTAGAACGAAACCACCACTATCTCCCAGGCACTTGTTCTTATTTTCACCACTACGATGTTAGGTGTGGTAAATTCTGGGCATTGTACGACGTCAAGGTCGTTGTCAAACACCGCAATAGCCGCTTTTATAGGTCCATCTCCTTGTTTTGTGCACTGAAATATTCTTATTCCCCTGTAGTCTCCCATTCTTCTTATCGCCCCGACGTATGGCTACTGCAGTAAAGCAAATGCCATTTTCTTTTTAGTTGCCACAAGCATTAGCTCCTGTGTTGCTAGTTTCTTTCTCTGCAGGTTTGCTTGGGCAACGAGGTAGGGTCTCATACTGGCCGAAGAAGATGATTTAACGGATGGGGTGCCCTTAGCAATATGCTACTGTCGCACGAGCCAGTGCGTCCCATCTCTGTCTCACTGAGCATTCTTGGTTAAAAGCGTTGTGGTCTATTTTATCCAGTTTCGCGTGTACACAGTTACAGCATCTTGGTGGAACACCGGTTAGCCAGTCTTCGCATTCATTTTTCTTGTGAGGTCCCCCGCAATGGCTACACTTCTCTGTTGTTTCGGTGCAGTACCGTCGGCCGTGCCCATATCCTAGGCAGAGTGAGCATTGGACTAGCGGTGACTGGTCTGCCACTTTGATCCTTTGCAGGTCAATATTTACCTTTTCGGCCCGGATCATGTTTTGCCATAGTTTTGGGGACACTTTTAGAACTATATGGTCTTGGTGGGGATTTCTTGCTTTTTTACGGTACTTGACCTCCATCCTTAATTCTTCCTTTCCGAGGTTTTGGAAAATCTCCTCATTCTGCTTTATTAAGGCTTTGTTGATGTCGTCGTTGGTATGACAGTTCAAAACACCTATGAGGATAAGAAGAGGGTCCTTATTTTTCACCTCTTCCACGGAAAGGTGTTCTTCTGCCAATTTAAGCCGTTCTTTAACCTTCTCTCTTTCCTCCCTGGTCTTACACCCTACAATAACTTTTCTGTCTTTCGCCTTTCTTATCTTTTCCACTTTCACCCAACCCTCTTTCGCATCAATGACGTCCCGTATCCTATTTAAGACGTCTTCTCCCGTGTCTCCTTCATCTTTGGATGTGACGACGACTGAGTGGAGTGCAGTTTGCTCAAAAGCCTGCTTCCCGGGTTGGCCAGCGGCAATTCCCGCGTACGTCGTGTTCTTCAAGGCTTCTTTCTGCCTTTCCATTACATCTTTCAGTTCGTTTATCTTTTCATTGCTTTCCTTCATGAGTCTGCCATGCTCGGCTAGTGAAGAGTACAATTTAGATAGTTCTTCTTTTCCTATCTCCATCTCATTCCTAGTATTTTTCCCAATCTCTTCCTCCAGAGATATGCCCTTGTTGTTTACTTTTTCCTGTTCTGCTTCCTTAACCAATTGATAGAGGCGATCAATGGCGAGGTAAACTTCTCCCCTGATTTCCCTCTTTAGGTTACTAGACAATCCAAGTTGTGTTTTGGCTCTTGTTACACAGTTCTTTGCCTCCACCACCCTGTCGGCTGGATCGGCACTTGGTGATTTAGGTGTGTTTTCCACAGCATCCAACAATGTCCTAGGCAGGAGCGTGGATTTGGGTTTTAGTTTTGTCAAGGGTATCGTCGTCTTCGATATTATCAGGGGGGATTTTTTGCCTTGAGTGTATTGTCTCCCGGACTGTACCTCACCAGTGCTTCTTCTTACGTCCTTTATATGTGAGGGTCCTTCCATGCTCGTAGTGGTTTCCGTTGAAATTGTTTGGGGTTCTTTGTCCATCTGTTTTTTAGGGGTTCGGTATCCAAACATTTTTCAGGGCTCGTCGCAGACAATGTACACAAAGCGAAATTTACAAATAATTACCAAAATGGTAATGGTGAATGATATATATATTTTTTTTGTCGAAATGTTTAATATATATTATTTTCAGCAATAGTTAACCAATATTAGTCCAATGTGATGTATCATACAACCTAAAATAAATAAATTATGTTGTCAGTCTTTAAATTGCGTATAAGAGCTCTGTCAGTTAAAAATAAAGGATTTCGAAATTCTCTAAACAATTTTGAAATTAAGCGTCAATTTCACTTAGTATCAAATAAAGTAGGTAATAATGTAAATTAATTATTAATAACACAAATTTTGTGCCGTCTGGTCAAAGTTTAGCTGTTGCAGTCAAGTAGTCCTTAGTCGTTATCTAGTATTCTTCAGGTAAGGTCCCCGACGCACACCGGAGCAACAGGGGCAGCACTGCGCTAGAGAAGGACTTCCAATGCCCTTCTCCACTAGTTAAATGCACTACACTCCAGAGCTAAGATTCTTCCGTTCAGCTCTCCGTTAAACGTTCCGTCTTCCGCGTCCGCCACGCCGGCGCCGTCCTGAAGTTTATCAAAATCTTCAAATCTCTGTAACTTCTACTGGGATAGTCGGTTTTTGCTGGTCGAAACGGCGGGTAGTAAGTCTCTACTACTCTCACGTTGCACTGCTGTCAGAAGTCCTCCAGGACCTCTGGAACCTCGAGCACGTGGTCACGTGTTTTCCGGATATTGCTCGGTTTCTTGGCGAGCTCAACCGGGAAAAATCCGGGACTCAGCCAAGTTTTAAGTTTTGCTAAACCGCTTCGAGCAGCACTTAAAAAAGTGTGGGTCGTCACTGAAAAACGCGCAGCGTTTCAGTTTTTAGACTTTTTAAAGCGTTTATTTGAGGTTATTTACAGGTTATTCCTCGATTATTTGGTCAAATAAGATTCAAAATCCAAAAATTTTTTCACTGTCACTTCCTATTTTTTATACCGCACGCAGTAATGTATTTTTCTAGGTAGTTTGCGTTGTTTTACTATTTTTAATGATTTTTTGTTCGAGGAACGACTTTAAAACGTGGCGCTCAGCAGCCCTAAGATCTATGTTTGATGATAGCCTAGTTAAGTAGCCATTACACTTTCCAATTTGCATGATGCTAAGTTAGTCTGCTATAAAAGAGCCCGCTCATAAATTGGGACTAGCTAGCTAAGCTCGTTGGCCTGTTTCAATAAGAATTGAGAATTTTTTTAATGAAAAAACGGTTAAACCACCGTATTGTACCTACGTAAGAAACTATTCAGTAATACTGCCAAAAAACCGAATGAATACGATTTAATTCATAGATCTAGCAACGGTGTAGCGCGCGCCAACTGACGTATGACTCTGACAATGAACCTTGCACAGGCCCCTATTCTGACGCGTGAGGTGTTATCTTCAGCACTCTCACTCCTATGAGTATCCAGTATTCACACACATTAGTAATGTATGTAATTTAAATGCCGTCGGTCAATCTGCTTTTCTTGTAGCTTACATTCTTGGTTACTCTATGCTGTGCACAGTTTATTGATTTAAAAATAATGTGTGTGATCCATATACATACACGTGCATTAAGTACGTGTATGTACGTACGTACGTACATTAGTACGTGAGTGTATCTATTCGAGTCGTGCTCGTACTAGGTTATCTCAGATAAAAAATTCCATCAAGGAAATTGGAAAAGTTTCGTCGAAGCACAATTTTCAACCTAACGTACAGTCGGCGACAACTTTTTGCTGGTCGTAGCTGTTCTAGATATGTGTTACTTAAATTTAATGAGGCTAAAATTTAGTTTAGTTTGCCTCATGATCAAAAAAACAAAGTCTACCTTCCGGGAGCAAACACGTAATGACGTCACTCGTATCGTCATCCGTCTCTTTCGAACTTTTTGCAAATGACTTATTTCGGTCTTGCTTTAGCATTGATTGACGTCACTACGTGTTGCCCACGTGACCGGAATGCTATACCTGGCGGGGTATATATTGTTGTTTATATATAACTATATAGTTTGCCTCAAAATTTATTGGATAAGATTATTTAAAACAGAGAATTAAAGAAACCTTAAAATTTTAACTGAAACTTAAAATAGGTACCTGACTAAAAAACAAAATCCTTTTTTTAAATTATTAACAGAAAAACTCAACAACGATTTATTCACAGTTTAAGAGCGTTGCTCTTGAGGGTGGTGTAATGCCTAGGACTGGCGGTCCTCTGCTAGTGTTTGCGACAATGTTACTTATTTAGCTTAAATGCAGGTGCAATTGACAGAACTATACTAAGTAGTTAAACATTACTACATTTTAACTCGATTGTTTAAAAGATGGGTGGTATTTTGGGATGTATGTAAGCATTTTAGATGTAATGTATGTTTTTAAATGTTTCCATCCGACATCTGACCGTCAGTATGACGACTTAACTGATTTTGAATCTCCAGCATTGTGACCTGGACAGTCTTCCTTACAAATAGAGGATCCAGGATGGGGAGGAATCGAATTTTAGGTTATTTAGGTGAAAGTAAGCTAAGGTAGTTAAGATTTTGGTTTAGGAATTGAATTACCATTAGAATTAGAAGGGAATTAGAAGCAATTAGAAGGAAGGGTTTGAATTAGCTGAGGGAACCTTTATCGAAGTATTTATAGGAAAACACAAAACCACTAAGAGACAGACATCTTCGACTACGTCTATCGTAGTCGATGTGAGCTAGATATTTTTTGCAAGAAAGGGCTTAACCCCATTAGCCCCCTTGCATTTACTAGTGCTTCCTTACGTCCCGTTTCTCACCTCCTTTCTTAGCAGCCGGGTAATATAACTGCTTAACAGCTTCTGTCGCCGACTGTACTAGGAGATCGACTGACTGAAATTGACTTCTAGATAAAGTTGAACATTGGATGCTATGTCATGTTTGCGGCTAACCAACCATACTGTTAGTGTATTAATGACCAATAAAATCATGGTATAATAGTATACTCTGCCAGGTATAGTATTCCGAGTCAAAAATGGTCACGTGGGCAACACGTAGTGACGTCAATAGGCCCCGTATTACACGAAATCACCAAAAACAAGTTTTCTATTTGCGCCTAATTTGATATGAAGAATTAAGATGATTAGGAGCAAAAAAATACAGCTGGTAGAAGAAATAACCAACTAAAGTTTAAATGTAGTACAATTTTGAAAATCATTCTCATTTCGGAAAAAAAATCACATAAAGTATTTTCTAAAAAAAAACTATCGAAACGTAGTTCTCTAAATTTTCAGCGATTAGGTACCTACACCACATCTTTTTTCGATTATTATAGAGCCAGATTAGTTCTCTAAAGTTAAACCGAGCAACTTATTCTTATTTGTGTTCTTATTTTGATTAATACCAATAAAAACGGCAAAGAAATAAATTTCTAGGTGTCGATCTCATTTTACCATCAAATTTGATTTATGATTTTCAACTCTAAATAAAGCGAGTTAGGTAAACGTATGTGAACATATCGTCACGCCTTTCCCCCGAGGGGGCTGGCAGAGGTGTAATACAACACCCACATTTCGCCGGACGATACTCAGTCCCAAATGTGACGGGGGGCGAGCCTGTCGCCACGTATGGCGACAGGCCCGGTACCGGACTCCAGTCATGAAGCAGATGACATACAATACGCACAAATGTTCACACAATAAACAAATTAGTGCGTGTCGTCGGCTGAGTTTGAACCCGCTCCCTCTGGCTTGAGAGGCGGGCGTTCTCCAACTAGGCTATCATCGCTTACACGTATGTGTGAGTAGATAATCGTGGAATGACCGAGCCTTAAGCAAGATCGAAATATGTCATTTACAAATAGTTCGAAAGAGACGGATGACGATGGCGAGTGACGTTATTACGTGTCGGCTCCTGAAATAATGGACCTTGTTTTTTTAGATAATTAATAAATCTATCTACCTACACTAATAATAATAATTATTATTATTAAGCCTTTATTGTCTGAGTCTAATCTGAGAGTCTGAGATTTTATAATAAATCTATGATTTTGTTTTTGCTCAGAGCGTCGAGAGACGCCAAGGCCTCCTCCAGTCTTCTCCATTCATTTCTATCTCTAGCGCTTCTTGTCCATAATGGCCCTGCTAGTGCTCTTATTTCATCTGACCATCTTCGAGCTTGTGCACCTCTTTTCCTCTTTGTGTTTAATCTCGGTGTCCATTCGGTCACTGCCCTAGTCCACTTTGCAGTTTTTTCCCTTAGCATGTGTCCACACTAATAATATGGAAAAGTAATCTCCAATACTCCAAACTATGCTCCGATTTTCAAAATTATTTTACTGTACAGTAATAATAACGAATAATGATAAAATTATGAATGCGTTCGTAAGTTAGTTCCTTTGCTTGTTTGTTTATTTGTTTGTAACGCTTTCACGCATTAACTACTCAACCGATCATTTCTCAACCGATACTCAACCGATATTTAACAAGCTTCCTTCGACCCTTAAAGACCTACCCTACGGAATCTTCCGGAGGAAATTAAAAACATGGTTATTAGACAAACGCTTCTATTGTATTAAAGAATTTTTAAAATAATATTGTTACCTAATATAAGATTTAATTTAGAATACTATATATAAAATAAATAAATTCAATAAAATTATATAATTTTTAAAATTGATATTGACTGACATAACTTTAATAATTTTAATAAACTAATATTTCGATTATAATTATATTAATTTTAACATATTCACATGTCAGGTTATCTGACAAATAGGCAGAACTAAATTATATATTGAAGAACTTTATGTACTTACCCTATTTAAGTGAATAAATATTTTGACTTTTTGACCGATCATCGTGAAATTTTGCATACACGTTGTCGAGGGTACAGAAAAGGACATACGGTACTTTTTATCCTAAAAGAATAATGGGTCCTGTGAGACCACGGGTGGAACCGCGGAGCACAGCTTGTATACAGGGTGTTTGATAGAAGGTCCTACAAACGAAATGGGAGTGTTCGGGGATCCATTTGGAGAATACATGTTCGTCAAAAAAAATCCCGACCTCTTATTTTTTTAAAGATTTTTTTTTATGAAATTTCCGGTTTTCACCGAAATTATACCTATTTACCTCATAACATTTGTAAAATCTGTTTCAGACTAGATATTTCTACTTTAGTTTGGTGTCTCATACTGATTGATTTAATTTTTACATATCAGTGCTAACTAACTGGTTCAGAGGAGTGAAAAAATGAAATAAATTTTACATCAAAGTGCAACTTAACTCAGTATCAGACACCAAACTAAAGTAAAAATATCCTGTCTAAAACAGATTTTACAAATATTATGAAGGTAAATAGGTAATTTTTTTTAAACCGGAAAATTCACAAAAAAAGTTTTTAAAATAGAGGGTAAGGGATTTTTTTTGGCGAACTTGTATTCTCCGAATGGATCCCCAAACTAGCCTATTTTCTTTTCGGACCCTCTACCAAATACCCGGTATATATCTTAACAAGGCTCTAACTTGTTAAGATACATATATAACATATTTAGTAAGAGTTTGAATGTTTGTATGTAATCTCCAGAATAGCTTACGATTCCGGAACCGTCGGATTAAAAAAAAATACTTCATCTAAAGCTATACACACAAGCTCAAAGTGCGATTAGGCTATTAAAAACGAGCGAAGACACGGCAGAGAAGCTCCTTTAAAATTTAATAGAATATTAATAGGTGAGCACAAAGAAAGGGTTTTTAAAAATTCACCCCCTCTCGAAATCTTTTGTTCCCGACTGTGTTTCCCACGTGGGGGTGAGGTCAGCCAATTTCGCTGTTCTACTCCACTTCTCTCTTAGGACCACTTGCAAATGCTCGGGTTATCTCTTAACTTGTAGTTAACTACTCTTCAGAGGTTAAACTGATAAATCGACTCACGCCACCAACAGTTAGGAGCTGACCTTTTGTTTTCACAATAGAGTGACATTTATAAAATTTTAGCTATGAGTTAATTAACCCTGCGTTAAAGACTGTAACTTCAAATCTTCTGGAAGTGGGCCTAAACGGGGTTAAAATTTAATATTTCCACTGCCTCGGTGGTTCAGTTGTAGTGTACCTGCCTTCTGAGCTAGGGGGCGTCGCGTCGGTTCAATTCCCACCTAGGGCAAACATTTATGTGATGAACATTTGTGTTTGTTCTATGTCTGGGAGTTAATTATCTATTTAAGTAGGTATTTAAAAATATACATACAAATATAGTCTCTGGCCGCCAAAGTACAAGCTTTGCTTAGTTTGGGGTCAGACCGGGTGTGAAAGTGTCCCGAACATTTTTTTTTATTAACCTTACGGGGTGAATGAAATGAATCGACATAACATTCCACTCAGTACACTCAGGTATATCACCCAGGTGAACAAGGTGGGATACACCAATACACCAATACACCAATACACCAATACACCATGATCTATAATAAAACAAGGTCTAGCATTCCGGGAGCTAACACGTTATGACGTCACTCGTCATCGTCATCCGTCTCATCCGAACTATTTGTAAATGACATATTTTGTCTTGCTTAAGCATCGATTGACGTCACTACGTGTTACCCACCTGACCATTTTTGACTCAAAATGCTAAACCTGACGGAGTACATTTTTATACCATAATTTATTAAAATGAATGTTAACATATCGTCATATTGTCACGCCTTTCAACCGAGCGGGCAGGCAGTGGTGTAATACAACACCCACACTTCGTCGGACGATATTCAGTCCCAAATGTGACAGAGGGCGAGCCTGTCGCCATTCACCGGGCCCTAGTCATGTAGCAGATGACATACAATACGCACATATGCTCAAACAATGAACAAATTGGTGCGTGCCGTCTGGCTTGAGAGGCGAGCCTTCTCCAACTAGTCTGCCATCGCTTGTAAAATTAATGTTTCTAATTTCAAATCTAACCATCAACGCGCGAAGTCAGCATCAGCTAGTTGTTTGACATAAATGTACCGGTGTTACATACACAGATTCAATGTATTGCAATTTCTATTTGATACACAGATTCAAATCAACTGCTTTCATTTCAAAAGGCCAATGAAAGGGGTTTAAACCGGTCGCGTTGAGAGAAATTAGCTAATCGCTATCATGAATCGGTAGCAATCCATTGATGGATTATTCCCAAAACTCTCTCATAACAAAAGCTTATTTATCTAGAGACCACGTATGAACCAAAACTAAACTAATATTTGAATTTAAATCAACATTAAATTTTCCTGTAACGGCACACAGGGTTGTTCGTGAGTTTAGATTGCTTTAGCTAATGGCGGAAGTAGCTAGATTAGTATATTTAAATGTCACTAATTACAACCGTAAGTTGTAATTTTACTTAATAAACGGGCTGCACAAGATGGAGGGCTTTGTTTTTTCATAACATAACATATCGTCACGCATTTCCCCCGAAGGGCCTGGCTACAACACCATACTTTGCCGGACGATATTCAGTCCCAAATGTGACAGGGGGCGAGCTTGTCGCCATACACCGGGCTCCAGTCATGTAGCAGATGACATACAATATGCAATGAATACATAGATTTTTGCCTGTTCTTCTGAGTAGAGGCTCTTTATCTGAACAAGGCGATCGAGTCTATTTAAAAAACTTTGACGTTCATAAGTGTATCTTTGATACCCAAATTGAATAAAAACATTTTGACTTTTGACTTTGACTTTGAGTTAATTTAGATAAATTTGTGAATACCAGTCACTGGCGTCATGTAAACGAGCCTCCGCCGTCCAGTCCGTGACGTCCATCGCTCCACATTTACATATTCAAATTTGCAGCAGGGATCAAAGAGCTACTAAATTCGCTACTGGACAGATGCTTCCTGAAAATGCTAGCTCGAACGTAGCTTCAAAAACAGAAAAACTATGAACGTTATCTCAACTACTTAGAGCTCAGTTTTGTAAACTTCTGACTGCGCTGCGAATTTGCGAATTGCAGCAAAAATTCGCGTTTGATAGTGATATAATTTTTGCTCGGTTCATTGGTTAGAGGCATCCAACTCTTTGTTAGGTACGGCCGACGTTTTGAATTTATGATTTTGTGGTGTGGATAGCGTTTTTCAAATATTTTAAAATATATTTTTTTAAATATACATATACCAAGGATGGTTATAGTCGACCGAGTGCGCGTCAGCGAGCGAAGCGTCTTTGCTTCAGCTTCGAAAAAAGTGTTTTGTATTTCGCAAGTCGCTAATTGCGAACAGTTTTAAGGCGAGACGATTGCGTGATTTATAAATGTACTAGCTGCGCCCCGCGGTTTCACCCGCGGTTAAAAAGTATCCTATGTGCTATTCTAGGTATATCCTAGATATCTATCTCTGTGCCAGATCTATTCAGCAGTTCTGGCGTGAAAGAGTAACAAACATCCATCCATACATCCATTCTTACAAACTTTCGCGTTCTGCGTTTGCAATGTAAGCGAAAAAAAATTGATAATTAACGACATCACATTAGAAACCTCAAAAATAACAGTATTTATCCACTATTTAATGGATGTTATTATATGTTATTATATATTATACATATAAACCTTCCTCTTGAATCACTCTATCTATTAAAAAAAACCGCAACAAAATCCGTTGCGTAGTTTTAAAGGTTAAAGCATTCAAAGGGACATAGGGACAGAGAAAGCGACATAGTTTTATACTATGTAGTGATAATACCTACAAATACGAAATTAGGAAATAGGTATAATACATAATAATAGTACGTTTTATTTTCCTTATCCCGCGTAATACCCTTTCTCGCTTAAGACGCGTTTTTGGTAGGGTCCCTGTAAAATCGTCTTAAACGGGATATACTCTATTTAGTTTTCTGCTGTGGCTTTGTGCCCGCGGCGTTAGCGCTGCGATGACGCCACGACCTCGTGGCTATCACGCCGCGCAATCGCCTCGCTTTGAAATCGTTCGCAAATCGCTAGTGTGATAAAGCTCGTATAGAAACCAAATGATAACTGCGCCTAATGACTGCTTCGGTGGCCCAGTCGGTAGTGAACCTGCCTTCTGAGCTAGGGGGCGTCGGTTCAATTTCTACATAGCGCAAACATGTATGTGATGAACATTTGTGTTTGTTCTATGTCTGGTTGCTAATTGTTTAATTAAGTATGTTTTAAAAATATATGTGTATTTATATCAGTCTCTGGCCGCCATAGTACAAGCTTTGCTTAGTTTGGGGTCAGACGATCGTGTGTACAAGTGTCCCGAATATTTATTATCCTACTAGCTGCGCCCCGCGGTTGCACCCGCGGTTAAAAAGTATCCTATGTGTTATTCTAGACTATAATCTATCTCTGTGCCAAATTTCATCCAGATCTGTTAAGCCGTTCTAGCGTGAAAGAGTAACAAACATCCATACATCCATTCTTACAAACTTTCGCGTTTATAATATTAGTAGGATAGTAGGATTTAATATTATAAACGCGAAAATTTGTAAGAATGGATAGATGGATGGATGGATGGATGTTTGTTACTCTTTCACGCCAGAACGGCTGCTGTTCAGCCGTTCTGGCGTCTCTGGATCTGGATGAATTTTGGCACAGAGATAGATTATAGTCTAGAATAGCACATAGGATACTTTTTAACCGCGGGTGGAACCGCAGGGCGCGGCTAGTATTATATAATGAAGTAAAGGACCACTACAAAACTTTATAATTATGATAACAGTTCTCTACATAAGTAGCAAAACTCGTACATTGTAGCAGGAAGCCCCTAAAACCAAACCAGCGTAATTACCGCTTCAAAACATTTCGTCGACAATAATGTCATTCGGTTCCGTGTGCATAGTTTCGAGAATTCTGCGCTGTTCCGGATGTTTACACTTCCGGCCAAAATTAGAGGATTACTGTTATTTAAATTGACAAAGTGACCAGAGAGAAAAATTGGTAATAATTAAAAACAACAACAGCTTCTTATTTGTATCATTCTTTATCTAAATAAATAAAAAGGTATTTATTGCCAAAACTAAAAAAAATAAAAAAGACAAATTACTAAACAACAAGCAACAATTTTAGTTTGGCAATTGGAATACTCTCAGCAATGTACTGCGGAGGCTGGCCAGCCTACGCAGAGCTGGTTTTCAGAGTATCCCAATGCTTAAACTAAGATGTTAGTCGAGTATAACTAGTGAGTACGGATTTAACAAACACAGAGAAAGAAAAAAAAAAATAGTTGGCAACATTAGATATCTTACTTTGATAATATTTTAAATACATTGTATAACTACGATCTCTCTCTCTCTCTCTCTCTCTCTCTCTCTCTCTCTCTCTCTCTCTCTCTCTCTCTCTCACACACACACACACACACATGCTCAGACACACACAAGGCTTTAAGAAACCGAAACAATCGATCGAGCGAGTGTTAGTGAGTGTAGCGTCTATTTTCAGCTTTGACAAAAATGCCCGTATTTTGTCTGGATCTTTGTCTTCGTCTACAGGTCGCATTTCTTAAACAATTCTCTTTGAAAAAAAAAAATACAAAAAAAATGTATACAATTACTGAACCTCCTCACAAAATCGGTCGGAATGCGGGAGAACAGACGCCGGTCGCGAGGTCTCCAGCTTGCAGAGCAACTAGTAATATCAGTGTCTATTATTAGATATTGCTAAAGGATTTTATTTTCAACTGTAATATTTTCTTAAGATAAATGGTTATAGCATCCACATTTGAATACCAAATAGTATTATTATAACTATCTTATAGTAACGATAACCTAGCCTAGATGTGAATACGCAATTTTATGAAATTCTACGTCACGTACAACACGTAGGAAAGTTTTGAATGTTATCAAAATGTTGGGTTACTCTGCAATAATGTGCTCTTAGCCATAAGGTCTTATGTTGTCGCACTAGTTTTTAAGCACTTTGTTTAAAACTTGTATTGTTTTAGTATCTATCTTATAAAATAATTGAGCTTGACTATGCCTAAAGCTTTGAATGATTTTTAACCGACTTTAAAAAAGAGGAGGTTCTCAATTCGACTGTTTGTTTTCATTAATTATTTTTTTGTATGTACGAGTATATAACGCTATTACTCCGTCAATTGTGAATCTATTTTATTGATTCTTTTTTTGTTTGCTAGATCATACTTTAGAGGACGTCCCGGGGCTTGACCAATTTCAAAAAAAAATCATTTGGGGACCACCCATAATTTTTTTTATCGAAATCGGTCCAGCAGTTTTTAAAATATCAACAAAATCTATAAGCATGTAAAGTATGTAAGCATGTATGACGGGCTGACGGGAAGTCGGTTTTTCAAGCTTTGTTATATTATTTATTTAATACATTTCGCTTGCAGTTGACCGCCATCTTGTTTTATATTAGCTAATGGCGCATAATCAAATATTAAATCTATTTTTTACTAATTTGGGTTCAAAATCGTGTGCTCCTAATCATCTCGAAGTATGTCTATCGTTTTCTTGTAAATAAATAGCTTGCCTATTGGCTTTTTCTTCAAAATTTGTAGTTATCTTTGTTAGCTATCTACCTGTAGCTTCAGTCATGTTATATAACTCAAAGCATGATCCAAAAAAACAATGTCTAGCATTCACCAAACACGTAATGACGTCATCGTCATCCGTCTCTTTCGAACTTGTTGTAAATGACTTACTTCGGTCTTGCATAAGCATCGATTGACGTCACTGCGTGTTTCTGAATGCTATACCTGGTTATTTATTATTCATACCATGGCTCATAGCATTCAGTAATGATGTCGCTTTCTATTAGAGAAAAAAAAAGATAATCGGACTCGTGTTCGGAATTACCCCCAACATTCAAACATAAAACTTTAAAAACTTCACCTCGTTATAGTCATAGTCTTAGTCATTTATTAATAACAAAATGTTACATGTTAAAATGTCAATAATTTACAATTCGTAATCATTCATTCAAATTAATGCAAATTATACAAATAAAAATACAATGCAATTTTCAAATACAATAAAAAATAATAATTTAGTACATCCTACTTCCTATCCTACTAATATCCTACTAGTCCTACTTAGTATTACCTAGCTACCTAGCGACAACCACCGCCGCTGCAAACTACATCCGCCCGCTAGTGTGCGAGTGTTCAGAAATCTACGACCCAGTGTGTGGGACGAACAGCAAGTCGTACTACAACCAGTGCCAGATGGATTGCGAGCTGGGACCTAATACAGACGTCACTGTCGTCCATCAGGGGAACTGTATACCTTTCTGATGCTGAGTAAATGATTAAAAGTCTTATCGTTTCATAGAGCATTTACTGAGGAACTACTAGGGCGTCACAAGTCTTTTTTAACCGAAGAAACGAAGGAGGCTCAGAAGTCGCCGCGTATATCCTTACTAATAATCCTACTAATATTATAAACGCGAAAGTTGTAAGAATGGATGTAAGAATGGATGGATGGATGGATGGATGGATGGATGTTTGTTACTCTTTCACGCCAGAACGGCTGAACAGATCTGGATGAAATTTGTCACAGAGACTGATTATAGTCTAGAATAGCACATAGGATACTTTTTAATCGCGGGTGAAACCGCAGGGCGCAGCTAGTATGTAATAAATTAGGACAAAACAACATTGAATAACCTTGTTCTTATCACTGAAATTATAGAATGCCTGCTCGATCAACCAAATCTTAACCTTGTGCTTAACCCCTAGAAGGTTATAACCCCTGGAACGTATAAGTTTAGATGTAATTTTTATTAGTGACGTGCCAATAATATTGCACTGCACTATACCCCGCCTTCGTAATGACCTCAGTAATTTTAAAATCCTGCTGGAACACTGGCACTGAAACTGTATGAAAATGATTTTCTTGCATTTCAGTATTTTCGGTGCTTTGGTAATTTGTAAAATTGTTCCCGAGTTTCGTGTTACGGTGTTACGATGGCTGTAATTGTTTATGTTGCTTTATGTTTTCTTGTTGCAAGTGTTAAGAGTAATGGTAAGGCTTGGCAGTTGTCCCGCTCGCTCGCGACTCTCGCGACTCGCTCGCGGCTATTCGAATAGATTTAAAATTATAGCGATGATAGCCTAGTTGGAGAAGGCCCGCCGTCTCAAGCCAGAGGGAGCAGTTTCGAACCCAGCCGACGGCACGCACCAATTTGTTCATTGTGTGAGCATATGTGCGTATTGTATGTCATCTGCTACATGACTGGAGCCCGGTGTATGGCGACAGGCTCGCCCCCTGTCACATTTGGAACTGAATATCGTCCGGTGAAGTGTGGGTGTTGGTAAAACGTAAACATGTAAAAAGAAATTACGTGTTTACATTTTTCTGAGCACCCATTATAAATATCAATATGAAAATGGTTCTGAATACATTATAACACGATTTTAAAGTCATCAACACAGGAAATAAAAAAATACATTGTATGATAAATCTAATTTAATTTAATAGTGTCGCGTCACCCATATTTTCTTAAATTGTTGACATTGAAAGTCACTGTTGACCAGTGATATAATTATTATAGGTTTCCTACATTCCATCCGTATTCATTGTCTCAGTTCAGGGCGCTATATTTCTTGTGACAATATACCCACTGTCTTCCCACCTTAACGTTGCATATCTGGTTTCAGCAACGTCACTCGTGTCATATGCCGGAGAAAGATTCGACTTCATCATCGATGCTAACAAGAAGGTTGACAACTACTGGGTCAGGGTTCGTGGTCTCTTAGGATGCGCCCAAGGGTAAGTTAAGCTAAGGTTAAGCTTAACTACAGTTTACCGATTAAAGCTGTGTGCGGAGATGTGCCAGTAATATGAGAGACTGAGAAAAAATAGTAATGCTACAGCCACACTAATGAGAAACGCCAATGCCCATCATCAAGATAATTAAACAACAACAACTACAATTCAACAACTATTTATTGAAAATATAAAATAAGTACAATAATACTTAAATAAACTTTTAATGGGCGGTCTTATTGCTCAAAGCGATCTCTTCAAGGCAACCTGTACGGACAGGAACATGTAAATAAATAGCACAGAGCCCTTGAAAGTAAACAAAAGTAATTTTACAAGACAAAAAACAAAATAAAAGATATTAATAATAAATAAACAAAAACTACTAAGTACACGAATTTCATACATATTTTATAAGTATAACATAACATATCGTCACGCCTTTCCCCCGAGGAGGCAGGCAGAAGTGTAATACAACGCCCTTACTTCGCCGGACGATAATTAGTCCCAAATATGACAGGGGGCGAGCCTGTCGCCATACACCGGTTCCAGTCATGTAGCAGATGACAAACATGAATTTTAAAAATATCAGTACAATTATTCCGTTAATTAATGCGATGAATTGGCCACACTTGAACGGTCTACACTCTACGTTAATGCCCATTAATGTCAAAGGCGTCTCGCAGACATGCGGTGACGGCCAATGGACTTTAGCATTAGCGTCCACTGGCGGCACATTGACCGCCACCGCAAGCCGCGTCTGACTGTGAGTCGCCAAACGGTAATGTTAGTACCGTTGTAAAATTAACGCGACAAGTCGTGGTCATACTAACGTTAATTATCGGCGTTTTCCATTCGTTTGGCCGCAATATATTAGGATCACTTCGCTGTGTACCTAAATTGTATTTATAGAATAACTAAGTTGAACAGGTCGCAGTTATGTCAAATGAACCAGTTAGTGTAAAAATTAATTTTAATTATCTTTTTAGACCCAATCCGGTGCGGCAAGTCGCAGTTTTGCATTATGAAGGGGCCAAGAACTTTGAACCATCTGGGCTAGTTTGGAATGCAACTCCTAATAACGGATTGGTGAGTATTACACTTTACTAGCTGCGCTCTGCGGTGTTTCCTACGGTTATAAAGTAGCCGATGTGCTATTCCAGGCTATAATCTCTTTCTCTGCCTTATTTCATCTAGATCCTTTCAGCCATTTTGGTGTTATTTGGTAACAAACTAACATCCATCTACCCATTCAAACTTTCGAAATTATAATATTTGTGTGATTTTGAATTTTAGTAAGCTTCAGAATCCAGTTCGATGTTACTAAAAATGTAATCCTAGATGGTTAAAGATGGATTACTGGAGTACTAGAATTCGGGCACCCACAAATATAAAAAAAATATCTTTTAAATTTAGAAGTTCTAGAGTAAGTCTAAGGGCAGTAAGTAATTAAGAAGTACATAGTTTGGTATTATTTTCTATTTTACGTAGGTACGTATATCCTTTTCTTGTAAGAGACATATTAGTTTTTTTTTTTACAAATATGCATTGAAATAGGTTACAAGAAAATAGGAGGAAAAAATAGGCAAGCATTCCGAACTATCTAGAACTTATCAAGAAGAAAAAAGAAAGTCAAACTATTAACACGTTAGCATATAGCCGCCAAAATGTAGCGATCGCGTTGAACTGTGAAACCGTTCGCTGCGTCAGCTAAGAGCGTTAAGGCGGAGACTGGCTGAAGCCAAACCTTGTAACGTATCAAGTACGCGTATCGTTTGCTGAAACAGTTCGCCGTATCAATTCAACGAGCCGAGCCCCTCGTAAACGTGTCGGCACATTGACTCGAGCACACCTACTCTTGACGCGTGATGAGATCTGGTCACTTTCACTCCTACGAATTTTCAAACGAGAGCGACAAAGACCAGAAAATATCTTGAATTGAAGGAATAGCCATCCTGGCAGCAAGCGTGCTTCAAAAGGTTCACGATAAAAAGGCCAAGACATGACAAGTTCGCGTGCTCGCGGCGAGCGCCTGGCGAATTGTACTTGATACGCGTGCACGATACGACGAGATGTTATCAATCAGAGAAGCCTAGTTAAATAATCCTGCCTAAAAACAACCTTCAAAGATTTTCAGAGTCATCATTCTCAAGTTTATTTACTTAAGCACGTCATCACGAGAAAAGATTAAGATAAGCGCTCGAATTTAAAGATAATGATAAAGATAAAGATAATGACTGGAGATTTTGCGCTCGATCGCTTACTGAGAGATTTCTTTGTGAATTAGTGATTAGAGTTTTGTTTTGTAATGTGTTAGAATTCGTAGGTTAACTTGCACGATTGTCTAAACCCCGGCTCAAAAATGGGGTGTTTTAAATTGGTATTAACATTTTTTACTTTGTGAGTTGAATTAGTCGGTAGTGTCCTAAGATAATGTTTGGAAAATTGGTGTTGATGAAAATCGGTGTCGGGATTTTAAATTTTTATTGTTCAAGGCGAAGTTAGCAACGCAGCCTTAGTGATTTAAAATATTTGATTTACGAGAGATTTTACTGCTGGCTATCTCTTTGGTTATCGTAAAAACACTTCCATAGCATAACCTGTGCAGGTTATGCTATGCCCCTATCCTATGCTAGGGGTGCCCCTAGCATGCGCAAATTACCAATTAAAAATAAATATTAAAAATCCTTGGTGTTTTTGAAAAACGTTTTCAAGAGAAAATAGAGCTTTATAAGGGTCACTTTTGACTTATTCAATAGATAGACAAAGCAAATCAAAAACCCCTTTACGTAGGGAGCTTGTCTACAACATTAGCCTTTAAATTAATCCATAATACAAGGTTTTTTAAGTAATTTAAGAATGATTAGAGAAGTGAAAAAGCCATAAAAACTAATTGAAATTGCACTTTGGCACTCTATAAAGTCAAAAGTCAAAATGTTTTTATTCAATTTAGGTATCAAAGATACACTTATGAACGTCAAAGTTATTTAAATACCTTACCGCCTTGTTCGGACAAAAAGCCTCTACTCAGAAGAACAGGCAATATAGCAATATATATATATAATATAGATAACTTTAAAGGCTCGTCAGTCTCTTTACTTGCTAATCTCGCTCGCTAATCGTCTACTTTTAGACGAAATTACTTTAGAAAACCTTTAGTGCGAAGTTAGTCTAAAATGGTCGCCGGACCCTTATGAATGGAATACTAAGTCAAAATGACCCTATTTTGAATACTAATGATTATAAGCAACTTTTATGGGATCAATATTTACTGCAATAGTAATTTAAATTCATAACATAACGTTACGTCTTTCCCCCAAAGGGGCTCGCAGCCACCTATCAGCAGCCATAAATCACCCACACTTCGCTGGACGATATTCAGTCCCTAATGTGACAGAGGGTGAGCCTGCTCAAAAATGCCAAATTGGAATTCGAATAATTTTGTGAGAAACCTTGGTTTGCATAGTACGCATGGGCGTATTCAGAATTTGTTTAGGAATGGGGCAGAAAAAATGTACTGGATTAGTACACAATAGAAATTTAAAAAGTTTTTTCATTTTCTCAGTGATCTTTTTATTTCAACTAGCTGTTACTCGCGATTTCGTTCGCTTTTATTAAGAAAATAGTATCCAAATAGTATCTTCCTTAGTTTTCAAATTTCATCAGGATCCGTTTAGCCCTGAAAAACCTACAAACAGACAGACAGATAGAGTTACTTTCGATTTCATAATATTAGTAGTGTCGATAATAAGCTGCGAGGGTTCTGTCTAAGTCAGCTAAAATTATGTTTTCAATTTATTTTGTGCTTCGAACCCTCTTCCTTTGCCCACATCATGCAGACGCCGATAAGCCGACTTTCTGTAATTCTTAACAGCAACCATTTTTTTTTACTTGTAAAACCTAAATTAAAAACCTCAAATCTCCGAATAAGGCCCCAGGGTGGGGCAGATACCCCACCTTGACTCACCGTGAGTACGCCCATGATTCTATTTTAAAACAAACTCCTATGTTTTATGTATTTTTTTTATGCTCGAACGTAAAAGTAAATGAATATCCTACTTGCATAGATATTTGTTTCGGTATATAAGTTTATATTTTCGATATAGCATAAGCTTCGAAGCGCCATCATCTTAACCAATAAACCGCGTGCATTATGTGCTAGGGAATATTATGTTCTACGTAGTAAAGCAAGAAGAAAATATGTTAGACGATAATATACTTTGGATATTGCGTAGTATTGTTGTATTCTTATTGGAGATATATGGGGGAGGCCTATGTCCAGCAGTGGACGTCCTATGGCTGATGGATGGATTGTGTAGTATATATTTTTTTAAAGTTTTGCTTCGACAGGCTCGCCCCCTGTCAGATTTTGGGACTTAATATCGTGCGGTGAAGTGTGGGTGTTAAATTACACCTCTGCCAGCCCTTTCGGGGGTAAGGCGAGACGATATGTCATGTTATGTTATATATAGGGTCAACAGGTACAAATGCGTCTATCGGACAATTGCGTCTTTCGAGAATTAATGGAAAACCCTTCACAAATTAGGCGCCATCTACACCTTTTTTCTATCTTTAGTTACAATAATCTGTACTAGATGGCGTTAGTTGCCGAAATTGGGTTTGTCAGTAAATCTCGAAAGATGCAATTGCCCCACAAACGTATTTGTATCAGTTGACCTTAAAGGCTAAAGTTTGTGTGTTTTTGAAATTTAAAATAAAGGTAGTTTATATCCTACACTAGCCTATGTGGCTATAGCCTATAATATATTATAACCGAAGGCAGCCTAGAGCCGCTGCTTGGGAAAGTGAGTTTGTTTGTTTTTTTACGTTTTCACAACCGCTTATCATTAATTTTTTTAAACATTTTGTTAGGGGTATAAATAAGGACATAGGGTGTGATTGGTACTAGCTATAGAGTAATTTTTTTCGAAAAAAAAAGATGATCAGATGGTTTATTCCACTTTGTTCACTTGGGTCCACCGACACTCTGACAAGAGGAGTTTTATTACTCAGCAGTGGCTGGAAAACGGTTACTGATGATGATTTTCGACAATATCGTTGAGCACTTTTTACACACATACACGCATACATTTCGGACACGTCTTTCCCCCGAAGAGGCTGGCAGAGGTGTAATTTAACACCCACATTTCGGCGGACGATATTTAGTCCCAAATCCCATACACCGGGCTCAAGTCATGTAGCAGATGTTCACACAATGAACAAATTGGTACGTGCCGTCGGCTGGGTTAGAACCCGCTCCCTCTGACTTGAGAGGCTTGCCTTCTCCAACGAGGTTATCATCGCTTTTAAAGCTGATTATGAGACACTTTTCAAAAGTCTCAAAATCAGCTTTCAAGCGCTTCAGTCTGGTCGCGTCTCATGTAGGACAGCGGCCATGTTTTACGATCAACCGGGGCGTGCTTCACCAACCCGATACAAACGACGCGACGGCGTGAGACCGATACACTTTTTATGGCCCGAATATGACCTACCCTGATAGTGCGTCCTTCCGCTGAATGCGTAATGGCAACTGAATAATCTAACCGGGCCTGCTATATAAAATTTATCAAGGCGTTTTCAAGAATTTCTTTGACAGTTTTAGTGTGTTAGTTGTTAATACGTCTCTCGATGCAAAATATATCTCAAGGCCCGCTGTTATCACGAAATTAACGAAAACAAGCATTTTGTTTGCGCCAAGTTTGATATGAAGAATTGTGCAAAAATATACAGGTGGTGGAAAAAAAACAACCAAAAACAGATTATTCTGATTTTGAAAAAAAAAACACAAAAATTGTCTTTTCAAAAAAAAACGATTTGAGAGTGGTGCGCTAAATTTTCAGCAATTACAACTCATTATTTTTCGACTATTAAATAACTCGATTAGGTTGCTAAAGTTTTACCGAGTAATTTATTCTTATTGTGTTCTTATTGCGATTAATACTAATAAAAATGACAAAAAAAAAGTAACTATAGGCGCCGATCTCATTTTCCCATGAAATATGAAATTCAATTTTCAACTCTAAATTTAGCGGCTGTGTGGGAGGAAAATGTTCGTGTGACCGAGCTTTAATTCCTAATGCAAACAAATATCGAATACAAGGGATTTTTGAAATTTCCTTGAATTTAGTTCGCTAAGGCTCGCTTGCAGATGACACGGAGTTAAATTCTCAAACGCATGGATAATTAACTTGGGTAAAAATATTAACATTATGCCACTTTAATATTGTGTTAACTTTTGATCGAAAGATTGTTAATTCCGAGTTAAAAAGATAACCCAAGCTTCTCAAAGTCGCTATTACCTTATCGACATTCGTTGTTAAGACCTCAATGCAAAAATCGGCTACTCTCTATGGTTAGGTTTTAGTATTTTTTATAACCAATAATTGATACAATTTATACGACTTGGAAATGACCTTTACAGATAAGTAGTGCGTTTTTAATGCGTGTTGTCGACTGAATAGTCTATCCCGGCGTACTATCAAAAATGTATCGAATAATCGGATCTATACCGTGTTTTTAAAAATCTCTTTGAATTTCTAAGCGAAAGCTGTTCGCTAGCAGCGAAAAGTGTATCGTAAAATTCATCATCATTATTGTACTATTTTCCATTCACTGTTGAGCCATATTAACATATTTATATATATATTACTATATGCTTAACATTAACAACAACATTTGAGTCCATAAAACAACCTATTACATTCGTCCGCGAGCTAAATGATAGTCTAGTTGGAGAAGGCTCGCCTCAAGCCAGAGGGAACGGGGTCGATCCCAGCCGAAGGCACGTATCAATTTGTTCATTGTGTGAACGTAAGTGCGTATTTAATTTTATCTGCTTCTTAACTGGTGTATGCCGACAGGCTCGCCCCTTGTCATATTTGTGACTGGATATCGTCCGGCGAAATGTGGGTGTTGTACACCTTGGCCAGCTCCTTCGGGGTAAAGGCGTGACTATATATACATTTTATTCGTCTGCAGCGTTATGTAACACAATAGTTAGTCTGAAAAGTACAAGACACCTGCTGCTTTTTATACCGGAAATCGGTAGATACCGTCCATTTCAAACTAATAGGTAAACGGCCTACAATTCTTAAATAGGGCAGCCCCGAATATCGCCGATTCCACCACCCTACTTATGAATAAAAACAGTAGCTTTGCCGCATAGGCGAAGGGGTAAAAACTACCCCTTATCACCGTAACGAGGGCGTTACGTAGGTCACAAAATCGAATGGCTAGCAATACGGTACTGGAGAGGAAATATATTAGCATAGAACGGCCGGAAAGCACCTGACGTGAAGATTGATTTGCATAATATAAATTGTGATGACAATTTGTTTACAGACTCTCAAATCGCAACTCTTTTTTGTGCTCACTAAAATCTAAATATATCTAAAGCTTGGTTTGTCGGCAGCTTCTGACTGCAACGTATAGACGCTGGGTGGCTATTGCTACGTTTGACATTGTATTTGTATTGGTATATGCAATGACTGTGAGGGTTTTATTAATTTTTATTTAATTTGAATCTTTATTTTAAATTGCATTGTATCTATGTGCTTATGTACACTTATAAGCTTTGTCTGAAATATAGCTTTTTATTAACATTCAATTTAACAAAAAAAATGATTAAATACAGAAGAAACTCACAAGCTGGTGGATTTTTCACGATATTGGAGCTACCTTATCTAGAAGAATTATTAGGCTACCATTATTATAGATATTTAGCCTTTAAGTGCAAAACAGAGAGCCTTTTTATGGTAGCTGTTTCGGGGGCATATAGCCATAAGTGTTACCGTCTACCACCGCGTGGGGGAAGGCCGCGGGAGCAGACGGTAACATTCCTTTTCTTCATATCAGTTTTCAGTCTGTTATCAAAATTATGTTTTCTTCTAAATGATGCTCTTAGATCCTAATGGATATTCTATCCAACGAATTTCTACACAGAATTACCCACTAGCCCGTAGAATTTAACCCTGGCCTACCGCCAACAACGTCAAAGGCTTTACAAGATTATAATAATGCAGTATTTACTCAAATTAAGTATTGTATCTATTCTACGCCAAGCCTACTTACCAGGTAGGTATATTAAGCAGGTACTAGCTTTTATCCGCTACTTCGTACTACTTAATAACATAACTTATCATATGGTCAGGCCTTTTCCCCCTGGCAGAGGTGTTATTTGACACCCACACTTCACCGGATGATATTCAGTCCCAAATGTTTTCTTTTAGCATTTGGTTCCATCCAACGGTTGTCTGGATTATAACACCGTCTCTTGCACCTTTATTTGAATGTTTCGTTTTATATTTTACTAAAACTAAAACGACCCGCCCCAGATTAGCACGCTACCTTTAACAAACCTTCTGTGAAATTTATCTAACTGATAGTAAAACCTCATCAAAATCAGTTACGTGGTTTAGAAGGAGTTAGTGGATATATAGATAGAGCGACGAGACTGACGCGTAAAGCGACTTTATTTCATACTATTTAGAGAAGATTTCGTGTCCATAAATAATTTTGTATTTTATTGTTTTATTTAGCAAATAAACGGAGTGAACCAAGCTGAAGAGCAGAACGTCTCTTTACCGATTTCGAGGCTGAAGTCTCTTCGAGGTCCCGATGACAGTCTCAAACCAGTCCCGGACTACAAGTTCTACGTATCCTACGACTTGTATGCGAAGAACAACAGCCACTACAACAAGTATCCCTTTTATGGTTACAACCAAGGTGAGGAAATTGAAGTATCCGTCCTGGTTACACTAGTCTGGCTTTTAAGGGTAAAAAAATCTGGCTTGCCTTGTCACGTTTGGGAGTAAACATCGTCTGGCGAGGTGTGAGTGTTATAATACAGCGCTGCCAATCCCTTTGGGGGAAAAAACGTGATCATTATGTTATGTAAAAAATCTGGGTGCTACTGCAACTGTCGAACACAGAACGAGCTAAGTAGCGCTATGTAATTAGTTAGTTCGTTTAGGTTGAGTGGAAGCGCTGATATCAGAGTTTTTAGACCACCTGCATACCTCTGACATACTGTTAACTTTTAGGCAAGCACAAAGCTTGTTTCGTTCTTTCGTTGTATAATAATTGCTTGTAGTATCTACAGTACCGTGAGTACTTTACCGAGCAACTCTTTCGAACAAATCTAAATAAATGTTTTTTAATTCTTTCAGTAAAAAATGACTTCGCAGTCCGCACTCCTCAACTGAACCACATCAGCATGAAGCTGCCCACCAGCCCCCTCCTCTACACAAGACCTTCAGAAAATCTCTTCTGCAACGAATCCACCGTCAGAAAGTCTTGCGACAAAGAGTTCTGTCAATGTCCTCACGTCTTGAAAGTCAAACTCAATTCTGTCGTTGAACTCATCATCATAGACGAAGGTGCGGACGTTGATACGAATCATCCGTTTCACCTCCACGGATACAGCTTCAGGGTTGTAGGACAGAGACGACTGGATAGCAGCACAACTGTCGATAAAGTTAAGGCTTTTGAAAAAACTGGACAGATGACGAGGAATCTGAGGAATGCTCCTTTGAAAGATACAGTGACGGTACCTGATGGTGGTTATACAATCGTTAGGTTCAAGGCAGATAACCCTGGGTATTGGCTGTTCCATTGTCATATCGAATTCCATGCAGAAATCGGAATGGCTTTGGTCTTCAAGGTTGGGGAGCACGAAGACATGGTACCGGTTCCTGCTGATTTCCCTACTTGCGGTAACTTTGAGAATGGGGGTTTTAAATCGAGTGGTCCGGAAATTGTGAAAAATATAAATAATGCGAACAGGAATTTTGGTAAAGAAATTTTCAAAAACAACATTTGAAAAGTATCTAGTATAGTTTGTGTTTACGTAATTATAATGATAGTCAAAATTGTTAGATTCACAGTTTAGTCACAATAACAAACTACAAAATGAAATCAAATCAAATCATAAAATGCATTGAAAGAAAAATGTTATTTGAACTTTTGCTTCAACCCATATGAACCAATCTACAGTATTTCCTGCAGCGGCATTCAGCAGTAACCAGGTTAATTGTAAAAGTAGCTCTAGAAATGAACAGTATTATTAAAATCGTTATCGTTAGTTCGCTCGCTTCGATTTCAAACATCTTTAAGAGGAAACATCAAGGCGTAGAGAAATGAAAAATTGGTAAAATCTATTGCTGTCGCGCAGCGCCCGAACACGTGCAATAGAGCCAACTGCAGCTTCGACTGAAAATACCTATTGAAATTACAAAAAAATCATTGTTTCGTAGTCCCCTGATTCCTGCTCTAAAACTTAACGGATTTAAATACTTTTTTTTTATTAAAAATTTAAATAGGGCTTGCACTGTGTTCCTATGTTTAAATTTTTTTATTTAGTCAAATTTGTTTTCTGGGAGTTTGAATTCAGCGGAAAAACCGGCCTTTTTTGTAAGTTTTTGAACGTTTGTATTTCTTGTTTCTTGTTCTTGTTAATAATTAATTTATGAAAAAAAAAAAAGAATTCATAGGAACATGCTAATAGTAACCATAGATACTCAGAAAAAAATACATGACTACCGGTATTATCCAGTGAGAAAACTGGGGACTATGTTTGTATGGAAAAACGGCTCTTGTGTTTCCTCGAAGTTTGGACGATTTTTTGAAAACAATAAGATTGTAATTCCAAAGAGTATGTATTATTTTTGCTTAAATTAATGTAGGTTTAAATTATTAGAGACCCAAAATAGTTGCGTCTCCATTTTAGTAGTTATCTATATTTATTTATGATTGTGTAAATCCATGCCGGTCATGGAGTTTTTAAAACGCATCAGTCCATTGTAATGAGTTTGAAAATAAAAAGTAATTAAAAATATGTATTTTTATTTGTCTCTAAATCTAAATTAATTCAAAACGCAAAAAGGCGTTGAGTATAGAAATGGGTTCACTTTTTTGGAGAGAATGAGTTCGGAAGGGACTAGCTGCGCCCCGCGGTTTCACCCGCGGTTAAAAAGTATCCTATGTGTTATTCTAGACTATAATCTGTCTCTGTGTCAAATTTCATTCAGATCTGTTCGGTCGTTCTGGCGTGAAAGAGTAACAAACATCCATCCATCCATCCATTCATCCATCCATTGTTACAAACTTTCGCGTTTATAAGTAAGTAGGTAACAACGTAAGTAAGTAAGTAAGTAAGGAACAACCCATTTACAAAATACGATATTTTGAGTTGTAGCATTATTAGTATTTTTTTTATTTGAGGTTTTTTATAGTAAAAGACGAAGCTATGTAAAGTTACTTAATCATTTCCTAACATCCTAACTAATGTAAGCAAGATTGTTCGTTTGTTACACTTTTAAGCTCTAACCACTCAATCGGTCATGAAATTTTGCATACACGTTGTCAGGGGTACAGAAAAGGGCATAAGTACCTTTCATCCTAAAAAAATGAACGGCTCCTGTGGGATCGCGGGTGAGACAGCGGATCGCAGCTAGTGCTTTTGTATAAACGACTAGCCGCGCCCCGCGGTTTCACCCGCGGTTTAAAAGTACCCTATATGCTATTCTAGACTATAATCAATCTCTGTGCCAAATTTCATGCAGATCTGTTCAGCCGTTCTGGCGTGAAAGATTAACAAAATTATCCATCCATTCTTACAAACTTTCACGTTTATAAAATTAAGTAGGATAGGATTACATAGTACATTGCATAATGAATGCAGGGATGAGAGACCTTTGTCCTGCAGTGCGACGGTTCCGGCTAGTAAAACACAAAAAACAAATTTGAATTCAGTGTTAGCAATACTAGGGTCAACCCTGACATCTCATTGCCATGATAGTTACCTACGTTTTATTGTCGTGAATCGTATCGCTGTGCAATAAAGTTCATCAGCATCGTAAAGAAAACGTAACCATGTCAGGGTTGACCCCCTGTATCTAAATTCAAAATAATTTACACCGACTAATTTTTCAAGTAATATTTTCTAAGTAGTTATAAAATTCAAAAAAAAAAAATACATACATTTACAATAGAATTTATTATTTATTTAGTTAAATCAGGAAGTTAAATAAATGAAGAAAGATAGAAAAATCAACATAATTTTAATTATTAACGTAAGAATAAACAAAACAATGGATAATAATGCTTAAAAGTAGTGTTATAATTGGTGGCCTTATATACGAGTATATATGTAGTTATAGCTCCAAAAGACTTCGTCGAGGCAACCTTCAAATGGAAGAATACAGTTAAAGATCAGCTCTGTACAGTATGTACCGTACACCACACTATACACACACCTACAAGACTCGTCTCTAGACACCAATGACACATAAAACAAAACGACTTTTCCCGGTCAACCCAAAACAGCGCCATAACCGCACATAATTCCCATTTTCACCTTACACTATCGCACAGTGGGGTCTTTACCATTTTATCACAAAAATAGATCACAACAATCGCATCTCAGGGGAACTTTGCCAATTAAGATAGCAAGAGGAAGGGCCTAAATCAAGTCTCAGAAAGAAAGGGCCGGTGATAAATATAGGGAAGATTGGTGGGGGGTCCGCTGGGTAAATGTGAGAAAAATGGGCAGTGGCGCGCAACCTATCTGATCTTCGGTTGCGTATATTACGAGGGGCGTGTGTTACACCGTGGGCTCACCTGCAGGCTCAGTAATAATAATCATCATATCGTCACGCCTTTCCCCCGAGGGGGCTGGCAGAGTTGTAATACAACACCCACACTTCGCCAGACGATATTCAGTCCCAAATGTGATAGGGGCGAGCCTGTCGCCATACTTCGGGCTCCAGCTGATGACATACTATACGCACATATGATCACACAATGAACAAATTGGTGCGTGCCGTCGGCTGGGTTCGAACCCCTCTGGCTTGAGAGGCGTACCTTCTCCCAACTAGGCTGCCATCGCTCGCATATAATTTATTTAACATAATAATATAATATTATTTTAATATATTATATATAATAAATATGTATAATATAATATTATATTCGGGACACTTGTAAACATAGTCGTCTGACCCCAAACTAAGCAAAGCTTGTAATCAGTCTCTGGCCGCCATGGCCAGAGACTGATATACATACATTTTATTTTAAAAAATACATACTTAAATAGATAAATAACACCCAGACATAGAGCAAACACAAATGTTCATCACATGAATTTGCCCATGGTGGAAATCGAACCCACGCCCTCTAGCTCAGAAGGCAGGATCACTACCGACTGAGCCACCGAGGCAGTCAATCAAGTCAGTCAGTCAATCAAGTCAGTCAAGTAACAATCACGAGAGTAAAAAAAAACAGACTATAAAGTCTGTTTTTTTTTACAGGAGAAATCATCTTCTGTATTTATATACTCTTGTCTCTTGTCTCTTGTCTCTTGTCTCTTGTCTCTTGTCTCTTGTCTGTCTTTGTCTCCAACTGACAGCGTTTCATTAACAGTGCCATTTTAAGAACGCCTGCGGATCGCGGTGCAGACCACATTGTTGCTGGCAGCAGAGGCCGATCGCAGAATTTCGGCGCTCGGAATGTAGGTTGCGATTTTGGTAGAAATGCTGTTACTTGCCTTCCAAGGCCGAAAAATTGACGCCAAGATACCACCGGTATCCTACTAATATTTTAAACGCGAAAGTTTGTAAGAATTGATGGATGTTTGTTACTCTTTCACGCCAGAACGGCTGAACAGATCAGGATAAAATTTGGCACAGAGATAGATTATAGTCTAGAATAGCACTTAGGATACTTCTCAGCCGCGGGTGTAACCGCGAGGCGCAGCTAGTACATTATAAACGCGAAAAACTAGGAAAGTGAAAAGTCTGCATAGACCTGTTATTTTCCATTTCTCAAATACCAAAAAAAGCAGCAACTCAACTACGGTGTAACAGTCATCCTTCACTACGTATCTGTGATACTTCGCCTAACAAGTATTAACTGATGCTTCCAAGATATTGATTTCTAATCTTAGGAAATCTCTTTTCTTTATAAAAAGACTTATGCATAACCAAATGTAAGAGAGACTCGGGGGAATAGGATATTTTTACAAAAGGAAACGTCTCGAAGCGGAAGGTAATAAATCTTTTTTTCTCGTGTTTTTTACTAGCTGCGCTCCGCGATTTTCCGGTTTTCCCACTTTTTAAGAATAAAAAGGGCCCTGTCCGTCGTCGTGGTGCACTGGTGCTTGATTTTAAGTCCGGTTTAGCTGAGGGGTCAAAAATAGAACATAATTTTGAATTTGTTGTTAGAAAACGTTGTGGGGTGAAATATGATGTATTGTCAAGGATTGAGAAAGGAATGCTTAGATGGTTTGGACACATTGAGAGAATGGATGAAAGGAGATTGACGAAACTGATCTACAAGGCGAGTGTGAATGGCCAAGTTGGTAAGGGTCGGCTTAGGCGAACGTATCTTGACCAAGTCGAAGACGTTTTAAAGAAAGGCCAGGCCAGGAGTACCCGAAACCAACGACCGTGTATGAAAAGACTCATGGAAGTAGAATAAGCGAAAGATGTATGCCAGGATCGTAGCAAGTGGAGAGAAGTGGTCTCTGCCTACCCCTATGGAAAACAGGCGTGACTATATGTATGTATGTATGTAATTTTGAAGCTAACAAGTTTGCAAAATACAATATCTTAACCATCAATAATAATAGTAGGTTATGCACCGAGGGGACAGTGTCTTACGTAGCGGCTTATTGAACCCTGAGCGTAACGAGGGGCTCTAGAATTAATTAGGTTCATGCCACTCAACACGACAACACTGCTTTATCCCAGAGGTGAATACTCTACTTTTCACACCTCCTGCGAGGCAATAAAAAAGAACTGTGAATATTTGTTGTACACCATGATTCAAGTATATTATTATGGTTTAATTATAGTATAATAATTTACTAAAATATAAATATCCATATATATAATGTCAGGGAAAGTCGGGAGCGGAACCGTCACATCTCACTTCTGATGTCGGGGAAAGACGGGAAGGCCAAGGTGTCGTGTCTGACTTCTGATCCGTGAACTCGTCATCACGGGCATCTATGGTGGGCGTTAGACTCCAAGAACGTTGAAATAACTATATAACTACAGTGTCGACTTTTCACTATTTTTATTATGCATACACTTAGATTACTTTATCAGTGAAGGATTACAACAATCATTAGCGATTTAGAGTAATGAGTTTGCGAATAACCATTGCGTGCGATCGCCCTCAACCAAGTCAAGTGAATGAATGACTGACAGACATGACGTTCGCCCGCCAGCGCCATTCCAAACGCTACTTCATTCGGTGTTAACTGCTCTAAATTGTCATAAATATAAATCGATTAATCGTCAAAAATAACATAACAACTCCCAAAATATACTGATTTTCTTTATATGACGATGTCACGCTCCTGCATATTTTATGCAAACACTTCAACTTGTAAACCTCCTCCATTTCGTCGGCTAAAAAAGGTTTACTCTGTAGGTAGGTATACACTTTAATCAGCTTAGCTATACTAATGCTAGTGTTTCCGAGATTTCATAAAAATAAACAATACTGCGTAAAATCTTTCTAACTGGTTATTTTACTTATTCAAGATACTAACATTTTATTCTAACGGTACCAGTACGTTATGATAGCATCCTCTCGGGAAATCTATACATTTTGCAAGGTAAAAGTTGAACAAGTTTGGTTAACGTCTTTTACGTTATGTGGCTATGAAAACTATCCAAACTTTTCGTTTGTTCGCTTGTTTTCTTAAGTATTTTGTGCTTGAGTTAGGGTCCACTATTGAGATATAAGTACCACGTACTAGAGAAGTTGTTCGGAACAAAAAACATTACGTAACTTCATGACAGCGCGGCCTGCCCGCGTGGAGTGACTACAGGTTTGCTGTAGCGCTAAAATATTCGTCTAACCAAATCATTAAAAACATGCAGCGCTAGGTTGCCGTTGTCTTGCTCCTTACACAATCACACAGCGTGCGTGTTGAAGCGTCACTAATGTGAGGTGTACGGATTGCAATACAGTACAGTAGACGAAAGTTAATGTTCGGATGATGAAATCTAGTACGCAGTACATATTTATAATATATCGATAGGGTCAACACACAAAACTAGGATGTGTCGTCGCAACGTTGAAATTTAGAGCTGACAAGATGCATCTTATAGTAGGGGAGCGCAATCTATTGCCGGGAGCGGCAATAGACCCGATGAAAAGGTATACATTATTTAACATTTTTTTCTTCTTATCATCTAAGTTTTGCAACCCAATAGGTATCTATAATGCTCGAAAAAATCCCCATTTAACATCGTGGGCTCCCCTACAATTAAGGCGCAAATGCAGGCCGGAGGTAAGGCGAGGACGCGCACGGAAAAAAATGGTTTAGTTGTGGCAACTAAATCTGTTTTGCTGCCTATGTCTTAGCTGCTGCACCGAATATCTTCGAAACACTGGCAAAGTTTTGTTGACTACGACAAAGACTGCTTAGCTACTATTCAAAATAAAATTTTGCTAGGAGAATCACACTCAAGTTGCAGTTACTACAAATTACTTAACTGAGTTTACTAAATTTGTTATCTATATAAACAAAACAAATTCGAATGTTTCAATTAGCTATCAGAGCAAAATATTTTAACTACTTTAAGATAAATTATTTACCTGCTATTGCTAATTGACATTATCTACATTAACCAGTCTTTTCTATTACAGTTATTTCCATGTCGTATGTGAAATTTTAGACGGCAAGCGGGATATTTTGTGCTGTTCCTAATGTTGTGATCTAATAGCATTGTGTGAGACATATCATTATGTAAAGATGATGAAGATATGTTTTAGTAGGTATGTTGTTGTAGCAAAGTATGATAGCTGTCTTAGTGAATTAATATTTAGCTGCACCTCACAAGAGTTTTAACTGTGGTTATAAATTTGGTTTCATACTGTAACAAAACTACTTAGTTGCGTGATTAATTTCCTTTTTGTAAGGCAGCAATTTAATTAGTGGCATAGAATTTAGTAGTAGCAACTAAGTTAAATAGCTATCCCACGTTTATATGTAACCGAACGTATCAATTGTTTTACTTTAAAAATAAGTAAGTAGTAATTGAATTTGTAACTGCTACTAAGACTTTAATTATTCGACCAAAATAAATTTTATGAGATACTAGCTGCGCCCCGCGGTTTCATCCGCGGTCCCACAGGAACTGTTTATTTTTTCGAGAAGTACCCTATGTCCTTTTCAGTACCCCAGACAACATGTATGCAAAATGTCAAAACGATTGATTGAGTAGTTGAGACGTGAAAGCGTTACAAACAAACAAACTCACTTTCGCATTTATAATATTAGTTAGGATGTCTGGCGCTCACCGGTCGAGCAAGGTAGATGATGATGACGATTTGTCTGGTGTTCGACACAGGCGAGGAAGAGCATAGGCTCGGGGAGGTGCCCAAAGGGGCTAGCGCTCAGGGGGCCGTGGTCGTCTATAGCGTTATATCTAAGCATTCCCGCAGCTCCCGCAGCAGGAGTTTGAGCTCCTCAGCCTTGAAAAAGTAGCCTATGTCCAGGACATAAGCTATATCTGTGCCAAATTTTATCCAGATATTGAATATTAATTATATTGATAAGAACCAGTAAGTGCGCTGGCGAAACGTACCTAAACTTCTGAGTGACACCTCCCTGGTAGTGTTTACTTACTTATAAACTTTTTAAGCCTGTTTCCCACATTATATTTAAGTACTCGTACTCCCTAAACACGTAGGTAACCATTGGAAGAAATGAAATTGTAGCTCAGAATGTACCTAGGTTATCTTAAATAGTAAATACACATCGCCACGCCTTTCCTCCGAAAGGGCTGGCAGAGGTGTATTACAACACTTACACTTCGCCGAACGATATTCATATGCAAATATGACAGGGGTCTGTCGCCTGTACACCGGGCTCTAGTTATACAATATAGCAGATGACATTAAATACCTACGCACATATTTTCACACAATGAACAAATCGGTGCGCTCTTTTGGCTGAAATTGAACCGGCTCCTTTTGAGTTTAGAAGCAAGCCTTCTCCAACTCGGCTAAAATTCAACTAGCGAAAATGCGTAAGAAAAACAGAAAGCAGAGCAAAATAAGCTCTCGCTCGCTCTACTACGACTCATGTTAGCCTGTCTGGGCTAGTGTGTGAGTAGTGTGCTAGTAGTGAGAGAAGTGTGAGAAATTAGTTAAGTACATCTTCATAAGTCTTCGCGATGTGAGCTTTTCGTAGGTAGGTACTTATTTCTTCCGCGTTGCAAGGGCACAAACGACGGGAGGGCAGTCCGCGTCACCGCGTCATCTCTGCGCTCATTATTATTGTTAGGTAGGTAGGTACAATAACCTAACTTAGGTAGGTACTAACCATTAAGCATTATTTTATTGATGAAGACAAGAATATTTCATACCTACGTAGATGCATTTATGCGTACGTAAGTTGATTGTTTTCTTTGTGCTTGTTGTATTACTTTTGTTCCTTACTTAATCGACCAAGCGAGCATTTGAGCAAAGCGTCTATGCTTCAGCTTAAAAAAAAGGCCTTCGTCCACAGGCCGATACAAACGGAATTTCCTAAAATTTTGTTAATAGACTCACTGCTTAGATAGATTTAAAAAAAAAATCTGTCTAATCATCGAACCTGCTCACAAAATTTCACGTGAATCGGTTCAGGAATGCAACCTGTAGAGGAAAACAGATGTCGGCCGCGAGGTCTACAGCTCACAGAGCCACTAGTTGTTATTAGTGTCTTACCATAGTATACCTACATACCTAGGTACTTAGATATTTTTCAATACATAATTAAATATATTTTAACACCCAGACATAGGACAGACACAAATGTTTGCCCTAGGTGGGAATCGAACCCACGCCAACAAGCTCAAAAGGCAGGTTCACTACCAACTGAGCCACCAAGGCAGTCGGTTGTTTTTGGTTTTATTAGTTTTCTTACAAAAATATCTATGCATGGGTAAGTAAGTAGGTATACAGGTAGGTATAGGTAATTAGACTACTTAGGCGTTAAACTTCGAGGCTTAGAATTTATAAATTCTGAAATGTTATTCTGTTAGCATTACTGGCCTCATGTCTGCCATGCATGGTGTAAACTTCGGTGCATTATTAGTGCCTACCTGACAAGTGACTTATGTAGTTATCTAATGCGGGACCTACATAATGAGTACCTATATCCATCATCGCTATAGTTGTGCGACACACAACATTTAGATGTACCTACCTGTGAAGTTAGTAATACTAAATAATTCATAATTGGTATATGCCGGAACTGTACCATACATATACCTACCTACGTAGGCACAAGTACGTATAGACGCACACAATTTGTTTACCTACCTAACTAGAACAGAATACGTTTTTCTGTACCTACCGCGGTTTTGATAGATTGGTAGATAGGTACCTACTTCTGATCCGTGTCTAAGATTTTGCTAAACACGCTTATTAGGTACTTTACCTAGGTAGGTATATTGTATACTTGTAAAAAAATGTTAAGCTATGATAACCTAGTTTGAGAAAGCCTACCTCACACCAATGTGCGGATTGTATGTCATCTGCTAACATGACATGACTGGAGCCCGGTTTATGGCGAAAGGATCGCCCCCCGTCACACTTGGGACTGACTGTCGTCCAGCGAAGTGTGGATGTTGTATTATACCTCTGCCAGCCCCTTCAAGGGAAAGGCGTGACGATATGTTATGTTTTGTTATGATAAAAACATAAATAGGTTTATAAATATTTATAGATTCATTTGTCGAGCCAGTTTTAATTTTTTTTCAAAATGGTGGAGATAAGTTTTTTAGCGATTTTGAAATACTAAAAATACATGAATATATACATATTCACTTACAAAAAGTTTCATTTCATTTCGTAATTCGTATCGTATCGTAACGTGTGTGTTCACGTGAATTTGGTTGCGTTACGGCGTTAAAATTGGAAGAAAAAGTGATTATAGTGTTAAAAAAAGGATTTTTCATTTGTGGAAAGGAAATCAGAAGAAGTGAATTCTAGGGCTACAATGCCGCCCAAAGATAAATTCAAAAGTAAGTAAGTACCTACTTTGCATTGCATTATTTTATTATGAGCTTTTATACCTACCTACTATGAGTGCTTGCGTGTCCAGATACAGTAATCTATCTACTGATAAGATTTTCCGTTAGAAAAGTGGCAAGCTGCAAAAACCTAGCCGGCTGTACAGGTTTGCATCGCACTGACATCTCGCAATTGATGTATGGAGTTGTACCGATTTTGCCCATATTCACACTTTAGAACCGCGATCTTTCTATTGCCAAGCTTGTAAATTAGCCAAAAGTTTGATGCCTTTATATTGCAAGTTGTTTACGCCAGATATCTGTAGGCATTATAGATAGAAAACGATACCTACGAAAGCCGGCGGCATCCACAAAGCCGCGAGATACCTGTGAGGGGAGACGGAGACGTAAACTCCCGGCCTTTCGGCGTGCGAGCATCGCACGCGCTAAATCAGTCAGTTGTCGGACTTGTCGGTGAATGACTGTCCCGCGCACTCGCGTCTGCTCGCACGTAAAATTTCGGCAAACTTTAACTTCGCATTAAAAAAGTTTAAATTGTTTATATTGAACTAATAGTGCTTTTATCAGTGCATGGTGTACACCGGGCCGGGTAGAACCTGGCGTGAACTTAGCACCCCTGGCCGAAACACAAGTACTTAGGTACCTATAGAACACATGTGTTGCAAAAAAATAACGTAAGCTTTTAAAGATGAAAATATAGAAGCTCATCACCTACCTCTATTGACCGAGTATTTTTGGAAAAACTGTTGCCGAAAATAGGACAGCGAACTATATTTGTCACTTTAAAAACATGCAGAAAGTAACTATAACTTATTGCAATAAGTACTTCTAATTGATGTTTAGCATTTTAAATCACTAATAATTGTCGAGTCCTAACATATATGCTGTTTACAGGTAATTCCTAGAAAGAAAGAAAAATTGTTGGGCGCAACAAGTGTGAAGTGTGTACAGTGTAGTACAACACCCATACTTCACCGGACGATATTCAGTTCCAAATTTGACAGGGGGCAATCCTGTTACTATATATCGGCTCCAGTCATTGGTGCGTACCTACCATCGGCTGGTATCACTCTATTTTGCAACAAACTTAATGCATCAAACAGGACTACAATACAGTAAGTATATTTGTGATTTAAACGATTCTGTATGTGTTAATTGATTCTGTTTTGGTCATTATAAATATGCAAGGTTTAATGTAGGGTGCGAAGTGGTGGCGGCGGCGGCGGAGTGAACTAGCAACTCCGATTCGAGGCGACTGGAAAAATGTACCTAGATATTGCCGTCTCACGTCAGTGCATGATACGCAGCCTAGTGTGAAGAGCCGGCCGGCGTCTGTCCTTCTACTGGTTACCTACATTTCTCAACCGAATCTCGTGAAATTTTGTGAACAGGTTCTATAATGATTCAGAATTTTTTAGCTGGTTTCGGTTTTTTTCAAAATGGCGGAGATCTAGGTAGGTAATATGATTTTATTTTTCAAAAAAATGCGAGCTGTATAAAAGACAGATCCGAACATAAGAAGCACAGACGCTTCGCTCGCTAACGCTCGCTCGGTCAACTATGTTTGCTGTCTGACGGTAACGCAACACGTATAAATAACGTATACGCGCCGCTATACAGACAGTCATCAAAAGCGAAATACCTATACCTACTTACCTACGTATGAGCATAGAAGATATCTCTAATTGGAGGTATGCAAGGTATGCAATGGCAAGGGTACCTAAACCTAAAAAGTATTAAAAACAATAGTAGGTACCTAACTTCTATCTCTATTCTATTTGTAGCGTTTCCAAGGCCAAAACGGTTGAACGGAAACTGACGAAACGGAGGAGGTTTACAAGTCCGAGCGTATGTAAATAGGTACGAGTATATACCTATTACTTATATATTTTTGTTAATGAGCTAAGTGCCGTGATAACACGGCACTTACGTGATAGTACGAAAAAAAAAACAGGGAGTAGGTATAAACCTACTCCCTGTTTTTTTTTTCGTACTCGCGATCAGAGTTTTACTGAGAAACATCGTTTATTTTAAAACATTATATTTTTATGTCAGTACGCCGAGTAGTACCTACCACGGATTACTTACTAAGTTTCTACGTAAGAGATAAATCACTTCGTCAGAAATTGTCAATACCTATTGTTGTAATAGCCTATTCTTTTGAATCACTAGACGCTGTGAACCAAAAAGACCTACGACCGTAAAGCATAGAACAAGTAATAAAAGCGTAAAGTGAGTTTCGCACCGTGCCGCCCGCCGCGTGTACTAACTATTTGGTAATCTGTTACACGGCTTTCGGTAATCAGCTGGTATCGGCTGGTAGTTAATCAGCGCGCAAAGTACAGGGGGTCTACCATGATGGTTTTGGTTACGTTTTGTTGCCGACGCTGAGCGCTTGTGAGTCATATCGCTGCCCAATAAGGTTCACGGTCGAGTAGCATACGCGCTAAGATCAAATTGAATTGCAATAATGTACCGCACGGAACGGCAACGCCGCTTTTAAGCAAAAATTTGAATTTTTGGGCGCGAAAACTGTTTTTGATTATTACGTGGAAACTACAAGGTCTAGGAATCTGAAAATTTTGCTGCCTATGTCAGCAATCATGCTTTAATTTAGGCCCTTTAAATGAAAACTCTACGTTTGATAGTTTCGTTGATTCAACATGTGTCAGCTGATGTGACGTAACTTCAGCTTACACATACCTAGGTATTAGCTTATAACTCGGAAAGTATATGACCCAGAGACTTGAAAATTTTGCTGCCAATGGCAGCAATTATGCTTTAAAATTTGAGCTAAAATGCATAGTCATACCTTCTTTCGTTCGGAAGATATGAGATGTGTAGCAATCTATAAATGGGCAAACCGTGTGTGGTTAGCACACAACCACGTCTCGTTTAGGTTTTATGTTATTTTTATTTAAAGCCAACAATGTTTTATGGTTTTGATGATTTATTTATTAAGTACCCACCTATGTTTTTTTTATTTACAGATGGAAAAAAAGTGAAAATGTTTAGAGCAATGACAACACTATTTCCTATAAAAGCTATAGTCATGAAGAAGAAACGGCAATGGAGACCGTCCCGGTTTGGACACAAAGGCTGATGCAATTTTTAAAAGTAAGTATATTATAGCTACAATTCTATAAATATTTGAAACTGTGTTGATTATCATTTCAGGAATAATGAAAAATTTTAACGTTAGCTTTATTGTTACCTTAGCTGTCAAAACCATATAAAACCAAACTACTTGGGTACATGTATTTAATATGTTTTTTTTTTCAGTCTGCCGCCGAAATCCAGTCGCATTACCTAAAAAAGAAAAGTTTCGAGGGCTGAATGTTGGGCCCCAGCTGTTTGCCGTTTCTCCGGATGAAGACAAAATCTCTGAGTGCTTTCTGATATTTAATAACATTACAGCCTTTGACATTTTTTATAAATCATTTCATGCCTTGTTGCCAAGGCTTAAGTAAAAATTTAAGTATATAATGGAAGTGGTGTTCTTATTATTAGTTAAAATCAATTAGAGGAGGGATATTAATATTTGTACTGAATGCAGTCAACTTGTTTAATAACTTGTTTACTTGTTTAACAACAACAGACTTAACAACAGACTTGTTTGTCAATTATTTTTGAGAAGCATTTATTAAACTTCATAAACAATTGTTTTTTTTTTGTTAGAGCTTCTATTCACCGAATATGCGATGTGTATAGGTACATATATATACTTGAAGCATGATTGTTAAGTATTAGTAGTAAGTAGTAACAGCTCTGTTAATTAGCTATTCTATTACACCACAAATTGCATTTGTCAAGTAGTTTGTATAGCTGTGGCTGTGAATTGTTTGTTACTTGTGCTAAGTGATTTAGTTGCGTGATCTAAAAGCTGCAATTCTGCACATCGAACGTTGATGCGACGCAGCGACAGATTGAGTGCGTAATTTAAGGAAATGTGCCATGCGTATGCTTTATACATTTCCTTGTACATATTAAAACTTGCACAGTCTCACGCCTTATCTGCTGCCACTTCGCGTCACATTCTTTATGTAGACAGAAGCCTTAATAACACGCCACTAAAATCATTAGCATGAGCCGCAAACTACTCACAGCCATAGCTAAACTACTTATCAGCTGCAGCTACGGTGGTGTAATGAAATAGCAAATAAACTTAGCTGCTACTACTAATACTAATAGTTCAGGCTTCAAAGTATATTAGCTGCCCCAGATAAAAATATTAGGTCTCGCAACTAAAACCCTTAGCACAGGTAACAAACACAATTCACAGTCACAACTAAACTACTTGTCAGCTGTAGCTACGGTGGTGTGATGGAATAGCAAATTAACTTAGCTGCTACTACTAATACTAATAGTTCATGCTTCAAAGTTTATTAGCTGCCCCAGATAAAAATATTAGGTCTCGCAACTAAAACCCTTAGCACAGGTAACAAACACAATTCACAGCCACAACTAAACTACTTGTCAGCTGTAGCTACGGTGGTGTGATGGCATAGCAAATTAACTTAGCTGCTACTACTAATACTAATAGTTCATGCTTCAAAGTTTATTAGCTGCCCCAGATAAAATTATTAAGTCTCGCAACTAAAACCCTTAGCACAGGTAACAAACACAATTCACAGTCACAACTAAATTACTTGTCAGCTGCAGCAAAGTCTTGTTAGTAGTTATCACTAATATTGTTAGCGACCACAGCTAAAAATAGATAAGATCGTTAGCTGCTATAGCAAATATTAGCAAATAATATTTGCAACTACTGCTAATTATTGTTAAGATTGTTAGCAACTACTGCTAAGTATTGTTAAGATTGTTAGCTGCAACAGCTAAATTCGTTCAGCTAAAAACAATTTGCTACGCTAACAAAAAACTTAGCTGTCCCTATAGTTTGAAAGGATTTTTGCTACTACAACTAAAATTTAGTAACAGCAGCTAATTTTTTTTTTCCGTGCGGTACGGGCAAGGATTAAGCGCAGTGCCTAGAACTAGAAGAAGCGAAAGATGTGTGCCAGGATCGTAGCATGTGAAGAGAAGTGGTCTCTGCCTACCCCTATGGGAATCAGGCGTGACTATATGTATGTATGTACATCATTATCAATGTACCCGCATATCATTACTCTTTTTCTACATGACTGGAGCCCGGTTTATGGCGACAGGCTCGCCCCCTGTCACATTTGGGACTGAATATCGTCCGGCGAAGTGCCCCATATGTTTTGTTTTTCTAAGCAGTCGGGTCAAAAGGACATTTGAATTGAGATACCAATTTATCATCTCGTACATATTCCTAAAGAAACACGAGATATAGATATAGACAGCCTGATACTTAAAGAAGTCCATTACATTCAAAAGTTTCATATTTTACGTTTTTCAGATAAAAATCCTTTTCAGTACCTCTATTAAACACCAATCTCGTAACTCAGAGTTTCTCCGAAAACTCCCAAGCGTTTCGTTAAAGAATATCATTTTCTTAGCAAAAAACGCTTTCATAAATTCTTCTTTAGGGTCATGATCTGCTGGTGCTTGCGTTTATTGTGATTTGTGTCTATGAAACTTAATAATAATAATATTAATAATAATAATTTATTGAACAAAATATACAGTGCTTACAGATAAAAGTTAGTAACTGATTCTTTTAATTAACTTCAAAGCTTAATTTTAAGGTTTTCTTGTAGTTTTATGTTTTTTTTTTACGTTTGATTATGTTAGTGGTTAGTAGGTACTGTTTCAGGTTCTGTAGTTACATTTCAAATTTAAATTAATTTGATTGAAAAGATTGAAAAAAAAAACAATGCATCCATTCTTTTTTGTTGCTTCTATGCTATTTTTTCCATGATGGTTGTTGTCATTGTTTTTAGTTGCTTTTAGTGCCTGTTGTTCAGTTTTTTGTGTTTTCAATCGTTTTAGCTAGGTATTTATTTCATAAAAAAGGAATAACCGTTTACAAACTTAGTCATAGCAGCCTTGATTTATTTATTTACACACGCAATGTAAATAAAACATACACACAAATAAATTAAATTTAAAAAAAACCAGACACAGATTTTCATAAAATATAGCTAGGAACACTCCCGGCTAATTCTCCTTTCAAACAAAAATACAAAATCAAAACAGGGCATTCGTTCGAGAGCTACGAGGCCACAGACACACATACACATACACACACACGCACACACCACACACACACACACACACAGGGACATATCAAACTTATAACACCACGTCGTTTTCGCGTCGGGGGTTGATTTCGTTAAGTTTCGTCTTCAGTGCCCAGTGAGCCACAACCCTAAGTACCGAAGCACAGCTTTGTGCAATAAATAACGTTTAAAATTAATTATCCTCGTTAGGCCAGCTAAGATATTGAAAATAGAAAATGTGCTCGGATTTAAAATAAGTGACAGTGATCAAGCTGAAGCTTTATGTACTTACTTCGTTAGAGCTTTATCTGTACGTCAGTTTACTTAGAATTTTGTAACCGCGCCTTCGTTCACGTTTATTCAGAATATGGTATCCAGAAACCTTCCTCGTGATATACTGTAACTAATTATCAAATTTCATCAAGATCTGTTCAGCCGTTTAGTCCTGAAAAGCTTACATACAGACAGACATACAGAGTTATTTTCGATTTTATAATAATTAGTAAGGACTACGTACGTCCCACGGTTTTACTCACGGTTAAAAAGCAGCATATGTCATGTATCCAGGGTGTCAGCTACCTCCATAACATATTTTTAATATATAAAATATATACGTAAAAAATATTTAAATAAATAGTAAAATTGGTCGTTGGTAAAGTTACAAACACACACACACACACACATTCACATACTTTCGCCTTTAATATAATATTAACTAGCTCATCCTAAATTCTAAATAAAGGTACACGTAAGCAAAACGATTCATCTGTTCATCTCTCACCGTTCCAAACGTATAGAAATTTTCATTTTCCCGTTCTCTACCTTCGAGCCCTTGCAATAATGGAATGACCTTTGTTAACTCCTGACAATGGACAGAATGGACTGCAGATGTTCTTTGTTATTACATAACATGAGTTTATTAAGAGCTCTGCCAGCTGAGATAAAAAATGCGTTTGACTGAGATCCGATTATGTACTCGTATTTGTTAAGATAAAAAAATGTGTTTAAGATTTTATTATGGAAACTGACGTGGTTTTCACACGTTATGATTTATGAAACAGGAATTACTTATGTACGATTTAGTCGATTATTCCGACTATAGTTTCAAACGCATTCGGCGGTCTTTATCAAGGCGAGTGCGCGCGCGTGGCTGCGTCTCGCATAGCACTCACTTAAACTATAGTCTATAGTCTGGAAACTATAGTCGGAATAAACGACTAAATCGTACGTGAGTAATTCCCGTTTCATAAATCATAATGTGCTTAAAATTGTTTTAAGATGAAAAAAGGTCAAGGATTGAATTCAAATAATTGCAATGCGTTTATCTTTTAGAGTCTAAGTATGTTAATATTTAGTCGATTGATCAGCTGTTAAACCTCTGTTGAGCAGTTAGCTTAAAAGCGAGTTATAAAGATAATCCCAGCTTCTGTAAGTGGCCCTGAGTTGCCCTAAGTTCTTTCAGATCCATGTGGACGCCCTATATCAATTTAAAAGGAGTAATTTACATTAAAAAAAGTACTTTACTTAATAAAAATACACTTTACCCATCTAGAATACTAGACAGCTTAGCAAAGAAATGCCTTTCAACTTTCAAGGCGGGAACATAAATGAAATTACGAAAGCACCATGACTCGATGGTGCTCAACCTTTATTGCCAGTCACCGCCGCCCCTTTCTAAGTAATTGCAAAATACCAGTTGTGGACTGGTCACGTTTTCGATGCCTGAGTGATGAGTAAGGCACGGGGTAAAAATAAAGGTGTCCAGTGTTAGGTAGGGTTACCATGTCTCAGAATTTTTTGACTTTTTTATGAGAGTAGAGATTTAGATGTTTAAAAAATAACTCAATATAATTTTAAAAAAAATGTAAGTATTATGATTTAAAACACGGGAATTACTCACGTACGATTCAGTCGATTAGTCGATTATTGAGTGCTATGCGTGACGCTGCCGCGCGCGCGCACTCGCCCTGATGAAGACCGCCGAATGCGGTTGAAACTATAGTCGGAATAATCGACTAAATCGTACGTGAGTAATTCCCGTTTCATAATCATAATGTGTGAAAACCACGTCAGTTTCCATAGTAAAAATGTAAGTAATTCGCTCGTACTGATGCCACCCGTGCCAACGCGCGAACATGACTTCCGCCCGAAAATCGAGTTCCGTGCATTAGATAAATAATATTATATGACTTTTTTAGTTGCAAACTACATTTGAGATAAAAAAAAAACTGAAATTGCGACTAATAACCAGATTTTTTTAAAGAAAATCAGATTTTTCTCAGACAATCAATCAGTCGTCTTTGCAAATTGTACTTGCAAGAATAAAATAATGTTTCCGAAAATTTTATCGGTGTTGACAAATTGAGGTAAGTACTACCCATAGATTACGAGATCATTTTTCTCAGTTAAAAAATCAATCTTTATCACAAAGCGAATAGTTACTTATGTACTTATGCATTTTAGCATACATAATTATAACAGTCCGGTTTTTCTCCGGACTTAAATTTTAATCTGCCAACCCTACGTGAAGGGGTTTTGATTTAGTGAAAAGGTTGGGACAGCCTGTCTTGTCATTTGGACGGGGGAAATTGATTCGACACGTTAGCGGATATTGGGTAGACGTAACATCAATACGTGTAATACATACTGGTTAAATAATACAGATTTATTTTTAACTAGGGATGCCCCGGCTTTGCACGGTTGGCACGGTATTAAACCTTTCGTGAATAAATTATGTAACTGATTGTGAAAACCACATTGAAATCCATTGCCTGATTGATTTAGGAGGAGGTATTAGCGGCTATACAGATAAAAAAACAGTCGTGGTAAGTGACTTTTTGTTTTAAAAATAAGGTCAAAAACATTTAAGGGTTCCGCCACGCTCTGAATTTTCCACACAAACGCGATGTCTTATGTCATTAGTCCATAATACAAGTGACATATTTGTAGTTATTTAAGAATTATTAGAGAAGTAAAGTCATAAAAAATGATTGAAATTGCACTTTGTCACTCTGTAGATAATTTTTAAGGCTCTTCAGTATCTTTACTTGCTCTCTTCGCTCGCCGTCTTCTTCTAAGCGAAATGGCAATAGAAAAACTTTAGCCATTGCTAAGGTAGTCGAAAGTGGTCGCCGGACCCTTAAGAGTTTTTTCTGTCAGTTTTTTTCAATTCAATTTCTTTCAATTTTTTTCAATGTCAATTTGTGTTTTTTAATCCCGAACGAAAAAAAAATTGTTTGCGTAGGTTACCTACGGACAAGGTTCTTTTTTTATAACTGACTAGGCATATGTGGCAGGCGTATGTGGCAGGCGTATGTGGCAGGCGTATGTGGCAGGCGAGTCAGTGGTTAAAACCACTGACTCGCCTGATTGAAAGCGACGACGTTATCAAAGATCGTGATCGCTTGACTAGGAGATACCTGTTCACTTTTTTCTTGAACAGGAATAATTTCTTTGAACAATTAGACTTGTGATGATAAGTAGATTATCTCATTTTGATATAATTTTCTATTAGTATTCGCAGACTCTGAGACCTTGCGAATCTTCACAATCCCTAGTCCGTATTAGCTTATATTAAACTATTGTTGGACTATATCTATACTATCTTGGGGTCGTTTTTTCATCTACTTCATCTAAACCGATTTCCCGGAAACTTTATATACACACATTTAGTTCCCGTAACAATCCTGTTTTATCCAGTAAAAGAAGATCAAATACTAAAAATAAATTGTTCAAAACAAGTAACATTATTAAAGAAAAACAAAAACCCGACTGGAAAATGTTGTACCCTATGTCACTTCCACTGTCAAGACGATTCAAATGACACCTCGAATGTCGAAATCTATCCAGCAGTGTAAGCTATAGGCCGTGCCAAAGAAACCTCATACATACATACCCACATATCTACCTAAATACGGACACGCACTCGATAAACATATCCCTCCTTCTTGCCCAGTTGAATAAAAAGAATGACAATGACGACAAAAATACACAATATAACATTTCGTCACGCCTTTCCCCCGAGGGGGCTGGTAGAGGAGTAATACAACACCCAGAATTCGCCGGGCGATATTCAGTCCCAAATTACCAGGGGGCGAGCCTGTCGCCATACACCGGGCTCCAGTCATGTAGCAGATGACATACAATACGCACATATGTTCACACAATGAACAAATTGATGCGTGCCGTCGGCTGGGTTCGTACCCGATCCTCTCTGGCTTGAGAGGCGGGCCTTCTCCTAACTAGGCTACCATCGCTTACACAATATAATCCACCCCATAACCCTTGCTCTATCAAATCGTGTCACCATATGTTTTCACTCTCTTCCGAGGGAAAATCGTGTCACCATATGTTTTCACTCTCTTCCGAGGGAAAATCGTGTCACCATATGTTTTCACTCTCTTCCGAGGGAAAATCGTGTCACCATATGTTTTCACTCTCTTCCGAGGGAAAATCGTGTCACCATATTATGTTTTCATTCTCTTCCGAGGGAAAATCGTGTCACCATAATATGTTTTCACTCTCTTCCGAGGGAAAATCGTGTCACCATATGTTTTCACTCTCTTCCGAGGGAAAATCGCCGATCATTGCTTAAATAAATTGGCGAGCGTCATGTACCGCTCCACGGGACGGACGCTAGTAATGTAATGTCCTACCTTCATGGTTGCAAGGCTTAGAAAAAAGCGGACATTGAATTTATTCAAGTACTAGCTGCGTCCCGCGGTTTCACCCGCGGTTAAAAAGTATCCTATGTGCTATTCTAGACTTATAATCTATCACTGTGCCAAATTTAATTTAGATCTGTTCAGCCGTTCTGGCGTGAAAGAGTAACAAAGATCCATCCATCCATCCATCCATCCATTCTTACAAACTTTCAAGTTTATAATATTAGTAGGATTTTTTGAGTCATGAAAATCTATTTAAAAGCTTCAGTCGGCTGATGTATTCCTAATACAGATTTAGGACGAGTTGAGATTTTTTAAAATTATTTTGGGAGCGATGATAGCTTAGTTTGAGAAGGCCGCCTTTCGAGCCAGAGGGAGCGGGTTCAAATTCAGCCGACGGCACGCACCAATCTGCTATATGACTAGAGCCCGGTGTGTGGCGACAGGTCCGCCCCCTGTCACATTAGGGACTGAATATCGTCTGGCAAAGTGTGAGTTTTATATTACACCTCTGCCAGCCCCCTCGGAGGACAAGGCGTGACGATATGAGATTTTTTAAAAGAGGATGAGTTGACTGAGGATGAATAAAGACAAACCCACTTACCTCTTATATAAGTAAGAGGAAAGAGAAACGAGTTAGAAAATGCACAAGTTAGAAAACGCTTTCACGTTTTTAAGCCCACGAAAGGGCTGGCAAAGGTGTATTACACAACAACACTTCGCTGGATGCTATTCAGTCCCAAATGCGACAAGGGGCGAGCCTGTCGCTTTACACCGGGCTCGTTATGTAGCAGATGACATGAAACACGTACAAAATTAAATGTTCACTGAACTAATTGGAGATGCCTTCTGAGATCGAACCTGGGGGGCTATTCCTGCGCGTGAGATGAGATGAGATTTTATCTTGGTCACTCTCACGCCTATGACGTTTCAAACGGGAGCAACAAGGACGAAAAATGGTGAGATGAAAATCTCAAATCTCCGAATAAGGCCACTGGCTTCTTTGGCGTGAGAGTGCCTTCTCCAACCAGCAGGACTCCAACACCGTTTTTATCCGTGCTTAGATGTGACAAAGCTAGTATACGGATATGTTTGTCTCTTTCTCGCGGCACAAAAACTGTGGAAAGGCAATCTGTCTCTGGCCCGTGCTAGCCCAGAAGGCCTACCATAACATCTTACTGCCATGGTAGTTACGTTTTGTTTTCGACGCTGCGCGACCATGGGCCTTATTGCGCGGCGATACGGTTCGCAGTCGCGCAGCGTGGAAAACAAAACGGAACCATCTTGGCAATTAGATGTCTTTCGGGGGCTGAGCTACCCACGTCCGTAAGAGTGTACTCTATTCTGAATCCCTACACGTGGTCCCCGGGTAGTGCTAACCGGGTACCAACTCTGGTGGGAGGCTTCGGCCGTGGCTAGTTACCACCCAGCGGACCAAGCCATGCCGTGAAATGACCTAGTCGTGTTTCGGGATGTAGTCCGGTGTAACCGTTCCGAAGACGGGTCTGAGCAGTAACGCAATTGTAGCCCCTCACTCCAATGCCGTCTTTGTACTTCTTCACTCTACAAAACTTCAAGGCTAGAATGAATGAATACCTTATAGGTCGTTGTGCTCCATATTAGACCACATCGTCGCTAAACATCAGGCGAGTTGGTGGTCAAACGCCGACCTATTCTACATAAAAAATAAAATAAAAATGTCATGGTAGGCCATCGCTTTGTATTTGCAAATCGCTTCCTCCTCTCACTAAAACCACAGTTCCTGGGTACAGCAAGTCATGTGATCCCGTGGCGGCTTTTACTTCAGCCTACACATTAGAAGCTTCGCACGAAACCAACCCTTTAATGTACTCCTTTTACAATTGATGTCGGTAAGCTTTCTAATTTGCGATGTTGATCCTTTAGCATTGTGAAGGAGGAAAATGCTTGAGTTCCTAACACGTGTTGGATACACGTGTAGTTTGGATAGGTGTACAACTAAATGTATATGTATCCACTAGCTGCGCCCCGCGGTGCTACCCGCGGGTAAAAGTTACGGTATACGTTACAGGTGTCTAAAATTAGAGCTCGTTAGACAAACACCGACAAAAAACATAAGTGCACAAATTTTCGTCTTTATGATAGTTTTATTTTTCAAAAATGCTTATAGGGTTCGTTTAATTTGAACCTAAGCGTACGCGCATTTCAGCACCATTTAGTGAAACCCAACGTAAACTATAAGAGGTTTATGATGTAATACATTAAATCGAGATATAATGACATTAAATCGAGATTCAGGTTTACGTGTTTTAGGGATGCTTGCCATATACATACTCGTATATGCCATACTTGATCGAAATACTTTTGTCATACTTTCATTTCAATATTGCTCACTGCGAATAAGATACATTTGACATACCAATCCGTGTAAATTATTTTATTTGTCGAGCCATTTGAGCGTGAAGAACTAACAAACATACACACTTACACACTCGCCTTTATAATATTAGTGTGAAGTGTGATGTGATGCTATAATAATATGCTCCGCCAGGTATAGCACTCAGCAACACGTAGTGACGTCAATCGATGCTTAAGCAAGACCGAAATTTGTCATTAACAACAAGTTCGAAAGAGACGGATGACAATGATGTCAGTAGGTGTTTGCTGAATGCTAGACCTTGTTTTATTGGATCATGTATGTACATACCTACATCCAGATTTCACTGAAAAGCGCCAAATAAAAGAGGTAGTCGACAAACTTTTATTTTATTCAAGCAGTTTACTAGTGTGTGTGAGCTGTTGTTGTTTATTGATTGTTGTTGTTTTTTGTTGTTTTGTTTGTTGGTATCTGTGATTTGTTCTGCGGTTTTTGTTATATCTTTTTGGTTGTCATCTCGTTACTAGAGGTTGTTAGTATTTTAAAAGCATATAGTTATTATGATGTTGATCTTTGTTCTGAACAAAGTGCTAGTTATTTTCGTTGTTTGTGTTTTATTTGTTGGTGTCTGAGATTTGTTCTGCTTTTTTTTAAATAGCATTGTACTGTATTTTCTTTTAGGTGTCATCTCATTACTAGAGATTGGTCATACTCTTCGAGGGTTTATGATTCTTACATATCGTTTCCCTGAAGGAGCTGACAGAGGTGTAATACAACACCCACACTTCGCTGAACGATTTTAATTCCCAAACGTGACAGGGGGTGAGCCTGTCGCCATACACCGGGCTCCAGTCATGTAGCAGATGACATACAATAAACACACAGTCATGTTCACACAATGAACAAATTGGTGCGTGCCGTCAGCTGGGTTCGAAGCCGCTGCCTTTGACTTGAGAAGCAGGCTTTCTCCGACTAGGCTATCATGATTCTTGTGCTCAAGCAAACACACATCGACCAACGAGAGATAAAAGGCACAAAGTTTTCTCTATTTTTCTTTTATTGAATGGTTGTGGTCAAGGTTTACTAAATCGAAGTGTACTTAGACAACGTTTTTAGCGCTGCTGTTTCATTCACAAAACAGAATTAATTACACACAACGCAAAAAAACCCAACACCAACAACATCAAACAATGACAACAAACATCTTTGAAAAACAAACACGATATTCAAATTTTTTGAGCAGCCATGCAAGCAGTTTGCAAATATCGTTTTGCTCTACAACTTCCAAAGATGTTGGTATTCAGTGAAAAATCGCAAAAGCATCTGGAAATAAGTTTCCTAAACCAATAAGATGCGAAAATAGATTCAGTGCTCGCCTCACGTCAACTGCGGAATCGCGCCACCTTTTCAACTGCTCTCTTTCAAAGTGTTTACCTTTTCAGAATATGAAATGAAATGTCTGTTTATTCGGGTGAAACATGCACTGGTACAGAATAAATAATAGTGGTATACTCACTCTGAAGATAACTCAAGGCGGAGATAAATCTTCTTCATCATCATTCTATCTATACATTCATTCATTCATCATTTTATGTAATATCTGGGAGTGGCAAAACCCTGGTTTTTAGATAGGTATATTTGCTAGCAGGTCAAGGGGCGAGGGTGAGGGGGTCAAACCCTCCTCAAAAACCAAAGTATGTAAATCACACTCTACAATTTGCTGAATTTGTTAGTTTTTAGTGCTTTTGTGTTTACTTACCTTGATAAAGATTGCCCTTAGGTAACTAATTCAAAGTCAAGGTCAAAATGTTTTTATTCAATTGCGTATCGAAGGTATACTAAACTTATGAACATCAAAGCCAAAGTCAAATTAAAGCCCTCCCTAAAATCATAATCTTATCTCTGCCTTCAAAAAGCTTAGTAATATAGTTTCACCAAAGTCAAGCCAAAACAAAACCTAAACAAGCCTCCTAAATGAAGGATCCAGGTCCAAATGTACCTGGATCCTTCACTGGGTATTATTTGCAGATCTTTTTATTGGAGAATCTAAAATACACTATAACTATCCTTTTAAAGGCCGGTGTTTCCTTTTAGAACTGATATTCTATGCATGGCCAAAATCTTGGTCTTGATCATTTTGTGTCCCCAAGATCTGCAACTTAAGCTGCGTTTCCACTTTAAAAATGTGCTAGGTAGCTGAGCGGTGCAAGGGTATGTAGCGATGCTGTGAAACGGAACGCAGATGACTGGTGCCAGGATGTGTAGCTGGGTCTTTTTCACATCTATCTCTATCAATTGCTACCGGTTTGCATGAGGCATCAATGCCTATTTCATCCAGGACACCACAACAGCTAGACTGCTTTTCATCATCATTATGCGCGCTACCATCTACACCACTGCACTGGAGCAATTGTGCCAGCGCCTTAGTATTACAAGTTCCAGTTCCCGCCGCCGTCAATAACAAACATTAATGCTATAAATTATAAATTATAAAGAAATTAAATTTCTTGTCATGTATATTCTTGATTGTATAAGTATTAGATGCTGGTAGAACTGACACCTCCAATTGTCAGTACAAACATTTAATATGTTTGTACTGACAATTGGAGGTGTCAGATGGCGACACCAAGGCTGTGGCTTGTATTATCGTGATCCACTTTGGAGACGACCGACGAATAAACAAGATCATAAAGAATCTGCGTGTTGTCTTTATCATCGCCCACCCCTGCGACATCACCATCGTTACACTAGAGTCTCACTCCGGTATTTCAAGGAGTTATGTTGGCTCGGGTAGGTGCTGGTCGGGGGAAATGCACAAAACACGGGACGTCAGTGTAGGACTTATCGCCTCTATTTCGAATAAGAATAAAAATTTATCTCTATGAAACTCCGTCTAATGCCTACTAGCGGTTTTTCGCTTGGGTCCATCCCTAGCACACATCTCTCGCACCTATCCCTCACTTTTTTCTGTGCGTACAAAATCCTGTCTCAGCTACGCACGCCACAGGAGCAGTGCTAAGTGAGGCTGGGTAAAAGAAGCGATTATTTTGGTTCTTAACAAATACATACCTCGCTACATACCCTCCTTCACACATGTCTGCTGGAATTTTTTTCGATAAATTTCATCTGTGATACAAATCAATTTCTTGTATTTTCTTTTTATTAGTGAGTACTGATACTATGCTTTATCTATCGATCTATCTTTTTATTTATAAATATTTTTTTTAGTACATTCTTATTTCAAATTCCATTATTTTGCGGTTTTTTTTGTTACGTCTACTTCAATTCTATTTATTTAATCATTCTATTTGTGCGTCAATTCCTTTATTCTATTATATTTCTTAGAAGTGTCTCCCTGTAAATAACTTTTCAGTAAATATATTAAATTTACTATTCTGTTATTTTAAGGTCGTTGGTTGACCTGAAATGTAAATATAAAATAAAATAAATACGCTGACACCGCCCTAGTTACGGTGCTGAGTACAACCACTTGATCCAGACTTTTCTCTGTTGTACTGTAGTATAATAATTAATCTCAAGTTAATCTTACCGCCAGATAATAATCTAATAGAACGCAAACATGCTCAATCTAAACGAAAATACGAGTATATTTCAAATTTTCTTATTGTAATACGCAGGTAGATTGAAAACAAATTTCAACCGAGATTAAGATTGTTGAGAATGACAGATTAATCGGAAATTGTAGCGATTGAAGGCAGTTTTGGAATTACCTATTGATGTACAGAATTCATTGTTCGGATCCCCATTTTCAATTTTCCATTGATCAGTGCCTGGGAATACGAAGTAGGTCGGCAATAAGGGGCCTTACTTATTTGTTTGTGGTAAAGTAACAAGATGACAGTCTAGTTGGAGAAGGCTTGCCTCAAAAGCCAGGTCGGGTTCGATCCCAGATAAAGGCACGCACCAATTTGTTCATTATGCGTAAGGTATCCTAACTAATCCTTACTTATATATAATATATATATTTATATTTATATTATATATTATATTTATTTATTTAATAATCTTAATATATATAAATTACGTGTCATGTTATTTGTCCGCTATAGACTCCTAAACTACTTAATCGATTTCAATCAAATTTGCACACCGTGTGCAGTTCGATCTAACTTACCAGGTAGGATAGCTCACATATATAAATATATTAATAATGAACGCGAACGAAGTCGCGGGGTGACAGCTAGTAATATTGTAAATGTGAAAGCGTGGATGTTTGTTACGCTTTCACGCAAAAACTACTTGACGAATCATCATGAAACTTTGTACACGTATTCTGGGAGGTACTAGAAGTAACGTAGAGTACTTTTTATTAAAAAAAATTACGGTTCCTGTGGGACCGCGGGGCGCAGCTAGTATTATATATGCGAAAGTGAGTTCGTTTGTTTGTTTGTTTGTAACGCTTTCACGTCTCAACTACTCAACCAATCGTCTTGAAATTTTGCATACATGTTGTCTGGGGTACAAAAAAGGACACAGGATACTTTATATCCTGAAAAAATAAACGGTTCCTGTGGGACCGCGGGTGAAACCACGGGGCGCAGCTAGAATATGTATATGTGCGTATTTAATGTTAACTGCTACGTAACTGGAGCCCGGGTACGGCGACAGGTTTGCCCCCTGTCACATTTCGGACTGAATATCGTCTGGCATATACACTTCTGTGCCAGGTCCTTCGGGATAAAAGGCGTGACGATACGTATGACGTGGCGTATGAAGCAAATTTCAATTTGAAACTTTAATGACTATATATATAAAATTAAGTACGTAGGCACTTATACCTACGTACTTAATTTTATAAAAAAATATATATTATCTGATTTTCTTTCATCAGAACTGGATTTTGAAAAATGGGTCTAATCTGTAAGTAAAAAAAGAGTTTTTCAAATTGTTTTATTAATGACGGAGTTACCTATGTGATAACAATTTTTTTTTAAACTACAACCGAAGGAAGAAGAAAGATGAAAGAAGGAAGAGGGTCTCAACCTCTTCCTTCTTTGAAGTAAGTCAACAATGTTTAATGATGGCTATCTAGAAGCAGGACTAGATATTTCCCTATTAACAAGTACGAGTAAGTATTGTTTTTAGAGTTTATACCGACTCTCCGAGGGGACTGGCAGAGGTGTAAAGAAGAACTTTCAACCCTGTTTGCACAAGTAGAGTCAATATTAAACAGCCGTCCGCTGTGCCCTTTATCCTCCTCACCCGATGATTTCCTTTGCCTAACTCCTGGAAACTTTCTCATTGGTCGCGCGCTCATCGCGCCCTTCGCCGGATTTGAAAGACTGCAATACCCATTATCTGAGCGAGTCCAACAAAGTTTACCAGCATTTCTGGAAGAGATGGCAACACAAATATATAGCTGAGCTACAGCACCGCCGCAAATGGAAGGCCGACTCTACCCATCCAAGCGTAGGAGACTTAGTCCTGATCCAAGAAGACGACCTCCCACCACTCTGGAACCACTATTCTACGGACCCAAAGATGGAATTCCACGAGTAGCTGATGTGAATACCGCTAGAGGATGCACTCGCCGCCCATTGGTCCGCCTGTGCGCTCTTCCTACTGCAGAAGAATTAGACTGTTGAAACCCGAAACTTTCAACGGGGGCAGGATGTTTACGCTTACACTGCTCTTCATAGCAACACACGCGTTTTCGTCGTCGTATTTAGTATATACGTAACGTCACGTAGTACGTACGTCAAAGTGATTGTTTTTTATAAGGCACCAGTGCGCATCCGACCATGACTTGATTAACATCTGTTCCTTAACCCGCATCCAAGATATTTTGTACAAGTAAAATAAATACTGTGAAAGTGCTGGGAGTTTCATTGATGTCCATCTGGGCATATTCAGTAGGATAGGGTGCCGAACTGGAGGAAAACACTCAGCCGCTCATCGCGTACTGAGGAAGCGTGTACTCAGTACGCGCTGTTTGGACACTCCATTTAAAACATCTAGAGTGGTGATGGAGGAAAACAGTCAGCCGCTCACCGCGTACTGAGTAAGCGCGTACTCAGTTTGCGCTGTTCGGATACTCTATTTAAAACATCTGGGTTGGAGAAATGGAAAAAAAAAACAGTCAGCCGCTCACAGTTCGCTCAGTTCAGACGATGCATAAAATGTAGGCAAGTAATATTTTTATTTATGTTAAAACCGCACAAACATTTTCATTACTAGGACGTATTGTTAATTTTTCATCAAGATATCTGTGCGACCCCAAAGTAAGCGTTTTTCATCTTGACCCCTATAAGGCGGGATTAACAGATTTTAATCTTAATATCCCTCTTAGGGACAATTTTAATGGCTCCGCTGAAGGGTCCAATAAAACTTGGTAAGTAGGTACCTACAGGTAATTTTTATTCAAAGGTTTGGTGGCAATTTTCATAATTTTATGTCGGATCGGATGAGTTGGTGTCTTGGGAGTCTTGTTGGAGAGTTTTAGGTTGGAATAATTATTCAAGTAGATACTTATACGTGCTGTTTTCGTTTTATTAGATGAGAACAACGAATCATAAATAATTGAGGAGATTTTGAGCAGACCTTCAAAAGTCGTTTGGTAATTCGTTTTTTTTTTGTATAGCGAGCTTAGGATCTACAGTCTGTTATAGTGTTTTTATTTTTATGTATTAAGCAAAAAGTGATTTTTATGAATTACCTACATAATAAGAAGTGAATTAATAGAATAGCTTGAATAATAATTATGGTTAGTGCTACTATTTCCTTTACGCAATATCTTCTCGCCTTCTAAGTATTCTCAAGCACTGCACTGTTAAAAATTTGTTTTTGTATGATGTCTTATGGCTGATTTACACATCAGCAGTGAGTCAACTTGAAGTCCTAGCGCGTAAAGTTGTTACGGTTGTTAGGACGCGACATTTCTACGTTTGGACTCGCATGACAACTAAACGACAATTTCACTTGCTACTACTTGCTTGCTAGTTCTTGCTAGTACTTATTGAAGTTGTAAATCAGCCGTTAGCTTAAGTGTCAAAGGTATGTACTAGTTAAGGCGCGGTCTTACTTACTTCCACCAGCGCACACATATAAGCCGCTTCATTATGCCCCTCAGTTTCTTGCCTGTTCTTCTGAGTATAGTGGCTCTTTTTCCGAACAAGGCGGTCGAGTCTATTATAAAACTTTGACGTTCATAAGTGTATCTTTGATACCCGATTGAATAAAAACATTTGACTTTGATTTTCATTTACAGTTAGAGAAAGCTAGCAAGTTCGTACAGGCCTGATGTGAGAGTTTCTAGGCCGCCTGATGACCTCTGACATGGCTTGACGATTGTTGTTATATAACAAACAACTGGGGCCTACAATTTAACATGTCATCCGAGCCACGGTTACGCTCAGTTGTAAATGCCACCCGCGGTCACCTATCCTAGGACTGACCGTATCGTCCGTTACTTAGCATCGGTGATCGGCTACGAACATCGCGCCTAGAATTTCATTTTCTGCATTATAAGAACACAAAAATAAAAAGTTACTCAGTCGAAGTTTAGTAGGTACTCATTTTTGTACCTGATCATTACAATTCATCATAATATCAAACTAGGCGTAAACAAAATACTTGTTTTTGTTGATTTCGTGGTAATACAGGGCCTTAAGTTAGATCAGCAGCTATCTATTTGTTAGGTACCTACCTACTGGATTTAAAATATATGTGCGCCCCGTGCTTTCGCTCGCAGTCAAAAATTGTCTGTCCCGTGTGCTATTTTAGACTATAATCTATCACTGTGCCAAATTTCATCCAGATCTGTTCAGCCGTTCTGACGAGAAAGAGTAACAAACATCCACGCTTTCACATTTATAATATTACTAGCTGCGCCCCGCGGTTTCACCCGCGGTTAAAAAGTATCCTATGTGCTATTCTAGACTATAATCTATCTCTGTGCCAAATTTCATCCAGATCTGTTAAGCCGTTCTGGCGTGAAAGAGTAACAAACATCCATCCATCCATCCATCCACCCATTCTTACAAACTTTCGCGTTTATAATATTAGTAGGATTATTAGTAAGGATATACGCGGCGACTTCTAAGCCTCCTTCGTTTCTTCGGTTAAAAAAAGACTTGTGACGCCCTAGTAGTTCCTCAGGAAATGCTCTATGAAACGATAAGACTTTTAATCATTTACTCAGCATCAGAAAGGTATACAGTTCCCCTGATGGACGACAGTGACGTCTGTATTAGGTCCCAGCTCGCAATCCATCTGGCACTGGTTGTAGTACGACTTGCTGTTCGTCCCACACACTGGGTCGTAGATTTCTGAACACTCGCACACTAGCGGACGGATGTAGTTTGCAGTGGCGGTGGTTGTTGTGAATGTTTCTGTTTGATTTTCCGATTGTCTGAAAATTGCAATGGAATTAGCGTTTACACTACACTAAGATTTCAAATTATAACATTTCTACATAGGTATTAACAACCATTCGGAAACGTTTCCGTTTGGATTCCTAATAGTTTAAACATCTCGGTCTGTATTCATAGGTTTATAAACGTAATTGATTGTTCCGATCGGATTTATACGCGGTTCCCTATTCCTAAATTTAAAAAAGTAGACTGAGATTCGAATAATTTGGGTTTGAAATTTGTGGCATCCGATCGGAAACGTTTCTGAATGATTGTGCATAGCACTGCAGAATGTGAAAAAAAAATTCGCAAAGCGCACTTATTCACACTGACATATAGGTCCATAATCCTGTCTTCTTTACAAATTCAAATATTTATTGAAATAGGTAGGTACAGTGTACTTGTGATATGTCATAAAATGTTGTCAAGTATGTTAATGAATAAACATAAAATAGAATATAATTATTAAAAAAAAGGACAAAAAAATATAAATATGCAACATATGAAATCAAATTGAAAAAAATAAAATAAAAAAATTTACAGAGGTCCACAGAATAACTATGAGAGCTATGTTAAGCTATGGAGAGGGCTATGCTTGGAGTCTCTGCGAGATCGAATCAGGAATGAGGAGTTCCGTAGACGAACCAAAGTTACCGACATAGCCCAGAGGATTGGCAAGTTGAAATGGCAGTGGGCAGGGCACATAGCACGAAGGACTGATGACCGATGGGGTCGAAAGGTCCTCGAATGGAGACCACGTTCCGGCAAGCGCAGCGTAGGACGTCCACCCACAAGGTGGACAGATGACCTTGTCAAGACCGCAGGATCGCGCTGGATGCAGGCCGCTACCAACCGGTCTTATTGGAGGTCTATGGGGGAGGCCTATGTCCAGCAGTGGACGTCCTATGGCTGATGGATGGATGGATGGATGACAGAATAACTTGCGCATTGAAGCTTTATCACTAATAAAATCACAAATTACCGACCTATAAACAATTTATAACAACATTAGTAAAAGAAAAACAAAAACCCGGCAGCATATTGTTGTAACTTATGTCACTTCCACTATCAAGATAATTCAAATGACACCTCACATGTCGAAATACATGTTTAGGCTGTAGGGCGTGGCAAAGAAACCTCAGACGTGTACACACATACAAACATACCAACATACATACACTCGAAAAACATAAACATCCTTCTTGCGTAGTCGGTAGTCGGGTAAAAAATTTGGAATACTCACCGCAAATGGTTTGCCCTGAACATTAATTTTGAGTTATCTATGTATTGTGAAGTACTTCGGGCTGAAACCAAATAACCAAGCATCATGAAATCTGAAAAATGAGATTATTATTATTGAGTAAGATCCGTATTGGCTAGCAATTTAAATGCATTAATAACAAAAAACTAATTTGAAATAAAATTAGTACAGACGGGTTACACTGAATACGAAAAAATTGGTTGTCTGTAAAGTCGGTTTACAGACAATAGTGTAACGTGTCAACGTTATAAAAAAAATTACAAACATTTTGAAAAGTCAGTAGTATTACGTAGGTACATACCTACGGATCAAATTAATAACCTTCTTTTTTTAAGCAGGTTTAAAAATAAAATGTTTATAATATCTGAAGTTCGGGTAAATGCGTCAAATAGACGCAATTGTCCCGTGGTTTGACCCTATATTTAATATCAGCATTGCACTAATTTTAAGCTTGCTATTTTGAAAAAACAAGTGGTTCGCGCTATCTACGGGATGGGCCGCGAATCATTGAGAGATTTATTAACTTTACGTTCTTTGTATATCTTTGAAAATATTATGTACGTTCGTAAAAGTCTACTTACATTTAAATTGAACTGTGACTAACACTAGAAATATGGATAGGATAGCTGTATCGAGATTTAGACTGACTAAGTTAAGTAAGTCGATTTTAGGCAACTGCGTTCGTTTTTATAATTAAATCCCGAAAAATATAACAGGGCTCACTGAAGTTAATTTTAGTCAAATGTGAAAACAACATTAATAAAAAGAGGATATTAACAATTATTTAGAAGACCAAAGATGTCTGGTACATAAATATTACCTAATTGTAAGCAAAAATTTGTGAGAGAGTAATTTTTTTTTAAATGCCTCTCAGTTTCTTGCCTGTTCTTCTGAGTAGTGGCTCTTTTTCCGAATAAGGCGGTCGAGTCTATTATAAAATTTTGACGTTCAAGTGTATCTTTGATACCCAATTGAATAAAAACATTTTGACTTTGACTTTGTTAGCCTTATCTTTTTTGCAAAAGAAAAAGTTTCGCGAAAGTTAACTCAAAAGGAGAAATCTTGTTAAAATTTCTTGACCATTCAATAACAAAGTTGTAACAAAGAAATGAATGACTGCACTTACAAAAGAGAGAGAACAAAGCTGTCGCCATTTCGACCTTTGTGAGTAGAATTAAGGTAAAATCGCCTAGAAGTCGTTTTTATAGTCGATAAATAAAAGTCACTAAATCTTAAAACACTTATAACTGCCACGCGAAAGTAATTAAAATGATAAATGACCGTAAATATCAGAAATTAGAAAACAATTATTAGTTTTCTCATGTTACTATCAAATCGAACAGAAGTGTAAGGTGAAGTGTAAGGGGGTTCTCACACTGATCCACGAGCGCGACTTGCGACGAACGACTAATCGCAAACTAGTCGACCGCATGTCAGTGTGACAATACAATACAAAAACTCTTTATTGACACCAAATACAAAATAAAACTAAACTAAACACTTAAAAATATAGGCGCAATGGGCGGTCTTATCGCTTAAGAGCGATCTGTCCCAGACAACCTTTGGATGGAATAAAAACATTATGATTAAGCATGGACGATGGTGTGTGATATAGTAAAGAAAATGAAGTAATGTACTTACAATTTTGAGAATTATAATAAGCTTACATACTAAATGGAAATGGAATGGGAGGAGTGCAAGTATTGGAAACGCTCTTTTAGTAAATTGGGAGTGCCAGGGCTAAACAAAATAGTAAAGAGAAACGAAAGGATGCGGCTATTCCGACGCAGACGAACTGTGACGTCAGTGTGACGTACCAAGCGTGTTTTTAACCGACTTCAAACTACAAGTATAAATAAAAAATTAAAAAGCCCCGACACCCATTTTCATCAACACCGATTTTCTTCAAACATAGCTGGGAACACTCCCGACTAATTCATCTCTCAACCCAAAAATACAAAATAAAAATAGGTTCATCCGATCGGAAGCTACGATGCCACAGACATACACACACACTCACACACACACACACACACACACACACAAACACACACTCTCACAAACACAGAGAGAGAGAGAGAGAGACACGTCAAACTTATAACACCCCGTCGTTTGTCCCACAGACACACACACACACACACACACACACACACACATAAATTAATATTGAATTATTTTTTTTGTTTGAAAGGTGAATTAGTCGGGAGTGTTCTAACTTGTCGAGGGTTTTTTTTTATTTATCTTGTGTATTATAACTACTGGTAAGCGATGGCAGCCTAGTTGGGAGAAGGCCCGCCTCTCAAGCCAGAGGGAGCGGGTTCGAACCCAGCCGACGGCACGCTCCAATTTGTTCATTGTGTGAACATATATGCGTATTGTATGTCATCTGCTACATGACTGGAGCCTGGTGTATGGCGAAAGGCTCGCTCCCATTTGGGACTGAATATCGTCCGGCAAAGTGTGGGTGTTGTATTACACCTCTGCCAGCCCAGGAGAAAGGCGTGACGACATGATGATGATGGTGATGAACTACTGGTAAGTATTTAAAACAAAACCGAAACTTACTTAGCCGGTAAACATGAGTTCAGCTCCGGCTTGACCCTAAATAAACAAACCTTTTAACTTTAAACTGTTGGTAAACGAAACGAGATAAACAACCGCGAGTTTGATGCGGGAGTAAAAGTAGCAAATAGAGGAGTTTTGTTATAAATGGAAAGTGAACTCTTTGTTAAGGTTATACAATTCAATTTTGTTCATCAATTTCTACAGTCCATTTTAGTCCTAATGTTTTTATGTGTAACTAGCAATTAACTGCGACGTTTCGCTTATATTCAAAATATGGTATCCACAAACCTTCTTAAAATAATTGTGTACGTGTGTAATAAATATATTAACTTTATCTTTCTCTGTATATCTTTGAAAATATTATGTACGTTCGTAAAAATCTACATAAATTTAAATTGACCTGAGACTCCTCCTCGAGTCGTACTGCTCACTGCTGAGCGTCGTGATGATCCCGACCGATAATTTTCCGGACAATTTGTCGCCATTTATGTCGATCAGCGGCCTCATGAATGGCGTTATAAATTTTGGTGTCAAGCTGCTTAGATACCTGTTCCGACCATCGTTTAGGGCTTCGACCTCTACTTCTTTTTCCTTCCACTTTCCCTGTTACTATGAGCTTTTCCAGATTGTCCGCCGATTTTCTTTACCTGAGACTATCATAACAATAACACTAGAAATAAGAATAAGATAGATGAATAAGATAGATGTACCTAGATCTAGACTGAGTAAGACAAATAAGTCCATTTTAGGCAACTGCGTTCATATTTATAATAAAATCCCCAAAAATTATAACAGGGCTTACTGAAGTAAAATTCGAATCACATGTGAGGATATTATAAGGTTAATAATTATTTAGAAGACAAAGATGTCTGGAACCTTTCACTTCTGCCAAGTAGCCTCTAGTAGGTACATAGATATAATATGATTAATAATAATAATAAGATTATGATTTATAGATATTACCTAGTTGTAAGCCAACATTTGTGAGACTGCAATTTTTTTGAAAAAATAATGCCCCTCAGTTTCTTGCCTGTTCTTCTGAGTAGAGGCTTTTTGTCCGAACAAGGCGGTCGAGTCTATTTAAATAACTTTGACGTTCATAAGTGTATCTTTGATACCTAAATTGAATAAAAACATTTTGACTTTGACTTTGACTTTGATGTTACCTAGTTTTAAGCCAAAATTTGTGTTTTTTTTTTTAAATTCCCCTCAGTTTCTTGCATGTTGTTCTGTGTCTATAATAAAACTTTGACGGTCATAGGTGTATCTTCGATACCCGATAGGATAAAAACATTTTGACTTTGACTTTGACTTCCTCGTGAAATACTGTAACTAATTAACTTATTTTTTAAATGAAAATACTAGAACATCAGGATAGGAAGGCAAAATGTAAATACATAAAATGCCTTTAACTTTCACCAAACACTCTTTGAACCCGTACTTCCGATTTGGATTTTTTGACCAGTTTTAAGTCGAGATTTATGACTGAGCATCGTTTTAGCATGCGGGCCAAAAGTTAAATAAATAAATACCATTTTTGCATACACGATCGCCTGACCCCGAACGAAGCAAAGCTTACAATGGCTGCCAGAGACTGTTATACATTCCTTAAATATGTAGATATTAACACCCAGACATACACAAATGGACAAAACACAAATGTTTTTCCATAGTGGGATTCGAACCCATGCCAAGCTCAGAAGGCAGATTTGCTACTAACTAAACCACTAAGGCAGTCACAGTTGAAATGAGAGTTTATTTGGCTAGTTCTAAAGTCTATTTCTCTTTGACTTTAAACCTTATTTCCACGCCGGCACAGTTAAAACTTCTTCATGCATGGTTGAAGTAACAAGTAGACAGTATTTCAGTGGCTGTACTCCTTATCCGGCCATTTGTCGCCTTTCTACGCCTTGTAAATGTATTGCTGGTGCGAACGCGTCGGTCGTGGAGATTAGAGGTGACTGGTGCACGTTTACTTATAGCACGACAAGACAAAGATGTCTGGAGCCTTCCACTTCCGCCAAGTAGCCACTAGTATTTATAGATATTACCTAGTTGTAATTCAAAATTTGTGAGACTGTAATTTATTATTATTTGAAAAAATAATGCCCCTAAGTTTCTTGCCTGTTTTTCTGAGTAGTGGCTCTTTATACGAACAAACAAGGCGGTCGAGTCTATTTAAAAAAACTTTGACGTTCACAAGTGTATCTTTGATACCTAAATTGCATAAAAACATTTTGACTTTGACTTTGACCGTGGAAATACCTACTATTATAGACTGATTCAAATTTAAGGCACGGTATTACACGAAATGAACGAAAACAAGTAATTTGTTTGCGCCTAGTTGGAGATGTATACAGCTGGTAGAAAAAACAACCAAAAACAGTTTTACCGGAGTAAATATTGGAAAATCATACTCATTTTGGAAAAAAAACACAAAAAGTATGTTCTTAAAAAACATATTACATCATAGTTTTGTAGTGAAAGTGACATTTTGCAGCTGGGTTTTTTGTTTTTATTTTAATAATATTACTCGTTGGCAGAGTATTAAGTATTAAGCAACGCAACGCTCTGAAATTTCCATACAAACGCGCCACTCAAATTTCTTGAAAACCATTTGTCAGATTATGATGAAATTTAGCATGTACAATAAATTAACAACATCTCCGCCCTTATGTTCTTGTTTTTTTTTTTAAAACGTCTCAATCGAAAATAGAGCTATGAAAAATATCCGCATTTTTAAGGGGTCACTTTTTGTTTTTGAATCTTGTTTATTTTTGGGGACTTTTGTTTACAACATGACAGTCCCATTGTATTAACAAAACTATTAGTTACGTAATGGAAACAGAGAAAACATTGCAAATAAAGTAAAACATAAGTACATACATAAAGAATCACTTGAGATGACTCAAGGGGTCACTTTTGACAAAGCAAATCAAAAATTCCATTACATAGAGAGGTTGTCTACATCATTAGATTTAAAATGAATCCATAATACAAGGGAAATTCTTAGTTATTTAAGAATGATTACAGAAGTGCAAAAATCATTCAAAAAAATTAAATTGCACTTTGTCACTCTGTAGGTAAGTTTAGAGGCTCGTCAGTATCATTACTCGCTTTCTTCGCTCGTCTTCTTCTTCTAGACGAAATGGCTATAGAATACCTTAAGCCAATGCGAAGTTAGTCTAAAGTGGTCGCCGGACTGTAAGTATTTCTTTTAAAAATGTTTGTTACTTCATTATAAATTTAGATTTTGAAATGTGTTAAAACCCATTGACACTGCGATTAATTTTGATCACACTATCAATAATCTCTGCTATTGCATTAGTTCGAAAATCAACACACTAAAGTGTCTTTCCGTTCTCAAGTTCCATCGGACCAGAGAATAGTCTTATCAACTTTGCTGTTGACAAAGTTTCTATCACCTCCGTTCGTTGGGAACAAGTGGCGCTGTCGGTGCACTCTGGCCGTTATTTCCGAAGTTTTGGACACAAAGTAAAATAGATACAGAGTCTTGCTTAACAAAGATTTTTGTACTTGATCATATCGCACGCCTATCCTCGAAAAGGACTGGCAGAGGTGTACAACACATACACATCGCCGAACGATATTCAGTCCCAAAAATGGCAGGGTGCGAGCCAGTCGCCAAACACCGGGCTTGGGTACGTAGCAGTAATACGAGTATGACATTTAATACGCACTTATGTTCACACAATGAAAAAATTGGTGCGTGCCTTCGTCTGGGTATGAACCCGCTCCCTCTGACTTAAGAGACGAGTCGTGTCCGACTAGGCTTCATATTTAGAAAATAATGTTCTTTCCAATTTAGCCTGCTGAGGTTCCACGAATACTCACTATTACATTTAGACCCACTAGCGGAACCTAAAAGAGCTGGGGCCTTCCCAAAACCGCAAAAGTCGAAAATGTCTGTTTTTCATACTGCCTCGGTGACTCAGTTGGTAGTGAACCTGCCTTCTGAGCTTGAGGGCGTGGGTTTGATTCCCACCTAGGGCAAACGTTTATGTGATGCACATTGGTGTTTGTTTAATGTCTGGGTACTTATTCACTCTAGCCTTGAAGTTTTGTAGAGTGAAGAAGTACAAAGACGGCAGTTGAGTGAGGTGCTACATGTGCGCTACTGCTCAGACCCGTCTTCGGAACGGTTACACCGGACTACATCCCGAAACACGACTAGGTCATTTCACGGCATGGCTTGGTCCGGTGGGTGGTAACTAGCCACGGCCGAAGCCTCCCACCAGAGAAAACTGTGACAAAAAAAAACAAAATGTTTATCCGGTTGGAGCTCCCGACCGGATGCCAAAGACAGACGGTTCAAACTTATAATACCCCGTCGTTTTAGCGTCGAGGATTTAAATGACGCTAAAATGTTCCATGTTTACCTTCTGTTTTCCTAGTATTCTGTAGCTGTGTTTTATGTACTTCCTGCCACAGTACATCTACAATCTAGTGTGGCGGGCGACAAATAGCGAGATTAGTGCCACGCCCCTTGCAACTGCTAGAGAATAAATTCTGAAGCGGTGTTGTCTGTTTTTATTGTAGCCGTACTAAAAATGTAAGAAAATATTATTAAGGCCGGTATTACACACGAAATCAACGATAACAAGTATTTTGTTTGCGCATAGTTTGATATGAAGAATTTTTACGATCAGGCGCAAAAAATACAGCTGGTAGAAGAAACAAACCAAAGTACAATTTTGAAAATCTTTCTCATTTTGAAAAAAAAAAAACAATATCACATAAGCATTTTTTTTTTATTATTAAATAGCCAGATTATTTCGCTAAACTTTAACCAAACAACTCATTTATTTGTGTCTTTGTTACGATTAATACCAATAAAAACGGCAAAAAATGTAATTCTACGCGCCGATCTCATTTTACCATCAAATATGTTTTTTGATTTTAAACTCTAAATTTTATTAAGCGACTTAAGTAAACGTATGTGTGGTTATAACCGAGTCTAAACACACTAACTGTGACGTAGTTATTTCGAATGTGGTAAGAAAAACTGTACTTCATAAAAAACGGGTTTTACGCGCATCGCGTGAAGCCGCACTGGTGTTGCGCTAGAAAAAACACAACGGACCTGTGTGTTTTCAGCAGTCAAAGTGTTAAAATCTAGCTTCGCCCCGCGGTCAGGTAACCCATAGTCAGGGTCGGGTTTAGAGGTTTGGAGGCCCTAGGGCAACAAAGGAGTGGAGGTCCCTGATTATTTTCCGTATAAAATGAACAGGTAACGTTTTCTTCTTATGATAGATTGGTACAGGTAGAAATTAAAAAAAAACGTATAACTTGGTGATCCTAAACAATTTGGATATTTTTCTCATAAAAATCTCTATTGTGTAAAAATCTCCCTCTTATGTGGAGGCACCGGGGCTGTAGCCCCGCCTGCCCTCCCTTAATCCGGCTCTGCCCACAGTTAAAAAGTAGCCTATGTGATCATCCAGGGTTTAAGGGTTCCGTGACGTTCAGAATTTTCCATACAAACTCGCCTCTCAAGTTTTTTGGAAACCATTTGTCAGATTATGATGGTTATTTGGTATGTACAAAAAATAAACTATATCTTTGCTCCTATGTTCTGTTTTTTTTTAAAGAACGCTCTAAAGAAAATAGAGCTATGAAAATATATCCGCATTTGTAAGGGGTCACTTTTCACTGATTTATTTAATAGATAGACAAAACAAATCAAAAATCTCTTTACATAAAGAGGTTGTCTACATCATTAGCTTTTAAATTAATCCATAATATAAAGAATTTTTTTAGTTATTTGAAAATGAAGTGCAAAAGTCATAAAAAAAATGCACTTTGTCACTTAACTTAAGGGGTGCGTCAGAATCTTTACTTGCTCTCTTCGCTCGTCATCTTCTTCTAAACGAAATGGCAATAGAAAACCTTTAGCCAATGCGTCAGTCAAAAGTGATCGCCGGACCCATACTTACCAAAGTCCATAACTATTTTTAAGCCCAACTAAATTTCGTATTCATAATACGGCCCCTTCTAAATGGACTCCGAAACGTAACAGAAGGTCTTAGATGCCATAAATATATCTCATATTCCGGTGTCATTTACAGTTTTACTTACGGTTATGAAAGTGAACCGCAATCTGACCCAGCACTTACCATAAAGTGAAAGTACGCGCTTCGCTGTAAAGTATTACGGCCAGGTCAAAGCTGAAAGGGAAAATTCATGCGTACTTATTCAGAATAGTATCTTAGTTGTGTTCACTAAACTTATTTATTTATTAAGGAATACCAACAGTATACATATTTAAACAATTTAAGTTTTCTTACAGCTAATAGGAACAGTTCTTATAATTATGTATACCCATAATAGGTATTCACAACATTCGCAATGAGGAAGGTGGTGAGTATTTTTATTTCTATCTTAACATCATAATTATCTTTGAAAATAAACAAATTCTTTAATCACAGACAGGTCAGCAAGAGAAAAAAGAAATAAAATATAAATACATTTTACATAAATAATAATTATACATATACACACTAGCAAGAATATATTAGATGGTTTAAAATGATAACTATTTAATTTTAACTATTGGTTGTTTATAATTGTTTTTTTTTTTTTGATACTTTGCTCCTAAATAATTTTAAGGAGTCGTGAAATATATCAATGTCGTTCGTGGAAGCAATAATTTCGTTGTACGTACGACATACCCTGTATAACGGAGAGTTGTGTGCCAAGTTGATTTTGGATTGTGGGATATTAAAGATTTTCGACATTCTATGACGCGGATATCGATGTGGGACTCTTAGGGAAAACTTAGTAAGGATAGAAGGACTGTCAATATGGTTATGAATTAATAATAAACTTACTTACCTAACATGGTCTTACACTTCAAATGTAATAAGGTGTAGGTAGGTGTGAGTTAAAGACAACGAAATTAATGTTTCCACGGGAAGTACAAGTGCACTTCAACTGACGTCTCGAAATATAATTGTAAAACGTGTACTTAGGATCATCAAAGTCAAAGTCAAAGTCAAAATGTTTTTATTCAATTTGGGTATCAAAGATACACATAAGAACGTCAAAGTTTATTTTTTAAATAGACTCGACCGCCTTGTTTGGATAAAGAGCCTCTACTCAGAAGAATAGGCAAGAAACTAAGAGGCATTATTTTTTCAAATAATAAATAAATTAAAGTCTCACAAATTTTGGCTTACAACTAGGTAATATCTATAGATACTAGTGGCTACTTGGCGGAAGTGGAAGGCTCCAGACATCTTTGTCTTCTAAATAAGTCTTAACCTTATAACACGCTTTTTTCATTAATGTAGTTTTTACATGTGATTTGAATTTTCCTTCAGTTCATCGGGCCAACTGGGAGCCTACTATTACATCGTATAGCCATGATGGTTACGTTAGTTTTCGACGTTGCGCGACCGCGAATCGTATCGCCGCGCAATAAGGTACATGGTCCCGCAGCGTCGAAAACAAAACGTAGCCATCATGGCTTAATGTCATGGTATAGGCCTTTTAACCCCGGACGCAAAAACGAGGGGTGCTATAAATTTGATGTGTCTTCGGCATCGAAGCTCCCGAACGGATGGACTGATTTTGATTTTGTTTTTTTTTGTTCGAAAGGTGAATTAGTCGGGAGTCTTCTTAGTTTCTTGTTGTTTTTTTTTTAATTTTTAATGTATATAAATTTAAAACTAAAATGTTTTCGTATATCCGGATTGATGTCCGATTTCCGTCCGGATCTCAGTCTACGTTTACAGGCCCTTAACCGATTCTCCGAACCGTGAAATTTTGTGAGCTGGTAGTTTTTTTTGTCGAAGCAGTTTTTCGATTTTTTCAAAATGGCGGTGTTTTTTTTTAGAAATGCGATCCGATCTGTAGAGGATTACTGACGCCGCTCGCGAGGTCTCCAGCTCACTAAGCTACTGCTTTATACAAATCAGTTAGATTTTCTAAAAATATTAAAAAAGGATTTTATTAACTTCTAAGCCTCTATCCTAAAAACACTGGAGCAATATAACAAGCATCTTGCCAGTTAAAACAAGAGTTTTACGCGTGTAGAGTTAAATTAATCAAACATCCAGTGTAATATTGTGGAGGGCACTCATCTGCGCGTATTACTTGCTTCAGAAGACGTGTCACAGTTAAGTTAGGTCAGTAGGTGAAGTTCTATCAACGCGATAAATCAAGCAGCCAGTGTTCATATTTTTAATATGAACACTGGCAGGGCATTATAGGGGCTGGCAGAGGTGTAATACAACACCCACACTTTGCCGGACGATATTCAGTACCAAATGTGACAAACGTCGTATGGCGAACCTGTTGCCATATACCGGTCTCCAGTCATGTAGCAGATAACATACAATACGCACTGTCATATGTTCACACAATGAACAAATTTGTGCGTGCTGTCGGCTGGGTTCGAACCCGCTCCCTCTGGCTCGCTCATGATAAATTAAACATTTAAAAACCGACAAGCTAAAAACACGTCCGACTAATTCACCTTTCAAATAAAAGAATCCTAATCCTAACTAATATTATAAATGTGAAAGTGAGTTTGTTTGTTTGTAACGCTTTCACGGCTCAACTACTCAACCGATCGTCTTAAAATTTTACATACATGTTGTCTGGGGTACAGAAAAGGATTACTTTTTATCCCGGAAAAATCAACAGGTGCTGTGGGACCGCGGGTGAAACCGCGGGGCGCAGCTGTATGTATGTATTTCAAAATCTGTTCATCCGTTCGGGAGCTACGATACCACGGACAGACACACACACACACACAGACACGTCAAACTTATAACACACCGTTGTTTTTACGTTAGGGGTTAAAAACTGTGTAAACCACAGATCACAGAAAGTAAAGGGTGTAAAATTAATTACTACGCATTGCCCCGCAGTTTCACCCGCTGTCCCACAAGAACCGTAAATATTTTCAGGATAAAAGGTAGCCTTTATGGAAATTGAGAGTATTAGCTTTCGTCGTTAGAAATTTTATTCTAATTCGTTCAGCCGTTTGAGAGTAAGAAAGTAACAAAGTACCACAAAAAAACTAACTCATTAACCCCGTTTCACGATCCAAAATTCCTCTAAAACCGATGCAATTTGATAACACAAACGACTGCATTACAGATTTTCAGGAAGGAATAATTCTGATTGAATACCCAGCATTTTGTGAAAATTGCCCGACTGAAAACCAGTCTACTGTGACCCCTTAAAATGTAACCGCTACGCTTTTAATTCTTACAAATTGTGGCAAAGACAGCCTCCGCAATGCGGGCCTCGAGAGCTCAGGATATATTGTTATTTTACATAAATTATTGTATATAGCTATTAATATTGACGGTTAAATGTACGTATTGTACGTAGGTACTAAACATACTACTATAATTATACAGTACATAGTAGAACATTTATATACTACTAGCTGCGCCCCGCGGTTTCACCTCGATTAAAAAGTTTCCTATTTGCTATTTAATTCTAGACTATAGTCTATCTCTGTGCCAAATTTCATCCAGATCTGTTCAGCCGTTCTGGCGTGAAAGAGGAACAAACATCTATCCATCCATTCTTACAAACTTTCGCGTTTATAATATTACTAGGATACTATAGTGTACATACTACCTACTTCTTAAAAAAATATTTTTGCGTTGTTCTAGTCGTAATAAAACCACGAGTATTAAGAAAATTTACGTTTAGTACATCTTTTAAAATATTCGAAAAATTATTTTTCTGAACTACTAATATGATATTCAACATGTCACGCCTTTCTGACGGGGCTTGTAGAAGTGTAATTTAACATCCACTATCACCGGACGATATTCAGTCCCAATGTGATAGAGGACGAGCCTGCATGTCACCATACATCGGTCTTCAGTTATGTAGCAAGTACTCACACAATGACCAAATTAGTTAGACTTGCGCTGGGATCGAACTAACTACCTCTGGCTTGCGAGGCGAGCCTTCTTCAGATTAGGCTATCATCACTCGTGAACTACTTCCCTGCAAAATTTCATGAAAATCAGATCAACGGTACTCAAGTTATCATAGTTATATCAGACAAACATACATACAATCACTATACACAATACTGGGTTATCCCTACAGGGTGTACTAAACCAAAAAGGGGTCATTGAACTAATCATTATGAACAACACTATCCATGGAGCCAACACAATATCTAATGATAAAATCAGCTGTTCCATACAAAAAGTATTTTGGGTTGAATATCGGCTGGTGAAGTGTGGATGTTGTATTAGACCTCTGCTAGTCCCCTCGGGGGAAAGACGTGACGACATGTTATGTTATGATCGCCGACAAAATGTATGGGAATCAGCTGTTATTTTTTCTCGATTTCAAGTATGAATTCATAGTAAAAGTTTTTTTTTTAGTTTTTAATGTAGAACAGGTCGGCGTTTGACCACCAACTCGCCTGATGTTAAGCGACATTGTGGTCTAAGATGGAACACGACGACCTATGAGGTACTTATTGACTGCCTCGGTGGCTCATTTGGAACCTGCCTTCTGAGCTTGGGGGCGTGAGTTCGATTCCCACTTAGGGTAAACATTTATGTGATGAACATTTGTGTTTGTTCTATGTGTTAATATCTATTTAAGTATGTATTTAAAAATTTCTAAGTATGTATATAAGTCTCTGGCAGCCATAGTACAAGCTTTGCTTAGTTTGGGGTCAGGCGACCGTGTGTGGAAGTGTCCCGGATTTATTTATTATTTATTTATTCACTCTAGCCTTGAAGTTTTGTAGAGTGAAGAAATACAAAGACGGCTTTTATGTGAGGCGCTACAAGTGCGCTACTGCTCAGACCCGTCATCGGAAGTTGTAATAATGACACCCTTGCGGCTTAGTAAACCCTTTCCTCATAACCCTATATACATACAATTGCCGACTCGTCCCAACAGACCTTCGAAGTCTTCTAAAGTCTACTCACTTTATTATTTATATCGCTTGTTCGATCAATAATTTATCGAATTAACCGATCCGTGTACAGAGCCTCAATACGAAAAGCCCGAGAATTAAATAAATCTCTTTGTTTTTAACTGACATCTCGCCGGTTGTTTTATCGCTCCAGCGCTTCCAGCGGGCTTTTATACAGTTTATTTGAACGTTTATTTAAAGCGAAAGCGGATGTGGGAAGATTTTATTGCGGAAGTTTGTCTACAATGAAAAGGAGTTCTTTTTTTATTACTTAATAGGCTTGCGTTTGGGCGCCAACATGCCTGACGATAAGCAGTGATGCGGCCTACGATGGAGCACGCTTGCTTAGAAGAAACCGATTCATTCGAGACTTGAAATATGATGCGTACGTGCTATGGCGTATCTTGCCAACAAACACAGGGTACTCCAGTAAAATCTAATTTCTGTCTGCACTAGAAGGATGGTTATGTTTTTCGAGTGTAAGTGTGTATGTATCAGGTTTCTTTGGCACGCCCTACAGCCTTAACAGCTTCATGGATTTCACTGGACAAAATCCAGTGGGGTAACTACCGGTTAACGTATTCTTCATTATTCCTACGTAAACATTCTAAACCGTTGCCTCTTAAAATATATATAATAATAATAAATAATAATAATAATAAATTCGGGACACTTTCACACACAGTCGCCTGGCCCCAAACTAGACAAAGCTTGTACTATGGCTGCCAGAGGCTGATATACATACTTAGATATTTTTAAATACATACTTAAATAGATATTTAACACCCAGACATAGAACAAACACAAATGTTCACCACATAAATGTTTGCCCTAGGTGGGAATCGAATCCACGCCCTTAGCTCGGAAGGCAGGTTCACTACCAACTGAGCCACCGAGCCATTAAAAAAAAAAAAAACAAAATAAAAGTACGAGAAAAAAAAATCAAACACAAATTCATTAGAATTGGTTTCGGTAGTAAATTTAATGATTTAAGACAAGTAACTACAATTGGCTAAGGGCAACCAATAATTCCACGCATGCCCATAAATTATAGTAATCTACCGAACTAATTTGTTCTGCCCCAAGTATTCGCAATTTCAAACACAATAAAGAGCTTATCACCAAAGTTTTCATGTTCAAAAACTCTATTTCATCTGGCATTTGATTAAGCCTTGAATATTCGCCAAATGCGTCTATTCAACTCGTAATAGTGAAGAAGCTACGGACCCTACCGATATGAAAAAAATATCACCAATAAGATCATTCTGTTATAGCCTTATTAAAATATTATATTACTTACTAGATAGCGAGTAAAAAAATATTAAATGAACGTTGTTTTCGTTCTCATGGCGTGCAATACCGTGCTTACGGAGATTACGTTACTATATATTTTTACACCTTCGGATAGGAAATTAAAAATATGATTGATCGTCCTTTTACCATATTTTTAGAGCTAAAATTGAGTTAGTTTAGTAATATTTTGTGTTATTTTGAAGTATTTCGTCAGATCACGTGACCACTGACACCCGCGAGCTCCTTTGCGGGGGACGGGCCAGTCGGCGCCAGCGCCTCACGAAGGAAGGACGTACTCGCCTTGCCGAAAAATATTTTCGCATTTTTTTTCTATTTGTACGTAAATCATCAATTAAACAGTGCTTAATTATCCAGAGACAATCAAAAAAAGTAGTTTTTCAAGACATTTGATAAGTTTTTAGTGACTTTACTACTAGTGAAAATATTTGGACAATAATTGATCGCGTTGTGAGTAGAGGGTACAGAAGGTTGATCCGATGAAAATGGGAGATGTCACCAAGGCAGCTAGGCGTAACAAAAAAATTGGACTCCAACTAGGTAGCTAAGTGGTAAGTACCTACCTACCTATTAATATTTAATTACCACATAAATATTTTTACCCGTTTGTTCTTATTGTGTAGACTGAAGTGACTAACCCTAGTGTCTGAGTTTTTAGTGGCATATGATTCGGTCTGACGTTTGTTTTCCTGATAAAAATACTTAATAGAAAACTACAGACGTGTCCTCCGACCTATGTTAACTCTCAGGGCTTCACCGTCCATTACACCTTATTGCGATGATTGTTGGATTTAGCCGCCGACGCTGTGCGACCATGAACCTTATTTTGCTGTGATACGAGCCGCGGTCGCGCAGCGTCGTGCTGTACTACAATCATCACGCCACGGCACGGGCCCCATTGTACATGTTGCTCATGATAATTATCCAAGTGCAAGACTTGTCAGAACTGTGCTTTTTTTCTTGTTATGTACAAATGTACCTATATGTGTCATATTAGTACATTGCACAGGGTTATCGGTATAGGGTGTACTAAGCCAAACGGGGGTCATTGTACTCTTCATTATAAACAACGATTACTTTTTAAACTTTTTTATTTGTAATATAAATCGGGGAAAAAAGCATCTGCTTACATTTTGTCGACGATCGATGAGCTTTCTGTATGAAACAGCTGTTTTTTTTCTCGTGATTTCATTTGATTCAATTATTCACAAAAATTATACTAAGGTTAATATACCTAAGCCATTTCAAATTGAAACTGTGGCATACTTGCTGATGCCCCAACACCTAGTTAATAACATAGAAATGGGGAGTATTCTATAGTTAATAATAATAAATAATCCTTCTTGAACAATCGGGTAAAAATAAAATAATGATAATTATTATGTGTACTTACGATGTCAATATCGGAAAGCGGTCGTTGCGTGCGAACGGTGTAAATGACTAATACTATTTTTTGTTTTTGGTATAGCACATTTCCTAAACTAACCTACCTAAACTAGAAACAATCACATTTTTATGTTATAGCTGACCAACCACGGTCCGCAATACATTATTATTTTTAGCAGTGTAGTGAGCATATTTTTCTAACTTATCCTGGTTTGTTAACCGACTTCAAAAATTAGGACGCACTCAATTACATTGTATAAATTTTACGAAATGTTTGTTGCAGCATAACTTCGTCATTTATTTTTTATTTGAAAGAATATGCTTACTAACACTCTGATCAGTCACTTTGATCAAAATAAAGTATTTTTTTGTAAAAAATAGTATTTAATACAAAAATTCAAGCATTTGCATTCAGAAAGTAGTGTTCCGAGTTATGGCCATTGAATTCGAAAGAAAAGTTATTACATTTTCTTACAACAATAACCGAGCGAGAGATCGTTAGCGAGCGAAGCGTCTATGCTTCAGATTCGACGAAAATGCTTTCGTATTTCCGAATTCCGTCTGGATTTCTGTCCGGATCTTTGCCCAGACCTGTCTTAATCTACAGGTCGCATTTCTTAACCTATTCTCTTGAAACTTTGTGAGTAAGTCCGATATTTAAAAAGAATTTTCGTGTCTAGGCGGTTATTGGAAATTTTTCAATATGGCAGAGATGTGATTTAAAAAAGGATATATCTGCATAATTGGAAAATTTCCAAAAAACTTTTTGATCCGAGTCAAAACAAAAATTTATATAATTGTCAAACCCGCTCACAAAATTTCACGAGAATCGGTTGAGGAGTGTGACCTGTAGAGGAGGACAAATACAAATACAAATAATTTATTTGGGTATAAAATACATGTGACAATTTCAAATCGGACAGACATCGGTCACGAGATCTCCAGCTCACAGAGTCACTATTGTATGTATTGTTATTTATTTATATTTATTAAATACAACAATTTCTTTGGTAACTGATACCAACCTGCATCTAGTCTTAATAGTTATTTTAATCTAGTCTCTATTGCATGAAGACTAGAATAGTAATATATTTTAAACTGGGATTATAAATTGGTTATTGTTTTAAATTTTATGGTATCATGGAAAGAGACAAACGAGACGCTTTGAGTAATATGAATATTGTGTAATTAATATCTTTAAATTGCTCTATTTCATTTTTTCAGAAACAGAGATCAACGAAATTATCAAAGTTTAAACACAAGCGTTCAGCCAACAAAAAATGCAAGTACTGAACTAAGGTGAGTTAAAAGACATTTAACATCTTATATTATTAGGGTGACAAGCATATTGCATAGTCAGAGCTATGCCAAGTGGAAATGCTATTGCTAAAGTTATCGTATGTCCGGCGTCCAGCGTCTGATTGCACGGATGTCCGATTGTTTTCCACTACAGATCGCATTTCTCAACCGATATTTGTGAAATTTTGTAAATTTAGGTTTTATTTAAAATAGCGGAGATATGTAATTTGTGAGACGTTGCTCATAGAGCCACTACTTATAATCAGAGTGGCGCTGAACTGCTATGGGCATGCGTGACGCCAGTACAACCATTCACTTAGCGAGCGCGAAGCGCGAGTGAAAAACTTCCGTTTCAGTACTAAAAACTTATCCTATATTTTTATCTACGGATGCCTAGTTCAAAATCATCCGAAAGTTATCAGAGCATCCGAGGAACAGGGACTTTTTCACCTTCGAATAAACTGGTAATCATTTTTTTTTTGTGTACACAATGTACATAAATAAATTATTGATACGAGCGTTGGGACTTAGTATGGTTGCAAATTAATTATTATTTAATATTGTTTTTAGGAACAACAATATCAGTCTTCATTGCCGAATCTCATCGTCGAAGAAGAAGCAGAACAAGAACAGAAAGACAAAAGTTATTGGCGTATTATAACATTAGCTTCTTCTTCGTAAAATTTAAGGAAATATCAAGACCCAATGGTTTTGGTTGCGCCAAACAATCGATAGACTTGATTGGAGAAAAGCAAACAGGTCTTGCTTCTAAATTCACCTTTTTGTGAATAAAGAGTAACAATAGTAAATTATGTACCGAGGGCACAAAGCAGTGCCTTACGTCGCGGGCGGCTTATTGTACCTTGAGCGTAACGAGGGAATCTAGAGTTAACTCCCGAGCGCAGCAAGGGAAGATGAGTCCTGAGGGCAGCGAGGGGTTCAAGCCGCCCAAGACAAAAACACTGCTTTATCCTAGAAGCGAATCCTCTTCTAAAAATACTGTCTAATATTATACTCTCTCATAACTAATAAAAAGGTACTAGTAAGGTACAGTCTTTTATTTTAAATTTCGTGCAGCTCGAGGAGCACGTGCTCGTATTTTTTTCTTGGTAGCTAGTTCAATTTTCAAATAAACTCTTCTTACAGTGCTTATTCTGAGTTTTCATTCAATGTTAATCTCTTTGCTTGGAAACTCCCAACTGCAAGCTTCGCTCGAATTTATGTTTCATCTATTAAACCAACATTTGATTTTCATGTGTTAGATTAAGGATGTGTTAATCTGAGCGATTACTGCCTTTAAAGCATTTGATTTATTGATATTTTTTGATTCTCGGTTTATTTTGATTATTTTTTTGGTGTTTGCTAAAATCTAAGCACTATACATGTATTTCAGCTACAAAAGGTTTTTCAATATCCAATCTAAGACCCCTTTAGTCCAGCTAGAGAGGATTTTTTTACTATATTAACTACTAGCTGTTGCTCACGATTTCGTACGCGTAGATAAAAAAAAAGCTCGTTCCGTTAGTTTCTTGTATTTGTCATTCACAGGTCCCACTCCGAACCTGCACCCTTCTCTCTACCATCATCATATTGCCAGACCATGGTACGGGCAACAGTTATCTAGTTGGCATTGGCAATTGTCTTTATACTGGGTTTGGCTGGCACTGTCCGATTAAAACGTCACGCTCAGACAGGTGTCTATGGCAAGGGTAGCGGGTAGGTAAGCCGTTAACTCGGCCTCCAAGCTAAATCTAATAGGTAGCCAAGTCTAATATGGAGTAGATAGTTACAATTTGTGTAGTAAGTAGGTTATATACTTGTTGGTAATAGGTAGAAGTACTAGGAGTTACTCGTACTATGCCAAATATTTCAGTCTGAATGTTTAGTAGGAATTACCTACTACTCGGAACCAGCCAAGCCAAGTAGGCAGTATATAGATACTATGTATATGTAGTAATTAGGTAGATACTTGTAAGTAGTATCCTTCTTCTTCTACCTATAAGACTTGGCTGGCACCGACTTCAAATAGATGGGTAGCGCTTATAATAATTATATTAATTAATATTAGTGCTTATTTGTGGTTTGGAAGTCGCTTTAATTTTGTTACAATGATCACTTAAAACATCTTCTAACTTGACTTTTATTGAAAATCAGTTTACTAAAAAAATTAAGTAAACAAAATTAAGTCAAAGTGTAGTTTTTTATATCGTAAATTATGACACTTTTGTGCTAAGATTATTACACTCGAGGCGGTATTATAGCGCGAGCCGTATGCGAGCCCACTAATGGAGCCAATAGTGTAAATTATTAACGCACACGCGTTTCATGTGACGTTTTTCATCACACATGCGAGGGGAAAAAACACAGACTTGCATTAGTCAATACATTTTTCTGAAAATGTATGCGCATTTTGCTGCTTTTCCACTTATCAAAATTTTACTAGGCATAATAATAAAGCGAGTACTTTGTTTAAATTATCATACCTAATTAATTGTCAATATTTTGATAAAAAAAATAATGTTTATTTACTGTTATTACGTAGTTATGATACTTTAAATCAAGAATTTAAGAAAAGTAAGAAAAAACTCTTGTTGATTTATTTAAAAAAAAGTCTAGTTTAGTTACTAGTGCGATAATGGTAAAGTAACAGCACACGTGCTTAATAGCTCGGATTATGATCTAAAACTGATGTAATAAAGTCCTTTTTACGAGTGAGAGTGATGAAAAGATATTAAACACAAACGCGTTTTTAACTTCGAGTAGGAACATAATTGTCAGCAAAATCAGGCAAGAAACTATCGAGATAATAATGAGGTTGTAAGTTCTAGGTCCACTATGTTTTCAATCATTTTAGTCATTTTTATACTACCTGCTGATTATGTAAAACAGATTAGTACTACCAACTCGTAGAATACATTTTTTAAGCGGGCCGTCGATTGAACAGCTCTGCTAGTCCTAGTAAATATGTTTTTTGTTATGAGATTTTTGAAATGTTGTAAGCATTGGTTTAGGATAGGTTGAGTAATTTATCCCTGGTACCGGAGTTCTTAGGATGCCCATCAGGAGCCCTATTCTTACGAAAGATATTTTCTGATCAATGTCTCTCTCGTTTTAAAAGTCATAGTGAGAGTGACCAAGAAACATCTCACGCGTCAAGAATAGCCCTCCAGGGCCATTCTTACGATATCATATTATTTCCCCTATTCCTACGCACGAGATATTTTTTGGTCAATGTCTCTCTCGTTTGAAAAATCATAAAAGTGAGAGGGACCAAGATAATATCTCACACTTCAGAGAGTCCGTGGTCTACGATTGTTTTTTTAGATTTTACACGCACGACCAAAGGGAATCAAAACCTTTAGATGCGGGATATTTGTGAGTACATACTTAATCTACCTATACTTATAAACAAACTACCGCGCTCATGCTGCTTATAACGCTCAACTTTAAAACGCCGTTGGCTTCAAATAATTTAGTAAAAAAACATTACAATAAAGCATAACATCACAGAGGGCTTTCATTTTTAGGCAAAAATATTTTTTTCACGGTGTTTCGTCTGAATTTGTTTGTCTTTGAGAAATGCTAGCTCAATGTTCAAAAGCTTCGAGCGTTGATCACTAGAGGCGCTAAAACCAGCTGAGCGCCGAATGCCAAATGTCATTGGCGCATCTTAACCCCTTAACAGCTTCAGGAAGATACGTTAGTTATATAGGCGGGCAGGGTACTTTTAATTTACGCTGACATGTTAGAGAGGTAGGTACTCTCTTAGTTAAAACACTCTGTATTGCCTCGGAATAGTTATACAGTGTATTACAATACAATACAATACAATATAACTTTATTGCACACCAAAAAACTACGTGAAAATCTTAAAAACTAAAATACATTTTTCGGCAGTACAAGGGCGACTGGGTGTATTGTCTTTTTCTTTCTTTTAAATTTTTGGCTCGAACGAAAAAGACATAACACTGTCCAACTATTCCGAGCTGATACACCGTTTATGTAGAGCTCCGGTATGTAAGCGGTTGTTTGTTTTTTTTTTTTTTTCATCTTGCCATCGTATGTATTCCCGACTAACTACAACCTGGGTATCTTCAAGGCTAGAGTGAATAAGTACCTTATAGGTCGTCGTGCTCCATTTTAGACCACAACGTCGCTTAACATCAGGCTAGTTGGTGCTCAAACGTCGACTTCTATATAAAAAAAAGGTTACGCTAGATATAGCATTAGCCAAAATACTGATAAATAATGGCCGGACTACTCTGTAAAAAGATGAGCGTGGGCTTACATTAAAATCAGTGAGTGAACAACCAATCATCCCCTGTTTTCCTACCATACTGGATTTTTTTTCCAAATTTATTTTGGACAAAATATACCCTTTCTAATATAATTATTAAATCGGACTACTTAGTAAAAAGTTATGTGTAATCATTAAAAAAGAATAACAATAGTAATAAAAACATAAATATACGCATCGACTTGAAAACCTCCTCCGATTCGTCGGTTAATAAAGAGAATTCGGTACCCATAGATAACTAAGTAATACTTATTAAATATAACAAAAAGGCCAAGTAATTGTTTTAATAACGACGGACGGAATTAGACGGCGCTATTAAAATTTTATTTTTATTGTTTTTTAAATTTAAATTTATAAAATTTTATTACAGTGAAGTGATCGCAGGCTGAATTTTTGTGTAAATGGTCGTGATACGAGTATGTTGTGTGTCATTAACGTATCTTTATCTTTTTTAATCATATTTTAGGCGTTGTAAAAAGGTTGAACAGTAAAAATAAACTGAATGAGACTATGAGTAGAAAAATTTTACATTGCAGTAAAAGTTTTAATTGATATTTTTAGAACTTATATTTTAAAGTGAAAGTAGGATTTTTTAGCGCTGTGCAAGATTTCAGAAATAAAATATTGTTTTCAAAGGAATGAATGTTTTGTGTAGTTTAATAAAAAACGGACAGACTACAGGCGTAAATTGGGTGTCTCGTATCGTTCACGCACTATTAACAAAATAAATAAAACTTTAAAGTTACGGTTTAATCTTATATTCTGCCTTATTATGACTGCCTCCGTGGCTCAGTTGGTAGTGAGCCTTCTGAGCTTGGGGGCATGGGTTCGATTCCCACCTAGGGCAAACATTCATGTGATGAACATTTGTGTTTGTTCTATGTCTGGGTGTTCATTATCTATTTTAATATGTTTTTAAAAATATCTAAGTATGTATATCAGTCTCTGGCAGCCATAGTACAAGCTTTGCTTAGTTTGGGGTCAGGCGACCGTGTGTGCAAGCGTCCCGAATTTATTGTTATATTATTATTATTAATGTTGTATCGTCACGGAAACAAAAAGTGTGTGCAAAGTTTCGTAAAAATCGGTTCAGTCGAAGTAGTAAAACAATCTGTCCCAAGATTTGTCCCAAAAAACAAACAGAGCAAGTTAAACAATACAATACAATATGACATTCTTTAGTAAAACAAAAAAAAACTAAACTATTTGTGCAAGGTAGGTAAATGCAAAGGGTGCTCTTATTGCTTACAAGCGGTCTCTTCCAGACAACCTTTGGATGGCATAAGAACATTATGATAATGCATGAACGGCAAATAAACACGTTTAATAATACATTTGTGTGTAGGGGGGTAATTTCTGAAACTAATCTAGTGCGACTACGAATTTTAAAACTCTACTCAAAAGTTTGAGTAAAAAAAAATATACGCGTTGACTTGTAAACCTTCCAGGTTTACAAGTCAAGCAAAGCCACAGCAGATCATCTAGTAAAAAATTAAATAAAAAAACTGTACTAAAAATTACTCAACCAATTCCAAAGTCGTAATAAAACAAAAGGGGCTAAGATTCGTTAAAGTTTCCACGCAATTCGGCCGACGCGGCAAAAACAAATGTAGCGCACAAGGGGTCTATCATTTGCGACCTTTGGAATTATTACTCCCGGTAGGGTGACCATCATTCTAGCATTTTTTTTACGTAGAATAGGTCGGAGTTTGTCTAAGATGGAGCACGACGACCTATAAGGTACTTCTTCACTCTAGCCTTGAAGTTTTGTAGAGTGAAGAGGTACAAAGACGGCAGTTGAGTGAGGCGCTACAAATGCGCTACTGCTCAGACCCGTCTTCGGAACGGTTACACCGGACTACAGCCCGAAACACGACACATTTCATGGCATGGCTTGGTCCGGTGGGTGGTCAATAGCCACGGCCGAAGCCTCCCACCAGAGTTTGCTACCCGGTTAGCACTACCCGGGGACCATGTGTAGGGAATCAGAATAGAGGACACTCCTACGGACGTGGGTAGCTCAGCCCCCAGCCTCAGCATGTGCACGCGTCAAAATTCTTCTCGTCAGTTTTTGTCATGCGAGAACGTGACAAGGCTATGTGGATACATACTTTTGTCTCATTAGAATGAGGCGACATACCGTTGTTGCGTTCCACATGCTAGGCCTGTAGGCGTTACTGTGGATATCCTAATGTCCTCTCTGTTATTAGAGGTTGTCCATCGAGATGATTTTAGTGAGGAGTTTTATTCACACACGCATATAAACACGTAAACACTCACACACATAAACCCCATCTGATTTACCAGGCACTTAACAAACTTAAGTTTATTTATGGGAGTAGCCACTGACTGGCTACCCAAATGCAGTTTTCACTAGTTCGGAGTCAGTGGATTTAAATCATATGTTGTACCTACTTATTGTTCGTGCCAAAATAAAAATATTTGATTTGATTTGATTTGATTCACACATAGCTTGGGTGCGCCTCAATGCAGCCGGGAAACTTTGAAGATTTATACCTGTGGCCAAAAAAAGAAGTAAATAGTTGGATCCGTAACTATATCGTTCAAGTTCAAAGCCACTCTCTTTAGTAGTATTTTTTCGCACCTCGCATACATACCTTTTGTCAAGTCGTAACATGTGTACTTGATGGGGTCCTTTTAAAATTGAGAAAAAAAACCGGCCAAGTGCGAGTCAAACTCGCGCACGGAGGATTCCGTACCATTATGTATAAAAACGATAAAGTATCATGTCTGTTTTATGAGAACCCTCCTAAATTTTTATTTTATTCTGTTTTTAGTACTATATTTGTTGTCATAGCGACAAAAGAAATACATCATCTGTGAATATTTCAACTGTCTAACTATCACGGTTCATGAGATACGGCCTGGTGACAGACGGACAGACGGACGGACAGCGGAGTCTTAGTAAAGAGTCCCGTATTACCCTTTGGGTACGAAACCCTAAAAAGGAATTTTAGAAACAATAGGCCTTTTACATAATGTATCATTGCTAAATCTAAACTAGCTAAAAGTATTGATGTCCTTGTCTAATATGCAGTAATAACAAAGACAGAACAGTTTTTAGCTTGTTTACATTTAGCAATTTAGCATTCTGAATAGACCTAATGCAGCTAAATAGAGAGCGTCTCTTTTAAAAAAATCATAAACAATGACCGACTCTCTCAAAATTGCAAATGATTGAAGAAAAGAAATTATCATACCTGAACTCATATCTCTCAACAGAATAAAATAGGTTTTACATTTTTTATAAAATAGCACATCAAACGACTGATAAAAACCATTACAATTTAGTATTTTTTAAATTTAAAAACACTGTGAGGTCCCTAAACTGGGCAAACATTGAAATATAAATGATAACATTTCAAAAGAGAAAACAATTTTTTATTAACCTATCCATAAAAAACAGAAACCATGGACCCCTCAAACTCTCGGGTCAACAATTCGACCCCTCGAGTAAAAACTTCAGAAATGGTAATCCTGAGTTATTGAGGTGATAAATTGGCGCTGCATTTTACGGGCCGGATCGGTAATGAACGGACGGATTTGGGCTCATTACCCGCTTATCTTTGATGCTGGAGCTATGATGGAAAACATTTGGAAGAGAAGATGAACCCTTCCGGATTCGCTAGACGATAATGTTGCTGATTTGAGTATGTAGCTTTTTAAAAGTAGAATTTGCTAGTTAGTAGTTCTGGCGTTTGCTTTTATTTTATATCATAACATATCGTCACGCCTTTCACCGAGGGGGCTGGCAGAGGTGTAATACAACACTCACACTTCGCCGGACGATATTCAGTCCCAAATGTGACAGGGGGCCAGCCTGTCGCCAAACACCGGGCTCCAATCATGTAGCAGATGACATACAATACGCACATATGCTCACACAATGAACAAATTGGTGCGTGCCGTCCGGCTGGGTTCGAACCCGCTCCCTCTGCTGGCTTGAGAGGCGGACCTTCACCATACTAGGCTGCCATCGCTTCATTCTGGAATAATAAACGATAAGCGTTATCTTGAAATTATTTTTGGTAAAGTTTTGTGTAACCGAAACAGTTAATTATAAAATAACTGTTAATCGAGCAGGAAATGTGCCGCGCGTTTAAAATGTTTAAGTGTTTACCTAAATATTTTAAGCTTTAGAGAATTATCCCAGTGTTAAAACAGAACACTAAAAATAGTTAATTTAATTACCAAATCTTAGTTTGTCACTTTAATCAATGTTACACTTACGAGTAAGTTTGTTAACTTGCTTAAGTTTACATTGGCGGGTCGTGGCAAGTCGAGAACAAATTCGCTTGCAGACTTTTGCCGAGGCATCTTACAAGAACCGTGTAAAAAATGGTTTAAAACTTAGAGGCTGTTTCAATTGTTTTCTAATAATAATGGTGTTTTCGTTAATTTGCAATGAACAAGCCCACCGGCGTAGATAAGAACATCGACTCGACCGACGTCACGATACCTGGAAACCCCGAACGGGTCTGGTTTTCCGAAATGTATGAAGTTTCAGGTTATAACGAGACGTAACGAGAGTCTCCTTTTATTTGACCTATTTTGGAACGAGCTTACTGTACCTAATGTTTTTTTTATATTTTTCTGTGCTGAAGCTGGAATAAGAACTGGTTTTTTCATGAATGACGATATTGGCCAATGACGTCAATGCAGCTTAGCTGTCAGTGGCGTAGCAGTTAGGGATGGCGTCAAGGGTCCGGTGACCACTTTAGACTAATTTCGCATTGGCTAATGCTTTTCTATTGCCATTTCGTCTAGAAGGAGATGAAGAGCGAAGAGAGCTAGTAAAGATACTGACGAGCCTCTAAAGCTATTTACAGAGTGTCAAAGTGCAATTAAATCATTTTTTATGACTTTTGTACTTATTTATTCATTCCTAAATAACTAAAAATTTCTCTTGTGTTATGGATTAATTTAAAAGCTAATGATGTAGACAACCTCCTATGCAAATGGGTTTTTGATTTGCTTTCATATTGGTTGTGGTTGTTTGTTATATGTTGTTTGGAGATTTAGTTCATTTAATAGTAAATGCAAAATTTCATCATAAATTTGATAAGCGCGTTTGTATGGAAAATTCAGAGCGTCGCAACCCTTAAGCTGTTTGATTAAATCTGTTACCTACTACTTACGTAGAAGCCTAAGTATTATATTAAGAACCGCTATCAAAATTCAGCCGGCAAATGCCAAAGTTGGTTCCAATAACAAGTTTCAATATAAAACAAGCAAGTTGCGTTTGAAGCGCCGGTAACTAGTTGAAATTCTGAATAGCGCGTTTATTTCATACTTACGAAGCGTTAGAAGGAGTTTATTCAATAACTAGAGTTCAGGTTCTTGGAAATGTTAATATCAGAACTATTTATTAAAAATAGCTTAACCACCTACTTGCAAAAGCTCGGGTTATCTTTTTACTCTTCATCAGTAGTGAAACTGATGAATCGTCTTGCTTTAACTCAAGGTTAGCTTCTAACTCTTGGTGGTGCAAAACGATTTATCAGTTTAACCTTTCAGGAGCAGCTATAAAAAAGCGATAGCAGCCTATTTGGGAGAAGGCCTGCCTCTCAAGCCAGAGGGAGCGGGTTCGAACTCAACCGACGGCTTGCACCAATTTGTTCATTGTGTGAACATATGTGCGTATTGTATTTCATCTGCTACATGATTGGAGCCCGGTGCATGGCGACAGGCTCGCCCACTGTCACATTTGGGACTGAATATTGTCCGGCGAAGTGTGGGTGTTGTATTATACCTCTGCCAGCCCCCTCGGGGGAAAGGCGTGACGATATGTCATGTTATGAGTAGCTAACTCCGAGGTAAAAAGATAACCCGTGCTTCTGCAATTGGCCTTAGATTACTTATTCTACAGACCTACCTCGGTTCGGTTAATAGAAACAAGACATTGAGTTGTTTTTGGTTTAACCCAAAAAAGGCTTTTGTATGAAAAGCATACATTTCATTATAGTAAGTAAACACGCAAAGGAAATCAAAGACATGGAAATGAGACGAGAATAAACCAAATAAACCTACTCGTGGCATATTTTATCATTTATTTACTTTGTCCGTTGATTCGTTCGAGAGATATGTTGCTGAATTTTTTCAGCATGATTTTTGGAATTATTTTGTGGTTAAACAAAGGTCGTAGCATAACATTAAGGCGGTTAGCGATTGTAAGCAAACTAGCTGCGATTGCGGTTTCACTTGTAATCATCCTAGCACCTTGACTCAAAAAAAAAAAATAGTGCGTGGAGTCCCTCCGCGCGGAAGAAATTAAACTTCTGTGTATCTTTCTTACTACGCGCATGCGTTCGAGTGACACGCATTCACTTTTTGTTACTAGGTATGTAGTATTAGGTAGTCCCATGGAAAATCATTAATATTTATAAATTATATAGAGAATCAAGACAGGTTGGTCCATCTTTAGCCGTTTGATATTCAGATCGTATCTCTTAATTTAACTCATCGAAGGCTTTACTATGCGGTATACGGTAAACAAGGTACAGTGAATAAATTCAGTAACGTAACAATTCAATCGATATTCTCTTTACTTGCTTTTTACCAAAATCTGAATAATATAGAGAAGCGGCCAAAGATAATGAAAATAGTAGATTGCACGTGCAGAAACGTATCTGCAATACAAGTTACCGTCAACCGCGAGACGAAGTAGAAGTAGGCTTACAAATCGTGCGCAATCCGTGTTTAGGAGTCTAATGCAATCTAATTATTATCGAGCCATCAGAGATCGGAACGCGGTGGTGATGGAGGCTCTGTGTCGGGAGAAGGCGATGATGTTTTATTAATACCTGATTTTCAACATTCCCTTACACAATTTCAAACTCAGTCACGAGCGCACGCACACACACACACCGACACACACACACACACGCGCGCGCGCGCGCGTATGCACGCATACACACACTCAACACACTTACTAGGAAAATTGTACTTATAACTTAATTTGCTAATACTTAAATTCAATTTTGATAACTGTAGATATTCGCTAGGACACTTCTTTAATGTAATAAATTTTCGACCTCTTGGTTGCCACGTTACGGGCCTTGAGCCCAGTGTGGGACCGCAGGTATATCTGGGAATTGTCTTTAATTTTCAGGGATTTTTAAATCTTTGTATATACTTGTATTTAATATTTGTATAAACTTGTGTTAAAATGTAATAATTCGTATTTTTGGAAATAAATTATCTTATCTTATCTTATTATCTTATCTAATAAAAATATTTTAATTTCGTGTTTTATAGAAATTGTGGGTCAATCTCGAGCGTTCGTGCTCACTATCGAAGGCGCCTCCTTGCGGCGGCGTCGTGTGTCGGGTCGTTCTCTTCCCTCAAATATGTCGTCATACTCGTGATCGGGTGCTGCTTGCGGGTCGCTGGTCTTCTCTTGGTGTACTCACAATGTAATAAGTAAATCTGATAACCTTTATCCTAACCTTAGATTTAGACTTAATGACTAACCTATACCTGTATTCCCCCTAAATAATAATTAAAGATTTATGTTAACAAAAGTCATGGTCCCCGGAGTCCGTGGAGTGTAATTAAAAAAAAAAAAAAAAAAAAATTGAGCTGAGCTCTTCAAAGCCAAGTTTCTTAACGTATCTACCAGGGGCGCTTTACTAAAATGAATGGAGCCAAACGCAACCGAACACTAAGGCGAAAAAAGATTTCGTTATCATCCAAACTCATGGTGCACCCCTAGAGCCTGTTATTTTTTGTGAATACGTTCTGTCTATTGGTTGTATGGTTCTTTTTATAGTTAGCTTCACTCATAGGTTTGTTTCAAATCTTGCAACAGTTTTTTAGCTACTTTTACTAAACCGATTTTTATGAAACTTTGCACACACATTTAATTCCTGTGTCAGTACAACATCACATTTTGGTATGAATGGATGTATGGATGGATGTTTGTTATTCAATCATGCCACAAGGGCGTAACGGATCTGGATAAAATTTGGGACAGAGATATATTGTAGTTTAGAATAGCACATGTGATAGGTACTTTTTGTCCGGGGCAACCTCGCAGTTTAGTTAGAAACGTTGAGAACAGCTTAACTTAAAAAAATCCTACTAATATTATAATCGCGAAAGTTAGTAAGAATGGATAGATGGATGGATGTTTGTTACTCTTTCACACCATAACGGCTGAACAGATCTGGATGAAATTTGGCACAGAGATAGATTATCGTCTAGAATAGCACATACTTTTTAACCGCGGGTGAAACCGCGGGGCGGAGCTAGTAATTCAATATTTGTTATGTTTTAAATGTGGTGGAATGGTATAATAATATACTGCGCCAGGTGATAACATTCCGGTCACGTGGGCGACACGTAGATACGTCAATCGATGCTTAAGAAAGACCGAAATAGGTAATGTACAAATAGTGCAAAAGAGACGGATGAAAATTACGAATGACGTCATACGTGTTTGCTCTTGGAATTATAGACCTTCTTTTTTAGGATATAAGTTTTAATTTGGCCGCCATCTTGTTTGATGCAAACTACCGTACGATAGAGCACGCTTGCAACAGATTAACTATCGCGTAATCTGTGTTTTAAGTATATGGAAGGATATGTGTAAATGGGTAGAAATGTGTGCATGTAGTAAGTATATTATGATGTTTTAATCAGGTAATTCCGGACAACAAGCCGTTAAAAGTTTATTAGCTGCACTTCGTTTTATGACTGCCTTAACAGCTTCCCAGCATTTTAAGAGTCTGCAAGTCTGCAAGTTTTTCTGTGTCCTGACTTACATTATTTTTTGCTAATTTAATTAATTTTATTTAAAATCGTAGGTAATCATCATCAACCATTCTCCACCCACTGCTGCTTCTTCTTCGTGTCGATCATGGACGTTTTTTCTACGTTCATGGTGTTGAGTTTTAGGCTCCGTACCCAAAAAAAAGCGGGACCCTATTACTAAGACTCCGCTGTCCGTTCATCTGTCTATCTGTCCATCTGTCCTGGGCTGTATCTCATTAACCGTGAGACAGTTGAAATTTTCACAGGTGATGTATTTCTGTTTCCGCTATAACAACAAGCTAAAAACAGAATAAAATAAATATTTAAGAGAGCCCCCATGCAACAAATGTGATTTTTTTGCTGTTTAGAGATAATGGTACCGAACCTGGCTGACTCACACTTGGCCGGTTTTTTTTGTGTCCCGACCAATAGGCGGAAACAGTCACTCCAAGAGGAAAAGCCTTCATCAGGTCGATTGAGTTTTCGACTAATGAAATTGAGCCTGTAATTTGGCAAAGTTTACCAAAATTGGAGAGTCTTGGATAAGTCTACAGAGTTGTGTCTTTGTTCGTCAGTATCTCACGATGTGTCACTGTCAGGCGAAGAAAGCTGGGGTGTAGAAAATAAAATAACAGTAGAGGATTTTCTAAAGGAATTTATGAGTCTTTTGGAATGTCTGGGGAAGTACCATTGCTAATCATTTAGTTTGCTATACATATATTTGCATAAAATTGAAGTCAATGCTTCCAATAAGTAACTTTAGTACATGGGCAAATTTTCCAGTAAGTACAATTATCATAAATTAGGTAGGTACAGGACGAAAAGAATTTGAAAGTTGACCAATTGACGGTGATGAGCGTGAGAGAGCGTTATGGTGCTACGCAGAGTTTTAAACGGTTGAAGCGATGATAGCCTAGTTGGAGCTAGAGGGCCAGAGGGAGCCAGAGGCCTCTCAAGTTAGAGGGTGTGGGTTCGATCCCAGCCGACAGCATGCACTAAATTGTTAATTGTGTGAACATACGTGCGTATTGTATGTCATCTGCTACATGACTGAACCCCGGTGTATGGCGACAGGCTCGCCCCTGTGACTGAATATCGTCCAGCAAAGTGTGGGTAGTGTGACAGCCCCCTCGGAGGAAAAGCCGTGATATGTTATGTAAGTATGTTATTTACATCCATCCAGACATCCATCCAAACTTTCGCATTTATAATATTCAGCGAGATTGTAGATATTCTACTCTGGTGGCAGAGTTCGGCCGTGGCTAGTTACCACCCACCGGACCAAGCCATGCCGTGAAATGACCTAGTCGTGTTTCGGGATGTGTCCGGTGTAACCGTTTAGAAGACGGGTCTGAGCAGTAGCGCACTTGTAGCGCCTCACTCCACTGCCGTCTTTGTAACTTCTTCACTCTAGTAAACTTTAAGGCTAGAGTGAATAAGTACCTTATAGGTCGTCGTGCTCCATCTTAGACCACAACGTCGCTTAACATCAGACAAGTTGGTGGTCAAACGCTGACCTATTTTTTCTACATACAAAACAGATATTGTATAGTCGAATTGCGATGGCCAAGCGAGGCGCATAATATCATACGATTGGTTTGCACATCTCGCTGATTACTATAGAATGAAAAAAAAACCTATGAAAAAATTATCACCTCTTTATCCAAAGTATCCTTACTGGTTTTATTGCCACTGTGGCCTAGGATTTTATTATAAATCTCCTTTCTCAATCTACGATCGATCTTCAAAGCTGGGCTTCGAATTCAATGGATTGAGATGAATGTCGGCCTCTCTACTGTGAGTACGTTCAACGTAGCAATGCGGATGTTTTAAAATGATCGAAAATGATGTATTCTGCATTATAAGCTCTGATCGGATAATCGGATATAATACATAATTGACCAAGCGAAGCAAGGTTTCAGAGTCTACGTCGACATTTACGTTCAACGTAGCAATGCGGATGTTTTAAAATGATCGAAAATGATGTATCCTGTATTATAAGCTCTGATCGGATAATCGGATATAATACATAATTGACCAAGCGAAGCAAGGTTTCAGAGTCTACGTCGACATTTACGTTCAACGTAGCAATGCAGATGTTTTAAAATGATCGAAAATGATGTATTCTGCATTATAAGCTCTGATCGGATAATCGGATATAATACATAATTGACCAAGCGAAGCAAGGTTTCAGAGTCTACGTCGACATTTACGTTCAACGTAGCAATGCGGATGTTTTAAAATGATCGAAAATGATGTATCCTGTATTATAAGCTCTGATCGGATAATCGGATATAATACATAATTGACCAAGCGAAGCAAGGTTTCAGAGTCTACGTCGACATTTACGTTCAACGTAGCAATGCGGATATTTTAAAATTATCGAAAATGATGTATTCTGCATTATAAGCTCTGATCGGATAATCGGATATAATACATAATTGACCAAGCGAAGCAAGGTTTCAGAGTCTACGTCGACATTTACGTTCAACGTAGCAATGCGGATGTTTTAAAATGATCGAAAATGATGTATTCTGCATTATAAGCTCTGATCGGATAATCGGATATAATACATAATTGACCAAGCGAAGCAAGGTTTCAGAGTCTACGTCGACATTTACGTTCAACGTAGCAATGCGGATATTTTAAAATGATCGAAAATGATGTATTCTGCATTATAAGCTCTGATCGGATATGATACATAATTGACCAAGCGAAGCAAGGGCGCAGATTTTACGTCGACATTTACGTTCAATTTAGCAATGCGGATGTTTTAAAATGATCGAAAATGATGTATTCTGTATTATAAGCTCTGATCGGAGAGGATTTTGGCATTTGTTTGTTCGACGATAGCTTGAGTATCGTTGAAACAATCTTTAAGAAATTTTGCAGGCAAGAAGTTCAGTACAGATAAATTTGTGATGTTTTTTTTATGTAATTCCCGAAAGACGCAATTGCCCCACAGACGAATTTACCCCATTTGACCCTATAGTTCATTTCCTGCCGAGTGCTAATAAGAACGGAAGTGGCTAAATGTTGAAATTGATTCAGTCCGTTTTGAAACTGCAAAAAACAGATGTATCTATTTTATAACGAGTAGTTAACAAGAAGATCTGAAAAAAAAAAACAAAACCCAACTGCAATTTTTTTTTTGTATTATTATTTTAATTTCTTTTATTTTGATAGGTTTGGTCATAACCCTTTAATAACTATTTCACTTCAAAAGTACTTACAAACGCCATTTTTTTCCAAATACCTACCTAAAAATATGGGTTTTATAACGATAACTTACTGTCAAAATTCATCCAGCCGTTTGGACGATGCGAGATAATAAAAAAAATTACAAATAAATATACATACAATAAAATAAAAAATAAAAATAAAAATAGTCTTTATTCTACTGCATTGTTTCACAAATAGTTTGTCTTTTTTTACATTTTTTTATATGCAGAAGTCGCCTCTGCTGCGTAGGCCTCCCCTAATGCTCTCCACTCTTATCTCTCTCTAGCTGCGGTCATCCAATTTGGTCCACAATTCTCCGAGAATATGTCCCTCTATCTTTTCCTCTGTCTTCCCTGGCTCCTTTTCCCGTCCCTTGGAGTCCATTCTGTGACTTTTTTTGTCCATCTGGAATTTTCGAGCCTGCATATATGTCCTGCCCATTTCCATTTAAGTAACCTTATTCTTTATATACATACAATGACATCCAAAATACGGTAGAAAAACATAACCCTTCCTGGCAGTCGGGTAAAAATTACAGATGACATTTAAATCAGAAGGCCGGAACAATTGATACCCTCCAACAACTTCCTTCGACGAGTTGTTAGACAAATAAACGGTTTGATGAGAAAACTTCGGAACCAACTTTAAATTAACAGAATATTAATGAGCTATTAAGGAAGTGGGTCTAAAGGTCGTGGATTTACTCCTATAGATAGCGCCGTACGTGATTTGAGTAACGATAAAAGAACATACTTACCAAACATCAAGGTCTGAAAAGAGGTCTGCATCATACTACTTTTCATTCTGTCTTTCTCTCTCTCTCTCATGCACACTCTCACACTATGCATGCATAAATTTTAGAATACTTGATTATTATTTTAATTTAATGTTTCTTGTCGTAACGTCGTAAACTTGAATTTTTATAAAATCACTGTAATCAGTTTTGGCCTTATTTTAAATAATATTATCATTGTATTTTATTTTACCATGTAAAGCTATCGATTACACAAATAAAAAAATAATAATAATTAAAAGAAACATACGCATGATACATCCTTAAACACAGCCGAAGTCAAAGCGATGTCGTGAAAAAAGCTGGGGGTGAATCAGCCCCTATCAAATTTGTAGAGTAGTCGACTCACCTACAGGTAAGCTTTTGAGTTGGTGAGCCACCACAAAGCTACGGCATACCTAAACACAGCCGAATCCAAACCAAAGCCATGTAGTGAAAATAGCAATATAAACTAGGTGGATCGGCCCCTACCAAATTTGTGGAGTAGTCGACTCACCTGCAGGTAAGCTTTTGAGTTGGTGAGCCACCACCTAAGCTATGGCGCGGAATAGATTAAGCGCAAGCATTAAATAGTTTCTAGCGGTGTACTTATCATGTACTATGTAGATTAAGCAACATGCAAGTAGCGCACTCGCACACCGCTCAATCTTCCCTGTACATATGTACATAATCGTGACATACCACCTCACGTTGTCGATTTGAAAATATCCATATTTTCCGAATAGACATTTTGTAATAAAAGTCATAGTTTTTATTTTTCGCCTCCTAAACTCCTTAGACTCAATGTAAGTAGAAACACTTCCAAAAGTTATTTGAAGTCTTCGATAAACCGTGCTTTAATAATAAATTTATAACATCAACGTGGATTTTAACATCATAGCTGTGCTAGCCTAGTTGAAGAAGGCCCACCTCTCCAGCCAAAGGGAGTGGGTTCAAACCCAGCCGACGGCACGAACCAATTTGTTCATTATGTGAACATATGTGCGTATTGTATGTCATCTGCTACATGACTGTAGCCTGGTGTATGGCGACAGGCTCGTGTCACATTTGGGACTGAATATCGTCCATCGTCTGGCCAAGTGTGGGTGTTGTATTACACCTTTGCCAGCCCCCTCGGGGGAAAGGCGTGACGGTATGTTATGGATTTTAACATTTAAATCAATTTGATGCGAGTGTCATTTCGATTGCTTTGATGCGGAATCTATAGGAAGATATCTATGAACGAATCCTACCGGCCTACGTAGTTGTTCAGTTTTAGATCAGTTTAAGCGTTTATTCTGCTCTTGAGGCCCTGATTTTTTAATCTCTACGAGATAGACTGGGAGTTTCAGTGTAGTAGACAGTCAGACCTGTTACAATAGCGGACGCGAAGCGTTTTATGTTGAAGTAAAATGAGGATTGATTTTCTAAGTGTAAGTAATGACAATGGTAATCGCGTGTTATCTCATTCGAGCCAAGAATGGACTTTTTGATACTAGATGTTTTAGGGCACTGAACATTGTTGGACTGGACGTAATGCGACATGCACGTTTTAGCAAACTAGACTAGCAAACTAGCATGAACGCTATGCGTAAAGGCACACGTTGATCATTGCCATTACGCTTAGAAATTAAAGAGACTGGATGGGCAGATTTAAGGGTGTGTGTCTGCTGCTGAGCTTACCGCTGAGCTCCGCTCCGCTCAGCATCGCTTGCTGAGCAGAGCGGAGCTTTAAATCTTCCCTCCGTTTCAGAGTAAGCATGCGATTGGTCAGCTTATGCACCGCTCCGCTCCTCCGCGTAGCTACATGAGAGGATAGTTATGATATGTCAGAAAACAAAATTTACCAAAATTATAATTTCGCAAAGGTTATATAGAATTAACTAAAATTAAAAAAGGACTACAAAAAAAAAAAAAAGTAGAAACGTATCCTAAAATCTGCCGAACGAGTGTCAAAACGAGAAAAAAATTACTTAAAAAATAACATTGCATGTCTGCAGCTACTTTATAACTCACTTCCATTCATACCAACATTGTAAATAAAAAAGCTTGCAAAAGTACATTTTCTTTACAATTTAATCAAGACTGAAGCTTGCCTTATGTTCGCGTTTCGCTCATCCATCAATCAGAAACAAAACTCTCGTTTTTGTCAGAGCTTAATTTGTTTAACAAAGTTACAAACCAAAGATAAAGAATCGACTGGCAAAGATTAATGCACGAAGTTTAGATGGACTCGCTGTAATGGAGTCGGTCGCTTTTGTACCTAATATTGACAAATGCCTTGATGTGGAAACGTCTGTTTCGTGGAACGGACACTAAGGAGAGATGGCCTGCAATATTTTTACTAAAGAAATACGCCGTACTGTTTTCTTTACTGGGCCCCAGTGACACCTAGACCCAGTTTTATGACATATACAGCATGACACAAAAACCCTGTTGTATGATTGAAGAGCAAGTACACACACGCTTATAAGTATTATCGCAAAAATACAAAAAAGAACATTACGTTAAAAATAGCAACAGTTATGACCGGTTTAAGAACACAAGATTTTTTTTATACAAAATGTTAACAAATCTATATCATAATTATGAATTGATTAGTGATACTCCAGTCGATACTGGATGCGTATCTCGCGGATATAACAGGGTTTTTGAAACACCCTGTGGAAGTTGCACTCGCTTCCAAAAGATTATATTTCTGCAATCGCTAACGCTCAAACTTTCGCTCGTATTTCGTCCTATCAGCAGCTGGCTGATAGGACGAAATACGAGCTGTATAAATGTGACGTGATCTGATTGTCAACTCATACAACCTGCAGCAGGCGTTAAGGCGTTACCAATTCTAGATTGCAGCTTGTCTAGGACCCTTGCAGTGCATCACTGTACGGGTGAGGAGGTTGCGACAATTTTTTATCCAATAAATTTATTTCTCTATTTTTTTTTGTAATTTTTACAATGTGCAGCGAATAATAAATAATGTTTTTTTTTATTTTATTTTTTATGTACAATAAGTCGGTGTTTGACCACCAAATCACCTGATGTTAAGCGACGTTGTGGTCTAAGATGGAGCACGACGACCTATAAGGTACTAATTCACTCTAGCCTTGAAGTTTACTAGAGTGAATGAGTACAAAGACGGCAGTTGAGTGAGGCGCTAGAAGTGCGCTACTGCTCAGACCCGTCTTCGGAACGGTTACACGGGACTACATTCCGAAACACGACTAGGTCATTTCACGGCATGGCTTGGCCCGGTGGGTGGTAACTAGCCACGGCCGAAGCCTCCCACCAGAGTTTGCTACCCGGTTAGCACTACCCGGGGACCACGTGTAGGGAATCATACTAGAGTACACTCCTACGGACGTGGGTAGCTCAGCCCTCATGTATCTGTCTATCGACTAGTAGGCTTGCTACTTTCTTCTACTTCTCAATTGAGGGCATTGTATCATCGATGTGGCATCCCTGTGGCATCTGCTGCTTTTGTCTAGAAAACCATAATAAATATCATATGTTTGCCTTCATGTGTTGTCCCGCCTCTCAAGCCAGAGGGAGCGCGTTCGAACCCAGCCGACGGCACGCACCAATTTGTTCTTTGTGTGAGCATATCTGCGTATTGTATGTCATCTGCTTTATGACTGGAGCCCGGTGTATGGCGACAGGCTCGCCCCCTGTCACATTTGGGACTGAATATCGTCCGGCAAAGTAAGGGTGTTGTATTACACCTCTGCCAGCCCTTCGGGGAAAGGCGTGACGATATGCTATGTTATGTTAAATGCCACCTCCTCTTTCTATTCTTTCCATGGTTTTTACGCTTGTTCAGTGATATCTGGGTTTCGTTAAATGTAAAAGTTTGTTGTTATTTTGTGTCCAAATAATATTTAAAAGACCATAGCAGCTGATATTACATGAAATATACCTTTATTAATTGGTTATTACTTTATTTTAGTAATTTAGGCAAGTTTGTTCGTGTTTTACTTCTATTAAACCATATTACTCACATACTATAAGCACGTATTTTTGGACAGAACAGAGATACATCAGTTATGTTAGGATGCAAGCGGTACTCAAATGATGATGATGGTAAAAAAAAAATGTCGTGTGATACATAGGAGTACTTCCTGCTATTTCCTCACATAACTTCGCAATAAAACAGATACCCATTTTTATGACAGAAACAAATAATCTACGATATTCTACCACAGCCGCGCCTAACTTTGCTATGCATATAAAAACATCATAAAAATTTTATTAGCTCGATCGGTTGCACAAAATGGCGAATAATTTTTTTATTTGCTTATCAGTTTGGTTTCGCGCGATGAATTTACGATCAACTTTTTTTATTTAGGTTTATATAGGGTAAAGGTACCACTTTGACATATTGAAAAAGTTTATGGGAAATGCGGGTAGGCGCTATGTAACGTGACTGTCGCAATGAATAAAATGAATAAATTTTTCCGACTTTCGTGCTATTTTATAAGCTTTGTGTGTTTTCGGGTAGAGCAGATAACAGACGGATTTTGCTATGAAAACTGACGTGGTTTTGACTTCACTTTTTGTGTTAATTTGTCACGTTTTCCTTTGATAAGTCAGTGCAAAGTAAAACGCGGTCGCGCGCGTCTTGAACAACGCTAATTGAACAAGTAACGTTATTCAAATAAATACAAAAAACTCGGATGCAGAATGTTGTACCTTAGGTCAATTCCACTATCAAGACGATTCTAATGACACCTCACACGTCGAAATCCATCAAGCCGTTTAGGCTGTAGGGCGTGCCAAAGGAAACCTCATACATACATACCCACATACATACATGCTGACATACATAAATAGAAACGCCCAAAAAACTTCCTTTTTGCGCAGTCGGGTAAAAAGATCGCCGGTTGTGGTCGAAGCTATTAATGGTCAGACTATTATAATTATGTCAGTGAAAACTGATCTATGCCCACTTGCACTGAATATAAGAATTGCATAATTCATTGCTTAAGAGGGCCGCGATGTTCTGAAATTTCCATACAAACGCGCTACTCAAATTTCTTGAAAATCGTTTGTCAGATCATGACGAAATTTAGCATGTACAATTAAATAAACAATATCTCCGGCCCTATGTTCTTGGCTTTTTTAAAAAACGTTCTCAAGTGAAAATAGAGCTATGAAAAAAATATCCGCATTCTTAAGGGGTCACTTTTGACTGATTTATTCAATAGGTAGACAAAGCAAATCAAAAATTCCATTACATAGGGGAGGTTGTCTACATCACTCGCTGTTAAATGAAACCATAATACAAGGGAAATTCTTAGTTACTTAAGAATGATTACAGAAGTGCAAAATGCATAAAAAATAGAAATTGCACTTTGTCACTCTGTAGGTAAGTTTAGAGGCTCGTCAGTATCTTTACTCGCTCTCTTCGCTCGTCTTCTTCTAGACGAAATGGCTATAGAATACCTTAAGCCAATGCGAAGTTAGTCTAGGTCGCCTAGATCGAAGTTAGTTAGGTCGCCGGACTCTTAACTAGTGCAAGTGGCTATTGATAATACAGATATTATCACATAGGAGTTTTATTATTTTTCATCAAAATTGGACGAGTACTTATAATAATCATTACACTAGTACGTATATACCTGAAAATAGTTGCGCTTCACAGTGTTACCTGCGGTTGAAAAATAACCAATGTGTTAGTCCAAGATATAAGCTACTTCCATTCCAAATTTCATTAAAATCCGTATATCTGTTCGACGTAAAGTAGTAACAAAGACACGCAAGTTTTCTCTTTTATATTGTAAAAAAGTAGGATGACTCAGCTCTGGGCAGCCTTAAATCTCATAAAGGGTGGGTCACACACTTACCTACAAGAGGCACGGAGACATTCTTTGTGTGCCTTTGTGAAAACGCTAATTACGTGGAGTTGTGGACGAACAAAAGAGATAAAAACGAGTGTCGTGTGGCGTTTGAGACGGTCTAGCTTTGTCATTATTTGCGTACTGCTACAGAATGACTAATAACATGTGTACAGTGGTCTTACATACGTTTATTTACGTACTGTTAAAAATTTACCGTTTTGTCAAAGGTTTATTTTCTGACTTCAAAATAGGAGAAGGTTCTCAATCCGTCGGTTTTTTTTTGTAAATGTATGTTTGCCGATTACTCTAAGGCTGAGTTGCACCAACTAACTTTGACTATAACCAAAGCTTAACCGGCCCTGAAGTCTCTGGTTTACAATACAATACATCTTTATTGCATACCAAAAATACAAAGTAAAACAAACATAAAGAAAAAATTAAACAATAAAATATCATTCGGCAGTACAAGGGCGGCCTTATCGCCTAAAGCGATTACGGGGGATTTTACGTCTTATTTTGTTACTTTCACAATTTGATTATCGTAAAAAACGCTACCAAAGCCTACTAAAGCGAAACTGGCCGGAATGTCTCTGGTAAACCAGAGATTCTAGGGCCGCTTAAGATTTGGTAATAGTTAAAGTTAGTTGGTGCAACTCAGCCTAAGACGCCTAAACCGATTTGAATTTTTTTTTTGTTTTTGTTACAAGGGGTATATAATTATCTATAGGTACTTTCCAGGTGGTCCCATTAAAATTTTATCGAAATCGCTAAAGCCTTTTTTAAAATATCATCTAAAATCTAAAAATTGAATTCGGTGTCGTCTTTTTATAATTTTAAAGTTTTTTTAATTTTTGTTGTCTTTTTTTTTAAGATTGAACAGGCCCGCCCATGTTTAACCACAACACACCGGATGGAAAGTGACGTCGTGGTCTCAGATGGAGCACGCTTGCCCATGAGGTGCCTATTCACTCTTGTCTTGAAGAGATCCAGGTTGGAACTATTGCTGGGGAACAGCGAGGCAGGAAGTGCGTTCCACTCCTTCCTTCTTAGGTTTTCATTGGTCGTTAAACCATTTGCGTGCGAGTGATTTCTGACCAATGGGTCTAATTGGTCGTAAAGCCGCTTGCGGGATACCCGCATTTTGTATATCGAGCGAGGCACTTTTGAAAGTAGTAGAGGGTTCCGCGACGCTCTGAATTTTACAAATGCGCTTGTTAAATTTTTTGGAAACCACTTGTCAGATTCTGTTGAAATTTGGCATGTAAAATATAATGACATATTATATCTACGCCCCTATGTTCTTGGTTTTCTTTTTTTGAAAAAAAAAACATAATAGAACTATGAAAAATATACCTATCGCATTTGGATAGGGTCACTTTTGACCGATTTATTTAACGGATAGACAAAGCAAATCAAAAATACCTTTACTTAGGGTTCTTATCCACATCATTAGCTTTTAAATATTAATCGATAGTACAAGAAAAAAATGTAGTTATGTAAGAATTATTAAAGACTAGCTGTGCCTCGCGGTTTCACCCGCCGTTAAGACGTATCTTATGTGCTATTTTAGACTATAATTTATCTCTGTGCCAAATTTCATCCAGATCTGTTCAACAGTTCTGGCGTGAAAGAGTAACAAACACCTAACCATCCATCCATCCATACATACAAACTTTCGCGTTTATAATATTAGTAGGAAGTGCCAAAGTCATAAAAAAATATAAAATTGCACTTTGTCACTTTGTCACAGCTTTAGAGGCTCGTGAGTATGTTTACTCGCTCTCTTAGCTCGTTGTCTTCTTCTAGATGAAATGGCAATTTAAAACTTTTGGCAAATTCGAAGTTAGTCTAAAGTGGTCGCCGGACTCTTAACTAGTTACCCCGCCTTCGAGAACTCCCCCAATGTGGGCAAACGACCGAGCTATCAACTAATGAAATTGAGCCTAGGTGTACGCCTTTGAAGGTAGCGTATATTAAATTTGCCTAATTGGAAATACCTACCCTTAGATTATCACACTAACTTGAGTAGTCATCTATCACACTACTAATGTTATAATTGCAAAACTTTATGAATAGGTTGTGTGTAAATGTTTATTACTTTTACCCAGGTCTAGTATTCCGGGAGCCAACACGTAATGACGCCATCGTCATCTGTCTCTTTCGAACTATTGGTAAATAACATATTTTGGTCTTGCTTACGCATTGATAGACGTCACTGCGTGTGGCCAACGTGACCATTTTTGACTCTAAACGTTCCATGCATATTGTCGACGATCAACGAACTTTTTGTATTGAACAGCTGGTTTTTTTCTCGATTTCAAGGTTGCCCCATAGTTTATTCGTGCTCTGCTACTGAGGGGCTATTCCTACGCTTGAAATGAGATGAGATTTTATCTTGGTCACTCTCACACCTATGACTATTCAAACGAGTGTATAGATATTTCCTAGTTGTAAGCCAAAATTTGTGAGACAATAATTTATTTATTATTTGAAAAAATAATGCCCCTCAGTTTCTTGCCTGTTCTTCTGAGTAGCGGCTCTTTATCCGTAAAAGGCGGTTGAGTCTATTTAAAAAAAAAACTTTGACGTTCATGAGTGTATCATTGATACCTAAATTGAAAAAAATATTTTGACTTTTGACTTTTTTGACTTTAGTGCAACAAACACAAAAAATGGTGAGATTGAATCTCACGCCATATGAATAGCCCTCCTGGAGTTTATCTACCTCTACAAATTCTACGGGAATTGAAACAACACGCTGTATAATATAAGTATATCATGTACAACGTACATGACGAAAATCGCTGTAGTAAAAGTAGTAATAACTGGAAGAACTAATCCCCAAGATACAGGTGGTTAATCTTACCTAGTTTCCTAAAAACAAGTGTCCTACTATGAGCAAATAAAGAATTTGAATTTGAAGTAGAGTTACTTTTTTATTCATTATCTAAGTATAAAAGTCACTTATTTATTTCGCAAAAAATAACGCAGTTCCACAGTTTTTCAGATTATATACTTTAATACTAGTACATACGTAATAAAACTAGTAACTCAGTGAGCTAAAGACCTCGCGAGTTTCATATCTCCACCGTATTGAAAAATCCTAAAACTGAATCGACGAAAAATTTCAATATTATGTATATAAAATTAGCGCTAACCTGTGGTGACAGCATGGACGTTTAATTATTTATTCATTTATATTTTATTGAAATGGACGTTTCAACTCTACTAAATCGGTAAATTCCGATCAAAGGGCAATGGACAAATTGGTCCAAAACAATTATAAGTTTGCCAGCAGGATTAGCACATAGCGCATTCTGTAGACAACCTACAGAAATCGTTATGTTTTATTTTTAAGAATATTAAAATATGAAAACATTATCAAACATGATAAGCAAAACCTCCATGGTGACGTCACGAATTACGATTATGTGACCTGTGCGGTGGGTGCAGTGAATGTTATGTAAATAGTTTCAACTTTTCTTTTTGTTTTCCTATCACAAGGCTTATTAAATTACAACTACAATGCAAAATTTCTCCAAAAATGTGGGTTCGAATTTGCGATTTATTATGCGAAAACTTACAAGCCTTACCTACAAATTGGCTATAGTGTCTAACTTTCGGGCGTTTGGACCAACGTCCATTTATTTTTGCCCATTGTCTTTTGTTGATTTAGTCGATTTGTAACTTCAATTTAAATGTCTGTGCTCGCAGCACTGCTCACAAAATTTCACGAGAATCTGTTGAGAAATGCGACCTGAATACGACATACGAAAGCATTTTTGACAAACCTGAAACGGAGATGCCTCACATTCAGTCAAAAATTAAATAAGTACCTAATAAGTAAGTCGCAAATAAAAATAAGTCTATATAAAAAGTTGCAAATAAAGTATATTCTATTCTATTTAAATGTATTTTTTTCCTTTTATGAATACAACCCAATTTTAAACATAAACTGGTTCAATCTTAGCTAAACAAAGCAACTACGTAAGGAAGTAAATAAATTCTTCAATGTCTCTCATAAGCTCAGCGCTTCCTTATTAATATTCACAAATAAATCAGTGCCAGTAAACGATGGCATTAATACTTCAGAGTCCAACAATGGCGAGCAGATTATTATCTCAGTTGATCGTGGATTATCTTTAAGAAGTCAGTTGTTTATCTTCAGAAGAACGTCCACAGCGCTTTAGACGTTCTTACATAACATATCGTTACGCCTTTCCCCCGAGGGGGCTGGAAGAGGTGTATTACAAAACACACACTACGCCGAACGATATTCAGTCCCAAATGTGACAGAGGGCGAGCCTGTCGCCATGCACCGGGCTCCAGTCATGTCGCAGATGACATACAATACGCACTTATGTTCACACAATGAACAAATTGGTGCGTGCCGTCGGCTGGATTCGAACCCGCTCCCTCTGGCTTGAAAATAGACTGGACTGTGCGTGAGCGCTGCGTTGATGATGCATTTTTGATTGGGAGCTGGTCGGGCGGTGGTCAGCCTGAATCATTCGGATACGTTTCCAATCGGATTCGAACATTTTCAAACCCAAATACTTCGGAGCTCAGTCCATTTTCATATATTTTAGAAGAGGACGTCGAGTATAAATCCGAACGGACGAATGCATCACGTTCAAAAACTTATGAATGCGGACTGAGGTTCTAAGAATTTGTGTTTAAAATTTTCCAACCCGATCGGAAATGTTTCTGAATGATTGAGTAGGAACGGAGTTTGCAAATGAAAATCGTTCTTAAAGGCCTTTTTTTTCTACCACATTTGCTGCAAAAGACGCCTACGTATCCTACGCTTACAAGTAAAATCCGGTTGTAGCGTTTATTATTAAACTAGCTGTTGCCCGCAACTTCATTCGCGTTTATTCAGAAAATAGTATCCATAAACCCTCCTCGTGATGTACTGTAACTAATTATCAAATTATGAATAATAATCCGTTACCAAAGAGATTAGAGTCCGACATAAACAAAATACTGTCTGGTTTTTAACAGTTTTAATTGTAGTACCAACTACATACTATTCTGTGATGTTGTCTGACGCATCGGCGTCATATTTTTTATTAATATACAGAATTTCATGACAAAAAGATTTATTTATTTAGAAAAAAGTATCTAAAAACCTTCGTTGTGACATACTGCAACTATTTATCAAATTTCATCAAGATACGTTCAGCCGTTTACCTGTTAAAGGCCTAGAAACAGACAGACATGCAGAATTACTTTCGATTTTATAATTAGTAAGGATAATGAACCTAAGAGTCTGATTAAGTGCATCTGGGCTCGTAGTTAGATAAAACTACGCTTTAGGCATCTTTATACTTCCTTTTTAACCAACTGCTACAAAGGAGGAGTTTCTGAATTCGACAGTTTTTTTAAACGACTTCTAAAAAGAAGGGGATTCTTAATTCGACCGTGTTTTTTTTGTACGTATGTAATTATACTCGTTATTCTGCCAAATTGTGAATCGATTTTAGTTTTTTTTTGATAAGTATAGATTGGTAGATCATGCTTTAGGGATGGTTCCATTTAAAATTTATAGAAATCGGTCAAGCAGTTTGTAAAATATCAACAAAAGTCCAAAAATTGTTTACATGGATGACGAATTACAGGATGGGAAGTCAGTTTTTTAAACTTTGTTTTTTATAATATGTCTAGGCGGCCTAGAAACTCTGACACTCGGCTTTTCCTGTTCGCTCGGTTTTTCTTCCTGTCCTTTCTTCCTGCATCTATACCTACCTTCAATACTGTCCACTACGATAGTTTCTCAGGGTGTCACGGCGCTCGTCTTCCTCGATTAATCGTTGGCAGCTCGGTTATTTGTCTACGTCATCGGCTGACGGAGTGTTTACGCATCATGGGAGAGCGAGAAAGAGAGTGAGACTGACGTAGTGGTTATTTGACAAACTAACTTATTTGCTGCTAACTACAATAACTTTTAAGGACAACTTAAAAAAAATGTTACCGAGCGAGTGAGACTTTCAACAATTTTATGCTAAGCTGTACCTGTCTAGAAACATAGATAACAGTCACTCTTCTTTTCCGTAGGAGTTGGCAAGAACCACTTCTTTATACTTGATACGATCTTGGCACACATCTAAACAAGTAACATTATAAATAGAAAATTAAAAATCCCGACTGCAAAATATTGTACCCTATTTATGTGACTTCCACTATCGAGACGATTCAAATGACACCCAACATGTCGAAATCCATCCAGCTGTTTAAACCTCATACATACATACCCAACACACACATATACCCACATACATACATACATACTTACATGCATAAAAACACTCGAAAAACATAACCCTCATTATTGCTCAGTCGGGTAAAAATAACGTAACATTTATAGCTACTAGGCTTCCCTGTGTCGGAGATACTATGGAACACACACAAAGACATTAACAACTAGTAGGTACCTAGACCCAGAAAATATAGGTATTTAAATTCATCATTCAAGCGTCTGCCTGGCCGGAATCTCCTACTTTTAAAGGAGTCGAACTCCGACTAGGCTAGGAAGGTCTTTCGCTCCTACCATGAGTCTTTGCATCCACGTTCGTCGGTTACTGGTAATCTTTCTACTTTCGTGAGTCTTTTTAATCCTGACGCAAAGACGAATGGGTTTTGTAAGTTTGACGTGGATGTGTGTGTGTGTGTGTGTGTGTGTTTGTGTGTTGTAGTGTGTGTGGTAAACTAGTCGGGAGTGTTCTTAGCTATGTTTGATAAAAACCAGGGTCGGGGGTTTTTGATTTTCAATTTAATATGATACATGCTCTTCGATTACGGATACCCTGGACCTGGCTTTCCTTCACCATTAACTTTCTTTCTCCGCCTTTCTACCTAAGTATTATAAGTATTAACTGCCGGCTTTGTACTTCTTCACTCTACAAAACTTTAAGGCTAGAGTGAATAAGTACCCTATAGGTCGTCGTGCTCCATCGTAGGCCACAACGTCGCTTAACATCAGGCGAGTTGGTGGTCAAACGCTGACCTAATCTACATAAAAAAAAAAAAAAAATTTAAAAGCCAGGGACCACAGAATCAATGTTCGTTAGTCAATATTGTCAATAGTCGATGTAAATTAATCAGTCAGTCTATTTTAAGCTGGGGGCTTACCACGAGTTTTGATCGTCACGAACGTTTTTTAGTTTTCGTTTGGCTCCATACATTTCGATAAAGCGCCCCTGGCGGAAACGGGATCTAGTTCAAATGTATGGAGCGAAACGAAAACGAAAAAAGTTTTCGTTACTTATCAAAACTTGTGGAAGTCTCCCGACGACAGAATATTCAGAAATTCTAGCTTAAGCTACAGAAATATAAATAGCTTGAAGAAATAGAGCTATGAAAAATATACGCATTTTTAAGGGGTCACTTTTGACTGATTTATTCAATAGGTAGACAAAGCAAATCAAAAATTCCATTACATAGGGAGATTATCTACATCATTAGCTGTATGAATTCATAATACAAGGGAAATTCTTAGTTATTTAAGAATGATTACAGAAGTGAAAAAGTCATTTAAAAAATTGAAATTGCACTTTGTCACTCTGTAGGTAACTTTAGAGGCTCGTCAGTATCATTACTCGCTCTCTTCGCTCGTCTTCTTCTTCCAGACGAAATGGCTATAGAATACCTTAAGCCAATGCGAAGTTAGTCTAAAGTGGTCGCCGGACTTAAGGAACTAGGCTAAATGAAAGGAGCCAAGGAAAACGAAAAAGCTACTGTTAACTATCAAATCTCGCGGTAAGCCCCCTGGGCTCAGAAGTACGTTTTCCATTTATTATTTTCCCATAATTACCTCGTCTACATAGCGAGATTCACTTTATCCTCATTTACATTTTTGCTTCGCTTCCTAAACATCATTTTTCCCGTTCTATTTTCCCGGACGAAACCCTGTTAAAAATTCATAATATCCCGATTGAATAAATAAAACAGCCAGTATGGAAATCAGACGAATGTGTTACGGACGTACTTCATACATTTGGTTATATCTACTACAAAGTTCACGGTTTCATGCAGTATGTGACGTGAACTTTTAGGTTCAAAAACTAATTATTAAATTTTTGTAAATATTGTGTTCGTCTGTAAATACGTTTTTACGTATATACTAATAATCAAATTTATACATATAGTATAAAGACTAATAACAAATCAATTTGGATTTCAAATATTTTTTCATCATCAACTCTTTATAAGTAAATAGTTAAAAAATATGTTCTCTTTTAAAACACTAAGTACTAAAAACCTATATAACAATAAAACCTCTAATTTGTGATAAAAAAGAAAGAAAAAAAATTTAATAATGTTAAAATTGTTATTAATCATATTTTTATAATTCCTTCATGTTTTATAAATAATATTTTTACTTTCAATGGTTCAAATAATTTTAATTTAATAATATTTTTATTACATAAATATTTTTCATTTTGTGCCATATTTGAATTGTACCAAAAGTAAGGTAAGTAGCACTCCGATTAAAAAAATAAAACATTTAAATGAAATCAATAGTGTCAGGCATGGTATAATAATATACTATACATGGTAAAATAAATACACGTAGTGACGTCAGACGATGCCTAAGCAAGACCGAACTAAGACATTTAGAACAAGTTCGAAAGAGACGGATGACTATGACGTCACTGCGTGTTTGCTGAATGCTAGACCTTGTTTTCTTGGATTATGGTGTGTGGTGTGTACAAGTGGAATTTACAACTTAGTGCTACGAGTACTATTTTTAAATACTATTAAATTAAATAGTACCTTTTTTGCCGCAGTCGTTTTTTCAACACACCAGTCGTATTTTTCTTGGCTTTGTTATTTTATTTAGGTACATTAATATTATATCAAATAGTTGTACCCCGCGGTTGTTTCCGATATCACAGGATAACGAATATCTAATATATCATATAATAGTGTATTATACAGCTTAGGGGGATACAACTTGGAGGTTCCTCTTTTTTTATAGAAAAAATCTTAATGATACTTACACTAATCCTATCCTAACTAATATTAACAAATCGTCACGCCTTTCCCCCGAGGGGGCTGGCAGAGGTGTAATACAACACCCACACTTCGCAGACGATATTTAATCTCAAATGTGACAGGGGGCGAGCCTGTCGCCATACACCGGGCTCCAGTCATGCAGCAGATGATAACAATACGCACATATGTTTACACAATGAACAAATTGGTGCGTGCCTTCGGCTGGGTCCGAGCCCGCTCCATCTGGCTTGAAAGGCGGGCTTCCTTCCACTAGGCTATTATCGCTTTAATTTAGTTTTAGTCATAAAAACAAATATAATAGTATTTTATTGTTAGATTTGTGTAAAATTTGATTGAAAATAAACATAAACTTATTGTTGTATTTCAGTGAGAAGCGTCACTGTTTTCCATTGTCATATCCACAAGGATTACGACAACCCTTTGTGGATCTGAATAGGATGTGGAACACGGAGGGATTTTCCAAATTTGATACAGATTTGAGGTGAGCTAGGTCTTTGTAACGCGAGACTTGTGCGTCAAAGATCTGAAGTGAAGGCAGGATCCGGAGGGTTGAGGGTTTGTGTTGGAACAACTACAGTTTGACATTGAAAAACACTCTTTACTACTTATTAGGCTATAGCTCAGATCAACCTTGAGGAAAAGATGGAACATGTTATATCTCGCTGAAGCCACTTTTTTAGTAACCTTATGTGCGTGGTAATGTTGCTATGAAAAACATTTACAGTTGCACGAAACCTAATATTCATTCCCAAACTCTACGTTAGTCATTTCCGTTCCGAAATACAACCTTAGTAGATTTAATATTCCAAAACTACACATATTTGTAAGAGTTTAATGTTACGGCTTTTTCAAAATTGATTTGTAAGAAAACTGCACAGTTTTTAAAAAGAACCTCATAATGTAGGTAGTCCTGGTTACACTTTTAAAATGCACTATGTACAGAAGTTTTGGCGGGAACCGAAAAGATGGTGTCGTGTTTTTGTATTATTTTCTAAAACTTGTGATTCTTCGAGTGTTAAAGTGTAATAATGGTGGATTATTAACGTTTACCGGTTCGTCAACGTGCACGAGTGTGGGCAAATGATACAAACATCGCGAAACGCGATATTTCGTGTTCTCTACAAAACTTCACTTAAAGTTTCAGTAAAGTATCCATAGCTTACTGGAATGGGGAAAGGGGAGGGATTCATCGTCTTCATCATCACCTCATCATCATCATCCCATCATCTGTTACTGAAGGAAAAATTATTACTAAGTTAGGCATGAAGGACTTTGTATCCAGTTGCCAATAAATTAAAAAAAAAAAAGCACTATGTACACGAAATTATATCATAATCCAATGCACATAATGTCGAGGTAAGAATGACCAAGCGAGTAAAGTAGTTTTTTTGCGTCAATGTGTGCGTGTTGTGTATATAACACGACAGTACCGTATTTTTGGATGGTTTTAGGCTTTACCTAAATCATACGCCGTGCGCCATCTTATTCTCTAGGTTTATCTGAGGGCTACACCTACATTAGCGGGATTTGGCAAATATTCGAGGGATCGCGACAAGTGTGGCCAAGAAGTTCGTCCAAGCCATGGTACAATTATAAACTCCGCCAGGTATTGCATTTAGCAACACATAGTGACGTCAATCTATGTTTAAGCAATTCGGTCTTGCTAAGTAATTTATAACAAGTTCGAAAGAGACGGATGACGATGACGTCATTACGTGTTTGCTGAATGCTAGACCTTGTTTTTATACATCACCAGCTGCGCCCCGCGGTACTACCCGCGGGTAAAAAGTAAACTGGTGTATGATTACACATTAGGGGATATAAAATAGCCTATGTGTTAGTGTTGTGTTATTGTGTTAGTTAATCCAGGGTGTGAGCTATACCTCCATACCAAATGTAATTTAAATTGGTCCAGCTGTTTGAGCGTGAAGAACTAACAAACATACACACTTATTCACTAACATACACACTCATAAACTTTCGCCTTCATAATATTAGTGTGATTAGTGTGATAGTGTGATGGTCCAAACGATGTGGGCGAACACGTGTGGTTATCACGACTGTCGGTAAGCTAAGTAAGTTTTGAACCAGTTGACTGCTTATTCTAAACAATGCAGACAAGAGAATATTGCTGATAACCGATACACGATGCTTTAGCACGACCAATGTAGCCACAGCATAAATAAGTATTTAAAAAAAAACACACACAAAATGATAAGTTCGTTTGGTACCGGAAGATTGGGATGAATTCCAAAAGAAAACGAAAATTCTGAAATCCATTTGTCTTGGTAGCTTTTTTAACTTAGTAAATAAAATAAGTAGGTCCAAGTGAAAGAAAATGAAAAGGCGAACGTAACTGGGTAACAAGACGTGACAGAATGTGACTCTTCCATCATAACATTTAATCTTTTGAACAAATCGTTTTGTTTATTTCTTAAACACCTTCAATGGTAGGAATGTTATGTTAAGATACTCTGTAAAACATTATTGTACGACGGAGCATATACGATCCATGAAAAAACTAGACACCAACGGCTCCGCGGTGGCGGAACATTCTCTGGGCTCCGACATGCGTCACTACATTAGATTCGATAGAGCGACAGTGCTGGCACGGGAAAAATTTTTTTGTGCCGCGGAAAGTCAGGGAAGCCATCGAAATTAGTAGACGCCCAACATTTAATAGAGATGGAGGATGGACCCTGCCACCGACCTGGAGACCGTGCCTTCATGGTGTTCGCGGTGGTGCCCGTGAGACTGGTGGCGACGTAGTGAGCTCTGTGTGCTGGGATATTCCTGACACACAGGAAGATTCTGGTGAGGAAGAGCTCCAGAGCGCGCCGGCGCAAAACATTACTCTACGCGCCCCCACCCTCGTACCCGAGCAACTGTCATCACGTGCGCGCCGCGCGGCGGCCCGTAGTGCTATGCGAGACGCAGCCGCGCGCGCGCACTCGCCCTGATGAAGACCGCCGAATGCGGTTGAAACTATAGTCGGAATAATCGACTGAATCGTACGAGAGTAATTCCCGTGTTATAAATCATAATAATTATTGTACGAGCCGGCGGGAGGCGTGAAATAACGCCAAAAACGGAAACTTGCAAATAATTATGTTAGTGAAATTAATGCTAATAGCCCAGTCTTGTATTATTATTTATTCAGCGGCCATACGGCGATTTTTAACTTTAACTTTACACTACAAGATTGTTTAGTTAAAAATTTGAGTAGCAATGCAACAATTTATCTGTTCACATCTTTGGGATGGATCGGCCAAGTATCAGCTCGAGGCGTTGGAGTCCATCGAGAAACGTGCCAAGAAGCTCATTGGCAACGACTCCCTTGTCCAGAACAAACTTCAAAGTCCGGATCATCGGCGCAAGGTTGCTGGTCTATCGGTTTTTTATCGAATACATTTCGGAGTGTACATCTGGTTTGCATGACCTTATTCTCCCTAACCCGTTCTTTTATAAATCAATCAAGAGCACAAACAAGCGGCATCGTTTTGTGGTCGACAAACCAACAACACGCACAAAACGCTTTGGTTCCCCGTCTCTTATACGAACCGCTAGAGTGTGGAATACTCTGCCAGAGTGTGTTCCCTGACACTTATAATCTGGGTGTGTTCAAGTCTCGAGTGAATCGGTTTCTTCTAGGTAAGCGTGCTCTATCTTAGGCCGCATCACTGCTTATCATCAGGCATGTTGGCAGCCAAACGCAGGCCTCTTACGTTATTTAAAAAAAATGTCTAAAATAAAATGGCGTGTTTTTAAATCATTGATTATTATTAATCAATGTATCAGTAGTAAATGATCAGTAGTAATTGCACTATTTGCCTGAAAATTATTAACTAGACAGTCAAATGTCAGTGTACCTCTCCAAAAATATCAAAAGCACCAGTTAAGGATCGGAACACTCGACATTTACCAAAAGTAAGGCAGTGTCGCAGTAATGTTACAACTTAATGAGACGTCACGGCGCGCGTGATACGGAATACATTACTAGTGACACCGGCTATTTGCCTAACCGGAGTATTTATACATTAAGGAGCAGTAAGGGGTAACTGACTGACTGAAAAGTAACTACAATGTATGAAAGAGCACAGTAACTCACCAGGTTACGACGCAGCAGATGTGCTGGCCAGAAGGGGATCAGAAGAAATAGTGTATGCCTATACCCCAGGTCCAGACTAAAATATGGCTGCGTAACAATCTGAAGAGACTCACCTCACAGAATGGACAAATGTTTAGGGCTGCAGGCAAATTAAAGATGCGGTTCCAGTGACATCAAAAAGATTTACACGCAACCTCATCTGACAAAAACTATAGGTACTAAAACTGGTCCCTGTCCCCTAAAAAAACACCTGTTTATGACAGCCCCCTGTGCAGGGAGGGGATGCATGGAAGCAGAGGAAACGCCACGGCACGTGCTTATGGAGTGCTGAAGCATGGCAGATCACCGGGCTTGGATCCTTCAATCCCCATCGTCGCTCCCGGAGGCTTGCGGCAGCCTGAAAAGGTGCTAACCTTTTGGGAGCACCTGGGCTGGTTGCAGTAAGAGAAAGGAAAGAGAAGTGAATTTCACGCACAATAGCCTAATCAAGTGGCTAAGTGCGGAAAATACCCCGTTGTATAAACAAAAAACAAACAAAGGGGTAACTGACTGTTCTTTTGAGGAGCGTTGAATTAGGCGCAAAGCACACTGCACCAAACACCGCTCCGGTGTCTTTTTTTATGTAGGTCAACGTTTGACCACGAACTCGCCTGATATTAAGCTGTGGTATACAGCGACGCTGTGGTCTAAGATGGAGCACGACGACTTAGAAGGTACTTATTCACTCTAGCCTTGAAGATTTGAAGATAATGCGGATTGTAGCTTTGATTGTAAAATCTTGATTTGGACACAAAACCTGCAGGATAAAACAAATTGACACCGCGTCTCCGTGCGGAAAAGCGCATGCGAATTTTAGCCGTTCCGCACACCGCAACGGGATGCGGTGACAGTGTACCTAATGTAAAAATGCTGCCTTAACATAAAGGGTTAATGTAATGCTACATACGTGACGGGATAATATCTCAGACTGAACGGGGACGGAACGTGACAGTATGAATTCCCGGACGGGATTGTAACGTATACGCACCGTGAAATACCGCAAAGCCAACGTAAACACGGAGCTCACTTCACTACACCACTCTCCGGAGCGAACGGGGGTCCGCGCCGGCCGGGACGTGGTAAACATCGTCCACGACCATGTTTTCCACGCTCCGTCTGGCGCGGGCCTCGTCGTCCGAGACCCCATCGCATATATTTTACTACTGTACTTTTGTATGTTAAGACATTTAAAAAAATTGCACCGTTCCGTCCGGGCTGAGTTAAATCCCGTCATGTATGCAGCGACCTTAAAAAGAGCAAGTGACTTGTGTTACTTGGGACATCATCGTTGTGTGCTAACGGGCATTATACACTACACGGTAACAAGCATGGTGCGAGAGCAGGATGTACATAAATATCTAATGCAACTTGCATCCTTGATTTGCAATCCAAAATTGCAAATCCTTGCAATTGACTGCCTCGGTGGCTCAGTTGGTAGTGAACCTGCCTTCTGAGCTTGGGGGCGTGGGTTCGATTCCCACCTAGGGCAAACATTTATGTGATGAACATTTGTGTTTGTTCTATGTCTGGGTGTTAATATCTATTTAAGTATTTATTTAAAAATATCTAAGTATGTATATCAGTCTCTGGCAGCCATAGTACAAGCTTTGCTTAGTTTGGGGTCAGGCGACCGTGTGTGGAAGTGTCCCGATTTTTTTATTAATTTATGCTGCTTTCTTATATAAACAATTCATATAAAATTAACATCCAATTCTAAATTATATTTAATTGCACGATAAACGAGTTTTAACTGTCTTTTAATTAAATATTGAACCATCAAATTGAAACGCTAATATACGTAAAATTTCTCTTGGCTTGCTAAAAGCTCATTTTAACCCAAAAATAATAATTAAGGACATTTTAAGTTGTTTCAGTAACTTTGTTTTTTTGCCTTAATACCTTGACTTTCCTCATAAAATTATCGAAATAAAACAACTAATTTGAAGCAATTTAACGAGACAAAGCAAGAATAACAAAACGCTGTTTTCCTTCAACCCAATTCCTTCGTTTGCGTTGTTGGCAGTGAGGGTTTTTGTACCTTTTGTCCTGTTGGCAATTGTTTCAAACCCCTGAATTTTTCTTTTAGGCCGTGTTTTTTAAACTCAGTGGGAAACGGAGCGTGAGATGTGGCGATAGCGTCGTCATTGTTGACCACAATGATTATTTGTCAAGTTTTTTTTTTAATTAGTGGCTTCTGCCCCTTATGGTTTTGGGGCAATTTTGCCACTTGTCAAGTTATTTATTATAATAAGACGATGGCAGCCTAGTTGGGAGAAGGCCCGCCTCTCAAGCCAGAGGGAGCGGGTTCGAACCCAGCCGACGGCACGCACCAATTTGTTCATTGTGTGAACATATGGCGACAGGCTCGTCCCCTGGGACTTAATATTGTCCGGTCAAGTGTGGGTGTTGTACACCTCTGCCAGCCCCATCGGGGGAAAGGCGTGACGATATGTAAGAGTGAGACGTAAGGGCTAAGCTGTGAAATACCGCTGTCTCCGTTATTTTCTCTTTTGTGTAAATTCTCAACTATGTATTTTGTAAAGCATTTTCATCTCGGAAACTCAGATCAACGAGCTGGTGTCTACGTTTAAGCATTGAAATGAAATACTATAGAATGTTCACTGTAATGTAAATCTCTGAACAATATAGTGAGTAGCTACCTACTTTGTTCCAAATTATTTGCAATTTGTGACAGAGTTACAAACAGTATTACCATTATTTTAGTCATAATTTTGATAGTAACGAAAAAAAATGTTTAAATCTCATAAGTTCGTTGTAAACTAGTTTGTATAAATGAGAGTTTAAATAAATATATAAATGATAATATAATTGATGTATATACATAAATGAGAGTTTACGAGTTCTTCTACTTAAAAACCTGTCAAAAGAATTAAATTAATTCAGATTTAAAAAAATACAGCTTATTTAATTTTACCTATTCCTTTTAATTTTATTTAGTCTTACTCATGTTTTGACTGTTTATTGGACCTGACGGTTTCGTACTGCCACCTAGTGTAAAATGTTTCAAAAAATCCTTATTACCGTTCTATCAAAACCACATTCTGCGGCCGTTCGTAGAGAGTTTATCTAAAAGTGAGTGTATTTTCTCAGTGCATCCCATTTTATGATTGCGCCTGTGAACATATAAAGATAAAATATAAGAATGGCCGTTTAAAATAAATCAGGATTTAAGATCAGAGTGTATGCGATGTCAACTTTTATGAAACTGTATGCGGTCAAATGCAAAATAGAAAATGTCTGGACATTTTCAGGGGATAACAGCAAAATTTTATTAGGGTCTTAAATTTTTATGTCTCTTTGCAAGATTTGAAGATTTTTTGTGAAGATTTTGTTGCTGACTTCTTAACATAACGATAAGTTGTTTAGTCCTTTAAAGCGATGGCCAGACAGAAAAGACGTGAGACGAGGACGAGGCACGGATGGCGGGGAAACATGGCATACCATAGCATAATAATTATAATGTCACGCCTTTCCCTATATTAACTGGCAGAAGGTCATTGCAACACCCACACTTTGCAGAACGATATTTAGTCCCAAAGGTGGCAGGGAACGAGCTTTCACCATACACCGGGTTTAGTTATGTAGCAGATAACATTAAATGAGACATAGCATCGTCATACAGAATAAGAAGCGTCGCGTCTTCTCTGTATGTGTAGGGTCGCGTCTTCTATACATTTTGTATGACAGTACATTGAAGGGACGCCGCGTCTGCGTTCCGTCCTTTACTCATCCTCGTCTTACGTCCTTTCTGTCTGGCTTGACCGTAACCGGCCGAGTTATCCATCCAACAATGATTTTTGAGCCAATTTTGTCTGAGACGACGATCTTTTTCGCTTTAAACGGCAAAAATATTTTAACTCAAATCTTTTAAAAAATTACGTTAGGTGCCAAGTACAGACATCCATCAATGCCAGATTAATCGTAGCTTCTGATAGGGTCCGATCGTAATTTTATTAAGGGTTAATGAATTTATCACCCCTTAACGAAATGGCGGCTTATTGGCATTCGCGCTGACACTTTGCAGAAAGTTGTGAACTTTGTGACCGCTCTATCAGGAGAAATCTTGAAGGAACCACAGACCGATTTTATGAGAAAAACTGTCAAAGCTATCCATTTTTGAACCATAATTCAAGCTGTCTGTCGGTATTCTACAGAATACACTACGGCGAGTGTGCACAAGAACTGCACGACCTGATCCAACCATCACCGTTCTTTTATAATTGTACCAGGTGCACCAGTAAGAGACACCTTCTTATGGTGGAAATTACGCCAAAACGCACTAAGCGTTTCAAGTCAAGTTTTCTTAAAAGAACTGCAGAGGTGTGGAACTCGTTGCCTGCGTATGTCTTTCCACCTAAATACAATCCGTGGGTGTTTAAGAGTAAAGTGAAAAGGTATCTTCTAGGCAAGCATGTCACGCCTTCGATCACGTCGACGCTTCCTATCGGGCGAGTCAGTGGTCAAACGCATGCCCAATCCGTTCTAAAAAAAACTATGGGTATCAGATTAAAATGTAATTTTTGTAAGTATTTACGAGTGTTTTGAATTAATAAATAATAAAAGTGAACTATTTCTTGTTGTGTTTAGGCATCAAATGCGGTCAAATGGAAAGTAATTTTCTGTGACAGATATTTTAATTTCATTAGGTATTTATGAAACCGATTTACGAGGAAATAAAAATTTCAGTTTTCTTGCTCGTTATTTATCACTACTGCAATTTAAATTAAAACAATTATTACGGAAGCTGGATAAAATTAAATTTAAAATCATTTAATCATATTTTCAAAGTAATTTCGCTAAACAATCAGTAGTTCATTGAAAGTTTAAAAAAACGGACCAAGTGCGAGTTGGACTCGCGCAAGAAGGGTTCCGGATCATTATTTGTAAAAACAGCAAAAAAACATGTTTGGTGTATTGGAGCCTTCTTAAATATTTATTTTATTCTATTTATTTAGTATTTGTGTATGTACTTCAATACATCATCTGTGAAAATATTAACTGTCTGACTATCACGGTTCATGAGATACAGTCTGCTGACAGACAGACAGACAGACAGACAGACAGACAGATGGACGGACGATAGCGGAGTCTTAGTAATAGGGTCCCGTTGTACCCTTTGGGTGCGGAACCTTAAAATATTACGTTAAAAATGCAAGCAAAAACTAATAAGTATCTGAAAAAGAGAATCGAAAATATAAATAACCCAGACATCGGAAAGTCCATTCGATTCATCAAGCGCTGAAAACTTTTATTCATACAACACTTATTTAAATTAAAGCGCTTTTGATTGCCAACTCGAATTAAATATAAGCTTCCAGTAAAATATTAAAATTCTCTGAAGTTTGTACTTTTTTTCTGTAAATACAGAACTTGGTGTGAATGTCAGGCTGTCACAGTAGAGTTACGTTGCAGCTGTTAAATTTAAGCCAAATTCGACAAAATAGGTTTCGTTATACAAAAAAAACAAATCACCCCGTGGTCACTTTTGACGTGACGTTTAAATGCTGTGAAAACTGTTTGACTCTTGATAACTTGTGATACAAGTTTTCAAGTACTTTTTAAGTTCGTATATTAACAAAGTCGGACAAGAGAAGCTATGGAGATATTAAATGAGGTCTCCGTTCGAGGCGCATTACTAGTACTATTTATTACTTACTACTTTAAAGATTTTTGCCCCGCAGTTTCTTGCCTGTTCTTTTGGGTAGTGGTTCTTCTTTTGAACAAGGCGGTAGAGTCATTTTTGAAGTGAAACTTCTAATGCGACTTCCAACAAGGTTGCGTTATACGTTTAACGCTCTTGGGGAGTGGGGAGTAGAAAGAGACTGAGCGAGAGTGAATGCGAGGCACTCGAACGCATGCGCGTAGTATACCTGTTATAAGCCAGCGCGAGCGTTAGCAACGAGTAGCGTTCAATATTCCAACGCAAGAGGGAAAGAGAAAGAAAGATACACAGAAGTTTCACTTCTTCCGCGCGGAGAAGAAAAAAATAGTGCATGGGGTCCCCCATGCACTATTTTTTTTAGAACTTTGACTTTCATAAGTGTATGTATTTTCGATACCCAATTGAATAAAGACATGGCTTTGATTTTGACTTTGTTTAATTCGATGTTTTTACAAGCTGCAAATTTCTTCTTGTTTCATTCCATGTTTGTACAAGCTGCATTTTTTTTCTGTGACATGAACTTTGACATGGCCAATTTTTATTCTAGAATCATCACAAAGACCCTCCAATTAGGCCTAATGGGCGGAGAGTTTGAGTAACCCAGATCGCGAGGGATCGGCGGGTCAAGTGACGAGCAGCCGCGTTCGATGGATGGGAGAAGCACGAAACGCATAATGGAGGCTCAAATTAGTTATGATCGATGTTCTTTTGAGGGTCTGGCGACCACTTTAGATCACCTTCGCATTAGCCAAGGGTTTCCTATTGCTATGTCGTCTAGAAGACGACGAGCGAAGAGAGCAAGTAAAGATACTGACAAACCTCTAAAGTAATATTTTTTTATGACTTTCGCACTTCTCTAATTATTCTTAAATAACTAAAAAAATCCCTTGTATGATGGATTAATTTAAAAGTTAATGATGTAGACAACCTCACTGTGTAAAAGGATTTTTGATTTGCTTTGTCTATCTATTAAGTAAATCAGTCAAAACTGACCCCTAACAAATGTAGATATTTTTAATAGCTCTATTTTCTCTTGAAGACGTTGTTATAAAAAAAAAACCAAGAACATAGGAGCGACACGATTATAGTTAATTTAGTTGTACATTATACATGCCAAATTTCATCCTAATCTGACAAATAGTTTCTAAGATTTTTGACAAGCGCGTTTGTATGGAAAATTCAAAGTGTCGCGAAACCCTTAACGGCCGATACTAAACACGAGTACCTACCTAGAGCAGAAGGGGCAGAGGGGGCAGAGGGCAGCTATTTTCTCTCAGACTAGGGAATAACTTCTAATTCAATGTATTTTCTACTAGCTGGGCATGTGATTTCACCCGCGTTCCCACGGTAACCGTTGATTTTTCAGGATGAAAGGTACCCTTTTCTGTACTTCTAGCAATATGTTTGCAAAATTTTATGATTGAGTGGTTAAGGCGTGAAAGCGTTACAAACAAGCTAACTTACTTTGGCGTTTATAATATAATTAGTGTGGATAGTTAATAGTGTGGTTAGCCGACTCAAGCGCCACTTCTATGACATTTCTTTTTTGGAATGTTGACAACACTCCAAAAAAGAACTGTCATAAGTGGCGCTGGAGTCGGCTAACCCGCTCCATGCAACGGGACTTTTTGCTCAAGCAGAGAAGAAGGCAGACACACCTAGTATTGTTTCCTTTTGCGTCTTTCTGTACCATTATTGATTAATTTCTCTGAATATTTTGTACGTAGCTTGAATTATTGGAAATAGTAGATTTTAAATTTAAAAATGCAATGTCAGCCTATTTGGGAAAAAGCCTGCCTCTCAAGCCAGAGGCAGCGGGTTCAAACCCAGCCGTCGGCACGCACCAATTTGTTCATTGTGTGAACATATGTGGATATTATATGTCATCTGCTACGTGACTGTAGCCCGGTGTATGGCGACAGGCTCGCCCCCTCTCACATTTGAGACTGAATATCTTTCGGCGAAGTGTGGGTGTTGTATTACACCTCTGCCAGCCCCTCGGGGGAAAGGCGTGACGATGTGTTAAATTTATATGAAAGTACTTTTACTAGCCTTCAAATAAAATAGATTTCAATAGAATGTGCAAAAAGGGTTCCTTTGAAGTTTTAAGCCAAAATCTACACCAACATCAACCCTCGTAGACCACACTCTACCTCAATACGTACTCGTCTCCTCGTAGTACGTAACAGGCATCTAAGTCGAATCTAAGTAAGTTTAAACAAGCACCTGACATTGAACCAGCAAAGCAAACACCGCAGACAGTGTGACAGTACCTAAACTACCCTCAAACCCGGAACTCTTAAAGTAATTTGTCAAGTTTCACAATTCCAGAAGTTTGTCCGAAGTGCCTGCGAAGCGCCTTCTTGCTCTTACTGCCGAAGTGCCGACTGTAAGTTTAACTAGTTGCCATTTACCTACGGACTGTTTGGAGAAATTTGTCGGACAGTCATTTAGTAGAAATTATTATGCAAACTAGCTAAGCCCTGTGGTTTTACCCGCGGTCCCACAGGAACAGTTTATTTTTTCGGGATAAAAAGTACTCTACGCCCTTTTTTGTACCCCAGACAACTTGTATGCAAAATTGCATCATGATCGCTTGATTAGTTAGGGCGTAAAAGCGTTACAAACAAACAAACTCACTTTCATCACATTTATAATAATAATATTAAGTGGAGATTTACGTCAGAAATATGCTTAAGGTGGTTCGAGGTGAGGCGAAAAAACTGTTTGAAATTTAAATTTCTAATTGTCATTTTCCTTTTGGAGCTTAGGGCTCGTGAATTGTAGATGATGATGGGATTTGCGATTATCTTTGACAATTTAAAAAATGTTTTTAACAAAATATATTAGACTAGCTGTTGCCCACAACTTCGTTCGCGTTTATTCTGAAAATAATATCCATAAACCTTCCTCGTGATTTACTGTAACTGATTATCAAATTAGGTATAATAATCCGTTACCAAAGAGATCAGAGTCCAACATAAAAAAAAATACTGGCTGGTTTTGAGCGGAGTTTTAATTTTAGCTGTCAGTTGTTATTTTAGTTCCAACTACATACTATTATGTGATGTTGTCTGACGCATTTGGGAAGCGGCGCGTTATTTCATAACAAAAAAATATGTATTTAGAAAAAAGTATCAAAAAATTTTCCTTGTGATATACTGTAACTATTTATCTAATTTCATAAAGATCCCTTCAGCCGTTTAGCCATGAAAAGCCTACAAACAGACAGACAGACATAGTTACTTTCGATTTCATAATTAGTAAGGATAAGGATAAGGATTGCATCTGATTACTCAAATAGGTTAATAAGAACTTAAATAGTCCGTTTATTGGTTAGCCGGTCTAACGCCAAAAGGAAAATAACGGTAAGAAATATAAATTTCGCGCAATTTGCAAAACGAATCACCGTAATTAATAGGTACTTACTTTATTTTGTAGTGCTAATCAAACCAATTCTACTTACTTATAAGTAAAAAGACAAAACCATTACTTAATTACTTACAGTGGTTTCGTTTTTTTTTTTAATTAAATACTGTTTACAGCATTTAATTATCATCAATTGAAAACAACTAAAAAGAATTCTTGTTTGTTCATTTATTCGTAAGTTGCACTTATCTTAAAAACAGTTTTGCAAAAAATAAACATCATCCAGTCAAAAAATTAAACATTGCAAAAAAGTATTTTCATCAGAGTTAAACGAACCAAAACATCTCTCGTTTATTTGTGTTACATAAAACGCAAAATTATTTGAGCTTTTATTATAATGGAGAGGGAATTTATTTGTGAATTGTACTGAATAGTTTTTTATTCATATGATATACATACTCGTACATATATATGACTATGTCGGGTATGATATATACCCGACTTTCCCTGTCATATACATTATCGTCACGCCTTTCGCCCGAAGAGGCTGGCAGAGGTGTAATACAATACCCAAACTTCGTCGGATGATATTCAGCCCAAATGTGACAGAGGGCAAGCCTGTCGCCATACACCGGGCTCCAGTCATGTAGCTGATGACATACAATACGCTCATATATGTTCACGCAATGAAAAAATTTGGTGCGTGCCCTCGGCTGGGTTTGAATGACTATAGCCCTCCATGGCTTGAGTAGCGGGTCTTCTCTAACTAGGCCATCATCGCTTCTTTATCTTCCTACTTCCTACTATCCTATATCCTATCCTATCCTTCCTATAATAATAATAATAAATATAATAATAATAATGAAGGCGTATGAAAGGCGTAGGAATAAATGAAGGCGAAAGTTTGTAAGAATGGATGTATGGATGTTTGTTACTCTTTCACGCCAGAACGGCTGAACAGATCTGGATGAAAGTTGGCACAGAGATAGATTATAGTCTAGAATAACACATAGGATACTTTTTAACCGCGGGGCGCAGCTAGTCTTAATATATATAAATCTCGTGTCACAATGTTTGTCCTCAATGAACTCCTAAACCACTTAACCGATTATAATAAAATTCGCACACCATGTGCAGTTCGATCCAACTTGAGAGATAGGATACTTTTTAACCGCGTGTGAAACCGCGGAGCGCAGCTAGTATGATATAAGAATTGATTAAAAGATAATTATGCAAAAATACTTTTGACAAACTTCAAAACGTAACTCAAATGCACATTTGATTTGGTTAACAGTAATTTGAGATATAATAATCTGATTTAATAATGTTATAATAATCTGTGTCCACTCTGTTGATCTCTTACCAAACTTCACAGGATCACTCGCTGGGCTAATCTGAAGATTGCTAGAAAGTTTCATCAAAATCGCTCCAGCCGTTTTGGAGTCCACAAGGACCATTACACACATACAGCATTAGCATTTAGTGAACGTGTTGTGTATTCTAGTAGTATTTTTTTTATTTGGATTAGTTGTTTCCGGAGATTACCCACTACCTTCTTCAAAAAACCTAAAACCCCTAAAATCCCTTCTTGACCTTACTTAGTTTTTAATTTATTTTATTTGAATTTGAATTATCAACAGTAAAACATTTTTAAATTATCATTACTGTAGCGTTCGTAACTATAGACATGGTCTAATAATATACAGGGCTATTCAGAACCGTTCGGAAACGTTTCCGTTCGGATTTCAATTTTTTTTAATTATTTGAAACTCAGTCTATATTCATAAGTTTTTAAACGTGATTAATTCTTCCGATCGGATTTATATTATTCCCTATTACAAAATGTATAAAAGTAGACTGAAATTCGAACAATTTGAGTTTGAATGACAACAATTTGAATTTGAATTTGATGACAATTTTGAATTTGAGAACAATTTGAATTTGATGACTGCCTCGGTGGCTCAGTCGGTAGTGAACCTGCCTTCTAATCTATGGGGCGTGGGTTCGATTCCCACCTAGGGCAAACATTCATATGATGAATATTTGTGTTTGTTCTATGTCTGGGTGTTAATATCTATTTATGTATGTATTTAAAAGTATATAAGTGTATATATCAGTCTCTGGCCGCCATAGTACAAGCTTTGCTTAGTTTGGGGTCAGACGACCGTGTGTTCAAGTGTCCCGAATATTTATTTATTATTTGAAATTTCTGAGATCCGATCGGAAACATTTCCGAATGATTTTGAATAGCACCGCTGGTCATGATAACTGAAACTTCTGCAAGTAGCCCTAAAACGAATAAATACCAACAAAAAAATCTTGTCATGTGTTATTATTATTATTATTATTTTTATGTAGAATAGGTCGGCGTTTGACCACCAACTCGCCTGATGTTAAGCGACGTTGTGGTCTAACATAGAGCACGACGACCTATAAGGTACTTATTCACTCTAGCCTTGAAATTTTGTAGAGTGAAGAAGTACAAAGACGGCAGTTGAGTGAGGCGCTACAAGTGCGCTACTGCTCAGACCCGTCTTCGGAACGGTTACACCGGACTACATCCCGAAACACGACTAGGTCATTTCACGGCATGGCTTGGTCCGGTGGATGGTAACTAGCTACGGCCGAAGCCTCCCGTTATAAATTATAAATAATATCTCCCACTTTATTCGAAACATACTAGGTATTACTAAAACAATTTCTACACGATGGACAATAACAATGATTGTCAAAGTCAATAAAAGTAAAACAAAATAATAAATAAAATGAACCCAATACCTATAACAATACCTATAAACCCACTTTCAAGGTATTGTAGTCCCAAAGTGGGCAACATTTTGGAGGTCAATTACAAAGGACGTACTTAACCCATTGTCCTGGGTGAGAGATAGGAAGCGACAACGCGATGCGATGCGATGATAGTTGCAGGTCAATAATCTTTTAAAATATTAAAACCAACTTCCATTCATCCGAATAGCGTTTTGTGAAAACCCACTCCATTCCAACCGATTTCGACAAAACTTGAATGGGATCATCTGTGAAGTTTTTATACCTATCTCCCCTGTGTAACAAAAAAAAAAAATCTTAATCGATATACCTAAGCGTTTTCGAGTAACCGGTGAACAAACTTTTTAAAAAAGATTCCGACGAATTGAGAACCGCCTCCTGTTTTGAAGTGGGCTTAAAACAAATAGCTGCGACGAGACTATTCTTGAACGAGTACCTCAATAATTAAATGAGTACAAAATTAAAAAAAAGCAAATGTAACCAATCAACATCAAAATCAATTCCGAAAAACCTATCCTACTATACTCTATCTGTCTGTCTGTTTGTAGGCTTTTCACGGCTAAACGGCTGAACGTATCTTGATGAAATTTGATAAATAGTTGCAGTATGTCACAAGGAAGGTTTTCGGATACTTTTTTCTGAATAAATAAATCATTTGTCATGAAATTCTGTAAATTAATAAAAAATAACGCACCGCTAATCAAATGCGTCAGACAACATCACAGAATAGTACGTAGTTGCTACTAAAATAACAACTGACAACTAAAATAAAAACTCTGGTCAAAACCAGACAGTACTTTTTCATAATGTTCGACTCTGATCTCTTTGGTAACGGATTATTATTCATTTTTTGATAATCAGTTACAGTATATCACGAGGAGGGTTTATGGATACTATTTTCTGAATAAACTCGAACGAAGTTGCGGGCAACAGCTCTTAATAAATGCAACTTAAATTTTTATAATAATACAGTTAATAATAAGAACCACAAAAGCAACTGACGCGTACAACTTCCATATTATTATGTTCAATAGTGTATCTACATGTCATCCATTCCACGGTTCCACATCCGTGGCTCCGTTCATACATTTCCGCTCTCACCCATCAAAAAGATCCTATCGCATATCGGTGATCACAAACACATCGAGCTGCGCTTCAAACGCTGCAAAAGCTATTTAAAAATTGTAGTTTTTTTTTTGGATACTTACACACACGGTCGTCTGACCCCAAACTAAGCAAAGCTTTTACTATGGCTGCCAGAGACTGATATAAATACATATTTATATTTAAATACATACTTAAATAGATATTACACCCCGACATAGAACAAACAGTTCATCGCATAAATGTTTGCCCTAGGTGGGAATCGAACCCACGCCCCCAAGCTCAGAAGGCAGGTTCACTACCAACTGAGCCACCGAGGCAGTCAAATGTCATGTGTCTGCTTGCTTAGCAGTAGTAGGACAGGTACCTAAGTAATAACATTTTATCAAAATTACCGCTCGGTTTAAAGACCGAGTAATGCGGGCCCGGTAATGTAATATTATAGCCGATTAAATACTATGGGGACTCTTTTTCTTCGGACCCGGATTCGGAATCAATAAAGAAGCCGGATACGGTACTTGCTTAAATTATGTTATAGGATATTTTCTTCTGGCTTTTTCTACCTGGGTAAGCAATAATGTTTTGAGGAAAAGTACCTAAATATAAGATTTTTTTGGGCGATTATTATACTACTTTGAGAAATGTGACGGAGCGCGGGAGGCGTTTATTTAAGCTTTTTACAGAAGTAATTTAGGGCGCGTTCACATAGCTATCCGCTTTACTTGTTCGGTTTATCGAATACATTTTTTTTTCGGTGAAGGTATGGTTAAGTCGTGCAAGACACGTCAAAACATCATTTATTCACTTAACTGTATTTTGTATAACATTTCGTTAAAAACGGTGCCGTAAATGTGATGTGAGTGCGTTGTCAGTTCAGTTCAACCTTCAGCAATAATTCGGGCTATCACAACCTATGTAGCTGGTTATTTTGTCACTAGGCGATGTATCGGGAAAATTATCGCCCACGTCAACTACGCAGAAGGCGACAAGTTGACCGCTAATATAGAACAAGAACATCGACGATAACAATTCTTTTAGCAACACGAATTAATGTAGCCGCAGCTTGACAACGCGTCTCAGAGCGGGATATTTGATCGTCCCGTTCCGTTCACCGTTACGTGTCCCGGAGCAGTGCAAAAACTGCCACACACAACAAAGTGTGTTCGCAGTTTTGCGCTGACTTGTCAAAAAAACTTACCTTAAGCCGTCATCATCATTGTAGTATTTTACGTTCCACTGACATAGCGATGATAGTCTAGTTGGAGAAGGCCCGCCTCTCAAGCCAGAGGGAGCGGGTTCGAACCCAGCCGACGGTACTCACCAATTTGCTCATATGTGCGCATTGTATGTCATCTGCTACATGACTGGAGCCCGGAGCATGGCGACAGGCTTGCCCCCGGTCACCGTCGTCCGGCGAAGTGTGGGTGTTGTATTACACCTCTGCCAGCCCCCTCGGGGGAAAGACGTGACGATATGTATGTATGACATAGCGACCTCCATCTAAGGCGATGAGCCGTCCGCTTCACGCTACGCACCCCTACGCTACGCCCTACGCAGACAAAGCCAGTAGACAAAGCTAGTTATTTCTAACACATGAACGCTCCCTATTAAATTTTCGACTAGCGAATTTATTACTGCTCCAAACCACATCCTACCCTTCTACATGCGCCAAGTTCATTAGCGAAGGGTCTTATCATCGTTTACCCGTAATTTATGTTATTTATCACAACCCTAGCCAGCGATTTTGGCTTGATAATGTCGCCTCAATTATTTACAGGTTTTGCTAGAATGCTATTAGCATTAACACGTTAATAGCATGCTATTTTTATGTTCTCTAATACGTTATGTACGTATGACGATCGTTATCTGGTTTTTATAGCTATAACTTTTATGTTGTGGCAATTTACAGCTGTGATACGTGATTGCCACTAATAGAGTTTTACGTCCTCTGGTAGGAATAGTCTGCAACGACCTGCAGGTAATGTACATTTTATGACATTTAAATTACCTATTGATTGTAAATGAACATAACATTACGTAGCATACCTTCACGCCTATTTTTTTTTAAGGTAGAATAGGTCGGCGTTTGACCACCAACTAGCCTGATGTTAAGCGACGTTGTGGTCTAAGACGGAGCACGATGACATAAAAGGTTCAAACTTATTCACTTTAGCCTTGAAGATTTGTAGAGTGAAGAAGTACAAAGATGGCAGTTGAGTGAGGCGCTACAAGTGCGCTACTGCTCAGACCCGTCTTCGGAACGGTTACACCGGACCGCCTCTTGGTAAAAGTGAGAAAACCGAACATTTATTGAACTCTATTTTTTGACAGGGGGCGAGTCTGTCGCATACACCGGGCTCCAGCCATGTAGCAGATGATATACAATACGCACATATGTTCACACAATGTAGAAATTGCTGCGTGTCGTTGGCTGGGTTCGACCCCGCTCCCTCTGGCTTGAGAGGCGGACCTTCTCCCAAATAGGCTGCCATCGCTTCCACCCCATCAGAAAATTATTATAAAGGACCTAAATAAACAAACAATGGAAACAGCTGTCATTTCCTCATCTCAAATGAGACTTCTTTTGGCTTCGCTGCTCTCGGTCAATACGGTCCCTACTTCCCAGAACGGACTCAAACAGAAACCCAACCACTTTACAAACGTAAATACTAATACCAATTACTCAGAACACTAAGTACCAAGAATACGATCACTCTGTCCCTATTTACAACTAGAAGCTTTATGAGCTGAAGGCCTCGCGGCTGGCGTCTGTACTCATTGTCAGGTCGCATTTCTCAACGGATTCTCGTGAAACTTTGTGAGCAGGGGGGCTATTCCTGCGCATGAGATGAGATTTTGTCATTGTTACTCTCACACCTATGACGTTTCAAACGAGAGCAACAAGGACGAAAAAAGGTGAGATGAAAATCTCAAATCTCCGAATAGGGCCACAGGTTCTATAATTACACAGATTTTTTGTCCAGCAGTTGTGAGCTGCAGAGATCAGAATCGGTTAAGAAATGCGACATGTAGATTATGATAACTATTCGGACAGATACCCGGTATACGACAGCCTTTTTGTCGAAGCTGAAGCAAAGACGCTTCGCTCGTTTAACAGTAACAAAATAGTTCGAATAATTTTCATGTTGATGTTTATAATGAGTGAAACGTAAGCACGTATTTTTTTAATATAACGGTCATTTAAACTGACGTTTCAAATCTAATGAATTGAAAAATTTTGTATGGGAATTACCGAATTCGTCGATGTGACACGTCAGCTTAAATATCCGTGATAGTACCCCGTTGGATGGAGCCAAATAAAAATAAATAATAATGTTTTCTTTCATCCTTTATTTATTGAACGAACTTATCTAAAAATTACACTGTATCTAATTACCTTCCACAAACATTATTTTAACTTGAATATCTTTGTACGTGACTAAGGATAATAAAGTCTAGTCTGGACTATAAATTGACTTCAGCTCGGTATGAATTTCATTCCCTTAAGTATTGAGCAATTATTATTATGAATGTAATTATTTGCTATGTTTGTACAATTTCGATGAAAATCTGCTCGAAAAACTTTTACTCTTTTTTTGGGCATTCTGCTACAAAATACACACAGAAGAACCTCGTCCTTTTTTAGAAAAAGAAAAACTTTATGCACATCGTCTGCAGCGGACAGCTTTGCATTCATTTTTCAAAGTAACATTGCAGACCAAAGTCAAATTTAGCATCAAAAGATTCAAGGGAAAATTCCACAATTTTGATTTACACAAAAACATTTTTACGAACATTTTGAATTTGTTACGAATTTCTCGGATGTTTTTGTTTATTTATGTCAAGTGCGCAAAGTTTTCAACTGGGTCTTGAGGAGCGATCGCCGCTGGCCAAATGGTAACAACGGTATAAGCTGTTCGTACATTGGGCCACCGGTAGCGGCCACGGCTTACTCCCAACGACCACCATCAAAATTCCACCACTACTGGTGAAAACTACAGTCAAACCGATATAGCTCTAACATGGAAAACCAATTTTGATAATGTTTTACACAGTAACACAGCTTAACTATATAGGTAAAAAAACAACACACTAAAAATAACAGATATAATGACAAAAAATACAAAATAGTCCTAACGACCATCACCGGTGGCTGTTAGTGATGGACGTTGGGAGCAAGCCGAGTCCACTATGGGTGCGTTTCCACCAGAAATTTGCAAGGATGCGTGGCGAGGGTGTGCTTATTAAGAACAAATGGAATCGCATTAAATACCAAGTACCTGGATGACCGAGCTTTGCTCGGTATTTTTTTTTTTTTTTAATTGCGTTTTTTGGAAAATAAACAATTGATTTTAGTCTAACCTCAAAGCAAACACTCATTGACTTCGTGTTACTTAACAACGCCATCTGCTGTTGTGTCGTTAAAGCAATTAGTTGCTCACAAAAATAGTATTATTATTCGCCAATAGATGTCAGGAAGAGTCATATTTTTCAGTTGAGACTACTCAAACGCCTCCTTTTTGTTATTTTTCTTCCAAGTTTATGTTTAAGTTGATTATCGATAAAACACGAATAAAATGATTCATAGCTAGATCGATTTATCGCCCCCGAAACCCTCTATATTCTAAATTGTATAAAAATCGTTGGAGCCGATTCCGAGATTCCAATGATATATATATATAGCTGATAAAGAAGGAGACAGACTAGCAAGATCAGAATTAATACTGATAATCGCTCCTTCTGAGCTCAAACAAATTAAAAACTGCAAAACTGCAAAAGAATTGTGGGATAAACTGTCAAGTTGGACATATAGCAATTCTTGTATTACAGGACCGCACCTGCTTGGAATACTGCAGCCACTTGTGGGACAGCTTTGCAAAATACCAGCTTCAAGCATTGGACTCAATTGAGCGACGCGCTATTAGAATAATCAATGACCAGGCGCTGCTAAAGAGGAAGATGGCGCACAGTCTCCAGCACAGGCGGTTTTGTTCACAGCTTGACAGTGCCATCACTGGCTTTACCCTGGCCCCCACTAGTGTCCCAATGTGCGACAGCTTTGAAAGCCGCTCGTTAGACACGTTTCAATGTTTGCTTCTAACCGGATTTGCGTTGAGTGAGTATTCTGAGCGAAACGAGGAAATAGCTCATATCGTTCATAATATGGACTCCTTAGAGGACGAAAAGCCCAGGATGATAAAGACGGAAGTGGATGGATGACTTTGAAAAGTGGACTGGATTACGATATCCGATTCTGAAAACGTAGCAGATCGCAGATAGTTATCCTAATGGCATTTATGTGTTATTGTCTAATATTCAGTCAATTAATGAGAGATCTCAATGATTGTTTAAAACTTTAAAAAAGATTTACATAACAGTTTGGTTCGGATCTTGGGATAGATTTTCCGCTGATTCGATTCTTCTGACACTTTAATTGTACTTGTCAATAAAAAACAATTACAACAATGTAGTTGTGTTTGTAACACAACTAATATACAATAGTATAAAACAATACAGTTACAATAACTAATAACAATTTGAATTACATTATTAATTCATTAAAAAGCCGTTTTATTCTAAGATGTAATTCGATTTCGATGATAGCCTAGTTGGAGTAGGCCCGCCTCTCAAGCCGGAGGGAGCGGGTTCAAACCCAGCCGACGGCACGCACCAATTTGTTCATTGTGTGAACATAATTACATATGTGCGTATTGTATGTCATCTGCTACATAACTGGAGCCGGTGTATGGCGACAGGCTCGCCTTCTGTCACATTTGGGACTGAATATCGTCCTGCGAAGTGTAGTTGTTGTGTTACACCTCTGCCAGCTCCCTCGGGGAAAGGCGTGACAATATGTATAACTTAACGATTTTTAAGTAACACCTACCTGCTTGATTTACTTTTTAAATATTCTCATGGGGCAGCGACAATCCTTTTTCTTTTTAGGTTGTTTCACTGGAAAGTGTTCCATTGGTATTTTCTTTTTTTGTCAATTGGTTATATTTAGGTACTTAATTGAAACATTTTTCAATTATTTTTTTATCTTCTATATTTCACTTTAATTTTTATGTAAGTACTTACACGACACACCGTAAGACTAGGGGGCGGAAGTCCAATTTTTTTTTGCAAAAAAATCATATTTAAGATTCGACTTATTACTACCAACAAAATGAATGAGCGCAAAAGGGACTTTTCAATTTATTTCTTTTGAAAAGTACCTTAAATTCTTTTTATCCCATTCACGTTCGATGTAAAACCTTCCACTTCATTTGGCTGACGCAGAAGCCTCCCCATTAAGACATTCAACAAACAATTTGGCAAAGACTGCCTCAGTATTGAATGACCAATTTATATTTGCGATCCATAAAAGCTATTTCAACTCTAAAATGTAGCAGTAAGACTGAAGTTCGATTCAGCGAATGGACGTTAAAGTTTTACATGTAAAACTGAGCCAGAGAGTTCTCTCCACATACATTTTGAAGTCTGAATAGTTGACTTGCATTGAGTTAATAAGCTTGCATTTTTGCGATTTGTTTTTCAAATATGTTGCTATAATGTTCTTTCAGTGGTTTTCGGCTTTATACTCTACTAGCTGGTTTCACCCGCGGTTCCACAGAAACTGTTAATTATTAATTTTTGGTATTAGGCACCTCATGTCTTTTCCTGTGTCCTTGACAAAGTGTGTGCAAAATGTAATGATGATTGGTTGAGTAGTTTAGGCATGAAATTTTAACGAACAAACAAACTCACTTTCACGTTTTTATTACACTCTACCCCCTTAGCAATAAACGTTGTATAGCCCCGGAATAATTGTACAGTGTTTTGTCTTTTTCTTTCTTTTACATTTTTGAACTCAATCGAACAAGACAAAATACTGTGTAGCTTTTCCAAGGCTATTCAACGTTTATAGCTAAGGGGTATGACTATATACTACTCGTACTCTATTTATAAGTAGGTATAGATACTTTTTTCTAAAACAACATGCTTTTGTTTGAATTAATTCACGGTCCATAAAATCCATCATGAGACGCCAAGACACACTTGAAGTGAAGTGAGTGAAGAAAGTTATTGAAGCAGCCACTGAGTGAGTGAGCTTAGCTGCATGAGCAACAAAACAAAAATTGAGTTTTAAAGGATTTTTGATTTTTAATAAAATGCTAAGAGCGTTTAACTAGTGTTTTTTCTGTCTCGTTTGCAAAATTCATCATTTTTATATTTAGAAAAGTAACATTATTAAAATAAAAACAAAAAACACGATTGCAAAATATTAAATCCTATGCCACTATCCATCAAGCTGTTAAGGCTGTAGGGCGTGCCAAAGAAACATCATAGATTTATACATATATACATACGTACCCAAATACATACAAACATACTTACAGACAAACACTCTAAAAACATAACCCTCCTTCTTGCGCAGTCGGGTAAAAATGACTGTACTATGTTCAATTGAAAAGTGTTCTCAGCTAACTATTACTAATAATATAACTGTTATTTTAAAATAATTTTAGTTTTCATACCTTTTTCTTAGACGAAGAAAAATATCATCAACATTTTGAGGATTTAATGTTCAATGTTCAATGTTTAATGTTCGATCTCTCCGTGTAAGAGAAAGGTATATAAACTAAAATTAGTTTAAAGTAACCATTATAATATTATTAGCTAAATCAGAGGACATTTTTAAATTGCGTATCCAGTCATTTTTGAAGTAAATCTTCTAATGCGGCTTCAAACAAGGTTGCGTTAAACGTTTAACGCTCCTGGGGAGGGGGAATAGAAAAAGTTAAAGTCAAAGTCAAAATGTTTTTATTCAATTTAGGTATCAAAGATACACTTATGAACGTCAAAGTTATTTAAGTAGACTCGACCGCCTTGTTCGGATAAAGAGCCTCTACTCAGAAGAACGGGCAAGAAACTGAGGGGCATTATTTTTTCAAATAATAAATAAATTACAATTACAATTGTACTAGGTAATATCTATAAATACTAGTGGCTACTTGGCGGAAGTGGAAGGCTCCAGACATCTTTGTCTTCTAAATAATTCTTAACCTTATAGGTAATACCCTCTTTTCATTAATGTAGTTTTTACATGTGATTTGAATTTTCCCTCAGTGAGAAAGAGACAGAGCGAGAGTGAATGCGTGAAAGATACACAGAAGTTTCACTTCTTCCGCGCGGGACTCCACGCACTATTTTCATTACGAAAAACTTTGAGTTAGCGAGCTAGTAAGCAATAACGCCCGTTCAACGCTCTTAAGGCTTCTGCGAACACATTGAACTAACAATATTATGAAGATGAACTTCCGCAAAGTAATGCCTAATTTAATCAACTATCTTAAAGCGGAATTACACTGACCAGTAACTCAGTTTTTGTTAACAAGGTGAAGCAACTTCTACTAGAGAGAACATTATAATAGTATAATAGAATACATACGTAACTCTGATCATGTTACACCATAAGTTCCATTGTTGATCTGTACACACCAATTCAATATTTTATTATGTTTTTAGACGTAAATGTTATTATTATTATTTAATTTACAATTTGAAATCAATTGCCTCTATGCAGCAAATATTTGTTAATGACGAAATATATTGAATCCGTGTATTTTAATGAATGCATGCTTTTTAAATAAGTTAATAAATTCTATTCTATTCTATTCTGTTCTGTTCTGTTCTGTTCTGTTCTGTTCTGTTCTGTTCTGTTCTGTTCTGTTCTGTTCTGTTCTGTTCTGTTCTGTTCTGTTCTGTTCTGTTCTGTTCTGTTCTGTTCTGTTCTGTTCTGTTCTGTTCTGTTCTGTTCTGTTCTGTTCTGTTCTGTTCTGTTCTGTTCTGTTCTGTTCTGTTCTGTTCTGTTCTGTTCTGTTCTGTTCTGTTCTGTTCTGTTCTGTTCTGTTCTGTTCTGTTCTGTTCTGTTCTGTTCTGTTCTGTTCTGTTCTGTTCTGTTCTGTTCTGTTCTGTTCTGTTCTGTTATTCTATTCTATTCTATTCTATTCTATTCTATTCTATTCTATTCTATTCTATTCTATTCTATTCTATTCTATTCTATTCTATTCTATTCTATTCTATTCTATTCTATTCTATTCTATTCTATTCTATTCTATTCTATTCTATTCTATTCTATTCTATTCTATTCTATTCTATTCTATTCTATTCTATTCTATTCTATTCTATTCTATTCTATTCTATTCTATTCTATTCTATTCTATTCTATTCTATTCTATTCTATTAGTTCAAGTTACAACATTGAACTAACTTCGCATTGGCTAGAGGTTTTTTATTTTTATATTTCAACTAAGTAGAAGAAAACTCTGACGAGCTAAGAAAGCACGGCGATAAGATACTTACTAGATGAGCCTCTAAAGTTATCTACAGAGTGACGAGTTGCAATTTCAATCATAATTATTAAAAAAAAAGTATTTAGCGTGCGGGCCTCAAAATTGTAGATTAGCTGCTGACGTATACAGCCTGCATGGCAAGTCGGTTTTGCACTAATTATCTACTCTGAGAATTAGTTGCAACTGCTTTCGTAGTTGAAACCTCAGTCATTAGAGAGTTATCATAATTATGAATTTTAAAATAGTTGTTCTGACAAGTAAAAATTTAAAATAAAGTAGTTTTAAAAAATAGTTGTAAAATAATACATTTCAAAATATTATTGAAAAGTATTTGAATACAATTGGAGAAGGCCCGCCTCTTAAGCCAAAGGGAGCGGATTCAAATCCAGCCGACGGCAGGCACCAATTTTTTTTATTTTTTTTGCCCAATAGATCGGCGATTGACCACCAACTCGCCTGATGTTAAGCGATGCGCCACCTACATCTTTTTCTATCTTAATAGTTGCAATAATCTGTACAAGATGGCGTTAGTTACCTAATTTGTGAAGGGTGTGTCAGTAATTCTCGAAAGACGCAATTGCCCCACAGACGCATTTGCCCCAGTTGACCCTATAACCTGAAACTAGTCATGCAAGGAATCATTTATTATTTTATTTATTATAATTCTCAAATTTGTAAGGACATTACTTAATTTTTTTTTTCTTATGCACACACCACCGTCCATGCTTAATCATAATGTTTTTATTCCATCCAAAGGTTGTCTGGAAGAGATCGCTCTTAAGCGATAAGAACGCCCATTGCGCCTATATTTTGAGTGTTTAGTCTAGATGTATTTTGTATTTGGTGTCAATAAAGAGTTTTTGTATTGTATTGTATTGCATATAAGTACCACATTAGGCAAATTACAATTGTCAAAAACATGTCAAACATTCAATTGAATTCTCTAAATGCAGTAGTAGAATGTGATTTCTGAGCAAATCCTTAGCCACCCTTTTGGGATTACTACTTCACTCAGTAACCAAAAGACTTAGAGGTTCACTCCAATTAGAAACTGGAATCAATTTGAATTCTAGAACAGTCTCTTTGACTCGCCACTGCTAACGAACTTAGAGGGTTGAATAAAAAGGTTTCAACAGCTAATGTGACTTGAACTTTGAACTAACTCCCAAATAAATTAAACTGTATCGCTCACAGCGTAGTTCGATTAAGGGTTGGTTTAGACCGAATGTAAAAATGATCGAGCAGTTTTTGACGTCATTGAGTAATAAACCATATCACCATAGGTTAAAATACAAAATCGTATAATATCAACAGAGAAATCAACGTCGCGTCGATATCATGCGATTTTGTAGTTGACCCGTATGCTAAAACACTAAACGTAGGTAAGTAGACTAAGCTGTAAAACGGGGCTAGCATTATCGTACACCGACTAAGGACTTCAAAAAAACATAACATAACATATCGTCACGCCTTTGCCCCGAGGGGGCTGGCAGAGGTGTAATACAATACCCACACTTCGCCGGACGATATTCAGTCCCAAATGTGATAGGGGGCGAGCCTGTCGCCATACACCGGGCTCCAGTCATTGAACAGATGACATACAATACACACATGTTCACACAATGAACAAATTGGTGCGTGCCGTCGGCTGGGTTTGAACCCGCTACCTCTGGCTTTCTTCAACTAGGCTATCATCGCTTCTATCGCCATAATAGTATTAAAATATTAGTATGGAAGTATGGACGGATCATTGTGATGTGATTTAAGCACCGTTGCCTTCGAGGAGCAGTGGTGAAACAAAATAACGCAATCCACCGCCAAATTATTATGACAATGCAAGCGGGATGGAAATATTCAAGCCGAGGTGGGAAAACATGGTCATAAAGAATGACGAACTTGTCTTATGATTAGAGCAGTAACCATGTCATTTCGAAAGGAGGTTATAACTCTTTTTTTAAACTATTTTTATTTGAGCCCTGATAGCCTAGTCTACTTACCTACAACTAAATAAAAAAAAATACGTATGTGTATATTCGAAACGGTATAGATCAAGGCATACAAGGATCGCATAACTCTGTTAATAAAGTTTCGATCCGATTTTGAAAATTATTTCTTTATTAGAAAGGATAACACAGATTGGTTCCATTTTTTACAATATTCGATTTGGATAACGGGAAGTCGGTTATTTTATTTTAAAAGATTACATTATCTAGACTTTTGTACAGTGGCCTAATTTTTAAAGATTTCGTTGATAGATCTATACCTATTAAATTAGTAGCTAAATATACCAGTAGGATAGCGGGAAAAACCGCGAAACGCAGCTAGTCCCATTCAAACCTAATTCTAACTATCTAGAAATCTAGATTAACTATTTAATTTTTAATATAAAAAATGTGAAAATAAATTTGTTCATTTGTTTGTTATGCATTCACGCCTTTACTAGTGTGCCGGGATTAATTGTAAGGAAATTCATCGAGCGGTGTGTTAGGATACCGCGTGAGGCGTGGAGCGCCGGCGCGGCGTGGCGGGATACCGTGTGAAGCACAAAGTGGAGTCGTAGGAGTCAATCTTATGAGACCAATTCTGTGAAACCACGAAATTAGTCATTAAAAAAAACCCCGAAACCGATTTGCATCAAACATAGCTAAAAACACTCCCAACTGATTCACCTTGCAAACAAAAAAGAACAAAGCTAGTAGAACTATGATGAAACAAACATACACATACAAACACGAACTCACACTCTCTCTCGCTCTCTCTCACACACACACACACGCACTCTAAGAGAGAAAGAGAGACACGTCAAACTTATGACCCCGTTACACCCCCTCGCTTTTGCGTCGAGGATTAAAAACCAAGAGGTCGAATTGATCTGCTTGCTCATCCAAATGACAGACGAACAGCAAGCCTTCCCACCCGTGTGTCAGACACGTAATATCACTGCGGTTGTAACAGCTGTACTGTTTCGATCGTGACTCCACGCCGTAAACCCTACATTCTCATATTGCAGAATTTTGCAGAATACACCCTGCATTTGATTGAAGCTTAGATGATTATGGAAAACGTTCTAATTTCAAGTTATTTGGGTTGGGCGGTTAAAAGTTTTGGTTTTGGCGTGATACCACTTTGTAAGTTCGTGTGGTGTGGTGGCATGTGTGGGTAAATTAGTTGGCGGGGAAGATGTAAAGTTCGCTTTAGGGGTGAAAGATTGTTACTGTGTAAGTTGGAGTTATTTTGTGGGGGTGGCGTTATTTAAAGTTTTTTAGACATCCCACATAACATACTCGTATCGTCACGCATACAATTTATAAATAACAACAACAAATAACATACAAACAAACATAACATATCGTCACGCCTTTCCTCGAAGGGACTGGCAGAGGTGTAGAACATCCACAATTCACCGGTCAATGTTTAGTCCCAAATGTGACAGGGGGCGAGCCTGTCGCCATACGCCGGGCTCCAATTACGTGGCAGATGACATTAATACGCATATACTCGTATGTTCACACAATGAAAAGCTATCATCATAAACCAATGCATATAATGTCGAGGTAAGAATGAAAGGGAGTAGCGTAGTTTTTTGTGTCAATGTGTGCGTGTTGTGTACATATACGACAGTAGCGTAGTTTTTGGATGGTTTTTGGCTTCACCTAAATCATACGCCGCGCGCCATCTTACTCTCTAGGTTGATCTGAGTACCAAGTATAGTTCTTTAAAAAAAAGTATGATTAAAAGCATGAATAAAGTACGTATACGATTTAAAAAATTGAGTAAAAAATGATTGGCATAAAATGACAAAAATTGTCTCTAAAAATATAGACAAAGTATACCTACGTCAAGTAAAAAATAAAATAAAAATTTCGAATGAAGCTAAGAAACATTTTTGAAACAACAATCAAGAACAGCAAGAACTTTGCATGATAAATTTGAAGTAGCGCACTACCGCATACATTGTACAATTGTACATTCCACATCCGTAACCTCAACTCAGCTGCTAGCATTGTCCTAAACTAGCTCACAGACTGAAACAACAATTATAGTTAACGAGTAAGTTTCAGCGCGGCAGCACGCGACTATATTACCCGACGTCATATCAGATTGCTTCTATTTCGACGATTCTAAGGATAAGGATACTTTGATAGACAGAGCGGGTAATATGGAAGCATGGTCGTGATTGAAATGAGGGTTTTCTGAAATGTGTCGTTAGGTGGCAAATTTGCAATGCAGCTTTGAGACGCCGCTCCGAAATGAATTGTCGAAGCTTAAGTGTAAATAGAGAAAAAAACGTCATGTCAGATTGTTTCTATTTCGACGATTCTAAGGATAAGAATATTTTGATAGACAGAGCGGGTAATATGCAAGCTTGGTCGTGATTGAAATGAGGGTTTTCTGAAATGTGTCATGTTAGGTGGCAGTTTTGTAATGCAGGTTTGAGACGCCACGCCGAAATGAATTGTCAAAGCTGAGAGTCCGGCGACCACTTTAGACTTTAACTTCCCATTGGCATAAGGTATTCTATAGCCATTTCGTCTAGAAGAAGAGAGCGAGTAATGATACTGACAAGCCTTTAAAGTTATCTACAGAGTGACAAAGTGCAAATTCATTTTTTTTATGACTTTTGCACTTCTGTAATAATTCTTAAATAACTACGAATTTCTCTTGTATCATGGATTAATTTAACAGCTAATGATGTAGACAACGTCTCTATATAATGAATTTTTGATTTGCTTTGTCTACCTATTGAATAAATCAGTCAAAAGTAACCTCTTAAAAATGCGGATATTTTTCATAGCTCTATATTAGCTTGAAAACGTTTTTAAAAAAACCAAGAACAGAGGGGCGGAGATACCTATTGTTTGTTTAATTGTACATGCTAAATTTCATCATAATCTGACAAATGGTTTTCAAGAAATTTGAGTAGCGCGTTTGTATGGAAATTATAAATAGAAAAAAAACATCATTCAGATTGTTTCTATTTCGACGATTCTAAGGATAAAGGCTACTTTGATAGACAGAGCGGAAAATATGGAAGCTTGGTCGTGATTGAAATGAGGGTTTTCTGAAATATGTCATGTTTTTTATGTAATGCAGGTTTAAAATGCCAGGTCTAAATTAATTGTTAAAGCTTGAGTGTGAATATAAAAAAATAAAAAATTGAAGTATCCGCCAAAATTCACGAAGGCACGCGATACGCGTGTCTGTATGAAAAATATTACGACCACCGCTAACGCAGATTCCGCTGACTGACGCGGTGAGTCCGTATAGTTATACAGACAGAGATGCAGCCATAGTGAAACCACTGACAGATAGAGCGAGATGAAAGATAGTATCGCTACGTTACCGCGGTTGGTGTGGAATAAGCATAAATGACGCAAACGCCGCGGGCAGCGGAGCGAACACACGTGATGGACGTCCGCGGGTGTATTTTAGCGGATTCCAAGCAGACAGTAGGTACACAGACTATGGTTATAATAAATTTTGGTAATTTTTTTGTTTCAAGTGATATTTTTTTTCTTATAATTATTTTGTTTATTTTTTTACTTTTTTGTAGTGAGACAATTACATAAATAATGTCGTATAGGTACGTTATAATTGTTTTAGAAGAAAGAAAGAAATTTTATCTAAAATCTTAATAACAAAATCTTGTAATGAATAATAATTATGTTTTTAGAAAAAGCCTTTTGATTGGAGCGCTGTTGATTAAACAGCATCTTACAAAACATAACATATAGATGACATTAACATATCGTCACGCCTTTCCCCCGAGGGGGCTGGTAGAGGTGTAATACAACACCCACACTTCGCCAGACGATATTCAGTTCCATATGAGACAGGGGGCGAGCCTGTCGCCATACACCGGGCTCCAGTCATGTAGCAGATGACATACAATATGCACAAATGTTCACACAATGAACAAATTGGTGCGTGCACACTCCCTTTGGTTTGAGAGGCGGGCCTTCTCCCAACTAGGCTGCCATCGCTTGACATTAAACAGTAAATTATGCTGCGTAATCAACAGCGCTGACCTTCTGGTAAATCCTTCACTTTTCCAAGTTAGGTAAAGCACTCTTCCTGTAGTCTAAGGCTCTATCCAGACTGTAGTCGTACCTATGACTTACACATACAAAACATTTCTTGCAATTTCCTCTTGACACTTGCTCAGTTGCTTTTAGAAGCCATCGTAGCACACAAATACTTGACGGCTCATCGCTGCTTCTATGACACCATGCTTCGTCCCCTCTTCCCTAACAAAACCACTGCTAGGTACGTGATTTTGCATAATGCCGACCTCAGCTTTGGCTATAATTGACTGCGCTTTCCAACGTTTGCATTTTTAATGGCAACTGTCGGAGTTAACATTAAGCATTTAATCGGGTGTACTGATAAAGTAGAGTTGATATGGAACATCCGGCAAGTATTTGTATTTTTAATTTCAATATTTTGTGAAGACAAGTTTGTGAAAATAGATAGCTTTGATTTCAGTTTGCAGGGTTTGCATAGGTATGGTACCATAATGAAAGCAGAAGAGTGCTATGTCAGTATGTTGGATAGGTATTGGGTATGGTGTAGAAGAAGGTTATAAAGTCAGTGCTATGCGAGACGCAGCCGCGCGCGCGCACTCGTCCTGATGAAGACCGCCGAATGCGGCTGAAACTATAGTCGGAATAATCGACTAAGTGAGTAATTCCCGTGACATAATCATAAGGTTATAAAGGTTTTGTTAGTCCTAAATTTTGTAGAAAATACTACCAAATTATGAACAATACGTTGCTAAGTTTTCTAAAACGTACGTATAGTTTGATGACTATTTGGTCCGATTTCAACCGTTTTTTTTTTAATTTTAAAACTTTAGTACTTCCTACGCTAATCGTTACAACCAAAAAAAAAGAACACATTCAATATAGATTTATTATTGTTTAAAGCCAAAGTCAAAGTCAAAATGTTTTTACTCTATTTGGGTATCAAAGACACTTTTGAACGTCACAGTTTTTTTTTAAGTAGACCTGCTCGCTTTTTAGGACTTGCTATCACACTAAAGCACTAATGTCACAAAAATAATTCAAATTCCAAAGTTTGGAGGGTGTTTGTTACTCAATCACGCCAGTACGGCTAAACGGGTCTGGATGTCTGGCACAGAGAAATATTTTAGTCTAAAATACAAACAAGCACTTAAGCTAGTCTATACAAATAATATAAAGAGGAAATATTTGTATGTGAGTATGTTTGTAACGAATGAACTCTGTTAGCGACTGGCTGGAGGTCGGCCTCCTTCAACTAGTTGGAGAACGGCCTCCTTTATATTATAAAGTAAAATATTGTTTTAAAAGGCAGATGCCATATTTTGTTTTAGCTTTTGTTTTTCTACTAGTCTATTCATTGTCACAAAACAAGCCCTGTGACCCTATTCGGAGATTTGAGATTTTCATCTCATCTTTTTCCGTCCTTATTGCTCTCGCTTGAAACGTCATAGGTGTGAGAGTGACCAAGATAAAATCTCATCTCATCTTACGAGCAGGAATAGCCCCCCTGTTCCGTTTTGATCGTGTATAATACATTTTTAATTTACGAACAACGTTTTCATTTCACCTATAAAATCCACACGTCCTCAATAAACTCAAAAACTACTGGTTCGATTTCAAAAATTCTTTCATCATTAGAAAGCTACATTATTCCTGATTGACATAGGCTATAAAACGTGAGCAAAGCCGCAGGAAAAACAGCTAGTATATTATATTTCCGACCAAGCCGAGCGTTCAATCTCCAAAAGAGTGATAAATCATTAGCTGCCCACTTGTTAATTATATCCAGTGCCTGATTGCATATTTAATGATGAAGGTAATTAATAACGCGCAATTATGTTCGGTGATCGCGGTTAAGATTGTGAAGTGGAAATTAACCGTATTTACACTAATTAACTGGCCATTTAGTTGCGGCAATTTATTTTGATTTCTACATTTTGTTTGGAGTTTATTTATTGAGATGTGATTGTGTTTTATTTGCCAGCTGTGTTACTTGCTTTACATTTTTTGTGATTAATAAGCGTGTTTTGCTTAATGTTAAGCGTCATAGCGTAATTAGCGTTAGCCTAGTCGGAGAAGACTCGCTTCTCAAGCCAGAGGGAGCGAGTTCGATCATAGCCGAAGGCACGCACAAATTTCTTTATTGTGTTAACATATGTGCGTATTTCATGTCATCTGCTTCCTAACTGGAGCCGAGTGTACGACAGGCTCGCCCCCTGTCACATGGGTCTGATCGAATGTGATGCTTACATAACGTAACATATCGTCACGCCTTTCCCTCAAAAAAGCTGGCAAAGGAGTACAACACCCACACTTCATTGGACGATATTCAGTCCTAAATGGGACAGGGGGCGAGCCTATCACCATACACTAGGCTGCAGTTATGTAGCAAATGACATACAATACGCACATTATGTTCACACAATGAAAAAAATTGTGCGTGCCGGTTTGAACCTGCTCCCTCTGGCTTGAGAGGCGGGCCTTCTCCACCTAGGCTATCATCACTTTTTACACACACTTACTCTGTAGTCACACTATAAACCATATCCCCTTATTTACAAACGTTATAAACTCTCGGAGTAATTATACAGTGTTTTGTCTTTTTCTTTGTAATTTTTAATTCTATCGACAGTGACAAAAAACTACGTAACTATTCTGAGGATATATCCAACGTTTATTAGCAAGGAGTCTCTTAATCTAAATCAAAGTTATGTTTGTGGCAAGATAGCAGTGTATGGCACTTGCATAGAACCAGATAAGATGTTGCGCTTAAGATAAGACTTGGTACATAAATATAATTATCTACTTGCAGTGGTTGGAAATTGGTTGATAAACTGATTGATTGATAGTAATGTTTATATACTACTGCTTAGCCCTTAAATACCGGTCATTGAAATTAATTATAAGACATACATACAGAAAATACACTAAGTAGTAATAATTACATAGGGAAACTAAAATACATAAAGTTTTAATTTATTACCATCAGTTAATCGTTAATTATTTTTGATCTGGAACTTAAATATAAATTACTTCATTTCAAATCAAATGTCTCTGTTCAATTGGGTAACAAAGATACTCTAGTAAACGTCAAAGTTATAAAAATTACTCTACCACCTAGTCTGGAAAAAGCACCTCTACCCAGAAGATCAGGCTAGAATTTGAGGGGCATATTTTTTCAAAAATTTGTTTCATAATCTTTGAACTTAGTTATACGGCGAAATAAAAACTCGACTACTTATCGACCGAGCAAGCATTACCAAGCGAAGCGTCTATGCTTCAGCTTCGACAAAAATGCTTTCGTGTGTCCGAATTCTGACAACATCTCTTTCCGGATCTCTGTACAAATCTCCGCCCGTCTTTCTCTACAGTGGCCCTATTCGGAGATTTGAGATTTTCATCTCACTTTTTTTCGTCCTCGTTGCTCTCGCTTGAAACGTCACAGGTGTGAGAGTGACCAAGATAAAATCTCATCTCATCTCACGCGCAGGAATAGCCCTCCAGAGGCCCTATTCGGAGATTTGAGATTTTCATCTCACCTTTTTTCGTCCTTGTTGCTCTCGTTTAGAACGTCATAGGGATGAGAGTGACCAAGATAAAATCTCATCTCATCTCACACGTAGGAATAGGCCAGGTCGCATTCCTTAACCGAATCTCATGAAATTTTGTGAGTAGGTTCAATAATTATGAAGTTTTTTTCATCGAGTCAGTTTTTTTTTTGGCGGTTTTTTTTTTCTTGAATGAAAAACGTTTTACGAGAATGGGTTAAGGAATACGACCTGTAATGGAGGACAGACGTCTGCCACGAGGTCGCTAGCTCACAAAACCACTACTACTATTTAAAATAACTTAGCCTCTCTTACGTTTAAATAAATAACTAAGTTAGGAAAGCTATCGACAACTATCTAGAAAGTTCAAGGTCATGGCCGCGATGATAATATAATTTCCATGGTGCCAGGTACTGGTATAAAATGTGGTGTTAACGCCTAGCGTGTAGATTACCTGAAGTTACTAGGCTGCCCTAAAACTACTAGATGTGGTTTGGCGAAAAAAAAACTTTAAAAATGTATAGATGGACGTGACGTAACACATAAGGAAAAGACAAGGCGCAGACAGGGTGCGGACGCGACGCTTCATATTTTGTTTGAAAAGGTTATATCTGGTCAGACCAGATAGAAAAGACGGAAGATAACGAACAGAGTGCCATAAGACACTTAATAAAGATAAGTGTCTTTATTAAGCGTCTTTTGTTTACTTCGTCTAAGGTTTTTTAGTAAGTGTCTTTTGTTTATTTGTCTAAGATTTTTTTGTGCATGCATGCGATTTGGCCAGTGATCAACATGTCGTTATTACAGGTAGACTTTTTGTATTTAGCCGGGTATCCACTAGAGGCAGGCTCGGGTCGAGCAGCTGCCTCACACCGAGGCTGCGCAAGTGGAGACGCTGCCTCAACATGAGGCACGCCGCGACACGAGGCACGCCGCGACACGAGGCACACCGCGACACTAGACACGCCGCGACACGAGGCACGCCGCGACAAGAGGCAAATTCGTCGCCGCGAGCCGACAAAATATGGCTCCTATTTTGTCGGTTTTTTTGCGATGCTCAAAGGAACCTCAGTCTGAGCTCTGCGTTTGATGGAGACAAGTGTGTCACATCATGTCCAAATAGCAAGTGCTCACATCCAAGTGGAATTAATATTTCAGTAAAATTCTTTTATCTAGTCATAGTCATAGTCTACGATCGATGCTTCTTCTTTTGTATATCTTTTTTGCTTTCCCTTTTCTTTAATTATGGTTATTGCTATTAAGCAGCAGCTTTTATTTATGATCGCGTTTTGGCTTCAAGCTGCGCACGGATCAAGGTGAGGTGACTCACCTTAAGCTGATCCACAATGTGCCTCGAGTCTTTGCAGTAGAGCGAGCAGCCTCAAGCTGAGTCTGTTCGCTTCAGGTCGAGGCTGGTCGACCCGAGTTTGCCTCTAATGAATACCCAGCTTTTGGATGTGTTTTGATACCATTTCACGATAGCTAAACTACAGCATGGGCAGCTCAAAAAGCTGTTTTCTCTGGGACAAATCTAAGGTTTGTCGAAAACTTAAAACAATCCTACTTAGTCATAATATCAAAATTATAAAAAACACATCACCCCACTCACGTATTGTCGGTAGGTGCAATATGTATACGTTTTTTCTATCTGTCTCTATCACTCGTCATCTTTGAATCTATTCTCTTCTCATTAATGTCATCTTTCACGGAATAGCATATAAAGCAGCAAAGTATATAAAATATAAGCAATCTTTATTAAAATATCACATTTAGCAGCAATAGATCTTCGTGACGTGGCCCGTGAAAATATACAACAATAGTTTCACCCTCCACTACAGTTTGATTTATGCCCATAATGCGAACACCATCTATCAGGCGCTTTTTCCACTCTTCACGTACACTTGCGTGGAAAGGTGATTTTGTGAGAGACACTCGTATTTTACCCTCAAACTTGGAAATGTCAGGCAAGTCATCATCATCATTTCAACTGGAATACGTTCTCTGCTGGACAATGTTCTCTAACACGACCAGTCTTGCGCTGCTCGCTTTCAGCGGTTTCCTGCGACTCTCACCTGATCTTCAGTCCATCTTGTGGAAGGCCTACCCACGCTGCGTCTTCTAGTTCGTAGCCGCCACTCGAGAATCTTGGTGCCTATCGGCTATCGGTTCCATAAGCAATTAGCCCTGCCCACTGCCACTTCAGTTTGGCAATTCTTCGACCTATGTTGGCTTACGGTCCGTAACCTTAGTACGTTACGTTTAGTTTTTACCTTAGTTCGACTGCGAATTTTGTCATTTCTGATTCTATCTCGCAAGGTAACTCCGAGCATAGCCCCATTACTCTTTGAATTGGCCTTCTTATGAGGTCCATCCTTAGCGACCACTTTCCACACACCACACAGTTTTGTAAGTCGTTACAAATTTTTCATTTTATGTTTTCCAATTCTATTATCTATTCACTATTATCCACATTGTTTTCTTTTACCCAAATGTTCACAGAAACATTCTACATAAAATTCTTGGCAGTTAGCAGTAATTTAAATATTCAAATCCACAACACTCGTTACGCTTCAGTTGCTTCACAAGCTAGGTTGTACCAACAACGTATTCGCAAAAGTCGAGAGTGTGCGAAGGGCGCTATTTGCTGTTGAATAAAAAGCGAGTATAATTTATGGACTTCACTCAATTTACTCCGGATTATAGGAGTTTTTTACTAGATTGAAACATGTTTTGTAACTAATGGAAATGAATATTTTATTTGAAAAAACAAAGTAAACATGATAAAGATTTCGTTTACATACCTTGTCTTGTCTTGTTTAAGATTATGACAAGCTTTTATTTAGCAATGTTCGCATAAATACCTAAGCATACGAAAAAGTCTGTTTAAAAATTTGCAAACCATTATACAACCACTTTTTGGTTAACTTCAACTTCGTAAGGTTCGTTTGTAGCCTTTAGAACTACAAGCCTGATTTAAAAAGTCTTTTATTAGGTACATGATACAAAGTTATACAATCACATAGTTCCATAGGCAATGAAAGGCGAGTGATACCGCGGGAATATTAACTAGCGCGTCCGTTAAATTAAAACTAACATGGACGTCTGTCGCGTGCGTCAGCCGTCCGTCGCGTATACGTATTTGATCATCCGTCAAACCGGCAAACGCATGCTGTCCTTTCAGGGAGGAACCCCCCGACGACTTTTTAAAAAGTTTCGTTTGCAGTGCATTTGCATCACAACTTTAAGCTGTTATGTTGGTCGCATTTGCAACGTGCGTCTGTAACGTTACAGATTCATGTTAGCATCACTAAAGACAGGCGCGATGCTACATGAGTCTGTAGCGCATCAGTCTTGCTTTAAACGCGCGACTGTGGCGATTTAATCTCAAAACAAACTAAAAATAACAGCAAACACGCCTCAGTATCGCTACAAACGCACGCTTAAAGCGCGATTAATGTTCGTGAGATATTATGAGATATTAAGACTTGCAACTGTAGCGCGTTTGTTTAATAGCTGTTCTACGTTTGTTTGATTGTTTCGCAACTGCATTGCGTTTGCATCGCTACAAAAAGTCGTCGTGAGCTCATACTATTTTTCAATACACACACGCGAGCAGACGCCCGTGCGAGTTCTAGCGAATCACTCAGTTTGTTCTTCTTTGAAGAACAAGCCAATGACTGCGATGACGATTGGACCCATCTCTCCAGTCAATTAGCCACAGCCAGCGGCGTGTTGTAATACCATCAAATAAATCCGGGGCCGTTGTTCCGTGAATTTTAATCGAATTGTATCAAAGCGTGTTCATAGGAATCAGTTTCTTGCGAATGCACACGCGGTAGTGGAAAAGTCAGTGACACAGCTTAGGATGGTGTTTAAAAAACTTTTTTTTGATCTGGAAATGTTTTTGTTGTCTTGATAAAAAGATACTTACCTAAAAAGGGTATTTTTTTTATTTGAGAGCTACAGAGTTAAATATGTAAAAGTTTTCCAACCAAACATATTTAAATACCTGCATGAAAAAAAAAAACATCTCAAATTTCGATAAAAAAAAAACGACGAGATAACATTGAAACAAGAGATGCTACTGCTGAAAATGGACGTACCCCTACAGTAGACTCATTATCTACATTATTATTAGGTACTTACTACGCAATGAGGTACGTAATACGTACGACGCGTACGTAGTACTTCCACATACATAGTACGTAAAATTTGTATTTAGCGGGTTATCGCCGGAACGACTGGTCTGATTTTTAACATTCTTTCACTAATAGACAGCTACAATTACACTAAATGCTGGCTGAGAAAAATGAGCAAAACCACGGGCAGGAAAAGCTATTATTATATAAGCTAATAACATAAGAAACTAAATTTTAACCTAATTTTAAGTACTCCCACTTCAAATGTACATTACAGTGTATGAGGTTTACCAACTCATTCGTACGTATTCTGTGAAGACTCTAACTCCACATCTCGAGATAGTCCGTGAGCCAATTGCAGTTTTCCAATGCAGATAATATGTGTCGTTACAAGCACCCTAAAAATGGCACAGAAATTCAGATTCTTCTCATGGTTCCAGCAATTTTCTGCTGGACATTTTTACAGCCAATAGCTTTCCCGCGTCCCAAGTTACAAGCCTCGAGCTTAGTTTGGGGCTCAACGTCACAACAATTCCGTGTCTTCTTTCTTCAGTATTCTTATACAGTCATTATTGTTTGCTATCCCATGTATTTTAGTTTTGAGTATTTAAGTTCCTGTGTAAGTTTCTTTCGTTAATAAATTTTATCTTTATCTTTATCTTTAAGATCGGAACTCCTCATATACTTTCCAACATTATCATCATCGTCATCATGTCAGCCCGGAAGACGATCAGAGCTGACTAAAGACCTTCCACAATGATCTCCACACCAACCGGTCCTGAACTGCCCGCATACAGCGGCTTCCCGCGATCCTTACCAGCCTGCCAGTCCCCCTTGTGGGAAACCTTCCCACACTGCATCTTCCGGTTTGTGGTTGTCACTCGAGAATCATCGGCCACCTGTTCTACGAGCGATGTGCCCGACATGTTAGCAGGCATTTCAAGAAACCAGAAATCAGTATTTGTTGATTACTCCAAAAGTTACACGTCCAAGTTCCAGTCATGGGCGTACCCAGAAATGTCCACTTTGAAACGTACTTTAAAAGTACGTAGAAAAAGGGGTGTTATAAGTTAGACGTTTCTGTGTGTATGTGTCTGTCTGTCTGTCTGTAGCATCGTAGCTCCTGAACGGATGAACCGATTTTGTTTCAAAGGTGAATTAGTGTTATTAGCTTTGTTTGATGAAATTTATTTGCTTACTGAACTTTATATTTCAATAATAAGCTGCGAAGGTTCTGTCTATTCATCTAGCAATTTTTTTACTTGAAGAAACTAATTTTAAATAAAATAAATAAATAAAAAGGTATTTATTGCCAAAACTAAAAAAATAAAAAAGACAAATCATTAAACAAAAATACATAACAAACAACAATTTTAGTTTGGCAATTGGGATACTCTCAGCAATGTACTGCGGAGGCTGGCCAGCCTACGCAGAGCTGGTTTTCAGAGTATCCCAATGCTCGAACTAAGATGGTAGTCGAGTATAACTAGTAAGTACGGATTTAACAAACACAGAGAAAGAAAAAAAAATAGTAGGCAACATTAGATATGTATCTCACTTTGGCAATATTTTAAGCAGATTGTATACCTACGAGTGCAGAACGCTAGATATCTAATAATTTATTTACATATTTGCATCTAGTAAGAACTTCGAGTTAGGGACCAGGGTCAAGCAGACGCCTCACCCTGCTTCACCCCCACCTTGCTCCACCGTGGGGATGCTCATGGTCCCAGTTCAATAAATGTCGAAACGATCCTACTTCCTATCCTACTATATAAATACATATATAATATTATAAACGCGAGAGTTTGTAAAAATGGATGGATAGATGGATGGATGTGTGTTAGTCTTTCACGCCATAACGGCTGAACGGATCTGGTGGAATTTGGCACAGAGATAGATTATAGTCTAGAATAGCACCACTTTTCAACCGCGGGTAAAACACATGAAGCTAGTTTATTAATAAAAGAACAAGAGGTACCGTCTACTGTGACGTTAGGAGCCTGCAGTCGGCTCGCAGACTAAGAGTTTCCGAACAAAGTTCCGGAATGGTTTCAGCTTCATTAGCTAAGTAGGTTGTTGGAACTGTGTCATCATTATATGAAAGGAAGACCTTTATGAATTTTGAAATTCAAAACCTAATCTAGCCGTTATTTAGACTACTACCTAATCTAGACGGGGTGTTATAAGTTTGTCGTGTCTACGAGTATGTGTGTGTGTTTCTGTCTGTGGAATTGTAGCTCCCGAACGGATGATGTTGAACTGATTTTGGTTTTTAGAGTTCCGTACCTCAAAAGGAAAAAAAAACGGAACCCTGCTAGCATCACTTCATTGTCCGTCTGTCTGTCTTCCAAGACCTTTTTTCTCAAGAACACGTAGAGGTATCAAGCTGAAATTTTTATTAAATACTCAGGTCTACTATCTCTTAGAGCTGTAAAAAAAATTTAAGCCAATGCAATCAAAAGATACAGATGTTTATGCTGCAAATTTTCGACACTCGCAAGGGAATCAAAGCCCGTACTTCGAAAGGGTACTTCCCGTGAACTCAGAATCTTGAAATTTGGTACGAAGCATCTTACGGCACAAATAAATAAATATAATAAATAAATAAATTCGAAACACTTCCACACACGGTCGCCTGACCCCAAACTAAGCAAAGCTTGTACTATGGCGGCCAGAGACTGATATACATACATAGATATTTTTAAAAACATACTTAAATACAAATTAACACCCAGACATAGAACAAACACAAATGTTCATCACATAAATGTTTGCCCTAGGTGGGAATCGAGCCCACGCCCCCAAGCTCAGAAGGCAGGTTCACTACCAACTGAGCCACCGAGGCAGTCAAAGGACACAGTTATAGGACACATTGCGAAAAGCATGAATTTTTAGTTTTCTTTCTACCCCTTTTCACATGAACATGTTTGTATGGAGTTTGTATGTATATTAATAGGTAGTGTTCTTAGCTTGTCAGGGATTTTTAATTTTTCTTTTGTCGGTTTTTTTGTTTTCTTGTACTGCGGTAGATTTTTTAAGACTAATGTATAGTCTGTATAAATAAAGCGATCGCGTAGTATAGCTAATGTACCTGAGTTTAATCACCTGGGCGCATTAAGTGCACTTTTAGTCAAATTTATTCATTCACCCGGATTAATGATAGCCTAGTTGGAGAAGACCCGCCTCTCAAGCCAGAGAGAGCGGGTTCAAACCCAGCCGCCGGGACGCATCAATTTGATTATTGTGTGAACATATGTGCATATTGTATGTTACACAGTCTCGCCCCCTGTCATATTTGGGATTGAATATTGTCCGGCTAAGTGTGGGTGTTGTATAACACCTCTGCCAGCCCATTCGGGGGATAGGCGTGACGATATGTTATGATTTAAGCTAATTATCCCGACTACAGTTTCAACCGCATTAGGCGATCTTTTTCAAGGAGAGTGTTCACACGTACCTGCGTCTTATTTGCACTCGCTAATTATAGTCGGAGTTAGTGGCTTAAATTGAACACGAGTAATTCCCGTTTCACAAAATCATAACTTTAGTCAATGTTTATAATTATTTGCTTGATCTCCTTATCCTAGACATAATAGTAATTTCATGGTTAACTATTTGCTATTTAGTTGATTTATTTTCTAAATAAGTATCTACCTAAATGAACAACCCTAGTATCGATGCTCTTATAAAACAATGGCTTTACTAACAGACGGCTGACTACATTAAAAAGTTACTCTCTCCTCATTATAAATGGAAATGATTCCTCAACTCCTGTTCGCATAGTCCATTTGACCGAAAATACCGAGAATATTTAGTGTAAGGATATGCCCTATGTAAGGATGGGAGCTTATTACAGAGAATGCAAGTGTCAAAAAGACTGCTTGAAACGCACAGTGTCCGATTTCCATCGATCGATAGTATGTGGATGAGCGAGCTTTCAGGCGGTGGCAGCTAGTGCAATGGTTTAGGCATCAGATCGAACTATTCTTCAGAACACGCCAGCTTACGCTGATTGAGAGAAGCACTAGTCTTAGTTTTTGTTATTTTTCTGTCGAAACTATGAACACCCCTGTTTCCTTATAGTCCGATGAAATGGGCTATGAGAATTTGTGATTACTTTTTAGCCCCAACGCAGAAACGACGGGGTGTTTTGCCTGTGTATGTGTGAGCGTGTGTGTGTTTGTGTGTGTGTGTGTGTGAGTGTGTGTGTGCGTGTGTGTGTTGGTGTGTGTGCGTGTGTGAGTGTGTGTATGTGTGTGTGTGTCAGTGGCATCGTAGCTCCCGAACGGATAAACCGATTTTGATTTTGTTTTTGTGTTTGAAAGGTGCATTAGTCGGATGTATTCACAGCATGTTTGATAGAAATCGGTGTTGATGAGAATTAATGTCAGTTTTTTTTGCTCAATGAATGAAAAAAAACTGTTCGTCGTTCGATCAAGCGGTTTAAACGATCGGACCATGACATAAATATAATTCTATTGTCGAGTACCTAGTGCGTATCTTTTAACAGAGCTTAAAGGGAGGGACCTACTGCTCTAAGTCAATGGAAAATACCTCAAACGGACTCAAAGGTAGAGTGACGGCTTAATTGGATTCTGTGCCAGATTAATTCGTCCTAAGTGGTGCTACATTCAATACTGGCCAGCGTAATTTCATTGGCTTCGTGTCTACCTGACAACTGAGGAATGAAGGGACGCGTACATTTTAAATTAATGCGTAAGCAAAATGTCCTTCCTTATGTAACAACAAGGTGTTAATTTGCACAAATATTATGGCATGCCATGTTGCCTCTACAGGGTTATCTAGCCGACAGAAAGGCGTTCGACTAATTATTATAAACAGTTTTTTCTATTGAGCCAACCCGGAAATCGCGAAAAAATCAGCTATCCTATATTATAAATGCGAAAGTGAGTTTGTTCGTTTGTTTGTTTCTTTGTTTGTAACGCTTTCACGCCCTACCTGCTCAACTGAATATCTTGAAATTTTGTATTAACGATACCGGGAATACGAAAAAGGACAAAGAGTACTTTTTGTCCCGGAAAAAATATCAGTTCCTGTGGGACCGCGGGTGAAACCGCGGGGCGCAGCATGTGTGGAACAGATTTATTTTTTGATTTCGGGGTTGGCTTGATACAAAAAATGGTTTATAAACATAGTAGGTACACCCTTTTCTGAAAACCCTGTGTAATAAAGGCTAGTGTTTTATGACATAACAGGGCTCAGGGGCCGTTCTGGAAGTGGCGGATAATGAAAAGCGCCATCTAGTTTCGTTCACTACCAACTAATACATGTAGCTGGTTGGTAATTTCTCAACAACCAGTAATGAGTTTTTTTAATACTGTTCGTAATAAACGTATTGCCTGAAAACGGTTGCACTTTTATTAACACACTAGTTGAGCCCCGCGGTATCACCCGCGTTTAAAAAGTATCCTATGTTATCTCTATGCCAAATTTCATTCAGATCTGTTCAACCGTTCTGGCGTGAAAGAGTAACAAACATCCATCCATCCATCCATTCTTACAAACTTTCGCGTTTATAATATTAGTAGGATAGGATTTCAAATGCAAGGCACAAGGCTGTCTCGGTTCTTAGCCTGAAACCAACCGTTCTGCTCTGCTCTCAATCTATCCGCTCGTGATTCTGTATGCAACAGTGATCAAGTGCGAGCAGGACCCCGCATAGTGGAAGTCATGATATAATAATGTACTCCGCCAGGTATAGCATTCTGGTCACGTGGGCAACACGTAGTGACGTCAATCGATGCTTAAGCAGGACCGAAATAAGTCATTTACAAATAGTGTAAAAGAGACGGATGACGAGTGGCGTCATACGTGTTTGCTCCTGGAATGCTAGACGTTGTTTTTTGAATCATAGTGGAAGTAGATTAGCATCAATGTTCGCACAAATGAGTTAATATGATTGTGCTCATTATCACAATCAGGATCAACTTAAGGTGATTCGTTTTACTTATAGCGCAAAATTTAAATTTGAGCAGTTATAGATAGATAGATAAACTCTTTATTGTTCACACCACAGATAACAAAAATAACGAGAGAAAAATTATGATAAAACTTATTAAATAGTGTAACAACTGGCGGCCTTATCACTAAAAGCGATCTCTTCCAGGCAACCTTAGGATGGAGAGGATACGACAAATGAGTATGGGACAGGGTGTGCAAAAATAACAAAAATAAACATAAGATTGATACAAAGAAACAACAAAACATCGCGTATTATACCTATACACCTACATAAACTATTTATTTTTATTTTAGTTATTTTATTTTTTGGAGCTAGACCAGGTAAATAAATCAAGTAGTAATTGAATATGTGACCATTGTCGACCTTATGGTATTTTGTAGAGATGTTGAACAGAAATGCACAAGATTGCTCCAATAATCAACATTGCTCAAATAATCACATTAAACGATAAACTGAAGATTGAGATTTCTATTGTCTTATTTGAGTATTCAACAGCATTATTTGCTTAAAATATCTGTAAAATAAAGAAAAATAGTCTAAGCTAATCACAAACTTCATTCATGCATGTACACAAAGTTTTTGGAGCTAGACCTCCAAAACCAAAAAGCTCGTTCGAAATTTAAATCTCACGCAACAACCGAAACGAATCACCTTAACATAATTAGCCTGTTGAAAAGCTATAGACAAAAACATTTATATTTGTGTCACACGAAATTATTTAACCAGCTAATGAAATACCGAATATCTGCAATTGACCTATTTACATTAAGTTTAATGGAATATTTTAATTATAACTACACGGCTGCGTTTTATTTGGGCGTAATTTTAATGCCCACATAATTTCTACTCGAATTATATAAATCCTGTTTTAAAGTTACGGATTTCAATTTTATTAAAGCTGTTTATGCAACTTCCGGTTGGAATAGTAAAATTATAGTGTAACATAAAAAAGTTTAAAACCTTATTAATAAACGTTGTATAGCCTCTGAATAGTTATACAGCGGTTTATATTTTTCATTATTTTCAAATTTTCAACTCAATAGAAAAGTTACTGAGCAGGTAAATTGTATTGTTGCAGTTTATTGCAAAGAAATGGGAAGTAAAAACATTATATTGTCCTTACATAACTGTAAGGACAAGATAATGTTCTTTTTCGTTCTGGCCAACTGGAACTCACCGTCCGTAATGGCCATATTTTTTTTAAATCTAAGGCGACACTTACACTGCTTCACACTACACGATGCGTGGGATGCCGATCTAAATTTTCCGCGCTGATAGCCATTGTCAGTATATTAATTGCAATATGTTTTTTTCACCAACTGAGATTCGATTTAATTACCCGCCTTTTAAGGAACGGCATCCGAAAAGCAGCTCTACGTTGCACACAGAAGGTCGATTTTTATATATTTTTTTAATTCAAATACAAAGTCAAATTTGGGTCATGCAGTGCAACCACGGCACTGCGTAAGCGCAGTTTGGAAATCAGTTATCAGCTAATCGCTGATACATGTAATAATATATCATAAAGGTAGGAATGTAAGAAGTAGAAATTTTAAGAATACTCTATTAAATTAAGATTAATCTAGACAAATTTAAAATGTAAACGCTAATGTAAATAATACAAACATAGTTTTTAAGAACCTCGTATTGCACGCCCGCAATGGGCAAACTTGAACCACTAAATTAAGAACACTTTATAATATACACAGTTTATTTGATAAAAATATTCTATTCTAGTCGTGTTTCGGGATGTAGTCCGGTGTAACCGTTCCGAAGACGGGTCTGAGCAGTAGCGCACTTGTAGCGCCTCACTCAACTGCCGTCTTTGTACTTCTTCACTCTACAAAACTTCAAGGCTAGAGTGAATAAGTGCGTTATAGGTCGTCGTGCTCCATCTTAGACCACGACGTCGCTTAACATCAGGAGAGTTGGTGATCAAACGCCGACTTAATCTACATTAAAAAAAAAAACTATTCTATTTTGTCCCGCTCAACGGGGTGAGATACCGAGTCGCCTAAAGCAAGTTACTGCAAATGCTATCGAACTAGTTAGCGAAACCATCTAGCTTGGGCTAAAGCCGCGGCTAAGACAATTTACCTGCAGATCCAATTGAACTTCGAGCTTCGTTTGCATTGTTCTAGCTACTTGGTAAGCTTGGTAACTGAAAACCGCTGTTGTTATACTAAGTAAAAAAATAGACCTTGGCTTGGTATTTAATCATGTATCAGAGTTGCAAACGACAGGGACTGAATTTTGGAGAAAGTCTATGTCTAAAGACAAGCTGTTGTTGGAAAAACCGATCATGCGTAATCAATACTTAAATCACAGTACGAGTATTTTGTAATTATGGTATGCATCCAATAATATATCTAATTTTATTAATCTCCTTTGAATTTTATTTTGATATCCTACTCGTTAGGTTTGGTAAATTCTTTTATTAACGGAAGTATTACTATTTATAATGTTAATATAAAATTCAGGGTGTACATATCTATTTCTATTAAAGTATGTATTTAAAATCTTCCTTAAATCAGTCTTTGGCAGCCATAGTACAAGCTTTGCTCAGTTTGTAGTCAGGCGACTGTGTGTGAAAATGTCCTAAAATAATTAGTACTATTATTTCGCAAAATTATCGCTCGAAACCCTAACTCTTTCTTGGGTGATTAGGTAAAAACGACTGGATCAGTTTAAACACGCGCTGCAAGTAACGTCTTGCGGTTAAAACGCCTGTCTGCACTTTACCACACAGTTTACGGACAATCACAGGTGTTCATAGCTGAGTGTTTAAACTTAAACACACCTACTTGTATGATGACGAATAATAAAGTTAATTTAACGAGGTTCTTTTGGTTTAAAGGTTCTTTAGGGTTATAAGCTCGGGTGTACTTCCCTATATTGATGGTGCAATCCAAGCCGATTTCGGCTACGGCTACCAATTTCTGTTACTGGGAGGCTACTGATTGTGCGTCCTCAGATGGCTGATATACCTAATTTTTGCAGTAAATGTTCGAGAACAGAAGCAACATGTGAGGACGTTGTTGACGTAATTGTAGGCAATCTTAGAAGGCGGTTTGCTCCTCAGTCGTTTCCCTATATTATTAACAAGGATAAATTGAAAAATTAAAAACCCCCGACACAGATTTACATAAAACATAGCTACGAACACACCGACATTCCCGACAATTCATTAAACAAAATCAAAATAGCTGAATCCTGAATTTCTGACTGAATCGGGAGCTACGATGACACACACAAACTTATAATGAACGAACGTGTGAATACTCATAGCTATAACTCTTTGACTTTGTAACGTGAACAGTTGCCCCTTTATCCATAGATTATGTTGTGTTGTGCAATAATACCAAATGTTGTTTCCAAAAGGTTCCTATTTCGATGTCAAAAGTTCACAATTCAATTAACTTCCAAAGGAAAGCCATCGTTCTTAAAGAAATTACGCCTATCGCAAAATGATGATGGATGGAAAAATAGAAGTTTCTTACAGAGTTTATCCCTCGAACTCGAAACTTCAAATGCATGCCTACATTTATAAATCGCTGTCAATGAAAGAAAAGTTTCGAGCAAAACACGACAAAAATCTTATCTCGAGGACTTGGCCCAAGTTCTTGTGTCACATGAAAATAATTCCCCCCAGGGGCTCCTTATAACTTTTAATTTGTAGGGCTGCTTTAAATGTTAGGGAAAAAGAGAAATTGATGTTCATTTTAAAAGAAATGGACAACGCTTCAGCAACTTTTGTTTTGAAAAGGAAGAAATAAAAAGAAACGAAATGCAAAGCAGGTTGACGAATATCATTTTGTCCTTACAAAACTTTTGGCTTGTCGCCAATTTAATAAAACAAACAAATTAGAATTCATTTTTGAAACAGCTTTTATAACCAGCTTTTGCCTGCATGCTTGCATCATCAAACTAGCTCTGTAGTACCATATTATTGCATTGTCATAGGAGTGACGTGGCTAGGGTCAACTAGGGCAAACGCGTCTGTGGGGCAATTGCGTCTTTCGAGAATTACTGACAAACCCTTCACAAACGCAACTAACACCATCTTGTACAGATTATTCCAACTGAGTTAGAAAACAAATGTTTTTTTAGAAATAAATATTCAATAGTATTCAAGTCACGTGTAATAGCCGTAAACGCTGCACTGTTATTGAATAGCTATAACATTATGACGTCACAACTACGGTGATCAATCATGGCGCGTTGATAGTCACGTGATCTTTTTTTAAATTTAATCAATTTTTAATTGTTTACAATTAATTGAAAAAATATTTTTTTTAAGTTTTTCGCTTTAAATATCAATATTATTAATAACAAAGTTTAAAAAAAAATCAACAACTTTTTTTTTTCAATTTCCCAATTAGCACTCTATGATATACCTATGTATTATTTTTTTGTAACGAACTAAGATTTATGTAAACGAACAACTGCCCTCTGAGATACAGTATTTACTAGTTCCGAGGGCAGGGTTAATAATATTTGTGTACTGTAGCGTAGCTACTTACTTACAATACATTTTTTCGTTGCACGACACTTAAACATTCATTTTTGCATTTTTAGTTGATATTTAATTGTCTTCGACATTAAATAACAAATATGATTTTATTTTTATTTACGGTATTGAGCAATGACTTTGAAGTCATGTAAGTTATTAGACACTGACAGTGACAGTTAGCATGTTGCTGTCATCCGTTTCACATTTCCGTCCGACGGATCAAGTCAAATAATAAAAAAAAAAAAGATAGGAGAATGAAATTATCTATTTTCTATCTATTTTTTATCTGGATTATTTTACATAACCTTGTTGGGAAAATGGAACGTAAATAAAAAATAGTTTTGCGTACAAGACGTAGTGGATTAAGTGTGGTGACGTCATACGTGGATGCGTGAGTCGAAACGGTTCCAAAGTGACAGAAATGATTTTGCTTTTTTGAATGGCATTTTCGAAAAGCTACTTGAAACGCGACAAAGATGTCTTTCCTTTTTGACGAGCTTTTGCTGAGAGGCGTGGTGCTCCGGACCTTCTTCTGCCTTAGAGCGGAAGCATTTAAAAAGAGGCGTAAAAGGTTAGTTTTGTGATGGAATGAAACAATCATTTCAAATTGTTGTGATAAAAGTTGATCTCAGAATTTTCCCGATAAAGAAGAAACGTGATTCTGATTCTGTCGTCTTTTTGTCCATAGCCTCTTCTGCCCGGATTGATCAATTCCCCACTGACGAACTGGCAACGACTACGGCACCCCGATTCCTGCAGATGTAACTGCACTGCATGTCATTTTTTTTCTTCCCACTTGCGGACCCAAGCCACGTTGCTTACCGGCAAGCATACACCATTGTATCCACTTGCGGATGTTAACCTCCAAGCGTACCTGCTGCGTCGTGAAAGCAAGTACCACACGCAACTTATCCATGGATTCACAAGTAACCCCTTTATTTTGTTCAAAAGTCATAGCCACAAGGTTACTTTCTCTATGACAGGTATGGTCATACTATTCTACTAATTTTCACAATTTCAAGCCTTCTGGACAGAGTGTAGACGTATGAGACAGTCCTCGTTTTCACTGTATGATCTGCGCTTTAGTGAACATAAGTTTTGAATAGAAATACCTTTTGTTGTTCTAGTAAATCGCTTAGCTACCGATTTACTAGCATTGATTGTGAATTAACATTTAGAATCACATTAGTTTATATTACTTTAATATTACAGACAGTATTAGCACCAGAGCTGTAATTTCATAACTACATTCTAAGCGATTTGGTTTTAATAGGTTCGCTTCAATTTAAGTGTGTTAAAATATAGTATTAAATAGTATTTAACTCTATAACGATTAAGGTTGTAGAATTTTAAGCTTAAGACCCTTCTGGTCATTACAGAGTAAGAATACTTGCTTTAAATTTAAGAAAATTGCATGTACTTTAAGTAATTATGGTTCCGACCAATAAATAGTTTTGATTTAACCTTAAAAACAAATCTTTTAATTTTGTCCTCACACAGCAACTCACAGATAAACAACAATACGGTCTTTGGTAACAGAGGTCTTTGTTCTTATCGACTTAAGCTTATCCAGGTTTAATTTTGTTTTTGTTCGCTTAGGTAGCTGCGACACCTTCCTCAAAGGTACAGTTAGCTTCAGCTCTTCAAGCTCTTTAATACAGGTGCAAAAGTTTCATTTGCCACCATTTCTCCTTTTGTCCCATCTCCCCCCCGATAACGTGGACCGCTTTTCACCTCAACCTAACTTTTACCTTTATTAAATATTAACCAAATATTAAATATAAATAATAAATTAAATAAATTCTTTTTATATTTTTTTTTTTTCCACCACGTTACAATGGCGCCCGAATTTTTTTAGTATTTGGAGTTGTTTTGTGAAGGCAAAATTATTAATTAAAAAAAATAATTTTGAAAATTTAGTTTTTAAGCAATTTAACGGTGAATTGTTTTAAGTTTAAGAACGATTTATAGGTTATTACACCTGCTATTGTGTTAAACTACACTCTCTGTCTAAGATTACTGAAATTTAAAACTGAAACATGTCTGTTCATTCTGGAACACTCTCCGATGATGAGGCCATGTTTGTCTCACCCACCCGTTCTCGACATGTGTCTTCAGTTGGTACTCCACATGTACATTTGAGTCCTGCGGGACAACGGGAAGTTCATATTCCAATTGATACGCTTAACACACAACGACGCTTGAATCCAAATTTTATTTCTGAACATTTAGTGACAGCTGTTTCGTTTCCAACACAGGGTCACTCTGCTTATGTGACAATACCACCACTTACGTCTCACGCACACGCCACTACTGACGTTGTCACACTTGCTGCAACGCGTCCGATAGTACATACTAATGTCGAACTTCCACCAACAAAGTTTTTTAAAACTAGTACGTATGGTCATGAACAATCACATCATAACACGTATGAGCCAAGCGCTCACGCTCATGCACAACAAAGTCATTCATTAGCGGACACTCCGCACGGAGCTGCGATATATTACAAATCCTTGAATTTATCGTCGCTTAATATTAAGTTTAACGGAGAAACGGACGTTGACGAATTTTTACTGAGAGTGAATGAAACCCGACTTGCACGACAGATTGATGACGTTACATTAGTACGTGGGTTTTCAGAGCTCTTGTCTGGTACAGCTCTGAAATTTTTCAGAACGGTTAGTCGTCGATTACGGTCGTGGGACGACGTAAAGTTTGAGTTTCAAAAGTACTTTCAAACTAAAGACTATAGCTACAACGTAGAGAAACAAATTAGAGAACGCAAGCAATTGCCTGGTCAATCTGTAGCATTTTACATTTTAGATATACAAGATTTAAACGCAAGATTAGCGTATCCTATTTTAGAGGCAAATTTATTAGAAATTGTCAAACACAACATGCTTAGTTCGTACGCACAACTGTTAGCAATCAGCGATATAACCTCTTTTGATCAATTGATCAACATTACTAAAAATTTTGAGGCGTACTCTGGCGTTTTAAACTCAAAACCGAAACGCGAGATCAATGCTGTAAACAGTGCACCTGCGACTTCGCACACGAGCAACAATCTTACATGCCTTAAATGTAAGAAGAAAGGTCACAGTTACAAGGTATGTAGGTCGGTGCCAGGCATCTTATGTTTTAAGTGCGGAGCCAAAGATGTGCTAACGAAAAATTGCTCCAAGTGCAATAATGGTTCGCATTCCTCGTCGTTAGATAAAAAAAACTAGTTAAGCCCCAGAGTACAGCTTCCTCTAAACAAACGTTTCCGATTCCGGAAATTTCATCGTTTGTTGGAGATTCACGTTTGTTTGTAAAATTTGAAGTATTAGATAACAGTTTTGAAGCGTTACTTGATCCAGGGGCACATTTATCAGTATTAGGTGCACAAAAGCACAAACATTTTGAGAAATTAGGATTTAGACTTAATCGTACAAAGTCAACGGTTTATTTGGCTGACTTATCACAGATTGATGTGATAGGCACAATGCAGTTGCCAATTACGTGCAACGGCATTACAACTGACTTTACATTTTTGGTATGCCCTGCGATCCATCACAAACTTTTATGCGGCATGGATTTTGCCGATACTTTTGGTTTAATCGATATTTTTAAGTTTGGAGATGTACTTAGGAGAGGTAACTCCGCCGATGTTACTTCACGCACGGAGTTTTGTGAAATTAAGGCGTTAGTTCCGAGAGACGACCTTACGCACGAGCAGTCTGCTTGTTTACAAAAAGTTATTAAGGGTTTTGAATCGATTTCTTCGGATAAAAAGGGTTTAGGTAAAACTCACCTGGTAACTCATAAAATCGTTACTACAGGCGAACCAATTAAACAGCGATATTACCCATTGTCTCCAGCGAAGTTGTCAGCGTTGAATAAAGAGGTTGATGAGATGCTGAAACTTGGTGTCATAGCTCCATCAAGATCCCCATGGTCTAGCCCAGTGGTAATGATACCTAAGAAGGATGGCTCATGGAGATTTTGTTTGGATGCTCGGAAGCTCAATGACGCCACTGTCAAAGATTCTTATCCACTTCCTTATATCAACTCGATTCTTGACAACTTGCGCGGTGTTCATTATTTGTCCTCAATCGATTTATCTTCTTCATTTTGGCAAATTGCTCTGTCAAATCAAGATGGCGGCGATGGAAAAGGCAACTCGTGCGAGAAAACAGCCTTCGTTGTACCGAATCGTGGTTTATTTGAGTTTAGGCGAATGCCTTTTGGACTTTCTAATGCTGGTGCGGAACTTCAGAGATTGGTAGACTCCTTGTTTCAACACAAATTTGACGGTAAGGTCTTTTGTTACGTTGATGACCTTTTAATTGCCACAGAGTCGTTTTCTGATCACGTGACCATTCTTTCTGCTGTTTGCAAAGCACTTAAAGATGCTGGTCTTACCGTCAACCTCAAAAAGTGTGATTTTTGTAAGGGAGAGCTTAAGTATTTGGGCTACATCATCAATACAGAAGGATTGCGCACAGACCCAGAAAAGCTAAGCTGTATTCAAAATTTTCCCCGCCCCAAAACAGCAAAGCAGCTACGAGGTTTCATTGGGCTCTGCTCGTATTATCGTAGATTTGTTCAGGATTTTTCGACAATTATTGCACCAATGACTGCGTTGGTAGGGAAGCGGAAAGGCAGCGATGGCGTCGACTGGTCAGAAGCAGCAGAAGGGTCATTTAACACTCTCAAGCGAGCATTGATAACAGCACCAGTTCTGGCGTCACCAGATTTTACGCAGCCATTTGTTCTTCACTGCGATGCATCTTCTGTAGGTATTGGTAGCGTTCTGACGCAAGACGTTGAGGGAATCGAGCGTCCAGTAGCATTTCATTCGCGCTTGCTGTCGAAAGCCGAAAGAAATTACAGCACGACAGAGCGAGAATTGTTGGCGGTAGTAGATTCGATCAACCATTTTCGTGCGTATATAGAAGGCACTAAGTTTACTGTTATTACCGATCATATGAGCTTAAAGTGGTTAAAATCCCTTAACAATCCATCAGGTCGATTAGCAAGATGGGCGATGCAAATATCGTCATTTAACTTCAATATTTGTCATAAAGCCGGTAAACTCAATATAGTCCCCGATGCCTTATCGAGAATTTCCATCGATGCAATAACTTATGATGGCGGTATTCAATCAACCAATGACGAGTGGTACAACAAAATTTTTAAGGGTTGTCAGACAACACCCACGAATTTCAAAAATTTTCAAATTAAAGACAATCGTTTGTACAGATTTAGTAAGTCAAACTCAAATCTTCAAAGCGTTAATTGGAAATTGGTTTTGCCAAGGGAGTTAGTGGAATCTTGTGTGAAGGAAAATCATGACTCTTTTTGTTGTGTACATCCAGGAATTCAGAAAACTTATCTTAAAATACGAGACCATTACTACTGGAAAGATATGTTTAATGATGTCAAAGCCTTTGTCACAAAGTGCGAAAAATGTAAAGCTTACAAACATTCTAATTTGGCACCAAATGGGCTCATGACAAATCAGAAAAAAGTTGATTCTCCTTTACACACGCTGTCTATCGACATTATCGGTCCCTTGCCAAAGGCGTACTCCGGCCACGTTTACATCTTGTCGGTGGTTGACGTTTTTTCCAAATACGTTTGGCTCCATCCTCTTCGTACGGCGACCACTCAGACGGTCACGTCATTTTTAGAAAAGGAAATCTTTCTTAAATGGGGTACACCAGCTATTATAATTTGCGACAACGCGTCGATATTTAAAAGTAAACCTTTTAAGAGTTTTTGTGACAGGTTTTCGGTCCCTAAAATATTTTTCAGCGCACATTATGCGCCTCAGTCAAATACAATTGAGCGATATAACAAGACAGTTGAAGTTAGTTTGTCTATTTTAGTGGATCAAGATCAAAGAAACTGGTCCAAATACCTTCAACAAATCCAACTGTCTCTGAACAGTACAGTTAACTTAGCCACGGGATACACCCCTTATTTCCTTGCGACAGGTCGAGAAATTATCATGGACGGTACATTCCATACTATTTTGAAGGATTTACCAGCTTCCGTTGATGATGTCACGATAGGCGATAGGGATAAGGCAGCAGCGGCATTAACTGAGCTAGCAGACATATTTGTTAAGGTAGATGATGCTTTGACACAAGCTTATCAGAAAAATGCGCAACATTATAACTTGAGACGACGATACTTTGATGCAAAGGAAGGCGATATAGTATGGCGCAGAAACTTTGTCCAGTCAAATGCGGCAAAGTTCTTCTCTGCGAAACTAGCTCCTAAATTCGTCAAGTGCAAGGTCGAGAAAAAGTTATCAAGCGTTGTCTATGAGCTTCGTGAATTAGGATCAGGTTCAATTGGTAAATTTCACGCGAAGGATATCCTTCGTGCTTAGTTATTTAGATTTATGTTAGCACAATAGTGTATTACACACTATTTAAAGTCGTGTAACTTAGTATTAGCAAGCCAATTTTCTTAGATTTTAATTTTACTCTACGGCAGATTAGGTTGAATTTAGTGAATGAGGATTTCTTGGTTTGAAGAGATGAATGTGTGAGAATTGTAGTGGACAGAATGAGAGATTGCTATGAAAGTCGTGTGAAAAGGGTATCGGAAGGCGAGAATAAGATGAAATTTGCAGAGTGAAAGGATTTGCGTGGATAACATTAATAAATAGTAACGACTGGTGATGAAAGAACGATAAATACTAGTCTTAAAAAAGTGTTGTCAATCTAATCGATCCGCGAGTTAAATTTGTAACAGAAATTGTCTGCTAACAATTTTTTCTTCGTTTTCGGAGGTATGGCCTTATGTCATATTTTTGGTTGCGGCAGTGCAGTTAAACGTCTTTCTTTTTTTTCCGGTTACTCCTGCTGTTTTTACGGTTAACTACGTTAACCTCTTTATCCGAAAACGGGGGTATTGTAGCGTAGCTACTTACTTACAATACATTTTTTCGTTGCACGACACTTAAACATTCATTTTTGCATTTTTAGTTGATATTTAATTGTCTTCGACATTAAATAACAAATATGATTTTATTTTTATTTACGGTATTGAGCAATGACTTTGAAGTCATGTAAGTTATTAGACACTGACAGTGACAGTTAGCATGTTGCTGTCATCCGTTTCACATTTCCGTCCGACGGATCAAGTCAAATAATAAAAAAAAAAAAGATAGGAGAATGAAATTATCTATTTTCTATCTATTTTTTATCTGGATTATTTTACATAACCTTGTTGGGAAAATGGAACGTAAATAAAAAATAGTTTTGCGTACAAGACGTAGTGGATTAAGTGTGGTGACGTCATACGTGGATGCGTGAGTCGAAACGGTTCCAAAGTGACAGAAATGATTTTGCTTTTTTGAATGGCATTTTCGAAAAGCTACTTGAAACGCGACAAAGATGTCTTTCCTTTTTGACGAGCTTTTGCTGAGAGGCGTGGTGCTCCGGACCTTCTTCTGCCTTAGAGCGGAAGCATTTAAAAAGAGGCGTAAAAGGTTAGTTTTGTGATGGAATGAAACAATCATTTCAAATTGTTGTGATAAAAGTTGATCTCAGAATTTTCCCGATAAAGAAGAAACGTGATTCTGATTCTGTCGTCTTTTTGTCCATAGCCTCTTCTGCCCGGATTGATCAATTCCCCACTGACGAACTGGCAACGACTACGGCACCCCGATTCCTGCAGATGTAACTGCACTGCATGTCATTTTTTTTCTTCCCACTTGCGGACCCAAGCCACGTTGCTTACCGGCAAGCATACACCATTGTATCCACTTGCGGATGTTAACCTCCAAGCGTACCTGCTGCGTCGTGAAAGCAAGTACCACACGCAACTTATCCATGGATTCACAAGTAACCCCTTTATTTTGTTCAAAAGTCATAGCCACAAGGTTACTTTCTCTATGACAGGTATGGTCATACTATTCTACTAATTTTCACAATTTCAAGCCTTCTGGACAGAGTGTAGACGTATGAGACAGTCCTCGTTTTCACTGTATGATCTGCGCTTTAGTGAACATAAGTTTTGAATAGAAATACCTTTTGTTGTTCTAGTAAATCGCTTAGCTACCGATTTACTAGCATTGATTGTGAATTAACATTTAGAATCACATTAGTTTATATTACTTTAATATTACAGACAGTATTAGCACCAGAGCTGTAATTTCATAACTACATTCTAAGCGATTTGGTTTTAATAGGTTCGCTTCAATTTAAGTGTGTTAAAATATAGTATTAAATAGTATTTAACTCTATAACGATTAAGGTTGTAGAATTTTAAGCTTAAGACCCTTCTGGTCATTACAGAGTAAGAATACTTGCTTTAAATTTAAGAAAATTGCATGTACTTTAAGTAATTATGGTTCCGACCAATAAATAGTTTTGATTTAACCTTAAAAACAAATCTTTTAATTTTGTCCTCACACAGCAACTCACAGATAAACAACAATACGGTCTTTGGTAACAGAGGTCTTTGTTCTTATCGACTTAAGCTTATCCAGGTTTAATTTTGTTTTTGTTCGCTTAGGTAGCTGCGACACCTTCCTCAAAGGTACAGTTAGCTTCAGCTCTTCAAGCTCTTTAATACAGGTGCAAAAGTTTCATTTGCCACCATTTCTCCTTTTGTCCCATCTCCCCCCCGATAACGTGGACCGCTTTTCACCTCAACCTAACTTTTACCTTTATTAAATATTAACCCATATTAAATATTAAATAATAAATATTAAATTAAATTTTTTTATTTTTTTTTTCCACCACGTTACAGTACTTACTTGTATTAATATTCAGTTTTAAGTTGTTAACCAAATAAATGTAAGTAGGTACTTTTAATATTGTAATTTTTAGCTCTAATTTTTTTAACAATAAAGTTATTTGTATTTGTATTTGAAAAAAGATATAGGTGACGCCTAATTTGTGAAGGCTTTGTAAGTAATTCTCGAAAGACATAATTGCCCTACAGACACATTTACCCCAGTTGACCCTATACCAAATTGCAACTCCATCCGACACCAGAAAAGGGTTCAAGCGTTGCTTGCAAAATTTATTAAATACTACACGTATATACATAAGGTACTCGTACATACAAAAGTAGAGTTAATTGGCGCTTTATCGCAAGCCGCATGCAGCGCAGCATAGCGCAGCATAGCACAGCACAGCGCAGCATAGCACAGCGTAGCCCAGCACATCTTATTACATTGTGACGTATGAAATGACAGACCAAAATTGATGCGCGTAGTTGCGCAGCACAGCAAAGCATCGTGCGTTTAGTGTGTCATTTCCCATAATATTCCATAAGTCATAAACTGCGCTGCGCTGTGCTGTGCTGCGCTGTGCTGTATGCGACTTATACCACCTTTAAATGCTTATCATCAGGCGTGATTTCGGCCCAACACATGCCTATTTTTCCTTAAAAAAAGTTTAAAAGCTTCAAAAAACACTTCAAATACTCTCTTAATATTTCAATTTCCTTACCTAGCGAGTAAAGGCCACATCTAAATTAATTCCACGGAAAAAGCACCCTCTATTTAAAATTTAACCAAGAAAGCATTCAAAATGAGAAGGGTCACGCATCCCATACGCATCTGCTACAGAATTGATACCAGCACAATACCCCCAGTTCCCAAAGATACCCTATAAATTATACGAACAAATGGCCAGCAAACCTTTCTGCAACACAACTGCGAGTGTATAGTTTCATACTAATGATTCATTCACACCTCCAGGGACAGAATCCTTGTTTCCTCTCTAGATGTATACTTACCTACTACGTGTCTTTATTAACACCTGCTTGTTGCGTAAGGCGAATTTTACACTGCGCGGCGTTAAACGAAGGCTAGGGGGTGTAAAACAGCGTTTTTTAATAATAATAAATCATTACTTAATAGGCTTGCGTTTGGCCGCCAACATGACTGATGATAAGCAGTGATGCGGCCTACGATGGAGCACGCTTGCCTAGAAGAAACCGATTCACTCGAGACTTGAAGACACCCAGATTATAAGTGTCAGGGAACACTCTGGCAGAGTATTCCACGCTCCAGTGGTCCGTATGAGAAATAGAGAACCAAAGCGTTTCGTGCGTAATGTAAAATGTAGCATAACCTTGGTTGACTTATTAAATTGCCAAAAATAATTAGAATTTAGGAGTATTTCCAGAATATGTATAAAATACATGAAAAATGGACTCCAACGCATCGAGCTGATACTTGGCCGATCCATCCCAAAGGTGCGAACAGTAGGTACTCTTTTATGCCATACTATTCATACATTCAATATTATGTGATTCAATATTATGTGATGCCATAGTCAGTATTTTCAGTATTATGCCATGCTATAGTCAGTATTTTCAGTATTATGCCATGCCATACTTAGTATTTTCGTATGCCATAGGTGGCCAACAAGCTAACTGTGTGTGTGTTAAAAGTGTTAGTTTGAATTTAAAGGTGCGTAAAAGCTATGCGCGGATGCGAAGGGAGCCAATAACCAACATCCATTTGCCGTCGGTCATTCCGCGATTACCCACGCATGCGTTTACAGCTGCTTCATTTAGAGTTGAAAATCGTAAATCATATTTGATGGTAACATGAGATCGGCGCCTAGAAATACATTTTTGCCGTTTTTATTGGTATTAGTCGTAATAAGAACACAAATAAGAATAAGTTGCTCGGCTAAACTTTAGATAACTAATCTGGCTATTTAATAATCGAAAAATAAATGGTGTAATCGCTGAAAATTTAGAGAACTACGTTCCAATAGCTTTTTTAAGAAGTTACTTTTTGTGTTTTTTTTTTCCAAAATAATAATGATTTACAAAATGTACTTCGGTTAAACTTTAGTTGGTTGTTTCTTGTACCAGCTGTATTTTTTTTGCACCTGATCATCATAATTCTTCAAATCAAACTGGGCGTTTGATTGTTTTTGGTGATTTCGTGTAATACGGAGCCTCAACAACACAGTGCTTTTCGCAATGAAGATAAGCTCGTCATTCCGCGCCTCGTTGCGTGGCGCGAAGTAGTGAAAGATTCGCCTTATATACGTAGTTTTGTACAGTAGGCAAAGTAAATAAGCCCATTTTTACAGCTCACGTCATTGCTCATCACATTTATAATGAAAACTAGATGGCATGTAAACAGTACCTAAGTATAAATTTGACAAAATTGACAGAATCAATTTCAGAGCCAATTGCAAGTGAAATCGAGAAGCGCAGCTGCTGGGAATTATACAACTACTATAAAAAAGTTCTAGGTTTGAAGTGATGATAGCCTAGTTGGAGAAGGCCTGCCTCTTAAGCCAGAGTGGGTTTGAACCTAGCCAACGGCACGCACCAATTTGTTCATTGTGTTAACATATTGTGCATGCGTATTGTATGCCATCTGCTACATGACTGGAGCCCGGTGTATAGCGACAGGCTCGCCCCCTGTCACATTTGGGATTGAATATCGTCCGGCGAAGTGTGGGTGTTGTATTACACCTTTGCAGCTTCCTCGGGGGAAAGACGTGACGATATGTATGTAAGTTTTATATACATTAAAAAAAACATACTTACACACCATAATTTTGTTTTTTTTTTTAATACTTGACCCACTCAAAATTTCTCACACTCACCTCTCCAAAATCCTGAAATACCTACTCAAATTAATCCAACCCTCATCCCTCGCGATGAGATTAACCACTGGCTGCAAGGAAGGGAAATTTTCACCCTTCGTTATCCAATTTGTAAGGGCAGTAAAATCTTATTTCCCTTCGAAAGTTGGAAGAAATTCGGGTGTTTCTCCGAGGTCGTATTATTTTTGTGATTCCTCTGGAAAATGTTTTTGTCATATTTGACTTGTTTGTTGTTTGATACTGGCGACCTGCCCCGGCTGCGTACGGTAGTTTTAAAGCTTTCGAAAAATAAATGTTACTTAAGGTAAAAATCGCATCAAAATCCATTGCGTTGTTAGAAAGAGTTAACGGATATACAGACAGAGAGAGAGACAGATGCGGAAAACGACCTTGTTTTATACTAAGTAGAGGAGAGAAGAAGAAGAAGAAAATATTATGTAGAGAATAGAAAAAGAGATATAGACACAGATTTAATTTAATTTTGAATTGTAATTTCCTTTACCATAATTTTTTGTCATATTGTATAGTTAAAAAAAAACATGCCAGAAGAATCATACAAAGAACACGATCTCGTAGAAATACCCATTTATAGATTTGCTTCTCCAGTGAGATATTTGGAGACTTTTACAGCGGTTTTATGAACGTGGAATATGATTTGAGAGATAATATGGAAAAATAAGACGGGGTAATCATATTTATGAGAGTAATTCTCTCCAGATGGGGTTTCAGAAGTTCGTAATGGTTGAGCAAACTTATCGCTTCTTTGAAGATTTTTTTTTTAATAACTGATTAGGTGCGTTTGTCCGCCAACATGCCTGATGATAAGCAGTGACGCGGCCTACGATGGAGCACGCTTGCCTAGAAGAAACCGATTTACTCGAGACTTGAAGACACCCAGATTATAAGTGTCAGGGAACACTCTGGCAGAGTATTCCACACTCCAGTGGTCCGTATGAGAAATAGAGAACCAAAGCGTTTCGTGCGTAATGTAAAATGTAGCATAACCTTGGTTGACTTATTAAATTGCCAAAAATAATTAGAATTTAGGAGTATTTCCAGAATATGTATAAAATACATGAAAAATGTTACCCTGACCATTTTAGCTGAGAACCATTTGAATGAACAAAAACGACTTAACTAACTTAAAACCAGCTCAACCGTTTGGGAGTTCCTATGCTATATACACATACTCGTAGATATACACGTCAAACGTTGTTATATTTATCGTCCCTCTGTTTGCATCGTTGGTTAAAAATATGCTTGCCAAATGCAGACTTTTACTTTTTAGCAATTGGTTATCGTTTTTTTTTTTTTTGCTTTTTAGTTATCGTTGACAGAAAAACCGTAATGCTAATCATACTTTTTATTTGAAAGTACCAAAATAAGTTCAACAGACGCACAACTTTAGCCTTGGAAGGAAATAAATGTAGGATAATTTATGAATTAAATTCTCATTATTTTACTTAAGTTATTATTTAAAAAAAAACTCATTACAACTGCCATTTTCAGCTCGTTAAAAATCCACCATCACAACTGTCCCTAAGAATATTATCCTTAATAAATTACACTTCCCTGACTCATCTTTCACTTGCAATGACATTCGACGAAGAAAAATAAGCCATTCAAACCAAATGTTCACCTAGTTTAATAGATTTTATACTTGAGGAGCACCCTTGGCTAGTTTGACAGACCTCTTGGTATCGAAGAGGCTTCTCCTGGTTGCGAAGATGGTAAGTTTCAAGTTATGGTGGCGATGTTTATTAACGATCGTGAGGTCTTGTCAAGAAGTCTCTGCGTTTAATGGACAAAGTTGGTTTAAGTTGCGCCATCAATAGCTGATGGCAGAAGTTCCATGGATAGTAATGGGGATCAAGGAAATAATTGGGATTTTTTCCTTTTTTTGGCGCGGTTGAGATTGATGAGGGCGTTGCTTGAGAGTTGGGACTTTTATGAGGTACTTTTTTTATTGTACACAGTGATATCATAAATGTGAATGTTTGGATGGATGGATGTGTGATATTTGTTACTTAGTCAAGCCAGAAGGGCTGACCGTCTGGATGAAATTTGCACAGAAAAAGTCTGAAATAGCATAGACTGCTACTTTGGTGTTTAGAGATATAATTTTATTTAAAAAAAAAACTCTTAATTTTATAAAATGGGAATTCGTCTCGCTGCTAAGCATGATAGCAGTGCTAACAGTGCTAAGAGAGAAGCAGCTGCGCGCGCGCACACGCCTTGATAGACCGCCGAATGCGGTTGAAACTATAGTCGGAATAATCGAATTGAGGGTTCCGCAACGCTTTGAATTTTCCATACAAACACGCTTGTCTAACTTCTTGGAAATGAATTGACAGATTTTGATGAAATTTGGAATTAAATGAACTTATCTTGTTTATCGCTGTCTCTATGTTCTTGGTTTTATTAAAAAACGTTCTCAAGAGAAAATAGAGCTACAAAAATTTTCCACATTTGTCGCTTTTGACTGATTTATTTAATAATTATAGACAAAGCAAATCAAAAATCCCTTTACATAGAAAGGTTGCCTACATCATTAGCTTTTAAATTAATACATAATACAAAGGAAATTCTTAGTTGAAGAATGATTAGAGGAGTGCAAAAGTCATAAAAATATTAAAATAGCAATTTGTCACTCTGATAACTTTAGAGGCTCATCAGTATTTTTACTTGCTCTCTACGGTCGACTCTATGGTCGTCGCCTCCATCCAGACGAAATGCCAATAGAAAACATTTAGCCAATGCGAAGTTAGTCTAAAGTGTTCGCCGTACCCTTTATCGTACGTGAGTAATTCCCGTATCACAACATCATAATGTGTGAACTTCACGTCAGTTTCCATAATAAAATAAAATCATATCCCCGGTATTTAAAAAAAATCCAATAAATGACTCGGCAAAAAAAATCTGTACAATTATCGAAACTTTTTTTGTTTAAAAACTTAATAGGCTTGCGTTTGGCCGCCAACATGCCTGATGATAAGCAGTGATGCGGCCTACGATGGAGCACGCTTGCCTAGAAGAAACCGATTCACTCGAGACTTGAAGACACCCAGATTATAAGTGTCAGGGAACACATACAAAGTTTCACGAGAATCGGTTGAGAAATGCGACCTTTATAGAAGGAGAAACGTCGGCCGCGAGGTCTACAACTCACAGAGTCACTAGTATTAACCTAGACTACCTTGTATTGCCTCAGATACCCTGTCATCTGATACAATAATACTTATTAGGGCCGGCTCGGTGCCTCGGTGGCTCAGTTGGTAGTGAACCTGCCTTCTGAGCTTGGGGGCGTGGGTTCAATTCCCACCTAGGGCAAACATTTATGTCATGAACATTTTTGTTTGTTCTATGTCTGGGTGTTAATATCTATTTAAGTAAATATTTAAAAATATCTAAGTATGTATTTCAGTCTCTGGCAGCCATAGTACAAGCTTTGCTTAGTTTGGGGTCAGGCGACCGTGTGTGGAAGTGTCCCGAATTTATTTTATTTATTTTACCAGTGAATATAAACGCGATTAGCTCATTTTAAACTTGGTTTACGTGAAAAACTGAGGTTAAACAGTCATTTTGCATTTCACTAAACTTAGTTAAATAAATCTCGATTAGTAGCATAAATGGTGAATTCGGCCCTTAGTCTACTACATGATCTAAAAAAACAAGGTCTACCATTCCGGGAGCAAACACGCAATGACGTCACTCGTCATAGTCATCGTCTCTTTTCGAACTATTTATACTCATATCTTATACCTTTAAATGAGCAATTCTTGTATATATATATATATATATAATTGGAATCTCGGAATCGGCTCCAACGATTTTCATACAAATTAGTATATAGGGGGTTTCGGGGGCGATAAATCGATCTAGCTAGGAATCATTTTTAGAAAATATCATTTTATTCGTGTTTTATCGATAATCAATCTCAACTGAAAAATATGACTCTTCCTGACATCTATTGGCGAATAATAATACTACTATTTTTTGTGAGCAACTAATTGCTTTAACGACACAACAGCAGATGGCGTTGTTAAGTAACACGAAGTCAATGAGTGTTTTCTTTGAGGTTAGACTAAAATCAATTGTTTATTATCCAAAAAACACAATTAAAAAAATAAAAAAAAATACCGAGCAAAGCTCGGCCATCCAGGTACTATTTGTAAACTAGCTGCGCCCAGCAGTTTCACCCGCTGTCCCGTTCATTAAGAATCGTTTTGTTTTTCGGGATAAAAACTACTCTATGTACTTTTCCGTACCCCCGACATCATGTATGCCAAATTGAGAGGTGATTGGTTGAGTAGTTGAGACGTGAAAGCGTTACAAACAAACAAATAAACGAACAAACAAACACACTTTTATGTTCAATTATTAGTTAGGATTTGAATGACATATTTCGGTCTTAGTTAAGCATCGATTGACGTCACCACGTATTGCCCACATTTATCGACTCGGAATGCTATACCTGGCGGAGTATATTACTTTACTATGGTCTATTCTAAAAAGATCGTCATTAGTAAACAAGTTAAATGACACAACCATAGAATATGTAAACGAATATGTGTATTTAGGCCAGCTTATATCATTTGAAGAGGCTACTACCAAGGAGATTGATCGGAGGATAGCAAACTCGTGGAAGAAATACTGGGCTAACAAAGATGTATTTAAGAGCCAGATCCCAATATATCTTAAAAAACGATTAATGGACAACACCATACTGCCGTTTTTGCTCTACGGGTGTCAAACATGGGCGCTAACGAAAAAACTAGCGAAAAAAATTGCCACCTCTCAGAGAGCAGTAGAGCGCTCCATGCTTGGTCTTATATAAACTTAAAGATAAGGTCAAAAATGTTGACATAAGAAAAAAGACGCAGTCACAATGCTATGCAAGCTTAAGTGGAAATGGGCTGGTCACCTGGCCCGGGCAACGGACGGCAGGTGGAGCGAGCGCATCGTCCACTGGCATCCGAGAGACGCCACTCGAGATAGAGGACGACCTCGTAGACGATGGTGCGACGACATCGTGGAGACTGCAGGTGCCACCTGGACCCGTCAAGCACAAGACCGAGACGCATGGCTATGCATGGAGGAGGCCTTCACCCAGATTTGGGTGCCCTAGTTGTTAATTTGAATATTTGCAATTTGCAATTTGAAATTCTCATATCCTTTTGTTAAATGTATTATTCCTAAAATGTAAATCCCATTTTCTTAAATTTAACTGTAAGGGTAATAAAGGCTTTTTTATTTTATTTTATTTTATTTATGGTCTATTCTAAAAAGATCGTCACTAGTAAACAATGTTTAGTTTTAGTATAGTAGATGACGGAGACGTACGCGTACAGGAAGAGAGAAAGAAATAAATTTATTTAGTAATAGCTGCGCCCCACGGTTTCACCCACAGCTAAAAATCATCCTACGTGTTATTCTAGATAATCTATCTCTGTGCCAAATTTCATCCAGACCTGAACAGCCGTTCTGGCGTGAATGACTAACAAACATCCATCCATCCATCCATCCATTCTGATTCACAAACTTTCGCGTTTAGTTTAATATTAGTAGTTAGAGCAGGCCGATAGTTGATTTGTGTATAGTTTAGAATGGAAGGCTGTTTCGATAACTAATAACATTATTCTCCATTATTACCATTTTTTTGCCAGAGGCCTTCGGGCGGCCTAGAAACACTGACATCAGGGCTAGTCACTTGGCTTATTCGAACTTGCTTACTTGCTTTATTTAAGTACTATTGTAATTATTTTGTTTTTAATAAAGAGTTGTTGTATTGTAGTATATTGTATCATTATTGTTTACTAAACCAGATCTAGAAGTAAGTAAATGTATATAAGCCACGTGGCCAGCCCTGGTGTTAGAGTTTTAGCCACCCCAAGGCCTCTGACAGACCTTGTACAACTAGGTCAAATACTTAATATGTGTAGGTTTAATTAAATAATCTATTTTCAAAATCTAATAATATGGACAGACATTTGAATACTTGATCATTTAATTTGCTTTTAATTTGGTATTGTTTTCTGGTTTACAAAGTTATTTTCGTAATTATGTAAATTGTCAGTAATTGGTAGAAATTATCATAAATAATTCGGTGGAAGTGGCAATAAACAGGTTAATCATGATTCAACACCGAATCAAGACCATCATCATCCTCTGCGGTGCTATTCACAACCATTCGGAAACGATTCCGATCGGATCCCACAAATTTCAAACTGAAATTGTTGGAATTGAGCGATGGCAGCCTAGTTGGGAGAAGGCCTGCCTCTCAAGCCAGAGGGAGCGGGTTCGAAAGCAGCCGACGACACGCGCCAATTTGTTCATTGTGTGAGCATATGTGCGTATTGTGTGTCATCTGCTACATGACTGGAGCCCGGTGTATGGCGACAGGCTCGCCCCCTGTCACATCTGGGACTGAATATCTGGCATCTGGCACCGGCGAAGTGAGGGTGTTGTATTCCACCTCTACCACCTCCCCCCTATATATATATATATATGTATACCCCCTCGGAAAAAAGGTGTGACGTTATGTTATGTTATGAAATTGTTCGAATCTCAGCCATCTTCATCTTAACTTTCTTTTATAAATTTTGAAATAGGTAATCGAGTATAATTCCGATCGGAAGAATGAATCACGTTTAAAACCTTATGAAGACGTACTGAGATTCGAATAATTTGAGATTAAAATTTTTGGAATCCGAACGGAAACGTTTCTGAATGCTGGTCGGCTTTTCCCTTCAATGTTGGCCATTAAATCAAACTGTTTTATACAACAAGCACTATTTTTTTAAAAACCTTGCGTTATAAAATTTAAAAAAATTATGATATTTTATATCTTTTCAATAAGGTATTTTAAGAGTTCCGTGACGCTCAGAATTTTCCATACAAACGCGCTTGTCAAATTTCTTGGAAACCATTTGTCAGAGTATGATGAAATTCGGCATGTACAATTAAATGCACTATATCGCCACCCCTATTTTCTTGTTTTTTTTTTTTAATACCCTGAAGAGAAAATAGGGCTATGAAAAATAACCGCATTTGTAAAGGGTCACTTTTGACTGATTTATTTTATAGATAGAAAAGCAAATAAAAAATCCATTAACATAGAGAGGTTGTCTACATCATTAGCTTTTAAGTTAATCCATGATACAAGAGAAGTTTTTAGCTAATTAAGAAATATTAGAGAAGTGCAACGGTCTTAAAAAATGATTGAAATTGCACTTTGTCACTCTGTAGATAACTTTAGAGGCTCGTTAGTATCTTTACTTGCTCTCTTCGCTTGTCGTCTTCTTCTAGACGAAATGGCAATAGAAAATCTTTACCCAATGCGAAGTTAGTTGAAAGTGGGCGCTGGACCCTTAACCTACACTTGGTTATTTGGTCGGCTGACCGATTGCTTTATGTAAGCAATAGTTATAATGAATAGAATGACGACGTATTAGTCAATCGCCTATTTCTTATGTAATTGGTTAAGTTAAACCCAACCCCTGTTTGCGTCGTGAGTTAAAAAATAAGCTTGCCATAACACATGCATAGATCTACTTTTTGGTAATATGTTGCCCACAAAAGTTGATCTTAAAATGATGTTGATGAGGAAATGATATAGTGCACAAAGACCTTAAATATCCAAAGTTACCCACAAAACGCTGTCCATTACCGAAGTCAAACATCCTGTTACCCGCCCCTCCTTTTATGACGATCAAATAATCCATCCTCGTCAAAAATACCATCAAAAATAATACTCGACTTCCGTCACACGAGATCTCCCTTAAATAATAAATGTACCAAAAGAATCAACTAACATCATAAAATGTGAGTGTGAGTTTGTTTGTTGGTAGCGCGCGATAATTAGTGTCGCGTTGACGCTCTAAAATCATCGTTATTGGTTATCGGTGATGCTCTTGTCTACATTAGCGTTTAGCTCGTCGCCTTTCTGCGGGGTTGACGTGGGCGATAATTCGCCCGATACTCCGCCGAGTGACGAACTAATCGGCTACACTTGTCATGATAGCCCGAATTATCGCCGAAAGCCGCTAATGTAGCCGTAACAATACACTTCTCAACTACTTAATCGATCAGCATGAAATTTTGCAAAGACGATGTCAGGTGTACAGAGTAAAAAAAGAACATAATTTACATCACAAAAAAAAAAAAACGTTTTCCATGCTTCAATCATATAAGGGAGAAGATCCGGTACGAGCAACTAATCATGGATGGCATAAATTAGGTTCTTACACACAATTAACCGGCAACTTCCTTCGATATTCACAAACAAACGCATCAAGTCGCAACAGTGACAATTATTGTTGTCTCGTTCTTGCTACAGTCTCTTAGACGTCTCTCTATCTTTGAAAACTATACATTTAACCTAACTCTATCAACGTAGCTGTCTAGGTTCATGATTGCTTGTAGCTGTTTGGTCCACGCGCAAAATTAAAATCATGACGTTTCTTCCTTATAATTATTATTTCGATGTTGGTATGGGACAGCGGGTAAACCCACGGGCGCAGCTAGTCTGCCATAAAACTGAAGGTTTCTCACTTGAATTGTTGGAAAAACTTCCCTTTTTGTCAATGTGTCAGTAGATTCTTAGGGTCACGACCCCAATATATCAATGCATTTGGCACGATTGGAACCCCTTGTCCCTTTTATCTCGGAAACAAAGTATTGTAAATAATAGAATAGCGAATAAAAGTTCGTTTTGTTTTTTATGGAAACTCTTTTGTAAAGTTCAGGCCTTTCTTTTTATTGATAAGGTTTGATTGAAAGCTGTTTGCAGACGTTCTGCTACTGTTATTCAATTTGTTAGTTGGTTTGGAAAAATTGATGTTGCTTTGACGTTTTTTTGGTCAATTTTAGAAGTTTTTTTCTGGCCCTTTTTTTTCATATATGACTGAGTATTTAGTCGAATCAGGCGTTAATTTACGGAAGTTCATTTTCAAAACTGTTGTTCATTAAATCTCTAGTGTACTTCCGCTTAGATATCGCAAATAATACACAAAAGACCACCATATACGTTGGTGTACTTAATTTGACGATAAAGCGGAAATACACTAGGCATTTGTTGAAAAAACAGACTGAGTAACTAATGGGTAACATAAGAAAATAACACTTAAAATTACTGTGATCAAAGTTAAAATAGACTGCAGAAAACAAAAAGAAAAATAAAGATTTAGTTTGTGACTAAAAAGTCACAAACTAAACTTAGTTTCTTTTAGTTAGTGCACAAATTATTAGGAACTATATTTTATACCTAAGTATGTAACTTGGAAGCCAAGAACAAAATGTATTAATAATTGTAAAATAACTTATTTCCAGTGCACTGTCTTAATATCTCCATACTAAAGTACGAACTAAATTAATCTCTAAGCCCACGTTCTTACGATCTATTTTAATTCTTTCGAAATGTATGAACCTGCTAATATTAAGACTACGTGCCTTAACCATCGGTCCCTTCGGACCAACTCCTCCAAAGATTAAGAACGAACACTTTTACCTCTCACAGATTATATCCTAGCACCATTGAGATAACATTCTGACAGAGTCATAAACGTACAACATAAGTGTCCGAAGTAAAACTCGGCGCACGCATTGCGCCGACTTTTTGGTTAGTTGTAAGCCGACCGCGATGTGATTACAACGCACGCCGCGCGATGCCATAGTAACTCGGTAACTAGCTACCTGAATAATATTAGCGACATAATGTCTAATTTCGAGTAAATGTGGTATTGCAACTATATTAGTATCCCCTTACTAATAAATTAAAGCTACTGATAAAACCTTTGCAATAGACGTTGTATGTACTGTTTTGTTTCTTTCTTTCTTTTAAATTTTTGAACTTGAAAAAGAGAAAACCCTGTGTAATTTTTGCACACCCATGTCTCACTCTTTCATACGTATCCTCTCCATCCTAAGGTTGCCTAGAAGAGATCGCTCTTAGTGATAAGGCCGACAGTTGTTACACTACAGTTTAAGTTTTTCTTTCTTTTGTTTTGTTATTTCTGGTGTGAACAATAAAGTGTTTATCTATCTATCTATCTGTAACTATTTCGAGGTTATACAGCGTTTATTGCTAAAGGGGATAGTGTTTTGTCTTTTTCGATCAAATAAAAAAATTAAAAGATAGAAAAAGATAAAACAATCTAATTGTTCCGTGGCTTTATGACGTTTATTAGTAAATTTTTATGAATTTATTTTTATTTTTATTATCTTCGGTAAACTTACAGCTAGGTACAAAACAGATACTAAATAAAATACAGATAATAAAACACAGATAATAAAAAAATATAATAATTCATTTACATATATATTATGAATACTTATGAAAAATAACTGATGTTTATTAGCTGCTTGAATTTAAAAGGCGGTGGTATTGAAAAGGTCAACGTCAAACTCAACGAGAGTGTTATACCTACTGCATGATCTTATCATAAAACTGCTTCGTCTATAATTACATCACATGGGTAGGATGGAGAGGAAAAAAGGAGGTAAAGGTAAAGTTATCTAGGTGCGTATAACGACTTGAGACGATTTTTGACTGTTGTTACTTAGAGATTGCAACTCTATAGGCATCTATCTCAATGGATAGCACACACCAATTACAATGAATCACAATGTATTATGAACCTTGACTTCGCCAACTTTGCAAACGAAGATAATGAAAAAACTTCGACGAGCGCTCTCGATACCGATCTAATAAAAGTTTGGATATGAGATGTATTTAACCTTGATAGAAACGAGTATCTTATAAGGGTATTAGTTCGCCACGGAACCCTCAAATCGGTTATTCTTTTTTGTCTCAAGAGATAATTAACTGTGGCCCGATTATTAAATAAATATGGGATATTAGAATGGGTACCATAGAAATATGTTAAGCAACGAAGGACGCGGTCAGAGCTCGGATGGGTGACCAATAATGGTATTTAAAACTGAGCGCTACCGTGGCTCGGATGACACGTTAAATTGTAGGCTGCGGTTGTTTCAACAATCGTCAAGCCATATCAGAAACCTTCGGGCGGCCTAGACACTCTGACATCAGGACTATACGAACCTTGCTCGCTTATAATAATACTTTATTTTTATTTTTAAGTAGAATAGATCGGCGTTTGACCACCAACTCGCCTGATGTTAAGCGACGTTGTGGTCTAAGATGGAGCACGACGACCTATAAGGTACTAATTCACTCTAGCCTTGAAGTTTTGTAGAATGAAGAAGTATAAAGACGGCAGTTGAGTGAGACGCTACAAGTGCGCTACTGCTCAGACCCGTCTTCGGGAATACTAGCTGCGCCCCGTGGTTTCACCCGCGGTCCCACAGGAACCGTTTATTTTTTGGGATAAAAGTACCCTATGTCCTTTTCTGTACCCCAGACAATATGTATGCAAAATTTCAAGACAATTGGTTGAGTAGTTGAGACGGAAAGCGTTACAAACAAACCAAACGAACAAAGTCACTTTTGCATTTATAATATTAGTTTGGATTAGGATTAGGATAACAACAATCGTCAAGTCATGTCAGAGACCTTCGGGTGGCCTAGACATCAGGGCTAGCCACTCGGCCTATACGAGCTTGCTTGCTTATAGTCCTACTATCCTACTAATATTATAAACGTAAAAGTTTGTGAGAATGGATGGATGGACGGATGTTTGTTACTCTTTCACGCCAGAACGGCTGAACAGATCACGATGAAATTTGGCACAGAGATAGAGTACAGTCTAGAATAGCACATAGGATACTTTTTAACCGCGGGCAAAACCGCGGGGCGCAGCCTGTAAATTATATATTTAAGTTTAGTTACTTACGTATGTGTATGTCGCAGTTACAGAGTGTGTCATATTCCATAAAGACTAGCTATTTTGGGAAAAAACGGAGTCTTTTTGTGTTACAGTGGATTAATGTAACATAATCAGATATCCAACAGTTTGACCCACCCACGATCTAAAATATTTAGGGAGCCTAATGTCACAGGTAGCCTAAGGTCACAGGGTGAGGCCTCTTTAGTCAGCTTTTATGACAGGTGGGATACCAAAGCCGTATTTTAAGACCTTGGCGCTAGTACCTCTAGGGTCCCTGCGTAACTTACCTAATTTAATCCAACTATTCTGAATTAGACTTTCTCTACAACTTTGAGTTTCAACCAATTTATTCATACAAAGTAACAGTAGAAACGATTCGAAACGGCCTTCTTAAAAGTATTCGATTACTGCGAAGGAGAACGGTCAAATATTCCGTAGTTTGGCCCCAGACGTTATTACGGTGAGGGTATCCTACCCATAATTTTGTTTACGTTAACTTACGATCACTTCCTAAAACATATTTTGGAAGGCCATTTTGTGTCGTAATATACGTAAATGACTGACCGTACTTACTTATGCTGCGAGTGTGTTTTGCTGTGATTTTATTATAGTTTCATTTTTATGGTGTCGCGTTTTTACTGTAGTTGGGATGTTTCTTGTTCTATTTGTTGATAGAGGAGAACAGTACTCAAATCTTATAAAAATACTAAATAAGACGTGGTAGATGTGAATGCATTTGTGCCATATTCTAATCTCACTTCTCACTAAATTTCAATCGTATCAATATGTACGAAAGTTAAGTTTTTTTTTTAAGTTAGGCTCGATGATCTTTCCTGATATTAAGCAGCGATGTAGCCTATGATAGAACACGCTTGCCTAGAAAAAACCAATACACTCGAGACTTGAAGACACCCAGATTATACTTATAACTTGCCAGATTATACTGACACTTGTCAGGGAACACAAAAAGTGACGTTAGCCTAGCCGGAGAAGGCCCGCCTCTCAAGCCAGAGGGAGCGAGCTCGGACCCAAGCGAAGGCACGCACCAATTTGTTCATTGTGTAAACATATGTGCGTATTGTATGTCATATGCTACATGACTGGAGCCCGGTGTATGGCGACAGGCTCGCCCCCTGTCACATTTGGGACTGAATATCGTCCGAATATCTCTGCCAGCCCTTTCAGGGGAATGGCGTGATGGTACGTTAAAAATACTATTTAAGATGTAGCAGGTGTAACAATGTATTTGTGCCCATAATTAATGGATAACCTCATCTTATTTCTCACTAATATTATAAATGCGAAAGTTGAGATGGATGTTTAGATGTTTGTTATTCAATTACCCTAGAACGGCTGAACGGATCTAGACGAAATTTAGCACAGAGATAGACTATAGTCTGGAATAGTGCATAGGCTAATTTTAACCGCGGGTAACAACGTAGGGCGCTGGCAGTATTATAATATTTAGCAGCTAGATCATTCATCAATTTACAGGATTTATTTTTCTGTTAAAGGATGGAAGATGCAATTTTGGGAAGAAGTATTTTGTGGTTTGAATGTATTTGCGAGACGAAAGGCGAAACTTTTTGGTCTGTTTGTTTTGAACCAAAATTGGAAATGAAAATAAAATGATTTTTTTGTATTTTCCAGATTTGCATCCACCAAATTATTTCTAGATTAATTATGAAATATCCAATATTGTATAACATAAATATCCAATGATTAAAATAAAATAAAATAGTCACAAATAAAAAGATAAAACAAGTATCCTCTAACAAAATTGAAAACAAATCAAATGAAATTAAATAAAATGGAGTAAAATTGAATAAATTGAATTAAAATTGAATTTAGTAAAATTAAATTAATCTTGGATAATTAAGTCTTGGTTAAATTGGATGGTTGATTATTTAATTTGTGTTTGGTTGGTTCTTGTTTGGCCTATGGAGATACGTTAAAGCCACTGACAGTCGCATAAATGATGTCCACGGCTATGTTTCTTGATGTCGGCAGCCATATGATAAAGATTATCAATCGGCACACATTATGTTGGCATCCCTGTAAACTCGCGAGCGTTCAACGTGTCATGTCATAAAATATTTCAAATATTGACAAAATATACAAATTTTCAAACTGATAGAAACAGAGAAAAATGTTTGCAACGACTAGCAAATTAAGTGTTAAATTTAATTCCAAAACTCCCATAATTTGGAAGTTACAAATTTAGGCACACTCAGTCCTATTTTTCACGAAAGCTTTATTTATAGTTGGTCCCCAAGCGAAATTGTATGGCCCTGATCGAAGTTTGGGAGCGGACACATCTAAGCGATCAGTTTCTCTGAAATGCAAAGAGTAGAATGGCAGAAAAAAAACATACATATTTGACCAGGGGGTAATGCAGCTAAGCTCAGCGAATGCTTAACTGAACCGTTGATGTTGCGTTTGTCATCAACAAATTGGACGGGGAACGACTCAGTATCACTAACGTCTCACAAACGTACCAGCTAGACTATCGGTGACACGTTTGTGAGACGTAAGTGATAGACCCTCACTGGCCTGCCAACACTTTAAGCTATCAAAGTCGCCGAAGACAAAAACGCCTGGAAGAGCATAGAGTATCGAGTAACCAACACTAATCTACACTAGGCACCACCTTCGGCTATGAAAAAATACTATAGCTTTGCTCTCTAAGAAAAAGGAGAAGAGATAGCTTTTGTGCGGCGTATTTAAACATTTCATCCTAATTATTAGCAGTGATAACTCGTTATTTAAATAAATGTCAAAGATGTGTTTGACGTCCTAAAATGACACTCAATTTTTGTCCTTACTATTCGTAAAGGATTATTTAGTTTTTATGAAGTGATTGATAACGTAAACACAGAACACAACAACGCTGAACACAGAACACAACTGGTTTTGAAAGTAAATTAAAATGTTAATTAAAACATAAATGCTATTTTATGTTAAACAAATGTCTCAAAGATTAAAACCGAATTCTTAAAAAATAAGCTGGCCCACTCCACATGACACTGACAATACTCTACTAGGGTCTATTATGGGATACATAAATTATATTTTTAAGATCTTGTGAACTCATGTTACATCCTACTATAATATAAACGCGAAAGTTTGTAAGAATGGATGGATGGTTGTTACTCTGTCACGCCAGAACGTCTGAACAGATCTGGATGAAATTTGACACAGAGATAGATTATAGTCTAGAATAGCACATAGGATACTTTTTAACCGCGGGGGAAATCGCGGGCGCAGCTAGTTTATCATAATGCACAATAAACACTTTGAGTTTTTTTTCTTCTTTTTTTTACAATAGACTAGGCTTACGTTTGACCACTGACTCTTTTTGACCAAGTTTGACGTTTAGCCTGCAAAAGACAACAAACAAACAGCATGTTAAACAGCGCAGTCCTTAAAGTTGCTAACGTGTGTCCAGCCCTACCCAAAACAATGAAGCCAAAGGTGAGTCGGCCGTTAAATTATGAGGTTTGTTGTTATTTGCAAATTGTTTCCGATTTTGCGTCGAAAATTTGCCCACGTTACTTTGGAAATCTGAGTTGAACAGAGATTAATGTAGGGAGTTTGCGTAGGTAGTGTCCGAACGGTGCAAGTCACAGACTGAACTTGCAAATGCCTTGAACTTTTTACAAGCTCTTACTCGTATCTAACTCGCAATGTACTCGTATGTATGGATGACATCGAAGACGATGCCATCAGCCGGTTTTTACGGCGAGCATCGGCTGCATCACCGAAGACCATCGAGGAATATAACCTGCAGATAGCCATCAGAGATCGGAACGCGGTGGTGATGGAGGCTCTGAGTCGGGAGGAGGCCATGATGTTATGTTAATAAAAATTTCGCGTTTTATAAAAAGTGTGTGGTCCATATCGAGCATCATGCTCACTATCGAAGGCACCTTCTTCCGGCGGCGTCGTGTGTCGGGTCGTTCCCTTCCCTCAAATATGGTTGAGGAGAGCGATGGCTGGCGTCATACTCGTGATCGGGTGCTGCTTGCGGGTCGCTGGTCTGCTCGTGGTGTACTCACAATGTAGCAATAAGTAACCTTTAACCTAACCTTAGATTAAGATTTAATAACTAACCCACCTCTACCTGTATTCCCCTTAAATAATAATTGAAGATTTATGTTAACAAAAGTCACGGTTCCCGGAGTCCGTAGAGTGTAATTTTTATTAAATATTTATTAATTTTTTAAATAATTAAAAAAAAAAAGTTTTTTTCGGGTGGAAGCTTGCAACTCAATTTTGAAGCAGATATCTTCAACCGATTGCGCTGAAATTTTGTTTACACGTTTAGTTTGGATGACAATGCATGTGTGACGTCATTCTGAATCCAACATGGCGGAACACCCAAAATGGCGGACAAGTTATTTTTTACACTCATTTTATGGGTATCAAAGGTATGGCTTGTTTACTTATACCACAAAGTGGTAAAAACATAACCACTAATATGTGCAAGGCTTTGATTTGAGCCTAAATATTTTTTTTGCGCTATTTTACTTAGGAAAACATATTGGCTTTGTAGGTTTTTTAGTTTTCTTTTCGATCTACGCGCACACGTTCGTCCTATTCGTTCAAACAAGGATTATTCTGCTAGTGTGTTAGTGTGTCTCTGGTCATGCACACGTAGATAAACTGTCTAAAAACATTTCCACGAATCACATAGTCATAAGAATCACGAAGAAGTATGTATAACATTTCTACGCTTGCACTGGAAGCCCAAGCGAAAAATTGTTTTTTTTTTTGATAATTACTCGTGTTTTGGATTCTACGGAATACATTATTACATGGTATTTTTCATGGTCATTTTTTTATTATTATTTTTTTTTTATGTAGAATAGTTCGACGTTTGACCACCAACTCGCCTGATGTTAAGCGACGTTGTGGTCTAAGATGGAGCACGACGACCTATAAGGTACTTTTTCTCTCTAGCCTTGAAGTTTTGTAGAGTGAATAAGTACAAAGACGGCAGTTGAGTGAGGCGCTACAAGTGCGCTACTGCTCAGACCCGTCTTCGGAACGGTTACACCGGACTACATCCCGAAACACGACTAGGTCGTTTCACGGCATGGCTTGGTCCGGTGGGTGGTAACTAGCCACGGCCGAAGCCTCCCACCAGAGTTTGCTACCCGGTTAGCACTACCCGGGGACCACGTGTAGGGAATCAGAATAGAGTACACTCCTACGGACGTGGGTAGCTCAGCCCCCAAAACATACAACATATTACATGTTTACTCATAATTATGTTGTTTTATCAACCAAGGTTAAGTTCAAAGTAAGCTACCAAGAGTCTCATACGTTAACAAAAATCACTATCAATCTTGTAACGAAAAATTACAAATTTATCGTACTTAGTTACCTGCCTACGAGCAGTTTTGGTGGTGGTCCTTGGGAGAAACTTGGTGAAAACTACAGTTAAACCGGTAGAACTCTAACATGAGAAACCATTTTTTGATTATTTTAACACTCACAGCTGTATAGACAGCCAAAAAAAAAAGCTGTCTCGCTCACTCACGACCCTTTATATTAGAGTAACTTCAAATGCGTCAAATACTTACAATTATTATTCAAATTTGCTTTTTTGCACACCAAAAACTACAACGAAACACGTTAAAACGAACTAACGTTTATTCTGCAGTACTTTAAGAGCAACTTTATCGTTTAAAGCGATTTCTACCAGGTAACCTTTGGATGAACAGAAACTAAAAGAACCACCTACCCTGGTAAGGCATATGTTTAAAATCACATAAAAAAACAAGGGGTGTATTAATATAATAAAAATTATAATTTAATAATACTCTTATTTTTGTTAATAATATCTTTTTTTTTTGTTAATTTTGCACACTCATGTCCCATACTCTATCATCCGTATCCTCTCCATCCTAAGGTTGCCTGGAAGAGATCGCTCGTAGTGATAAGGTCGCCAGTTGTTAAACTACAGTTTAAGTTTTTCTGTTCTTTTGTTTTGTTATTTCTGGTGTGAACAATAAAGTGTTTATCTATATATCTATCTAATATCGAGATATGTGTGTACCTACGTGAGTGTGAATGTATGTGTGTGTTTGTGTGTGTTTAGAATATAATACTCAGGAACTCAGAATCACCCAGCGTCTATCCTCCATCGTTCAAGCTCGCATCCTCACCCTCTTTGGACACGTATCGCGACGCGGCGACGACTCCATAGAGCGCCTTGTGGTGCAGGGCAAAATTGAGGGGACGAGACCACGCGGCAGATCACCATTACAGTGGACTGATCAAATAAGGGCTGCACTTAACGGCTCCATAAACACGTGCACAAGAAAGGCTGCTATACGCGACGAATGGCGACGACTTGTGAAGCGAGCCACCACCCTGACCGATGACCACGACCACTCTGACAAGAGTGTAAACGACTAAGAAGAAGAAGAATCCACACGTCATCAGAATAAAATCAGCATGCCTCGTCACGGTACTGCATTCTTTGGTAAAAGTGTGTTGGGTATGGGCCCGAAAATTTATAATCATTTGCCTAAATCTGTGCTTGAATCGGAGAGCGTTGCTTCATTTAAAGTAAAATTATTTAATGTTTTGATAGAGAAAGGTTATTATAAGGTCGACGAATTTTTTTATGACAAATTTAATATTTAACAAATAATTTAAGTAGCTGACATTGTATAATTTTGACAAATTTAAATATTGTATGTCTGCTATGGACGAAGCTGTTGATACTTTAATTATATTATTTTAAGATCTTTGTAACACAGTTAAACAATAAACGCTTCTGATTCTGATTCTGATTCTGATTCTGAAGAATATAATAAACGTGGCAGCTTTTATTTTAAACCAAGCGTCTGGTAACTAAACTCTGTCTGGAACTGTCAGGGGGGCCTACAACAAGACGTTTTCAATTCTAAATAGGTTTACCAACTTTTATTCATTTTACTTTGGTTTGTACAGATTTAATAAATACTAGCTGCACCCCACGGTTTCACCTGCGGCTCTACGGGAACCGGTAATCTTTCGGGTAGAAAGGTTACCCTATGTCCTTTTCTGTACTTATGGCAGAGTTTCATGATGATTGGTTGAGTAGTTAAGGCGTGAAAGCTTAACAAACTAACGAACTTGTTCGTACTATATGAGGTACTAGCTGCGCCCGCGGGGTTACCCGCGGTTAAAAAGTAGTGTCCTTATTCTACATATCGTCACGCCTTTCCCCCGAAGTGGGCTAGCAGAGGTGTACAACACCTACACTTCGCCGGACGATATTCAGTCCCAAATGTGACAGGGGGCGAGCCTGTCGCTATACACCGGGCTCCAGTCGCATGTAGCAGATGACACGCACGCACATAATGAACAAATTGGTGCGTGCCGTCGGCTGGGTCCAAACCCGCTCCCTCTGGCTTAAGAGGCGGGCCTTCTTCGGCTAGGCTATCATCGCTTTTTAATTCTAATCCTAACTTAATGTTATAAATGCGGAAGTGAGTTTGTTTGTTTGTTTATTTGTTTGTTTGTAACGCTTTCATGTCCTAACTATTTAGACGATCGGTATGAAATTTTGCAAACACGTCTGGGTTACAGAAAAGGACATAGGGTACTTTTTGTTCCAAATAGTTTAACGGTTCCTTTGGGACCGCGGGTGAAACCGCAGGACGCTGCTAGTACATAGTAATCCAGGATAAAAGCTTCTTACATACCAAATTTCTTCAAAATCAGTCCATCCGCTTGAGCGTGAAGTAACAAACATACAAAATTACACACTCACAAAATTACGCCTGAAGATTTTATACTAAACACAAACATGCATAACAGTATAGTGAAAAAAACGTTGTTTTTTTTTTCTCTAGATATTATCTTACTCGTTAACAATAATAATTATAGTAATTATAACCTTACCGTAGACAAACACAAAAAACAACTCTTAGTATGAAAACCAGCTTTTAAATGATAACAAGCTGCGCCCTGCGGTTCCACCCGCGGTTAAAAGTATTCTATGTGCTATTCTAGAGTATAATCTATCTCTGTGCCAAATTTCATCCAGATCTGTTCAGCCGTTCTGGCGTGAAAGAGTAACAAACATACATCCATCCATTCTTACAAACTTTCGTGCTTATAATATTGGTAGGATAAGATATGCGTCAAAATAATTTAAGCCTGATACTCGTACCTTACCTTTTTTAAAATCTCACAGCAGCTTACCTTTTTTAATGCCAGAAAAGTCAGGTAAAATCCGAATAAATAAGCAATGAAAATATCAAACTAAACGAATAGTTGGCAACCACTGGCAACCCTGCGCTCATCTCGTCACGTATTCAGCGAAATTGCGATTTTTTATCATTTTTAACGCGCTCCCTCATGTTTTCATGATGAGAGCGAATAGCCCAAGTCTGGCGTCTGTGATATTATCTCGGTCTTTGTCTCTCATTTTGGACGAGTCATGAAAGCGAGAGGGACGAATGCAATACAGAGGCCGAGAGAATATCCCTATGTTCACTTGTTCAGGTGGTTGGAAATTGAACTTAATTTTAGTTACCGCTTGGAGTGCTGCTGGCTTTTTCAGGATGATTTTAACTGCAGTTTTAAAGTGAATTTTAAACATTTAATATGAGAAATAATACGAGATATTTGTGTTAATATTCCTTGCAGTTTTAAAGTAGAGTACAATGAGGCAGTCTTTTCGTTCAGAGCGATTTCTTTCAGGTTCAAGGCGCGAACGGTAAAAGATCTTTACTTATATATTTACAGAGGGGGCAGATTGCAAAAGCTCGGGTTATCTTTTCAACTCAGAGTTAACTGTTCAAAATTTAAACTAATAAATCGAATTGCGCCACCAAGAGCTAGAAGCGATATAATCTTAAGTTAGCAAAAAATAATCAGAAATCCGAATTTATTTATCCAATTAACACGTCACAGTTTAATTAATGTCAAAAACAAAAGAGTTTATAAATGTCAAACCAGTAATTACATTATTGTGAAATAAAAACCAAATAATTTGTGTCAACAAAATAAATTGCACACTTAATAATAATGTTACTATGTTACTATTATTAAAATAATAATAATTTAAAATTCTCTTATTTTAAAAAAGAATAATAACAGATTTTCTAGTAACCAAGCTCTGAGCTTGGTTTTGAAGCACGCGGTAGAAGGTGCATCCCGAACGGTAGCCAGTATACGGTTATAGATTGCGGGCCCTAAAATGTAATATAATCCTACTAATATTATAAACGCGAAAGCTTGTAAAAATGGATGAATGGATGGACGTTTCACGCCAGAACGGCTAAACAGATCTGGATGAAATTTGGCACAGAGATTATAGTCTAGAATAGCACATATGACACTTTTTAACCGCGGGTAAAACCGCGGGGCGCAGCTAGTATAAATATAATATAAGAGTGACATGTTTAACATTAAACCACTAAATTAATTAACCTTTTAAGACTTTAACCCCTTATCGTCTGCAAGTAAGCATCTTAATTAGTTAAGGATAGCCAAAATTTTTTAAACAAAATTTCACCATCAAAGCTTTTAATTTTTATCAGTATTTTATTTAAAATGTATTACAAACATAACATTTTTCAATTAAGCAAACTCTAAATAACATGAATATTTTATGTACATAATTGTTATAAAAAATTCAAACATTGATTACCTACTAGGTATCAGGTATCAGTGATTAACAGTAGGTAACAAAGTTTTATTTGCGTTCCAAAACACGATGAACAGCTGATTTTGTAATTTAATTCGTAACAGTAACGATCAAAATAAACTGGCAATTGGTTTGGGAACGATAAATTCTATTTTGGAACTTTTAGTGATACTTACTCACAGTACAATCAACGCAGTAAGGGTAAAATATTATGTATGGCACATAATAAAAATCAGTTTAATAAAATCAACAGTTTATTGAAGATTCTAGCATAAAATTTAATAATAAAGGAGTCAAAAGCAACCACAGTAGCACGGAATTAGCACGAAAGCAGCGCGAAAAATGATGGACGTAGCAATATGTATGTCTGTCGCAACTCTAAGTAAGGGTAGGTAGAGGTCACGGGTTGTTATAAAAAATAGCCACTCCCGCCTTAGCCTTTTAACCTAACCAATCCAAGTGGGATTTGCCCTGATATAGGAGTCGGGCAAGAGAGGCTTTAGGTTATTAGAATATCATGTCTATCAAAATTGCGATTCGTTTAATCGATTATCGGAATTTATTTTTATTACATTTCATTAATATATAACAGTATTTTTGGCAAATAATCACCCTATTATATGAATGGCCTGAGCATCAGCCAGCCAGTTCATTACATGTTGTATTAGACGCTATGGCTAAACATCATTCAGGAAGCTAGTTCAACGGCGCCATTTAATAAATGGCTAGGCTTAGGGTTAGAGAGATGCCACACGGTTGTTGCCGCTGCGCTGCGTCGTCGCTGCTACGTCGCAACGACGTCGCAGCGTTGACGCTCCGTAGTTCTACGCACACGGTGCGCTGAAACTACGTGAGTTGAAAGCATGCGCAACGCACAAGGAGTGAGGGAGACGAGGCGTTAATTGAGTTGGCTACGACATGTCTAACACAATACTACGTAAACACAGTAGGCGTGTTGCGTAGCTGCTACGCCGTAGCGAGTAGCGTAGCAGTCAACACACGTCATTTATTGGTCACGTACGCTACGGTAATGCGCTAACGTCCTGTCGCGTTTTCTGTTTGACATGGCCTTTTACAAAACCAGGAATTAAGTAAAACCTATTGTTTTTACTACCAAGCAATTGTTTTCATATATTTTTGACTAGCTGCGCCCTGCGGTTTCACCCGCGGTTAAAAAGTATCCTATGTGCTATTCTAGACTATAATCTATCTCTGTGCCAAATTTCATCCAGATCTGTTCAGCCGTTCTGGCGTGAAAGAGTAACAAACATCCATCCATCCATCCATCCATCCATCCATTCATCCATCCATTCATACAAACTTCGCGTTTATAATATGAGTAGGATTTAAATTAAACTAAACTTGTTCTTTGGATTGCATGAACGTAGATGGTAAAAAATTGTGGGACAGCATTTGAAACCTACAGCTCACTTATTTAGGTACTCTTTGTGTTACTTCAATTTCTCCAGTGTACATCAATGCTTTGTTCATTTCAAAAAGGCTTTATCAAATACTTATTCAATGTAACAATTGATTTTTGAATTTGAGTTTCGTTCATACGTCACGTATATATCATATGACATATCGTCACGCCTTTCCCCCGAAGGGGCTGGCAGAGGTGTAATACAACACCTACACTTCGCCGGACAATATTCAGTCCCGAATGTGAGGGGCTAATTCAAAATTCCATTTCATTCAAAATTCAAAATTCCCGAATTCAGTCTAAGGGGGCGAGCCTGCCGTAATACACCGGGCTCCAGTCATGTAGCAGATGACACCCAATGAACAAATTGGTGCGTGCCGTCGTCTGGCTTAAGAGGTCAACTACATTGGACAAAGGATTGGGGGCTGAGCTACCCACGTCCGTAGGAGTGTACTCTATTCCCTACAATTCCGATTCCCTACACGTGGTCCCCGGGTAGTGCTAACCGGGTAGCAAACTCTGGTTGGAGGCTTCGGCCGTGGTTAGTTACCACCCACCGGACCAAGCCATGCCGTGAAATGACCTAGTCGTGTTTCGGGATGTAGTCCGGTGTAACCGTTCCGAAGACGGGTTTGAGCAGCAGCACACTTGTAGCGCCTTACTCAACTACTGTCTTTGTACTTCTTCACTCTACAAAACTTCAAGGCTAGAGTGAATAAGTACCTTATAGGTCGTCGTGCTCCATCTTAGACCACACCATCGCTTAACATCAGGCGAGTTGGTGGTCAAACGCCTACCTATTCTACATAAAAAAAAAAAAAACTACTTCAGCTAGTCTATCATCGCTTCTTAGTTTCGTTCATGCCTAAAATAAATTATTTTTGAGCAATACTTTTTTTTAAATTACTGTTGAACCCATACTGTTTTTCCGTAAGTCTAATGACAACGTCGCGTGTGCAAGTTACGTCGATCAGTTCACTCCACATAACTTCACTGAAGCATTACGTTAACATCGATAAATCACTTATCTCTGGTCCGATCGGAAAACTTACATGACTTCCCAGATTTTTAAGGTTTAAAAGGTTCTAGGGAAATGGGTTTTTTCTTTTAGATTGGGTTAATTGCAAGGCCCCATTTAAAAGGCATAATTATAGTTTTTGTATTTTTAGAAGCGGTATAGTATTTCTCAGAAGTTACATTTTATACTAATTCCATGGATGTTTTTTTACATCTTATCGTCACGCCTTTGGGGCTGGCAGAGGTGTAATACAACACCTAAACTTCGCCGGACGATATTCAATCCCAAATGCGACAGGGGGAGAGCCTATCGCTTTACACCGGGCTCCAGTCATGTAGCAGATAACACACAATACGCACATATGTTCACACAATAAACAAATTAGAGGACGCACGCGCTAGAGGAGCGGGTTCAAATCCAGCCGACGCGTTGGCTGGATTTGAATGTTGGCTTTGTTGGCTGCCTCGTTTAAATTTCGATAAGTGCTTACGCAAAGTAAATACTGGCGATGAAGGATGAAATCCGAAAAAAAAAAATCTGTTAAAATATAACCGTACCGAAAGCAGAGGATGGAATCGGCAAAGGACTGAAAGAGTTGGCTCGTTGAAGAGGACACCTATACTCACTCAGAGATGGGTAGAAAAAGCTTGATGATGACGAATAAACAACTTACATCATTAAAAGAGAATCAAAGAACCCGGCTGCAAAATATTGTACCCTATGTCACTTCTACTATCAACACGATTCAAATGACACCTCACATGTCGAAATCCATCAAGCTGTTTAAGCTCTAGGGCGTACCAAAGAAACCTCATACATACATACATACATACATACATACATACATACCCACATACACATACACATACATACAAATACTCGAGAAACACAACCCTCTTTCTTGCGCAGTCGGGTAAAAAAAGTAGATCCTATCCTAATTCTAACTTTCAAAGTAATATTATAAAAGCTAAGGTGAGTTTGTTTGTTTGTTACGCTTTCACGTCTTAGTTACTTAACCGATCATTATATAATTTGGCATACACATTGTCAGAGGTACAGAGAAGAACATAGGGTACATTTTGTCTCGCAAAAAAAACTGCTGCCATGGGACCGCAGGTGAAACCGCAGTACGTTCCTATAGCTACTAATAATTTAAGGCGCCGTCATAGCACGATTTTTCGCCCACACACACACACACACGTTTACTTAAGCCGCTTCGCTTAGAGTTGAAAATAGTAAATCAAATTTGAAGGAAAATGAGATCGGCACGTAAAATTACTGTTTTTGCCGTTTTTGATGGTTTTTAATCGTAACAAGGGCGTTAATAAGAATAAGTTGCTCGGTTAAATTAAAAAAAAAGTGGTGTAATAGCTGAAAATTTAGAGAACTACGTTCCGCTAGTGTTTTAAGCATATACTTTGGTGATATTTTTTTCCAATATGAGAATGTTTTTTAAAATTGTTCTTTGGTCAAACTTTAGTTAGTTGTTTCTTCTACCAGCTTTATTTTTTGTACCTGATTATCATAATTCTTCATATCAAACTAGGCTCAAAAAAATACTTGTTTTCGGTGATTACGGGGCCTTAAAAAAAAAATATAGTCACACATTTTTGTGAAATTAATCTGAATTATAAAATGTACTTTATTATAATTATTGTGAGCCTGTGCTGTCCCAATGTTAGGCAAAGGCCTCCCTACCCTCTTTCCACTTGTCTCTCTATCTACTAATCTATAACATCTTGAGCTACAATTAGCCAGTCCCTCCGATGCTTGTCGAGGTCGTCCCGCCATCGCTTCCTGGGTCTGCCGCAAATTCGACTTCGATCTGGCATCCATTCGGTTCTTTTGGCCCAAAGATCATCGGACATGCGACAGAAAATACTCACAAACTCACCTAAAATTAAAGCTGCGTAAATGAATAGTTCAAAACTTTAAAACATGACCCCTGTCCAGTTTGTTTATCATTTAAAACAAGTTGACCACTCGCTTACCATGCTGACTGCGGTACTGAAAACAAAGGAAGTTGGAACGGAAGGTAAACATCCCATCCCTTGACCTGATTACACAGCGACAATGACACTTACATACACACACATTGACACATAGATACATCTACCTCTTAAACTATGGTAAACTCAATTAGAACAAGCCAGTGCAGGGCTGAATGCAGGGATAGAGGTGAAAACTACGTAACCAGGATATAATGTATGACATACTAAATTACTAATACTACTGTATAATATTATTAATACTAGTTTAATGTTGTAACACACTTACAATACTAAATTATAAAAAAATAACTAAAATTAATAATACTGTAGCTAATAGCGTCCGGCTAAAGTTCGGGAGAAAGGCGTGACGATATATTATGTTATGTCAGTATTACTTCTACAGTAGTTTACTATTAAGTTTACAGTAAGAAGCGATGATAGCCTAGTTGGAGAAAGCCTACCTATCAAACTAGAGGGAGCGGGTTCAAACCCAGCCGACGGCACGCACCAATTTGTTCATTGTGTGAACATAATATGTGCGTATTGTATGTCATCTGCTACATGACTGGAGCCCGGTGTATGGCGACAGGCTCGCCCCCTGTCACATTTGGGACTGAATATCGTCTGGCGAATGTGTGTGTATTACACCTTTGCCAGCCCTCTCGGGGGAAAGGCGTGACGACATGTGTAGTATTAATACGGCACCCCGTTTAGGGTCTATATGTAGAGGAGTAATACTTATGGATTTTGTGCAATTCGTCAAAGTAAACAACTTTTAGAACACTAGTTTGATAAACAAGAAAAAAGTATTTGAGTTGTCATACAAAGAAACTAGGCATGTGAACAATTATGTATGGGGTTTCGAATTATGTTTTGAATCATGAATTTGTGTTCTAAAAGCCGTTTACTTTGACGGATACAACAATATTTTTAAGTATTAGGTACTACACTCGTATTTATATTTAACACCTATATTTCTTACTTAAAAATTACTTTTTATTTCATAAATAGTCCTCTAGCGCAGACTTAAAGTGGATTCCAACTGGGTCAGGGCACACAGGGTTGCAAGACAGCGGAGGACGGGGTTTAAAATTTATTGTTGTATAGCTGGGGTCCGCGGTTTTACCCGCGGTTAAAAAGTATCCTATGTCCTATTCTAGACTATAATCTATCTCTGTGCCAAACTGCATCCAGATCTGTTCAGCCGTTCTGGTTTGAAAGAGTAACAAACATCTATCCATCCATCCATTCTTAGAAACTTTCGCGTTTATAATATTAGTAGGATCTTTACGTTTAACCCCATGGTTTCATCCGCTGTCCATTATAACCGTAAATTTTTCGCAATAAAAAGTTAATAATGTGCTATTTTAGATTCTAAGCTGTATCCATACCAAATTTCATTGAAATCCGTTGAGCCGTTTGAGCGTAAAGGCGTGACAAACTTCCACACAAAAAAAACCTCAATCTTTTGCATTTATGATATTACTACCTACGTCCTGTGGTTTCACTCGCAGACTGACACACACCATATTTTTTCAGGATGAAAGTTACCTATGTCCTTTGCTGTACCTCTGACAACGTGTATGCAAAATTTCATAACATATCATCACGCCTTTCCCCCGAAGGAGCTGGCAGAGATTGACAACACCCACACTTCGCCGGAGGATCTTCAGTCCTAAATGTGAGGGGCCTGTCGCCATACACCAGGCTCCAGTTAAGTAGCTGACATTCAACACGCACATAATTTGTTCACACAATGAACAAATTGTCGCGAGCCTTCGGCTGGGTCCGAACCTGCTCCTTTTGGCTTGAGGGGCGAGCCTTCTCCGACTAAGCTATCAAAATTTTATTATTATAGTTTTAGTAATTAGAGCGTTAAAAAAGTAACAGACCAATTCACTTTCGCTTTTTTTTAAGATGAGGATCGGATTAGGAAATGTGATATTCATATTATTTTATCATAATTTAGAGAACAGCCTGTAATTGTAAGTAATTTTGAAAAGTTGATTCTCCATCAAACTATCTGAGAGCCCTAGCTAATTTTCCAGAAGTGTAACCAACTACGCCTCTGGCAACTCCCATTAGGGTCTAACATCTTCTTACGCCAACTTTAATTTGTCTTTGTCCAGATCGCCGTCTTTGTTTGACTTGATAGTGCCACTAAATTAATTAACGGACCCTATTTCCTAGAATAAAGTGACTGAAACAGTTTCAAACTAATGGTTAATTAATGTTCTTTCAATTGGTTCTATTGTGTTGGTGATTTATTTTGATGTTTATTCTTAAGGCCCGGTATTACACGAAGTCACCAAAAACATTTTTTTTGCGCTTAGAAGAATTTTGATGCTCGGGTGCAAAAAAATACAGCTGGTAGAAGAAACAACTAATTTAAGTTTAATTGAAGAAGAATTTTGAAAATCATTCTCATTTTGTAAAAAAATCACAACAAGTATCGCCTAATAAAACTGTTTGAGAGTAGTTATCTAAATTTTCAGTGATTAAAACATTTTTTTTTAAATTAGCCAGTTATTATTAAAGTCATTAGTTATTATTTTAGTCATTATTAAATAGCCAGATTGGTTCTCTAAAATTTACTTTCTTTGTGTTCTTGTTACAATTAATACCAATAAAAACAGAAAAAAAGTGTGAATATAGGCGCCGATCTCATTTCATCATCAAAATATGATTTACGATTTTAACTCTAAATGAAGCCGCTTAAGTAAAAGTGTGTTTGGGTGAAAAATCGTGCTATGGCCGCGTCTTAAGTACGCGAGTTTGAGGTGAATTTCGTGAGGAACCTTAGTGAAGTGGTGTAATACTTTGTAACGCTGGGCTAGTTAAATTATTTCTCGATAATACAGTGGCTGTCAGAGAGGGCTAGAACGAAGTATGCTAAAGATAAGGAAGCTGGATAAAATACGACATACTAAAATAAGAAAAATAACTAAAGCAACGAACGCTCTGAGTTACGCACAAAAAATGAAATGGAATTGGGCAGGACATGTTGCGCGGCTAACTGATCTTAGATGGACCAAAAAAGTAACATTCTAAAACGGTACAATAGGCAAACGAACTAGAGGTAGACCTATTACAAGACGGGAATATGATATTAAAACAATAGCTGGTCCAAACTGGAGACAAGTAGCTCAAGACAGAGTCAAATGGGCTTCACTAGAGGAGGCCTTTACCCATTCAGGGGTTCCGGCGAATTAAATAAAAAAATAGTTTAAGCAAAAATAATTAATAGTTTAGAAACAGATAATTTATATAAAGCAAGAAATAATTAAACAGTTAAATTTACATTAGAAAAAATAAAACTAACACATGCATAGATTGTAAGAAAGGTAAATTCACAGGAAATAAAAAGGCTTTTTTATTTATTTATTTTTATTTTAATACAGTGGCTCTGTGAGCTGTTGACCTCGCGGCCGACGTCTATCCTCCTCTACAGGTCACATTCCTCGATCGATTCTCGTGAAATGTTGTGAGCAATTTTGATAATTATACAGATTTTTTGACGAATCAAAATATAGATTTTTTTTTATTGCCAAAAAAAATCAAATCTCCGCCGTATCTCTGACCTGTAGAGAAAGACAGAGATCCAGACAGAATATGGACATACGAAAGCATTTTTGTCAAAGTTAAAGCATAGACGCTTCGCACGCTAACGCTCGCTTGGTCGAATATACTCCACCAGATATAGCGTTCCGAGGCAAATAGGTCACGCAGGTGACACGCACTCACACCAATCAATGCATGAGCAAGACCGGTATAAGTAATTTACAACATGTTCGAGAGAGACGACGAGAGACGTAGTTGGGTGTCAAGTCCTGTAACTCTAGAAACCTTGTTTTTAAACCTTGACGTAAAAACAACGGGGTGTTCCAAGTTTGACGTGTCATGATGCTTCGTTGTAACCACAATATAATGTAATTATGAAATGAGAGTAAATTCCTGCCTACGAACTGCTACGCAGTTTGGCAGAGTTGTATTTTAATACATACTCGCATGTATGTTATTAACTTAGATAAATTAATAAGAAAAAAAAGCTCCCGAACGGGTGAACCGATTTTAATGTTGTTGTTTTTTTCTTAGCTTGAAAGGCCAATCAGTTGGAATTGGACGGTGAACGGCTCAGTATCACTAGCGTCTCACAAACGTGCCAGTTGGACTACCGGTGACACCTTTGTGAAACATTCGTGATAATAGGTTCCCATCCGTATGTAAAGGCTAACGCAACATCAGCGGTAATTTAAATAACTAAGAGCATTGTAATACCCTATTTTTAGTGAATAAATTTCATTTCATTTCATTTTATTTCATTTTTCGGTTCAGTATGGGCCACGGTTAGATGAATTTTTCCACAGTTCCCCATCCAGGTTAAACGTTCATCATATTCTACCACAACGTAAATATTCAGACTTAAGTAAAACTTAGTGTGACTTAAGCATAGCCTTTTTGCATAATTATAATTATATATGCGACGTAGTTAAACTATAACATCAAAAACTACTTGTAGCAATCATTCATAGTACCAATTTTTTCTTTGAACGGTTAAAAATACTCGTACCATTTCAAACGTTTTTTATTTCAGCTTTTTATTAAAATTTCCATTACATTTATCGCTGCGTCGTTAATACAAACAAAAGTACCTACGGAATGCATTCAGTATTTTAATGAATGATTGGAAGTTGGAAATCGCGAATTATACTGGAGTAACGATCACGCATCACGGAAGCCGATAAAAGTATAATGATTAGAGTTGAGGTCTATTGGAAGTTTTGCCGGACTTTGTGTGTATTTTTGACCGGACGTTACGACACGTGTCCGGCATAAAAAAATATTTATTTAATGACGGCCACATTTTTAGTTATAACTTGTCTTTTAACGGGGTCTTTGTGTGTTATAAAAATTGATAGGATGGCGTCATAGTAGCAATGTGAGAGGGTAGCGAACAGAAACATTTAAAGGTAACTTAAAAATCATGTAGGTTTATTTTATTCAAATTAAAGATGTAAAATTGAATAACTTTTAGAAATGACCTTTTCTTAGGTCATAAGTTTCAACGCACCTACATATTTTTGCATAGCAATTGTACATAATGCTTGCAGCAAATGTAATAAAAACAAAAATAACTAAGTAAAACTATATTTATTCCCAATACTTATTAAACAATAAAATAATTAATATTTATAATAATATTATTATAGATTCATTTGAATTCAATTAGCTTTGACAATTTATTATATTTTTTTTTTTTTTGTAATTAGCCATCTTTCTTAATTTCGCACGCCTCTTCAGGCATAACATGAAGCTCGTATTTAATTTAGTGTTACAACAATATTATTACTCGTGTTAAAAGCAAATATATGTCTCTTTTTAAATAGTTAATAAATAGTTAATAAATAGTTAATAATAAACTATATCACAGTAAAAATATAAAGTATAATAATTGTTTTGAAAATTGAAATAAGCTCAGCACTTTTTGCGTAGATAGTAGATTTGCGTATTAAAGCTCCACGCAGTATGTTCACATGAAATAATCTAAGGCTCATAATATTATCAATTTCAACACACAAAACAAATTTTAACTAGCACACGGCCAAAAAAGGGTCAGCTCATCTCTACCAATAATATCCAGTGACCGCCCCAAACAAAGAATAAAATAATTCAATACACGCTACTGAAATATGAAGCGGCCAGTAATTGTTGATTGTTAAAATTTTGGGCCTTTTTGAGCCTTTCAACAGGCTTACAGTGAAATACAGAATAAGCGATAAAAGCTATGTGAAAATTTTCAATAAAGAATCGTGCCTGTTTGGAGTTTTTTGTTGAATTACCAGTCTACACTAAAATTGTAAAGTGGTAAAAAATAGCAAGCATTTTTAAGGTGTATCTCATGATCGGGTGCTGCTTGCGGTTCGCTTGTCTGCTCGTGGTGTACTTACAATGTAATGAGTAAATCTGACAACCTTTAACCTAACCTTAGATACAGACTTAATAACTAGCCCCCTCTACCTGCAATCCCCTTAAGTACGAGTAATAATTAAGATTTATGTTAACAAAGGTCACGGTCCCCGGAGTCCGTGGAGTGTAATTTATAAATAAAAAAGGGCATATCTCTGTAAAGCTACAAAATTAGTGACATCCTACTTCATACTACCACACTAAAGCAATATTATAAATTAGCTGCGCTCCGCGATTTCACCCGCCGCGGTCCCACAGGAAAAGTCAAAGTCAAAGTCAAAATGTTTTTATTCAATTTAGGTATCAAAGATACACTTATGCACGTCAAAGTTTTTTTTTTAATGAACTCGACCGCCTTGTTCGAATAAAGAGCCTCTACTCAGAAGAACAGGCAAAAGACTGAGATAGATAGATAGATAGATAAACACTTTATTGTTCACACCAGAAATAACAAAATAAAAGAACAGAAAAAACTTAAGCTGTAGTGTAACAGCTGGCGGCCTTATCACTAAGAGCGATCTCTTTCAGACAACCTTAGGATGGAGAGGATACGTATGAAAGAGTATGGGACATGGTTGTGCAAAAATTAACAAAAATAAGAGTGTTCATTTTTTCAGGAACCGTTAATATTTTCGGGATATAAAGTACCATATGTCCTTTTCCGTACCCCGGCTACGGGTATGCATAATTTCAAGATTATTGAGTTGAAGTTGATTAGTTGAGAAGTGAAAGCGTTACATACAAATAAACAAACGAACAAACTCACTGTTGCATTTATAATATTACTTAGGATTTAAACGTTTGTATCGATGGATGGATGTCTGTTACTCAATCACTCCAGAACGGCTGAAAGAATCTAAATAAAATTTAACACAGAGATAGATTACATTCTAAAAAAAGCATAACTACTACTGTTACAGTTACGGTTACGAATACTAACAGACTAACTAATGTTAACAGACTACTGTTACAGCGCATAACACCACGGAGAACAGCCACTATATTCATAAATTATACCAAATTCGCCTGACCCCAAACTAAGCAAAGCTAATACTATGGCTGCCAGAGACTAATATACATACATTTACATACATATTTACATATTTTTAAATACGCACTTAAATAGATATTTAACAGCCATTTTAGCCATCTCTTAAAAAATTTGCATACAGGTAAAACATGACTTTCAGCGACATCTAATTTTACTATTATAAGACCATATTATGCATTGCCAATGTATTGACCCTCATGTTTTATGCAAATGAATATATTATTATTATAACACCCAGACATAGAACAAACAGAAATGTTCACCAGATAAATGTTTGCCCTAGGTGGGAATCGAACCCACGCCCCCAAGCTCAGAAGGTAGGTCCACTACCACCTGAGCCACCGAGGCAGTCCAAATAATGCATTAATTGTAAACTTTAAACCATCTAAAAGTCCTTTCAAAACGTAATTTCCTCCTATCCGAGCTGTAACAAATCCCACATTCGTATGCTAAGGAAAGATCTCGACTGATTCCTTTTTATAACCTGCACATCACACGGGCAATTTGAACTGAAGCTCTTCTATTCGTACCAAATGTCTGTTTGTGTTGTGGAATAATGGGATTTTTGGAGAAGTCGTGTGCTTTGTTAAGGATTTGCTGTAAGTATGAGCATTGTTACAAAAATGTAACATTTAGGCTCTTGTACTGTATGATTACATATCGTCACGCCTTATTCCCCGAAGGAGTGTATTACAACACCCACACTTAAAATAATCTAAAAAGCTAAGCTTAAAAAACCGACTTTTGACGTGACAACGTCTTATAAATTGGTTTGCCGGGTGACACTTCAAGAAACTGCGTTACGCTCCGCTCACGTTATGCGCTCACAATGAGAGCGAGTGAGAGGCACGCCCGCGAGGTTAGCCCGCCTAAGAGCGAGAGAGACAGACATAAAAAGTCGTTGTCACGTAAAACTTTCGCCCGTATACCGACTTTACAGGCAACCAATTTTTAAAAAACGTCACTTGCCGGGCCCAACAGAAAACCAGCGCTGGTTGTGTACAATCAGCAACACGCTGAGTATGGGGCCGGTTCTGTGACAATGTGCTTGTATTTGTATTTTGTGTGTTTAATATTTGTCTTCCTCTTCTATGTACATTGTCACAATAAAGTATTCTGTATTCTGACTGACTTCTCATCCTGCAATTCGTAATCCATGTACACAATTTTTAGACTTTTGTCGATATTTTAAAAACTTATTAAGCGATTTGGATCCAATTCATATGGGACCACATCTACAGTATGATCTCTCAAACAAAAAAAGAATCATCAAAATCAATTCACCCAGTCAAAAGTTATAAGGAAACAAACATAAAAAAACATACAGTCGAACTGAAAGCCTCTTCCTTTTTTGAAGTCGGTTAAAAAATAAGGGTCAATTTTATGGGCGACACTGTTGCCATACACCGGGCTTCATATTCATTGCAGATGATATTTTAATTACATACATCACACACCCACACTTCGCCGGACAATATTCAGTCCCAAACGTGACAGGGGACGAGTCTCTCACCATACACCGGGCTCCAGTCATGTAGCAGATGACATACAATACGCACATATGTTCACACAATAAACAAATCTTTGCGTGCCGTCGGCTGGGTTCGAATCCGCTCCCTCTGGCTTGAAGAGGCCTGCTCCAACTTGGCTGTCATCGCTTCCTACATTTTAATTTCGCACATAATGTTCACAGATATACATTATTTTATTGGTGCGTGCCTTTAGATGGGATCGAACCCGGACACTCTGGTTAATCTATCTAATCTTGACGCGCGATATGTTTAGTACTCACTTTCACTACTATGACGTTTAAAACGAGAGACACAATGACAAAAAATATTTATCGACTTGTAAAAATAGTCCACCTGGTTTGAGAGGCGAGAATGGTTAATTTTGAATAGGTAATTACGTCAAGAGATTACTAACCAATCAATCAATCAATTTAACCGTAACCCTTCACTGTGTTTGCAGAAACCGCATTTTTTTGTTGTGTAAGAAATAAATGAATACGTCACAAAAAATCACTTTTTATATTACACACATAACATTAAACTACAACGTCACTTCATCACAGTAAACCACAACATCACTTCACATCAGCAGAACTTCTGATCAAACAAATGCCTTCCCCAAAAAATCCGACTCACCATTCCATTTCTAATATTCCTCGTCTGAAAGAAAACGTCTGTTTGTATCGTAAAAAATCTCAGGCACCTACATAGGTAAGCCTGAAAAAACTGGGCCCTTCCGTATCAGTAAGAACGAATTGACAATAAACCCGAGTTTACTGGAATACAACGGCCTTTCCTATGCTAAAGCTCACTTTTGACGCTCATTTTATTATTATCACAACGTAAGCAGAAAAGCTGCTTTTATTCTGTAGGTTATAAAGCTTAATTTATCTTGGGATCTTTATATGTTGTAGTTGAATTTGTTATTGGCGCGTAGATTTGTAAGAGTATGGATTTTGGGTTAGCGGTCAAAAACGTGATTAGCAGCGTTTGTTTTTTTTATAAGATGCTGTAAGCAATCATTCAGACGTTCTGCTTATAGCAAGTTTTAAAGCTTGATAATAACATAACATCTCGTCACGCCTTTCCCCCGAGGGGGCTGGCAGAGGTGTAATACAACACCCACATTTCGTCGGACGATATTCAGTCCCAATTGTGACAGAGGGCGAGCCTGTCGCCATACACCGGGCTCCAGTCATGTAGCAGATGACATACAATACGCACAAAATATGTTCACACAATGAACAAATTAATTAATTAGCTTTTATTTATGTACAATAGGTCGCCGTTTGACCACCAACTCGCCTGATGTTAAGCGACGTTGTGGTCTAAGATGGAGCACGACGACCTATAAGGTACTTATTCACTCTAGCCTTGAAGTTTTGTAGAGTGAAGAAGTACAAAGACGGCAGTTGAGTGAGACGCTACAAGAGCGCTACTGCTCAGACCCGTCTTCGGAACGGTTACACCGGACTACATCCCGAAACACGACTAGGTCATTTCACGGCATGGCTTGGTCCGGTGGGTGGTAACCAGCCACGGCCGAAGCCTCCCACCAGAGTTTGCTACCCGGTTAGCACTACCCGGGGACCACGTGTAGGGAATCAGAGTAGAGTACACTCCTACGGACGTGGGTAGCTCGGCCCCCAAGCTCCCCAAGCCCTCAGCTAAGCTTGATAAATAAGCGAAAAGAAAAGTAAACAAAACCCGCTAATTGACCTAACGAGCGTTAGCGAGCGAAGTGTCGATGCTTTAGTTTCGGCGAAAATGCTTTCATATGTCCGGATTTCTGTCCTGCTGTCTTCCTCCACAGGCCGCATTTCTCAACCGATCCCCTTGAAGTTTTGTGAGCTTGTTCGATATTTATGATATTAATAGGCATGGATTTTTTGTCACAGAAAACTGACTGGACAAAAAAAAACTGGATAATTAATCGAAACTAACAAAATTTGACAAGAATCTGTTGAGAAATGCAGCCTGTAGAGGAGTACAGAAGCTGGCCACAGGTCATCTCATAGAGCCACTGGTTACTATAATGCTCACTTGCAAAAGATACGAAGTTAAATCTGAAATGCTGGATTTATTAACCCAGAGTTAAATGTCATAAATATGTCTAAAATTGAGTAGGTATTGAGTCACTTTATCCTTCGATGTTCAGTTAAGTATAAGCTCTTGTTAAGGTGTACAAGGCGGGAGCCTGGTTCTCTTGACGCGTGGGATGTTATTGGTCACTCTCACTCCTATGACTTTTGAAAGGAGAGAGAGAGAGAGACAATGACCAAAAAACATCTCGACTGGTAAGAACGTCCTGACCTAAAATTTCAGAAGACCTTTTTTTCGTATTTTTTCTACACCCAAAATCGATGTGTTTGTAAATCTATGCACAGTCAGTAAAGATTATGGAGTAACGACTGTAATACGTAAATAACTGCATAATATTTTACGCTGAAATCGGCTATAATATTATACATGCTTAACATATTTTATTGTCCTAGAGCAGAAATAATTCGCAGTTTCGAGCTTTCTGTTTTAGTTAGAGTTTGTACTCACCCATGTACAAAATTTGACACCAGTACGTACGTACGTACGTAAGTGAGTGCGTATAGGCCAGCGACTTGGCCTATACGTACTTGCTTGTTTAAAGATACAGTGACGCAATAAGTCAACAGCACTACCTGTCATGCCAATTGGAAGTAATAGATAAACCTAGTCATATTTAAGTTAGGTTATAATTAATTAATTAATTAAGAATTTTGGGTTCCCAGAAATTACTATTACAAAATCATACTCATACTAAAATATATACAAAATCATATTACAAAATCATCATAACCACTTATTAGATTTTTAATTTCGAAAAGGTAAGGAAGAAACAATTAAAAAAAAATACCAACTATAACTAAGAATAATGTAGGTTCCTCAATACACAATTTAAAAAATAAATTTTAAAAGATGCGGAAGGAAATCAATATACGAGTATGAAATTTAAAAAAATCAAAGAGGGGAACGTAATACCCTACTGAGAAATCCTTACTATAATATTATAAACTAGCTGCGCCGCCGATTTCACCCGCGGTTAAAAAGTATCCTATGTGCTATTTTAGACTAAAATTTATCTCTGTCTCATCCAAATCTGTTCAGCTGTTCTGGCGTGAAAAAGTAACAAACATCCATCCATCCATTCTTACAAACTTTCGCGTTTATAATATTAGTAGGATGTGAAAGCGTGGATGTTTGTAACGCTTTCACGCAAAAACTACTTGACGAATCATCATGAAACTTTGTATACATATTCTGGGAGGTACTAGAAGTAACATAGGGTATTTTTTATTAAAAAAAAATACACCACTTTAGCGCCATCTTTCTACATATAATATTATAAACGTGAAAGTTTGTAAGAATGGATGGATGGATGTTTGTTACTCTTTCACGTCAGAACGGCTGAACAGTTTGGATGAAATTTGGCACAGAGATAGATTATAGTCTAAAATAGCACACAAGACAGACACTTTTTGACTGCGGGCGATGCCGCGGGGCGCAGCTAGTACAAGTATAAATTAAAAATTGAAAACCAAAACCCCGAAACTGATTCTCATCAAACATAGCTTAGAACAATCCCGACTATAGGGTAATATTTGTTGGTGTTGGTGTGGGAGAGTATGTAGTGGAGCGACTACCCTATATGTATCACTCTCACTAATTATGTATGACTATTGCTGACTCCAAAATGTGGTAAATGAAAAACCTTTCACGATACGACTACTTTACTGCGATGTTGGCTTAGGACTTAGATGTAGCTCCCCCGAGGGTTCCCGCCTTGTCGTGGCGGGGGGGCTCAGTAGCCGTGGCTTCGTCAACCACGGTGAAGCCAAGAGGAATCCGAGGTGGGGCCGCTTCTTAGGGCTTTTAGCTCCAAAGCCCACATGGAAGCGGCCTAAGTAGGGTGTGGGTCTGTATGGGCAGACCCACAACTGAGGCGGGGTGCAGTGTCGCGTGTGCGACACTGCAACCGAAGGCTGGGGGCCGCGGCGGGAGAGGACTGTTGGTGTGTCGTTGCCACTTTCCCTACCTTCTGCGGCCCAAACGGGGTTGCCACCGTTTCGATGGCGGACGCGGTGGGGCCGCAGAGGAAGAGGCGTGTCGGTGTGTCGTTGCCGCTCTCCCTATCCTCTGCGGCCGAAGTGGCAGGCGGCGGGGCCACTCATCTGACCCGTCGCATGGGGACCATGGGCGCCTAGGCACGGGTGCTGGTTGGTGCCCACGGGCAAAATTGGTCCCCGAGGAGGTGGATGATGACGATGTGTCTGGTGTTCGACACATCGTCATCGAGAGGGAGAGCGCAAGCTCGAGGTGGTGCCCGAAGGGGCTGGTGCTGTCGGGGCTGCGGAGGAGTCCGGAAGCGTACCCGTTGCTCCGACATTTTGCGCCGAGGTGGAACACCCTTGGGTTTTTAGTGGGTAGGCCCTCAGTGGCGGGATTCCCACATAACCACTCTGTGCCCGCACCCGGGGCTGTTGGTGGTATCCATAAAGGATTTTCCCAAGGTGAAAAAAAAAAAAAAAAAAAAAGGACTTAGATGTAGGGCTATATACCTACATTACCTACCTACATCACACCACAAGTGTAACGCGATACGCGATCTATGAGTAACGTACCTATAGCTATAGTTAAGCATAGATCGCGTATCGCGTTACACTTGTGGTGTGATGTAGGTAGGTAATGTAGGTATATAGCCCTACACGACTAACTCACGTTTCAAAAAAACAAAATCGGTCCACCCTTTCGGGAGCTACGATGCGACAGTTAGACAGACACACACACACACACGCCGACACTACACATTTAAAACACCCCGTCGTTTTTACGTCGGCAGAATACACTACAACTGCACAAGAACTGCACGACCTGATCCAGCCATCAACGTTCTTTTATAATTGTACCAGGCGCACCAGTAAGAGACACCCACCCTCTCATGGTGGAAATTCCGCCAAAACGCTCTAAGCGTTTCAAGTCAACTTTTCTTGTAAGAACTGCAGAGGTGTGGAACTCGTTGCCTGCGTCTGTCATTCCACCTAAATGCAATCCGGGGGTGTTTAAGAGTAAAGTGAATAGCTATCTCCTATTAGGCAAGCGTGTTACACCTTCGATCACGGCAACGCTTCCCATCAGGCGAGTCAGTTGTCAAACGCATGCCTAGTTTGTTATAAAAAAAAAAGAGTTGAATAGGATAACAATAAAAATTACGAAGTGCGGCTTCATGGCTTTTGCTATTGAATACCGACCCAGTTTCCAAGTGTTTTCAATATGGCATAACTACTACTAATATATATTATAAGATGTGAAAGTTTGTATGTTTGTGAAAATCATTTTCCAAAAAAAAACAAGGTCTACCATTCCGAGAGCAAACACATAATGACGTCACTCGTCATCATCATCCATCATTGCTAGGTGTAGACAACTTCCTTAAGTAAAGGGATTTTTGATTTGGTTTTGTCAATCTATTAAATAAATCATTCAAATTGACCCCTTACAAATGCGGATATTTGTCATAGCTCTATTTTCTCTTGAGGACGTTTTTTTTTTTAAAAAAAAAAAACAAAAAATGGTTATAGTTCACTTAATTGTACATGCCAAATTTCATCGTAATCCGACAAATGGTTTCCAAGAATTTTGATGAGCGAGTTTGGAAAATTCAGAGCGTCGCAGAACTCTTAAGGCGGAGACTGACTGTTTACATTCTGTTGTTACAAATCGTGTTCGCGTATCAATTAAACGTGTGAAGCCACTCACCGCAAGCACGCGAGCCTGTCGGTTTTTCGCGAACTATTTAAAGAGCGCTCGCTGCTAGTCTCTAGTCAAGGTGCCGACAGGCTCAGCTCGTGATACGCGTACTTGATACGTTATGAGGATCGCCTTCAGTCAGTCTCCGCCTTTACCTAACCACGCAAAAAAGTGGAAAGGTTTTTCATTAAATTTGGTGTAATAACTTAATTTTATTTTAATTATTTAACCCCCGACACAAAAATGATGGGGTGTTATAAGTTTGACGTGTCTCTGTGTGTGTGTGTGTGTGTGTCTGTCTGTAGCATCGTAGCTCCCGAACGGATGAACCGATTTTGATTTTGTTTATTTTCATTGAAAGGTCGGGAGTGTTCTTAGCTACTCGTATGTTTGATGAAAATCAGTGTTAATGAAAATCAGTGTCGAAGTTAAATAGATAGATAAACTCTTTATAGTTCACACCACAGATAACGAAACAACAAGAGAAAAATTAGGATAAAACTTATTAAATGGTGTAACAACTGGCGGCCTTATCACTAAAAGCGATCTCTTCCAGGCTTCCGAAGGTTTTTTAAACTTAAATTAAAAGTTTAAATAACATTCTTGTTCTTTTCACATAGACTATTTTTATTACGAAAAAACCAACCCGTACCAAATAGGAACTGATAGCAAAATTAACGGCTCCTGCAGGCGAAACCGCCGGACGCAGCTAGTATTACTATAAAACGTCTAGTTGAAAACGAGGTCTCAGGCTGACCTTATATTGTATTTCTATACAAATATAGGTTGCCTTAAAATGGCGCAGTTTTCCTCCAAAAATGACTTCTTTTGTCGCCGCAACAATGCATGATTTATTGTCGGACACCCCGTGTTGCCTCAAACTTCGCTTCAAAAGCGTTTGATAATGTTAAAAGCTAGCGACTTTTTAAGTACGCCTCTACCTACCTATTTTAGGGTATGTTGAGAACAAAGATTGTGAACAACTTCAATTGATTCAGAGAATTTCAGACAAAAAAGAAATCAGAGAAAACAAGGTTTTTTTTTTTTCAAAACATAAAATAAATTTGGGACACTTCCACACACGGTCGCCTGACCCCCAACTAAGCAAAGCTTGTAACTATGGCTGCCAGAGACATACATACCTACTTAGATATTTTTAAATACATACTTAAATAGATATTAACACTTAGACACAGAACAAACACAAATGTTCATCACATGAATATTTGCTCTAGGTGGGAATCGAAACTACGCTTCCAAGCTCAGAAGGCAGGCTCACTACCATCTGAGCCACCGAGGCAGTCAATGTGTTTTCTTATTCTTGATTACAGTTTTCTGATACATTTTTTTTTTTAATAAATCTATAGGTGCGCCCCGCAGTGAAACTACGGACTCATTTAATTCGGCCCTGTTGCAAAATCTCTCCCAAGGTATAATAATATACACTCCGCCATTCAAAAACACGTAGTGACGTCAATCGATGCTTAAGCAAGACCGAAATAAGTCATTTACTACAAGTTCGAAAGAGACGGATGACGATGACGTCATTATGTGTTTGCTGAATTCTAGACCTTTTTTTTTGGATCATGATTTCTCCTACCAATAAACTACCTGCCAAAATTTAATGATCAAGTAGTTTTCGAGATTACTACTAGTGTTCCCATAAAAAAATTAAGCGCACTTGACTTGACAAAAATGATAGGTACCATTAATAACACACAATTTTATTGTTTTAGACAACTGGTTTAAAACAAATGTCAAAGTCAAAATGTTTTTATTTAATTTGGGTATCAAAGATACACTTATGAACGTCAAAGACTTATAATAGATTCGACCGCCTTGTTCGGAAAAAGAGCCACTACTCAGGAAAACAGGCAAGAAACTGAGAGGCATTATTTTTTTCAAAAAAATAAATTACTGTCTCACAAATTTTTGCTAACAACTAGCTAATATCAATGTACTAGTGGCTACTTGGCAGAAGTGGAAGTCTCCAGACAAAGGAAAGACGTTGTCTTTTTAATAATTGCTATCTTTATAATATCCTATTTTCATGAATGTAGTTTTAACATGGGATTTGAATTTTCCCTCAGTGAGCCCCATTATATTTTTTGGGATTTTATTATAAAAACGGACGCAGTTGCCTAAAAATTACTTGTTTGACTTAGTCAGTCCAAATCTTGGTACAGCTATTCTTTTCTTATCCTACTTCCTATCCTAATACTATAAACGCGAAAGTTTGTAAGAATATGGATGGATGGATGGATGGATACCTGTTACTCTTTCACGCCAGAACGGCTGAACAGATCTGGATTACATTAGGCACAGAGATAGATAGGATACTTTAAAACCGGGGGTGTAACCGCGGGGCGCAGCTAGTGATAGATATTTCCTTAATTAAATTGAATGAATTTTTTGGTACAATTTTTGCTCAACAAATGTTATTTTTTGTAGTAAGACATGTTTAGTCAGTGAGTGAATGAATAAGTAAGTGAGTACATTTCGCTTTTTAAAAATAATAAAACATTTATGATATTTAAAAAAAAGAACAGAAAAACTGTTAAAAGCTAAAAAGAAAAACTAATAATTTAGCAAAAAAACAATAATTCTAAAACTTAAGCTAATAGGACTGCCAAGGAAAACTATGACTACGCAAACTAAGTATTACAATTAAAAGTAACTTTCAATTTCCACAAGGATTAATTTCTGGTCCACATTTAGAAAAACTTAAACTAGTCAACTCAATCCAAAACTTTATAGGGTGCTACCGATTAATCGTACGAAACTTTGTCTTGTACTTAAAATAGTAAAACAATCAATAAATTCAAATCACTAATAATTCATGGTGGGACTAGCCTATACAGGCCGCGATTTGATAACATATTGATAGAGTGACGGTGTTTTGGCTGAAAGTACCAAGTGTAAATTTAAAAAAAACCTGACACCCATTTTCATCAACATCGATTTCCATCAAACATAGATAATCATCTTTGTTAATTGGTACGTACATATGTATATTTATATTATTTATATATATTTACAAATTATATATTAATTTATGTATTATATGTACCTAAAGGTATATGTGTAGATATGTTTTATTATATTTTACTTGTTTACTATTGTATTTATGTATTTATGTATGCCACCGACCGTTTGTCATATTTCGTTCTGTCCTGTCCATCCAAAGGTTGCCTGGAAGAAATCGCTTTAGGCGATAAGGCCGCCCTTGTACTGCCGAATGATATTTTATTGTTTAATTTTTTCTTTATGTTTGTTTTACTTTGTATTTTTGGTGTGCAATAAAGATGTATTGTATTGTATTGTAGAATAAGTACACTCTTGACTAATTCACCTTTCAAACAAAAAATTAAAATCAAAATCCGTTCATTCGTTTGGGAGCTACGATGCCACAGACAGTCCACACACTCTCTCTCTCTCTATCTATCTCTCACACACACACACAGAGAGAGAGAGAGAGAGAGAGAGAGAGAAGGGGAGAGGGGGGAGAGGGAGAGAGAGATAGAGAAAGAGAGAGCACCAAACTTATAGCATCCCGTCGTTTTGCGTCAGACGTAAAAAACAGAAGATTTGCGTGCCATGGCAGTCTACACGCCGAAGATGGCGACCAGGGACCCTATTCGAAGATTTGAGATTCTCATCTCATCTTTTTCCGTCCTTGTCACTCTCGCTTGAAACGGCATAGGTGTGAGAGTGACCAAGATAAAATCTCATCTCATCTCACGCGCAGGAATAGCCCCCGTGCTGAAACAGCGCGCCGACATGATGCGTGCGGCTTTTGTTTGAAATATGGCCGCTGACAAGAAGCTAGGGCTCTCCAGCACATGCCTTTGGGAGAATTTTTGAGTTTTTTGGCTACATAGCCCGCAAGCCCGGTGGTAAGTCCCAAAAACTAATCATCACTGAGAAAATATGTGCGTATTGCATCATCTGCTACATGACTGGAGCCCGGTGTATGGCGAAAGGCTCGCCCCCTGTCACATTTGGGACTGAATATCGTCCGGCGAAGTGTGGGTATCACACCTCTGCCAGCCCCCTCGGGGAAAGGCATGACGATAATGTTATGTTATACTATTATTTTACCATGGATAGGATCAACAATACCCAAGCTATCGTCGAACACACCAATGTCGAAAGGTCCCAGTGGACTGTGAGACCTCACCTCGCTCGCCTCTCGGCTTATTATACCTCAGTGCACTTGACACGAGTATAAATTAAACATTTAAAAAAACCCTGACACTGATTTTCATGATGCACGATGCACACACACACACATACACACACACACACACAAAGAGACAGAAAGAAAGAGAGAGAGAGAGAGAGACACGTCAAAGTTATAATCCCCGTCGATTTAGCGTCGGGCGCTTAAAATTATCAAAAACCAAATCTATCGACCACCAAAACGATATAAATACGATACAAAATGTTATTAATGTTTGATAAAGCGGGATTAGTTTGGAAATAACCAGAATAAATAGGGCTCTAATGCCCTTAGGACGAGAAATAAATGCAAAGAGCCGAAAGGTTTAGGGGATTACTGACGCTTACGTCCAAGAACGGACGGTGGTGCGATAAACTTATAATATGGACATTGGGCAGTCGTTCCAGAATATTCACGGCTTATACGCTTTTTGTTTTTCTAATTTTATTTTTAACTAATAAGAAATAACGCTCAATAATCATGCCAGTCAACCGTACAATGCAAGTAGAATCAAAGTGTTCCATTCGAGTTTTTAGAATATCAACCATGAAACTATTGACTTCTCTTGTCCTTAGTTATTCGATAGTAAAAGAGATACGAGAAATTAGATCATCAAGTTATGTAGGTTTAGTATGCATTTTGATAGTTAACTAAACTGTTTTCGTTTTCCTTTGGCTCCATACAACGTATTGAGCCATTTAGTTCCTTCACGTTTCCGCCAAGGGCGCTTTAGTTAAGTGTACGAAGCCAACTATCAAAAACTCATGGTAAGCCTCCTGATGTCTACTTCCCAAAATGTGCGGTAACATAACTAGTCGGTACAGTAAAATATAGATGAGTAGGTACACAAAGGTCAGTGACCCCTAGTTTCGTTACAAACGAACTTACTGTTGCTTGGTGTATTTCAAGAGAACGCCGGAGTTGTCGGTCTTGCCAGCTGAAATGAGAAAACAAATGGTTTGTTGTTTTTTTTGTATTGTGTAATGTAAACCTTTTTGTGTTGTTGAGTTGTCAGTTTTGCCAGTTGAAACGAGGAAAAGAATGGTTAGTTTTTTTTATTTTGTTTAATTCCTATACGATACAATTTATGAATCGTAGTATTAACTTGTTGGTTTCTGCTATGCCATATGTGTTCGTTTTATAATCAGTTTGATTTGAAACGCATAAACGTTTGATGTATTTCTTTTTTATGTTTTGTTGCTGTTTTTGTTTATTGGCGCAGCGACACAATCCGTGTCTTGGCCTCCGATACTAAGAAGCGCCTACTTTTGTCTGTTTAGAGCAGGTTCGCAGGCATCAACTTCTAGTTGGAACTAGAAGTTGATGCCTGCGATGCAGGTTTTTAGCTACTTCGTCATATTATTTATTATTCTTCGTCGTATTTGTTGGTTTTATTTAGTTGTTTTATTAACTTATTTATTTCTATTTCCTATACGATACGCTTTAGTAATCAAAGTATTCTGATAAGCTTAACGTGTTGGTTTTCTAATCAGTCGTAAAACGCATAAGCGCTGAATGTTTTTTGCATATTTAAATTGTAATTGGTGTTTTATCGATGTAATAAAACTATCGAGCTACTCTAGGGTTGTCAACTGTACAAAATAGGTATATCTAGTAATAATTTATTGAATAAGCAGACTCATTAATGTATATCATAATAACAACTTAGATTTTTTTTTTTACAACAGACTAGGCATGCGTTTGACCACTGACTCGCCTGATGGGAAGCGTCGACGTGATCGAAGGTGTAACACGCTTGCCTAGGAGATACCTATTCACTTTACTCTTAAACACCCCCGGATTGTATTTAGGTGGAAAGACAGACACAGGCAACGAGTTCCTCACCTCTGCAGTATTTATTTGCAGTAGATATTTTTGGAGACTCACTTAGTAAATTCAAAATTAATTTAAATTTAAAAATGAATACGTAAATTGTCGAGGTACGCATGTTATTATTTAACTTTATAATTTGAATTATATTTCTTTTAATTTTAAAATTCATTTAGAATAACTTTTGCATGCTTTGCATTAACAGACAGCACATTCAGCTTAATACGTTTGTACGAAAATGGAGTATTAATTAATGTAGCTGTAAATATGAAGCCCTAATAAATAAATAAAAATAAGCCTTAGATTAGGTAAGGTACAGGATAGTTAAAAAAAAAAAAATATATTTGCAAATTTCTAATTAAATTTTTAGTTTTTGTGTAATGTAGGTATTTGCTTTTTGTTGTATTTTGTATGATTATTTTATATGTAAGTATTTCATTCTAGAGCTAGTTGTCTCGTTAAACCTAATAGTAATTGAATTGTTTTATGTATAATAAAATAAAATAAATCTAAACTCAAACGAGAAATTTGCGCTATTAAGTACATGCGCCTACAAGTATAATATTGTAAAATTTATAGTGTGCAGATACGAAATACGATGCTGTTTAATAATATGTTAATTCGTTGGTATTTCTAGAATAAATAAATATCTTTTACACTTCTGCTGCAGGCTTCCGTCATCGGCTTCACTGACTTCAGGTATCATCCTAAAATGGCAAAAAAAAACAGGTCTTTCTTGCAAAAAGTCGACAAAGTGTATGGAATATCGACTGCCTCGTTGGCTCAGTTGGTGGTGAACCTGCCTTCTGAGCTTGGGGGCGTGGGTTCGATTCCCACCTTGGGCAAACATTTATGTGATGAACATTTGTGTTTGTTCTATGTCTGGGTGTTAATATCTATTTGGATATGTATTTAAAAATATCTAAGTATGTATGTCAGTCCCCGGCAGCCATAGTACAAGCTTTGCTTAGTTTTGGGTCAGGCGACCGTGTGTGCAAGTGTAAAAAAAAAAATATAGCTGACATGTTGTCTCGACTACATGGCTGGCCCCTTAATATAAGTTGGTTTTAATGATGCGTACCTACGAGTATATCCTAGGGCGAGCCTGTAGCCATACTAATATTATAAACGCGAAAGTTTGTAAGAATGGATTGATGGATGTTTGTTACTCTTTCACGCCAGAACAGCTGAACATATCTGGATGAAATTTGGCACAGAGATAGATTATAGTCTACAATAGCACATAGGATACTTTTTAACCGCGGGTGAAACCGCGGGGCGCAGCTAGTGTAGTATAAATGTGATTATGAAAATATTTTAATCAGCAGAAGGACTGCTGGCAACCCTACTAGGCCCATATATGGAGGTCACGGCCAATATTATAAGTGGTGATTACGTTCAAGTAAATACATAAATACAATCTTATATAATCTCGAAGTCTTTCAAAGGTTGTTTGTAATTGGATTTCGTTTTTAGATTAGATGAGTTGGAGATAGAAAATAGCTAGTTCAGATGGAGAATAATCGCTGTTCGCTATCTCTTTCTCGCGTGTGGGAAAATTACTGAATGCAAATAAAAATGAAACAGTTCAAATGTATTAGAATACATTTTCAAATTTTGTTGTGAAATGAAAGAAATATAAGTTCGTATAAGCGAACGGTATTTAAAGGTTAATAAAGTAATTTAGATTTTTAAATTTTTGCTGTTGTAGTGTGCTGCTCTATATACATGTATATCTACTCAATTACTAATAAACCTTGTATTAACTTGGAACAGTTATACAGTGTTTTATATTTTACCGACTTCAAAAAAGAAGGAGTTCTGAATTCGTCTCATTTTTTTTTGTATATATGTTACGCGATTACTCTGCCAATTAAGTATCGGTTTTATTATTTATCTTATTGGTTTAGTATATAATAGTGCAGCGGTGGTCCCTTATAAATTTTATTGAAATCGGTCAAGCAGTTTTTAATATATCAGCTAAAGTCTAAAAACTGTTGACAAAGATCACAGGAAGTTGTTTTTTTAAAGCTTTTTACTTAAATAATAATAATAATAAAGTTTATTTTATTCCAAGTTTCAAAATACAGATACATAATTCTGGGGACTCTTTTTAAGCTAATAAAGCTTGTGCTAAGAGCCCCGGGGCTCTTTCTTACATCATTTATTACACACATTACACACATCACCATCATTTATTTATCATCATTTATTTATATACATCATTTATTTACAGGGCGTGAATGCGTGAGTATGTGTGTATGTATATGTGTGTGTTTGTGTGTGTATGGGTGTGTGTGTGTGTGTGAGAGAGAAAGCGAATTTATAATAGACTTTATAACAGGACTATCATTATTTTTTTCAAAGCATTAATTAACTTTAAAACCGATTTGAAAAATTTCTATTTTTTATTTTATTTTTATAACTTGAGCAACATTTCAGTTTCATTGTAGTTTAGTGGCTTTAACCACTCTGTGAAACATTTTTTACATTCGTAAAATCTTTTAGGATATAAATCTAAAACTTTGTTTGCTTTGTTGTATAAATTAGCCGAACGTACATTAAATTGCTTGTGAGCAAATTCAGTTTTGCATTTAGGAACCATCGCAACTGACAATTTTCTTCTTTCTTTTTTTTCTTTTTGGTAGAGTTGAAAAAAAATTGAAAGAAAAAAACAAGACTCAAACTTAAACTGTTTATTGCGCATTATAGTAAATGCTTACATAATCACAATTACAAATACTGTATAACTATTCAGAGTATATACAACGTTTATTATAGGGGTTATTTATTTAACGATGAAGACGATGAGATATTTAACGATTATAGAAGCGATGACAGCCTAGTTGGGAGAAGGCCTGCCTCTCAAGCCAGAGGGAGCGGGTTCGAATCCAGCTGACGGCACGCGCCAATTTGTTCATTGTGTGAACATATGTGCGTATTGTATGTCATCTGCTACATGACTGAAGCTAGGTGTTTGGCGACAGGCTCGCCCCGTGTCACATTTGGGACTGAATATCGTCCGATGTGGGTGTTGTATTACACCTCTGCCAGCTCCTTTGGGGGAAAGGCGTGACGATATATGTATTTATTTAACTACCTTAGGAACTATTTTCGATTTTGTCGCTAAGCTTAAATATAGTAGGTATAGCCTAGACCGTCTTGTACGAGTATGTAGCCTATTCTAAGACCTTTGACATAACCTAATGTCTAACTTCTAATGCGCTGCGAATGTGGGGTGAGACGCGTTCTAGAAATTTAGGACTCAGACAAAACGTCATTTGAAATTGAGCTAGACGTAATTTACGATAGGGTTCATATTTCTTGGTTTCGCGTCGTCGCACGACCCGCGACACCTGTGTGACCAGACCACAATCTTTTGTTAAGCCTTGAATATTCGCCAAATGCGTCTATTCCACTCGTAATTGTGAAGAAGCTACGGACCCTACCGGTATGAAAAAAATATCACCAAAAAGATCATTATGTTACCTATTAATTAGTCTGATTAAAATATTATATTACTTACTAGATTGCGAGTAAAAAAATATTAAATGAACGTTGTTTTCGTCTCATGGCGTGCAATACCGTGCTTACGGAGATTACGTTACTATATATTTTTACACCTTCGGATAGGAAATTTAAAAATATGATTGATCGTTCTTTTACCATATTTTTAGAGCTAAAATTGAGTTAGTTTAGTAATATTTTGTGTTATTTTGAAGTATTTCGTCAGATCACGTGACCACTGACACCCGCGAGCTCCTTTGCGGGGGACGGGCCAGTCGGCGCCAGCGCCTCACGAAGGAGGGACGTACTCGCCTTGCCGAAAAATATTTTCGCATATTTTTTCTATTTGTACGTAAATCATCAATTAAACAGTGCTTAATTATCCAGAGACAATCAAAAAAAGTAGTTTTTCAAGACATTTGATAAGTTTTTAGTGACTTTACTACTAGTGAAAATATTTGGACAATAATTGATCGCGTTGTGAGTAGAGGGTACAGAAGGTTGATCCGATGAAAATGGGAGATGTCACCAAGGCAGCTAGGCGTAAGAAAAAAATTGGACTCAAACTAGCTAAGTGGTAAGTACCCACCTACCTATTAATATTTAATTACCACATAAATATTTTTACCCGTTTGTTCTTATTGTGTAGACTGAAGTGACTAACCCTAGTGTCTGAGTTTTTAGTGGCATATGATTCGGTCTGACGTTTGTTTTCCTGATATAAATAATAGAAAACTACAGACGTGTCCTCCGACCTATGTTAACTCTCAGGGCTTCACCGTCCATTACACCTTATTGCGATGATTGTTGGATATACTAAGGTCAATATAAGCCATTTCAAATTGAAGCTGTGGCATACTTGCTGATGCCCCAACACCTAGTTAATAACATAGAAATGGGGAGTATTCTATAGTTAATAATAATAAATAATCCTTCTTTAACAATCGGGTAAAAATAAAATAATGATAATTATTATGTGTACTTACGATGTCAATATCGGAAAGCGGTCGTTGCGTGCGAACTGCGAACGGTGTAAATGACTAATACTAATTTTTGTTTTTGGTATAGCACATTTCCTAAACTAACCTACCTAAACTAGAAACAATCACATTTTTATGTTATAGCTGACCAACCACGGTCCGCAACACATTATTATTTTTAGCAGTGTAGTGAGCATATTTTTCTAACTTATCCTGGTTTGTTAACCGACTTCAAAAATTAGGACGCACTCAATTACATTGTATAAATTTTACTAAATGTTTGTTGCAGCATAACTTCGTCATTTATTTTTTATTTGAAAGAATATGCTTACTAACACTCTGATCAGTCACTTTGATCAAAATAAAGTATTTTTTTGTAAAAAATAGTATTTAATACAAAAAGTCAAGCATTTGCATTCAGAAAGTAGTGTTCCGAGTTATGGCCATTGAATTCGAAAGAAAAGTTATTACATTTTCTTACAACAATAACCGAGCCAGAGATCGTTAGCGAGCGAAGCGTCTATGCTTCAGATTCGACAAAAATGCTTTCGAATGTCCGAATTCTGTCTGAATTTCTGTCCGGATCTCTGTCCAGATCTGTCTTAATCTACAAGTCGCATTTCTTAACCTATTCTCGTGAAACTTTATAAGTCCGATATTTAAAAAGAATTTTCTTGTCTAGGCGGTTATTGGAAATTTTTCAATATGGCAGAGATGTGATTTAAAAAAGGATATATCTGCATAATTGGAAAATTTCCAAAAAAATTTTTGTTCCGAGTCAAAACAAAAATTTATATAATTGTCAAACCTGCTCACAAAATTTCACGAGAATCGGTTGAGGAGTGTGACCTGTAGAGGAGGACAAATACAAATACAAATAATTTATTTGGGTATAAAATACATGTGACAATTTCAAATCGGACAGTCATCGGTCACGAGATCTCCAGCTCACAGAGACACTATTGTATGTATTGTTATTTATTTATATTTATTAAATACAACAATTTCTTTGGTAACTGATACCAACCTGCATCTAGTCTTAATAGTTATTTTAATCTAGTCTCTATTGCATGACTAGAATAATAATATATTTTAAACTGGGATTATAGATTGGTAATTGTTTTATATTTTATGGTATCATGGAAAGAGACAAACGAGACGCTTTGAGTAATACGAATATTGTGTAATTAATATCTTTAAATTGCTCTATTTCATTTTTTCAGAAACAGAGATCAACGAAATTATCAAAGTTTAAACACAAGCGTTCAGCCAACAACAAATGCGAGTACTAAACTAAGGTGAGCTAAAAGACATTTAACATCTTATATTATTAGGGTGACAAGCATAGTGCATAGTCAGAGCTATGCCAAATGGAAATGCTATTGCTGAAGTTATCGTATGTCCGGCGTCTGATTGCA